>OU452313.1:10010000-11260000 GCA_911728475.2 Pterostichus madidus | reverse complement strand
CATCTCGGCTACGCCTTGTTAAAAAATTTCCCGCCTAATACAAGGAAATGTTTGTCGTACTAATTGCACAAATAGCTATTTCAAAAAATCTGTTTTGCTATGAACCTGCCTGGAATTTTTTTAAATATATACCTTGAAATCTTTCAATCACGTGGAATTTCATATTTTGAACCTAGTATATTCCAGGACAATCGTTTGTTAGCGGGAAATATATAGTTAAATCATTTGATAATTTTTTTAATTACTCGTAATTACATTTTCGCCATTGTGAACTACAGATTCCTATTAAATACTTTGCAATTATAATGAAATTCCTGTTGGTATTTTTCAACAAATGTCTCCTAAAAGTTTTTCAATGTTAGCTAACTTCAAGAAAGTTCATGCTGGAAGATATGAAATATCTATTGATTGTAACTTTGTATGATGGCTGTTTTCATTTCACGATGTGTTATTTGTTATTGATTCTTTCGTCAATGATATCCACCCATTTGTTCAATTTTAAACGCAGGAAACGCGTAGTTTTATAAAACTAATATTTATTCCCAAGATAAGGAAGCGCCACCTACTATTTGACACAGTTTAATGGAGATAGCCACATATTTTCATATTTTTTTCCTGTTTGTATCCTATGTAGCACTCTATGACGTATTACTACCTTTGTTGGGGTATTTTTGGTGAAAGGGCACAGTTATTGGGGTGCAAAATTACCTAATTTTTACAGAAGTTAGTAAATAGACTGGAAAATAAATTTTGTATAGCTGGAAATATGTTGGGGTGATATTTGCGGATTGTAAACTATAAATTTGGCGTGTCATTATTCATTTTACACATTTTTACCCCAGACGTATACTTAATCTTGTCTTTAAAAATAGATTTGTTACGAGTATATTTTTGTCATACGAGGGCAGGGTGAAAAGTCCCTGAAAAATAAAACAATAAATGATTTATTTGATCAAAACATATTTTATTTCTCAACAAAATCTCCTTGTAGCTCGATACACTTCGTCCAACGTTTTTCAAATTTTTTTATCCCTTCCAAATAATACGATTTTGGCAAACCTTCAAAATAGGCGTTTGTCTTAACGATGACCTCATCGTTGGAGCCAAATCTCTTTCCGCCGAGACATTTCTTCAAGTTTGGAAATAGATAAAAGTCGCAGGGGGCCAAATCTGGAGAATATGGTGGATGACGAACCAATTCGTAGCGCAATTCATGCAATTTTGAACTTATCACACGGTCGTGCTTGTTGTCAACAGAGAGCAAATGCGGCACCCATCTGGCAGATAGCTTTCTCATATCCAAAAATTTTGCAAAATGTTCCGTACCCGTTCGGTTGAGATGCTCATAGCCTCAGCCAGCTCGTGCACTTTAACTCGCCGATCGTCCAATATCATACCATGGATTTTATCGACGATTTCTCAATTGGACGACCAGAACGTTCGGCGTTCTTTGTGGTCATACTACCACAACGAAAATCAGTAAACCACTTGTGAATCGTTGCAATCGATGGTGAGGAATCCCCATAATGTTTAACAAGCGATGCTTTGGTTTGCGTAATGTTTTTCCACGCAAGAAATAATGTTTAATCAAGACGCGAAATTCACTTTTTTCCATGTTTTCAAAAATCTTCAAGGTTGCTTGCTTTCGATGGGTGTCAAAACAGGACTGAATGACATATTAGTCTGAAAAATTTATTGCGTTCTGGTTAAAGATGGTACATCACAAATGTCTCATGAGATTTGCGATTGTGGCGCCATCTGTTTTATTTGTCAGAGATTTTTCATCCTGCCCTCGTATTTAATATCTATTTCATCGTAAAACATACAAAACGACTTTTCACTCGAAGATATATCTTAGTATCTTACAATTTTATGAAGTTTTATGGAATATATTATTATAGAAATCAGTTTGTGATAGATTAATAAAATCTATATTTATGGATATGATTGAAGGTTTGTTGTGCGATGAATGATTTCGAGTGCGATGAGTAAATGAGCATACATATATGGAGGGATCTATGAATGTGTTTGAAGCGAGGGTGATATGTGTTAGGATGAGAATGTTTGATGAGGACTGATATTAATCTGAAGAATAAATGTTTTATGAATTATTTTAGTGTTCATGCTACCCCATTTTATGGGTGATATTATGTATGTAATATTTATCCAGTTGGATTAAAATATGAATCCTCAGAATTTTGAATTGTTTCATGAACAGATAATTGTTCATGGATGTTTAGTCTTTGAAGTAGATAAGAGAATGAGCAATTCATGAAGTAAATGAAACGATGATGATGACCTATTCAGATTCTAAATTTTTATCGCAGAATTTTGAGAGGGCAACGGGCAGTTATTGGGGTGCGAAATTGCCGGAATATTATCACTGAAAAATAGACCGGAAAATTTGTGCGGTAACCTGAAATTTATTAGAGAACATCGCTGACACTTCCGGTTTTGGAATTATTATTATCTGTTTTGTGTGCTACGCATTTTTGGCACCGGATTGCTTTGAGTGGGATTTCTTGTTCAAATCCGATGAAATATTGTTTTATTGTTATGGATTATCCTATAAATTTCCTCTCTTTAACACTCTCGGTTGTTTATTTATGAGTATGACATTGTATTATTAAAATACTACGAATTTCAGAAGAATCAACATTTCTCTGTTTCGGCATTAGAATAACATATTCTCGTGCACATTTTGGTGCTAGAATGAGCTTCATTCTTAAACGATATTTTTAGTGACATATTGTTGTACTAGATTGGTATAACTACATTAAGTACACAACATTTCGTGGCAACAGAAAATAAAAAACACAATTTATACAAATTTCTAGCTTGGTGTCTACCGACCTGGAATTCCTGGAAAACCTGGAAAAAGCCTGGAATTTAAAAACGTACCTTAAAATCCTGAAATATCCGTGAATTTTTATAAAATACCTGTAAAAAATTATTTACCGTTAACGAAATTTTTAATTTAACTTTCGTATATTTTGGAACAAAATTGATGTTTGAAAATTCGCGGCTATTTTTTTTATTTGTGTTGCTGTACAAGAACTTGACAGAGCTTATTTGCTGTTTAATTTTTTTTTTGCGAACCCTGGTTCGATTTCCTCAGACGACAATTTTTACCAATTTAAAATTACCCCTGTGGCTCCCCCACCACTAACATCTTTGGGGGCCGTGATTTGACGGCTGGTAACCGCACTTCACGCGCAAAATATATTACTTACCGAGATCTGCTTGGGCAGAGTGCCAAACCTAGAAATTTTGTTTTATTTTGAAGAATATCTTTTTATTTATAGATATATTTCTACAAATTTTTTTAGTTATTTTATTAAACTACCTGGAATTTTTTTTGTAATATATTCTTTGAAATCCTTGATCTCCTGGAATTGTATAATTTGAAATTGGTAGACATCATGTCTTTGGCAACGGAAAAAATCAATCGCAAATCACTGTCACCAACTTAACTATTCTACAAAAAATTCCTTTAATGGCAAATGTCAACTATTTTTATAAAGAAATTATATAAAAGAAAGTCGAAACAGAGAAAATAGTATAAAACACTCGTTACAGCAGGCAATTCCATCATAGGTTGCCTTCTGTAACTTGTATTTTAATATACTATTCCACAAAGATATTCGTACCTTAATCTAAAATTTAAAATATGATATCCAATATGTATAATCAGAATGTAATTAAATATTCCAAATGTTTACTATTAGTTAGAGAGCTAGGGTGCAAAATGATGTCTCATTTATTCCAGTGACAGAAATGGATTTTTTAATAGATTATGTCATGATAAACATGAAAAAAAGAAAATTAGATTTGAGAACGGGTGGATTCAAGTTTAATTGGTATATAATAATGGCCCATAACCTTGTACTTTTATACATGTATACAGTAGTACAAAATTTGTGCTATGATTTTTCGACTCGTGCATACTTCCATAACAACAAAAGCTCTCGTCAGCTCAAAAAAAATTATCGGCAATATTCAATACACTAGTTATATTATAAGTGATTATTTTAAACAGTGTTATATAAAATCATAATTTTACTTGACAGATGACAGCGATTCTATTGTCATAAATATAATTCTATTTGGCCCGATCCGGAGGCTGGTTCGACGTATTGTTACAAAACACCCTTCGACATCCAGTTTCGAGAGTTTTTATATGGCAATACGGCTTATCAGTCGGCAATATATTCGATTATTTTCGAAGTTCTTGTGGTATAATAACTGAATATTGTCTTAAATTGTATTAACGAAACATTTACCTTGAAATTCTGGATGTTTTCATCATATCTCAATTCCTTATGATTTTTTCTGTTGGAAAGAATTCAGTAGGATCCACGATTCTATAATTAATATTTAAGATTGTAAATGATTATAAATTATGAACATAATTGATAAAGTCTTATTAGGCTATGTAAGTCTGTAGCATTTAAAGGTTGGTTAGTAAAGAATTTGTTGAGCGTGGAGTGTGTCGCGCTGTCAGCAATTTATATTAGTTTAAAAATTAACACATCCAATCCATCAACAAAAAGTAAACCTGTCCTCAGCCTCTCAGTACCTACTCCATAATGATAATTTCTAGGTCACCCTTATTCTGAGGTCATTGGCTTTTCTGCACATTGCTGCATCATCAACCCCTAGTTGCTTTTACACCGGCCAGAGGTGGTCATCTTGCGGTGCAATCCACAACCAACCACCGCCTTCTGGCTCTGCAACTCCTAGGGAATTTCGTTCAAGTGATGGCGAACATGTGCCCGTTTAAAAATAGATTAATCAAGCGCAGCAGCGTCAGCACCAGGGTGACGGGTTTGCTAGGTGCCGTGGAAGAAGTGCATGCAGTGGTACTGTGCTGCTTACCCCCTGTGTAAGATGACGCAGGGTTGTATTCACGGGGTTTTGACACTGAATAAACATAACTTGTTCTACAACATCCTTGACACCAACAATACGAAAAGAATTGCTGACATCAGCACGGACTGATTATAACGCTATTTTTTCTTCGTGACAGATTTTACAAAGAAACTTCATTATTACCAAATTCTTTCACTTCAATATAAACTGAATATATTTCATTGAACATCAAATTGAATTATAATGAGAAACCGTCAGGATTTGAATCTGGGACCTATGAATTGTGCTCATTTACTTTAAACCAACTAAGCTACGGTCGCCAGATGGTTTAAATCTGATTTTATTCCAATTTTTCTGTCTATTTTATTATGTGTCATAGGCAATCTCGATCCCATGATTCTTCATATACTGAAAGACATGACACGAGAGTCGTTTGCAATTACACTGGTTAAGGAGAATATTAATCAATTGATATTTAATTAGTATCCCAATTTTTCTCTTTATAATTCAATTTGAATATATTCGATTTAAGTTATGGTAATTATGGGGTGGCTAGCTCAGTGGTATGAAGTCGGTCTGTGGATCCTGAGAACCCTGGTTAGATTCCCACAGGCGACAAACAATTTTCTTAATTTCAAAAAGCTACCCCAGTGGCTCCTCCACCACTAACATCTTTGGGGGCCGTGATTTGACGATTGGAAACCGCACTTCACGCGCAAAATATATCACTTACCGAGATCTGCTTCAGCAGAGTGCCACATCCAGTAATGGGTAGAAGACGTGATGATATATTTATTTTTATTTATTTTAAGTTATTCGACATGAAAGTTATCTGTAAATAATAAATAATTAATTGATCTGATTTGTAGTTATCAATCTGGAGACGGGCAAATTTAGAACAGACTGTTACTCGAGTTTCATATAATCCATCTTCTGCCATAAAATATTCTTCAGATACAAGAATAGAAATCAAGATTGGCAGGAATTGTTCAAGCTCAAAGTACTTATGTATAAAATATATCATGATATTTTTCTGTTTTTCCAGTTACTTGAAAGTCTATTCTTGTACTGAAACTATACCATTTGATAATAAAAATAAATAATTTCTTAGTTTGTGATAGAAACAATCTTAGACTACAGAAATATCTTTACTTGAAACATTTTGTTTATGATTGAATATTACAAAATTATTATTCTACGATCAAATAAAAAGACTTCAAACATCATTGGGCGAAAGAAAGTGAACAATTGAAGATATTAACAACGGAGTTCTTTACAGAACACAAATGTAATTTTTTACATTTTTTCTTTGTATTATTTGTATAAATATGCGATGGCTTGGAAGAACCAGGGTGAAATATATTTTTGGCTAAAATCCCGACTTTTAAATTCAGGATCCCGACCTTTAAACTCGGGATTCCAACTTTTAAACTGGGGATCAGACTTTTTAAACTCGGGATTCCGAATTTTTAAACTCGGGATTCCGACTTTTTAAACTCGGGACTCCAACTTTTTAAACTCGGGATCAGACTTTTTAAAGTCGAGGTTCCGACTTTTTAAACTCGAGATCTTAATATTTCCGTTATTCGTCCATATTCGGAGTCGGAATCTCGACTTTAAAAAGTCGGGATACTTACTTTAAAAAGTTGGGATTTTAGCCAAAAATATATTTTACAATGATCCTTCCAAGCCGTCGTATTTGTACACTTCTGGTTGAAAGTATCTTTATAGATCTAGTCTTTTGCTATAATCTCTAGCCTCTGTCCATAATCAGCTACTTTCGACAATTGGTATACAAATAATTATGTATCTTTCAGAATCGTGGATTTATATTAATGTTATATGTTCCACATCTCTTACCAACGCGATCAAAGAGATTTTCCGACAGTTTATTGTCTATTTTATTAGTGAATTTAGTGATTTTTGCGTGGACAATTTGGAATTATTTGTTTAATTGATTTCCCATACAACGGCATTTAAGATTTGTTGAGACTCATAAATGATATTTTACAATTGCAATCGAACCTTTATAACTTGAATATAAAATAAATAAATAAATATATCATCACGCCTTTTACTCATTACTGGGTGTGGCACTCTGCCGAAGCAGATCTCGGTAAATGATATATTTATGCTCGTGAAGTGCTGTTACCAGCCGTCAAATCATGGCCCTCAAAGATGTTAGTGGTGAGGGAGCCTCATGGGTAATTTTTTTTAATGGCGAAAAGTTTGTCGCTGTGGGGATAGAACCAGGGTTCTTAGGATCCACAGGCCGACACGATACCACTGTGCCATTACCCCATTTTACTTGAATATAATATATAATAATATAATTTTGATTTAAAATGGAATTAAATAAAATTAAACAGGATATACAGAGTTCAATAAAGGGCTATATGTATGTATATACTCTGTACTACTCAAAAATCAGTAGAATAGGTAGATCTCGTCGCTTCTCAGAGATTCCCAAATAAAATACGCTGATTTGCATGCGTCTTATGCGGTGAAAGAATATTAAACGAATCTTGGCGATCGTACACGAGGATACCTTGCAAATATTGTACCGAGTAAATTTCGACCATGAAAATTCGACTTATAGAGAATACTGTTTTATTGGAACATATGATTGTATTTGAATTACAGAGATTTTCAAAAGAAATTCAAGCTAGAGAGATCAAAATTCATAACAATTATACAAAATGTACAGAGAACAACAGTAAACTTCGACTTAATGAAAATATCGATTTGTGGAAGTTCGAATTGTACAGATTCGACTGTATTTCGTCACTTGAAAAGAAAAATAAAGATAGAAATATGATAACTGAAGTTTTGATGTAACACTAATACTAGCAACGAAAGCAGTATTCAGGAAATAGTGTAACGTATAATGAGAAGTTAATGCTCGCCGCCCACTGTTTTCCGAGGGCAGTTGCATCGGCCGGGCCGGCCCTGCACCATCCACAACAAGTTGCTACCCCATCGAGATAGGGTCGGTACCACGTGGCAAGCCGGTTTTTGACTTCAATAAAATATCCGTGTCAATGAGGAGAAAAGAGGCTTCCCCATTGTTGTAGATCCGCGTTCGAGGGCCCCCTTGCCCCCTCCCGTGATATCGAGCCCCCAACCCTGCGAAACCCCCGGTCTGAACTTGAGTAAGCGATTCGGACGACCGCTGAAATAAATTGGCCACTTTGTATACGAGCGGTTCACTTGCATTTAAATTATTTATGTATTTTTTATGAGACTCCATCTGTCGTAATCCGGTATCTACCATTGTGGTTTATGATTCAAGATCATAAAAAATATGGATTTGTGTAATGACTTCAGATAGGTTATAAAATCATTATGTTTTGTGACAAATCATCGAGTGATAATATCTACCTGCAGAGTTCATGACTTTCATTTTATCATACATGTTCATCTTTCATCACAATTAACTAACAATTTAATATCAATAATTAATTGATTCGATCGTCGACGAGATCTTCTCTACTAATTTCTAGAAATCTTTATTTTATTAGACGTATTATTCTTAATTAAAGAAACACACCAGAAAAATATATTCTCACATATTTTGTCATTTGATAAATAGGGATCACCTACGTTGTATATTAATGTAATTAAAAAACTTTTAGTTCAAAGACCTTTTGAATATGTAAATAAGGTATTTAATTAAAGTAAAACAACTTGTTAATAAATTAAGAAAATCAAGACTTTAAGAAACCACAGATTTCATTCAAAAGATATCAGACTTACACTAAATTTATCGTTATCGCAGTACGTAACTTAGTTAACTAATCTAGAACGATAAATTATAAATCTTAACAATCAGAAAGTAAAACAAATAAATACTTAAACCAACAACTTCCTTGCCGAAAAAAACAGACGGTCATTTAGTCATTTAAAACAACACATGTCACCCACAAAAAATCCACAACACAAGAGTCAAACTCTTGGCTCGGAAGTCTTCGTCAAAATAAAAATACTCACATTCATATTCGCATTTGGTGTTAATTATCGTTCATTCGCATTTCCGCATGCTTTTGTTTTTCTCTTTCAAGTTTCTTAAAATGGTGATTTTAGCTATTTGAGTAGCCGAGGTCATGTTGTATGATTTATAACTGCCGAAAAGCCAGATGTTTTGGGTATTTTCTTACTCTTGTCACACGCTAAAGAAGTGTTCTTCGGACCAAAAACAAAAAAGTTAAACGAATTTTGTACAAATTAAGTGGACGTCCAAATGAGAATTGTAAATTATTGGTTTGGTAATGGAGATGTTTTCATTTTTAAGTTGGTTATATTGTAGTAGACTTTGGTTATGTAATGGGAAATTACTAATTATCATTAGTGTACTAGCTAGTTGTTAAACTATCATTTACTTGCATATTTCTTTTGTAGTCATGATCTGCGTTTAGCTTATGAATGAGTATCATAGATGTGGTTAGGAAGCAAAGGAATTTCTTGTTTAACAAACTAATTTAATTTTTTGTTTCATCTTTCACTTCCTTTCGAATTCAGTAAATAAATTTATTTTAACCTAAATTAAGAAGAGTATTACAATTAAATAAAACTATTTTGATTAATCTACTTGGATTTGAAAATGAGTTAAAGGGTTTTAAGAGTCTGTTTTACAATTGTGGAATGAAAAATATTGCATTAATTGGACAAATTATGTTAGCTGTAATTTTATGAAACGATATCTTTTCATTTATTTTTCATCTATTAGTTAGAGGGCTAGGGTGCAAAATGGTGTCTCAATTTTTCCATTGACAAATATATATTTTTAATAGATTGTGTTATACTAAACACGAAAACATGAAAATTAGACTTGGGACCATTTTAAGAGTGGTTGTTAATTGTTATTTTATGGTGGAATTCTGTGATAAATCTATAAGGTTATAGATCCATAAATTTGTAAATAATGAACCAAATCACGTTAATAATTGCTGATCAGTAGAAAATATTTCGTAAAGTCAAGAATTTCGTTGCGGTTTTGTTCATCATTTACAGATTTAAGAATCTATAAAACTCAAGGATTTACAGAAAATTCCACTAATTATATGTAATTATTATCTATATCCTATTATCTTAAATGAACAGAAGTTATTAAGTTGGAAACTCTTCGAATCAATACATATTTCTTGAAATATCAGTCCTTATTTCTTATTTATAATCGTGATTAATATAATTACAGTAATGAACATGGTTAATTTTTATTTAAATATACACTTTTTTATCATGATTGGTGCTAACAATTATAATAATGAAAAACTAAAAAAAAATAACATTAAAATTATTAGGTACAGTCCATATTCATATTATCTAGATTATGTTATAAAACAAAATAGCTTTAATTTTTAATAAAGAAGTGTTCTGTAGTTCAATGTAATTTTTTTATTATAAAAAAAAGTAATGTAATAATTTTACATGAGCTGTATAATGACAACTAACGTGATAGATTTATGTTAGGTATTTTTACAAGTAGACAACTCAACAACTTCACAAAAAATATCCCCAAAAACAGTTTACAAAATTGAATTTTGCAGCACGGTTTTTGACAACAATAGTTGCACAAAATTTACTTTGTAAATGCGATAAGGAAAAAATGTTTAATTTAGTTTCCTCTTGGTTCCATAATCAAGAAAATCTGTTTTTACGCAACAATTGCCTTGCAATTAATTGAAAAATAAATTAAGTATCTGTCATGTTTAGAATAATGTTGAACTAAGATTTCTACCATAATTGTGACCGATTTTCTCAAAGATCATTAGAAACATATAAATTCGACCAATCTTTAATTCAGTTTTTTACAGTATAAAATTAAAAGTATGTAGATAGATCATTTTATTCTTCACATAATTTATTTGAAGCATTTTTCATTCAAATAACTCATTTTGACCTATTATGGAATGTAATGACATGCTTTGCTTTAAAATGCCTGAATTATTTTTAAAATATATATCTTGAAATCCTTAAATCTCGTAGAATTTTATATTATGAAACTGCTAAACAGCATGCATTGTTATTATTGGGGTAGATAACTCATTAGCAATGCCTATATCTCCCTCTTCACTAACATCTTTGGAGACCGTTATCACTTACAAAGATCCGCTGCAATAAAGGATAAAGGGCATGATGATATATTTATATTTTATATTGCTAACTCTCCAATTTGCAATCTTTTTTGAAAGGAATGAATAGAAGAAGCTTTTAAGAAGAGAATTTCCAAATGAAAATTTCAAACTTTTAATGAAAAATATCATCGACTCGTAGACATCACATCAGAATGTAAGAAAAACAAATTGATGAATGTCGAAACCATGAGCAAAATAAATTCCTCCAACAATTGAAAACACATTAGGTTTGTCGATTTTCCCATCCTATAAGAGTCGGGGATGTTGGTTGTTTCATTTCGATTACGAATTGATGAAAACGAACATTAGATAACGTCGGTCGACCGGCGTTCAATAACCCTGTCGCTGTCGCCACCTCTGGTCTCTGGTCAGCAAACGAACCCGATGCCGTGTAACTCGTGTTTGCTTACTTGGCGAAATGTGCTCACTGAATACTGACTGTACTGTGCTGTACTGTGCATTGCACTTGATACCTGCACAACTGCATGTGTACATTTACATTGTATGCACAGTGGATATTGTCCGAACGAAATGAGATCACTCATCTGATATTGTTCGTTGGCTGTTTGCTCTTTATATTCCTGAATTGGCAACGTGTAGTTGATACGTCATCCAGGATTTCATGAACTTTTGTAGGATTTGTCTGCTGAATCAAATATGTATAGGTCCTACCTATCTCTTCTGTACAAATCGGATATTGTTTTAGAACTTATATTTGCACAAATCGGATTCTGTTTTGGAATTGATACATATATATCATTTTCAATTTATTTAAGTACCATTTAAGTCTTTCTGGAAATGGCTCTTGAATCACCGAGTACTATTACCTCAACCTCAGAGAAGTATTACAAAATGTATTCAAATAGAAGCGCTTTTATCTATGACATTTGTAGTTCTGGACGAGTCTGTATGCAGGGCAATAAAGCTCCACTTTGAGATAGTTAAAAAAAAAAACATTCTTCTGTATAAATAGTTTTATCACAAATAAAGCGAAATAAAAGTATGTTTGTAATATCATAAATTAATTACACAAGTAAAATTGAACAAAATGGAAATTATTTTTGTAATTTTTTTTCCTTCGTAACTTAACTCCAGCGAAAGCTCTACTAAATCAAAATTTAAATTTTCGACATCACTATTTATTGCCATAGAAGATAATCAATGTATTTGATGACAAACTATTTCTCATTGTTACAAGTGTATTCAAAATACCCTTTAATATTTTTGTTATTAAATTTAATATATTTTTTTAGCATTTTCTTCTTTCTTTCTTCTTACATTGTTATGATATAAATTATTCACTAATTTTCAAATACATTATATGTCAATGTTACTCAAATATGTTGTCATGTTTTTAATTAAGTAGTCATTTAGGCGCCCCTAAAATTTTAGCTCCTTATGCGACCGCCTGGAATGGTCCAGTGGTTAAACTAGCCTTTATTTATTTATAATTTGTTTGGAATTGTGAATTAATTCTTTCAAAAATGAATTGTGTATTATACAATTATAATTCCTTAATTATAAAATAAATAAATCATCACGCCTTCTACCCATTACTGGGTGTGGCACTCTGCCGAAGCAGATTTCGGTAAGTGATATATTTTGCGCGTGAAGTGCGGTTACCAGTCGTCAAATCACGGCCCCCAAAGATGTTAGTGGTGGAGAAGCCACAGGGGTAGCTTTTGAAATTATGAAAATTGTATGTCGCCTGTGGGAATCGAACCAGGATTCTCAGGATCCACAGGCCGACTTCATACCACTGAGCTAGCCACCCCATAATAATTAATTTTCAAATACATTATACGTCAATGTTACTCAAATATGTGTTCATGTTTTTAATTAAGTAGTCATTTAGGCGCCCCTAAAATTTTAGCTCCTTATGCGACCGCCTGGAATGGTCCAATTGTTAAACTGGTCTTTATTTATTTATAATTTGTTTGGAAATGTGAATTAATTATTTCAAATATGAATTGTGTATTATAAAATTATAATTCCGTAATTATTAGTGTCCTAATTCAATTTCCATTAACTAAATCAACATTAGTGCTGTAATCTGCAGAACTACAAATTATGTATATTGAAAAGAACGCTGCTATTTGAATATATTTAAATATTTAGTTAGACCTCTGTACATATTTTGTCTGTACCTCGTCTATTATGAAGCCGGGTGGGCGACAGCTTCACAAAAACTTGTAAATTCCACGTGCCGTTGTCACAACACCAATGCGGAATCGAAGCTGTCATATTTTCCAATTTTCAAATAAGTATTTGTGAGATATCGAATTGGACCAATAGGTTTGGGAATTCGAGACCGCCAAATATACTATTCCATTAAAATTTAATAAAATAATGCAATGGCACATAAAACAAAATAGGTACAATAAACTATTGTTGATAAGTATGACAACTGTACTTATCATTTAACTGAAGAAGAATATTAATAAAAATGTTTCTTCGATCTTGAGTTTCAGTATCAAATCATCTACTTATGATTAATTGTCTTTATTCAGACGTATTAAATGTTTGACAAAATATTTGATTCTTGAAAGTTATATGAAAAATCAGTTTCTAAATGTGCTATATATTTTAATTTTCTTTTTCTATGTTTCTCATTTAGGGTAGATATTTGAATCTCCTAACAAAGTTCCTAATAAATTTATCCGTCTAATAAACAATAAATATCTCATTGAAAAATGGCTGTTAACATAATTTTCATAAAATAAATAAATATAAATATATCATCACGCGTTTGATCCATTACTGGGTGTGGGTGGCACTCTGCCGAAGCAGATCTCGGTAAGTGATATATTTATGCGCGTGAAGTGCGGTTACCAGCCGTCAAATCACGTCCCCCAAAGACGTTAGTGGTGGGGGAGCTACAAGGGTAATTTTAAATTGGTGAAAATGTTTTGTCGGCTGTGGGGATCGAACCAGGGTTCTTAGGATCCACAGGCCGACTTGCTACCACTGTGCCATTACCCCATAATTTTCATGATTTCCACTATGCTTTCTTTGCGATATATTTTGTTTATTTGACAGAAATATTTAGTAAGAACTTTGTTAGAAGATTGATAACCGGCCTTTAGCAAATAAAAACTAGAAGTTGTGATTTCGATATTTTTCATTTATTCGATTGATATTACTTGACAGTTTAATCTGAATTTAGAAACATTGTTCCTTAAAACAACTTAATTTAACATGGAATAAAGCAGAATAATTTACAATATTGAAATAGAGTTTCTACTCAAAGTAAGAAAATCCTGAAACCCATGCATAATTAAGTCTAATGAAAGAAAAAAGAATGGGAATGGAATATTTTTGCGCATGTAATTAAAATATTATGTGCGAACATACAAGGCTTACCTAGAGGGGTTTTTCATACGTCTTAACTTAGGCCAGCACATATCTTTCAGTTAATCAGAATATGTTGAGAACATGTAAGGTGAGCGATACCAAATTGTATTTTAATTTTGTTGGGTAGCATAACATCTGGTACTTATCACAAGATTTTATCTGGCTGTAAATGTTGTACACCTAAAAATATTTAACATAGGAAACGGAAGCCTAAATTAATGACATTGAAACTCGAAAACCGGATATGTCTTCTTAATTACACCGTAGCCTAGCTACAAAAATCAAGAACACGCTACTAAAAAGGAACAAATATTTTTTATGTGAATTTTTCGAAAATATCCACATTAGAGAAATATATTATTGACAACTCAAATCAACTATAGAGGCGCTGCCTTCGCCTAGCTTTGGTAGGATAAATGGTTTGTGTACATTAGAATACATGGGATGGCTAGCTCAGTGGTATGAAGTCGGCCTGTGGATCTCAGGATCGATTCCCACAGGCGACAAATTTTCATAATTTGAAAAAGCTATCCCTGTGGCTCCTCCACCACTAACATGTTTGGGGGCCGTGATTTGACGGCTGGTAACCGCACTTCACGCGCAAAATATATCACTTACCGAGATCTGCTTCAGCAGAGTGCCACACCCAGTAATGGGTGGAAGGCGTGATGATATATTTATTTTATTTATTTAGAATACATATGTTCATGTAGAGCTCGTTTCGCCAATTTTGACAATGAAATTAAGTATTGTGCATTTGTTTGGACGTCTACACATCTGTAGGAAAATTGTATATATATTTTTTTAATTCTGAATAACTCGCGCAGTATTAGAAAAAAAAATAGTTTTTTTTCTCACGATCATTTACTTTTTGCTTGAATAATATTATTTTCGCATAGATAAATGATTTGTAGTTACAAAATACATACTAAATATGGAGATAGATATTCAACTATGAAAAATTTAAACTTTAAAAATGTAAACATCGAATATTTACTCAATACAAAATTATACTAATATCATGTTCTGAAGATTCCGAATTACATTTGGCCGGCATACAAAATTACAAGAACATAATTTAACTGACGAATTAAAATATAAATTTAAATTACTTATTGACCACTGCTACGATAATTTATTAATATATGAAATTAGCAGTGTAATGTTTGAGTTATAAAATTACTGCTGGAACATGTATTACAATTTATTAACTGAGGATGATTCTTTTATTATAAGTTGCAATAGTTCAGAGCGATTTGCATCCTTAAAAGCAACAGTTCGTATTAGATTTCCTTCTTTTAGGTTTTTCATAGAAAATTTAAAATTAAAGTTATAGAAATACGTATGTTTACCATACAAATATGCACGCACAATAAATGAAACTGTCCCACCACGAGTAGTTATTTTTTTTACCACTAGTTGACGTATTCTAGTTGTCAATAACAACTTTATATATATTTTTTTTCAAGATGTGAATATATTATTGAACAAGTAGTAATAAATTTTCTTAAATAATGCATTTTATATATTTTAAGTTACAAAATAACTTTAATTCTATATGAAATGCAAATTTCATTTTAATGATAGTTTCCACATTTTGATAAATTTTCCAAGAAAAGTAAAACGATATTTGAATTTTACAATATTTATGATTCCATAAATGAATAATGATAGGAGTGTATCAAGTTCGCATCTAGTTGTAGAGAATGTAGTTAAGTTGGCGCTAACAATCGGTTGGGTTGTCGCGGCGTTGGATTCGATTCGTTCGGCAGGGTTCGCTCTCGGCTCCACTGCCAGTGAACGGCGGCTTGAGCCCTGTTGCCACGTGAACCGCATTTTAGCTTGGCAACGCAGCGTACCCTCGTCCGCCGCGCTTCGCTTCTCCGCCGTGCCGCGCGCACTGCGTGCAGTTTTTTGCCAACCGCGTTTGCGAACAAACGCAAATAGTGACGACGCGACCGCCAACTAGAATATCACGACGTTTTGTTTCTCTGGTGCTGGTGGAGTTGACACCAATCTGTGTTCATTCCGAAACCGTCGGACTGTTGACGATTAGTTCCTGTTGCCGTTGTGTGTTCCTTCGTTGCTGACGGAGCCTTCCAGAGGGTGTACCCTAGGTGGCCCTTCGTGACGTCACGACGAGTATGTATGCCCTTCACTATCGCTATCGCTCTTTCCGGTATGTGTTAAGTTTTGATTTGATTTGAGATTCTGTTCGTATTCTCCGCTCTCTCTACCCCGAATCTTCAGGAATGAGTTTAACCCGGTGGTCGCACTGCACTCGCTTCTCAATTCGTATTTTAATGGGGGGTCTTTCATATGGTAATCATCTCGTTTTTAGGTCACATGAGATATGAGATGTAGTTTCGGGTCACTTTGGATAACCGAAAACTACATGAATATGTTGTATATTTGCATTACTGTGCATAAAAATATTCATAGTATTTTACGAAAAATAATGTTCACAAGTAGTTTAATTATTTCCATTATATTATTATTGTTAATCATGAGGAAAACTGCACATATTTTTGTAAACAAAACAATCCTTGAACAAATTATCTACAACATTATACAGTCCACAATAGTAGTAAATATTGCATATATACGTATTATCAAACCAAATTTTACTAATAACAAATAGTTAAATATATATCTGTATTTTATTATACATATATAATGTACAACAACAAAATTTTTCATAATATTTATCAGTTTTTATTGTGTATTTCTATTTCTATGGGGTGGTATGAAGTTGGCCTGTGGATCCTGAGAACTCTGGTTCGATTCTCACAGGCGACAAACAATTTACATAATTTCAAAAAACTACCCCTGTGGCTCCTCCACCACTAACATCTTTGGAGACCGTTATTTGACGACTGGTAACCGCACTTCACGCGCAAAATATATCACTTACCGAGATCTGCTTCGGCCACATCCAGTAATGGGCAGAAGGCGCGATGATATATTTATTTTATTTCTATTTCTAGCAATTTTTATTTAAATATCAAAATATTTAATGTTACTTGTCTAATAATATTGTTTTTAAATAAACTCGAACGATTCATTCAAGAATAAATTTATATAAATAACACGTATCATTGTTCCATTAATAAATAATTAATAGGTCCTCTTACCAATTATGGCATCAATCAAAAAACAATTAATTTATTTACCTTATAGAAACCGTGACATCGGCGACTCCTTATTTATCGAGAGAAAGTTCTTTGAACGGCCGTGGAATTTTTTAATCTGCATGAAGATTGCTGTGCCGCGATTTTCGGATGTTTTTAAGTGGTTGCCGACAAAGACTGAACCCAAATTACGATGTTTTGTTGTTTTAACCTTGTTTTGTGGGCGTTGAAATTTTAATCGTTTGTGTGGGAATGTTCACCCTGTTGTTTGTAGGGGTATGCAACCCTTTGAACACTTGTGTAGGGCGGGTGAATGAGTGGTTCAAGTTCATTGACTTGAAAATTTACTGCCTGAGATTTAAATTTATTTTGTATTAGTTTTGGCGTTACGCCGCAAACTTGAAACGAAAGCCTTGTGTTTTAATATAATACCAAATTTATAACCTTGTAGATTATGTTATAATGAAAATAAATGCAAGGAAACAAGTATTTAATGTATATTAATTTTCGGATAGTAAGTAATTATACGTTAATTAATAATATTCGGAGATAATTAAGTCTGTATATTTATGTTACAATAGCTTTTGTTTAGTAATATTAATTTTCATTCTGTAAATATTCACAACAAAATTAAGCAACTCAAACATATGATAAACATCTGTATATTTACAATTCTATTTATAACACACAGAAACAATTAAGTAATGTAAAATAAATAATAAGGTTTTATTTATTCATTTGTATAATTTTGCAAAAGTAATTAATCTCCACAATAAAATCCGAAAATGAAAACAGTAACAAATTGCGAAACGCGAGTTATGCGATAAATATATCAGAACAGGATGTGCATAGTAATTCGTTCTTGATA
Organism: Pterostichus madidus; assembly: GCA_911728475.2. Classification (NCBI taxonomy): domain Eukaryota; kingdom Metazoa; phylum Arthropoda; class Insecta; order Coleoptera; family Carabidae; genus Pterostichus; species Pterostichus madidus. The sequence continues at coordinate 11,241,641 of OU452313.1, read as the reverse complement.
TATCCGGTAACCCCATTTCATTGAGAATTCACTGCGTCTTCAAACGTGCTGAATTTCTCAAGAACAAACGTTTTTTTTTTTTTTTTTTTTTTTATTTATTGTGATACGGCTTCAACTGCTTTGGTTACTAGCCGGTATGATGATGGAAGCGTCTGCGCTGTAGTCAGTACAGACGCTGATTATGAAGATGGAAGCGTCTGCGCTGTAGTCAGCACAGACGCTGATTGATGCCAGCCCTGACCGGGAATCGAACCCGGGACCTCTGGGTCAGTAGCCTAGTAGTCTAAACCACTGAGCCACAGAGGTCGGCACAAACGTTTTTCAAACAATATTTAATCAATAACAAATGACAATAAAATCTAGGTTATGAATTAAACAAATTATAGGTACATTTTACTAAATTCATTAATTCTGTTCCTGTGTAAACATTGTAAATAAAAAACAATAATTAAACGAGATATCATTATATATTAATATACTCATATTCATGTTTCAAGATTATCTTAATTATAATCATCTATTTCTATCCCAATGTATATTTGGGTACTATGAATTTTTGTATATTCAAAATGGTTATGATATAAATAAAAAGTCTCAATGCTATGTTTTAATTATAAATCGTATACAAATGATTTCCAAAAATAGTACTCCAACGATTAGATATTTTTAACTTGATTTTAATAGTTCTATTGTTCCATAATCTTGTTGAGTTTTAATTGAAGAAGTTTGACTCAATGAACTTTAGATATAAACAAGTATTTATAACAAAATAATTAAAAATCTTATGACAGCAGAAATGTATATTATATTTTGAAAGGAGGTTATGGCTCAGTGATTATCAAGTTGGCCTATGGATCCTAAGAGCCCTGGTTCAATCCCCACAGCCGACAAAACATTTTCACCAATTTAAAATTACCCCTGTGGCTCCCCCACCATTAACATCTTTGGGGACCGTGATTTGACGGCTGGTACCGCACTTTATGCGCATAAATATATCACTTACCGAAATCTGCTTCAGCAGAGTGCCACACCCAGTAATAGGTGATATATTTTTTTATTTATATATTATATTTTGAAAATGCTATATTATAAATAAATAAGCATAAATATATCATCACGCGTTTTACCCATTACTGGATGTGACACTCTGCTGAACCAAATCTCAGTAAGTAATATATTTATACGCGTGAAGTGCGGTTACCAGTCGTCTAATCACGGCCCCCAAAGATGTTAGTAGTGGGGGAGCCACAGAGATAATATTAATGCGGTGAAAATAGTTGTCGGCTGTGGTAATCGAACCAGGGTTCTCAGGATCCACAGGCCAAGTCGATACCACTGAGCCACCTACCCCTATATATCATGTGAAACAAAAAAAAATAAGAATGAGCTTGTAAATAAAGATTTTAAATCGTAAAATTCGATTCATTACTTATTTTATTATATTTAAATCGCTTTAAATTGTTGAATGTAGGTATATTTGTATATATTATTGTACATTTCATGACTTATAAATTCGGTTGTTCTTGTTATTAAATATTGAAGAAATATCTTTTGAAGCTTTGAAACTTGACTGAACCCCTGTTTATTAATCTCTCTCGCCCGAAGCAACATTCGCGAGCATCATATCAATCTAATATCTCATTTGTCTGAATTCTTTTTTTTGGGCAGGTCCTTGAATTAAAGTTTTCGAGGAAATTCGTCGGTTGTTGTTGTCGGTATGGAGGTGAATGTCCGTACCGATGCGGCAAGTTTTGCGGAACAAACCGGGTTTCGCGCGCGTTTTTGAGGACAGCGTTGTTTATCGAATGATGCTTGATGGCCAGAGATGTTTACGGAGTACGAGAGCACCAGACTGCACGCGAAACGCGAAATGTTTATCACTCTGAGATGCTCCGCTTTCGAGAGCTTGTTTGTCAATAATGTCGCTTAGATTAGTCCTAGCACGATATCATGAGAGTGATAAGTGTTTTTCATGTTTTCTTGCGATGAATTTGTAACGAAAATATTTGGATGGCCCAAATATACAGACGTATCTTAGTATTAAAATAAATATACTGTTATCTCTTTTTGACAACTCGTAAGAAAACAAATATATTATTTTTCAAAATATAACGACATCTCATTGAGATAAAACCAGTCAAACTGTTACAACGGTAAATAATTTGTTAAACAATCGTATTTTGTTAAAAAAATAGTCATCATGTTTATTTAAAACAAACTGTCAAAAATTGTTAACATTTCACTTATCAGTATGAAATGTAGATAACTCTTTCACTGTTTTTTTTTTTACTATCGTACCCGATGATACAATTGTAATTCTTGTTAAAGTATAATAAAAATTGAAAATTTAACTGTTGCATAATAATATATTAATATCAAGAGTAACAATTTAGTGATTGTAACACATGTTTTTCGTACTATTTTTCTTATATCGCATGAATTTACTTTTATTTCAAAATTTGTATTAATTAACAAAAAAATGAAAAAGATGGAAACACCATGCATTTTATTTAAACACGGGATTGCTAATTTGCCTGTAGAATGCGCTATTTTCATTAATATATTTGTATAATCTAAATTTTGAAATATAAGATTATCCACATCAAATTTTCTAAAACATTGACGACCAGTTTCATCAATAAAAGATAAATTTTAAAGTTGGTTTAAATAAATAAAAGCAAATCGAATGTATGATAGCAATGTGAATTATTCCATTTATCATGTAATTTTGATTTGCTTTTATTTATTTAAACCATGTTTAAAATTTAACCTTTGTTGGTGAAATCGGTCAGTAGTCTTAATTTTATTTATTAGTGTTAATGAGCTCTATTGAATCTTTTAAAATTGTTTATATAATTGCAATTATCTTGTTACTAAAGTGCATCTATAAGCGACAAGAAGGCGGCATTTTTTAAATATCTGCATTATATATTCAGTATTCTATTTTACTCAACCTATAATTTCACTGGATAGTATTTATTCAATATAAACACAAGATGCCATATAACACAATAAAGCAATGTGTACTTTGCCTTTCCTGCAAATGGCGGCATACTCTTTACCACTTGCCTCATGCGTAAGTTAGCTATCCAGTGTTTATATAAAATCCTTAAGTAACACTAACAGATTCAATAAACATTTGAAATATATATTTTATTTTGATATATACGAGGGAAGGGTGAAAAGTCCCTGAAAAATGAAACAAGAAATGATTTATTTGGTCAAAACATATTTTATTTCTCAACATAATCTCCTTGTAGCTCGATACACTTCGTCCACCGTTTTTATAATTTTTCGATCCCTTCCAAATAATACGATTTTGGCAATCCTTCAAAATAGGCGTTTTGTCTCAGCGATGACCTCATCGTTGGAGCCAAATCTCTTTCCACCGAGCCATTTCTTCAAGTTTGAAAATAGATAAAAATCGCAGGGGAAATAATGTTTAATCAAGACGCGAAATTCACTTTTTTTCCATGTTTTCAAAAATCTTCAAGGTTGCTTGCTTTCGATGGGTGTCAAAACAGAACTGAATGACATATCAGTCTGAAAATTTTAATGCGTTCTAGTTAAAGATGGTACATCACAAATGTCACATGAGATTTGCGATTATGGCGCCATCTGTTTTATTTTTCAGGGACTTTCACCCTGCCCTCGTATTAGTTAGAGTTAAAATTCATATCTATCTAGGTTATATTATAAACTAAATATTTTAAATTTTTAATAAATAAGTTTTTGGCATTTGAATATAATTATTTATTGCAATAATTTTACTCGAGGTGAGTAATGACAGCTAAACTAATAGATTTGTATTTGACATTTTTACAACTTGACAACTTAACAAAATAAATATCCTCGAAGATAGTTGAAGTAGCACTGTTTTTGACTAAATCAGTTATACAAAATTCACTTTGTAAACGCGATATGGGAAAAAAATATTATGTTCTTTTGCCGCATTTATAAAATCGTTGATTTCTGCAATCCTTCTTCATCCTTCCGATAAACCGTCACTTTGCGGCTTACGCACACAATTAAATAAATTATTTGAGTTAATTTTTCTACAATATCAGCAATACAATATAATTCCTGTTACCTATTTTACCCATTCATGATTGCAGATCTTAACAGATGACATTTTTTTACTATAAAATACATTGCACTACTTAAACGTTAAAATACTGCACATAAAGATTTTATAGCAAGGTGAGTCACAGTGGTAATTCTTGCGATCTGCAATTCTGATCTTTGTAACATTAAACCAATCACTTAACGTCTTAAATAGATATGTAAGCTTTCAACACTAGTTTAACCATTTATTTTTTTCTTGTTCAAGTTCTTAGAAAAAGAACGAAAAACATAATAAAATTGAAATAGACAGCAAATGCTGTTAAATTGATTTATGTTATATAATTAAATCAGTTAACAAAAATAAATGTTCTTCGCTTCTGTAAATTTGTAAAATTCATTAAATAAATAATTCGGTGCCCCATTTAAAGGCCCACAATCTATGTTCATGCCCGATACGTCTTTGTTTCGTGACAGATTTTTGTTTATTATTACGTTGGTAATTGGCATGGTTTAATATAAACAGGTTTTAAAAACCATCGGCAGATGTTGGCAAATCACAAAATATAAAGATTTTACAAGATAGTAATCATGTGCAATTAATTCGTACTCATACAACTTTTTATGAACGCTTTTATTAAAAATTACAAATCACCATAGCGCTGAAAAAGAAAAGACTAACTACATAAGTAACTTGAATCAACTGATAGTCTTTTTGAATGAATAGTAATTCTGAGCTAAGAGATAAACATGGGGTAGATGAACTTAGATATCGCTTTGTGTGGAGTATATCCGGTATATTCTCGAGAACGCAGGAGATATCCACTGATTATGTATTCACATCGATTGCTGTGCAGACGAAGACTGACAATTCGATTCGAGGAAGTTATAAACGTGTCGTCTATTTATTTGCATTTATTTATATACACTACTATCGATTAGTAGATTGTATTAATGCAAACTGCTTTTTAAACATATTTTTTTCGTGACTAATTTATTAGTTTTATATTTGCTATATTTGTATATTTTTTAATTTATCTATACACGGATATTCTTATCATTTTACAACTTAATTAAACAAAGAAAAAAGGTTAATTTATTTTTTTAGTTGTAACAAATAACTAATTATACAATTAATTATTAAGAAAGAATTCTTCGAAATGACTTGTTCATTATTTTTATTCCAGTTAATACATCATGTAACATTTATAATAAAAATTTTATTATTAAAACATTTTAAAAATAAAATTTTTATACAACTTATTGTAAAAAACTACGCGATTTTGTCCACGATATCCATCTTTTTTTATACAATACTTCTTTATGTTGCAATTAGCGACGGCCGTTAAAATTGATTATCGACCGCTACTATTGACATTTTCTGCAAAAACTACTATAATATGAAATATTTGTTGAAAGTAAAAATTCAACAAAATTATCGTTTCTTTGTTTCCTTTCTATATTTCAGTTTGTTTATAATAATGCTGTTTTATATATCTTACTTATTTCACGGCTTGGGTATACAAATATTATTATTTTTATTATTAAACAAAAACTGTTTCTTTAAATTGATTGAACATGTGCTGCAAGAAGTAATAGATTGAATAAATAAAACACAATTATAAACAATTGAACAATATTTTTGATTCAATTGCATTTTTAATTAATAAAATTGATCTATTTAAATTTAAACATAAATAAATAAATATATCATCACGCCATCTACCCATTACTGGGTGTGGCACTCTGCCGAAGTAAATCTCGGTAAGTGATATATTTTGCGGGTGAAATGCGGTTACCAGCCGTCGAATCACGGCCCCCAAAGATGATAATGGTGGAAAAGCCACAGGGGTAGTTTTTGAAATTATGAAAATTGTTTGTCGTCTGTGGGAATCGAGCCAGGGTTCTCAGGATCCATAGGCCGACTTCATACCACTGAGCTAGCCATCCCATTTAAACATCATATGCTATAAATATTATTGTAATATACCAACTTAAAGCCAGTTTTTCAATAACTGATTTACTCTCGATTAATGTTAATCATGATTAAATAATAATGGAAACCATGATTTCTATTATTATGTAATCATGATTAACATTAATCTGTGATTGAAAAACTGGCCCTTATTATAGTTTTTAATATAATATTTATATTTTTTAATGAAGATGGTACAAATAAATTTAACTAACACTGTAGACTTACGTTTCATTTGTTGAATTTGGTTTAAAATAACTCACTGTATAATAAGATACGTTTGTCTAGGGTCGGATGTAATATATTTTGTAGTAATTGCTAAAAATTACACTGGAAATACAGAGTGATCAAAAGGAATTGTTTCAGTTGGCAATAAAATTCTGGATATCTTTTTATTCCACAGTTGGCACAACGCCAGGTAAAGGCAGAAATACTCTCGGAAATACTATTTGACATGTCTAAATAAATAAATAAATATATCATCACGCCTTCTACCCATTACTGGGTGTGGCACTCTGCCGAAACAGATCTCGGTAAGTGATATTTTTTGCGCGTGAAGTGTGGTTACCAGTCGTCAAATTACGGCCCTCGAAGATGTTAGTAGTGGAGGAGCCACAGGGGTAGTTTTTGAAATTTTGAAAATTGTTCGTCGCCTGTGAAAATCCAACCAGGGTTCTCAGGATCCACAGGCCGACTTCATACCACTGAGCTAGCCACCCCATGTCTAATAAATACAACTAGGTTATGTCAGGAGCCTGACAGCTAATAGGATTTTGACTTTTTGAGTAATAGAAATACTTTAGATTATAGCTATGTGAGGGTGAGGGAAACAGTTTTATTTAGGGATATTTAAGAAAAATATAACTAAAAACAAATAAGAACTAAATGTACTCAAATTTAATTTTAAATTTTCTAATGTCAGTGTCAACAACAGGAAATGAATTTATGTATCAGGCTCACCAATTTCAAGTAGATTTTGTTATTGCCAACTGTAACAATTCCTTTTGATCACTCTGTATATCAAATAACTCAATAACTTTTTTCTCAGTTGTTATTAGGTTATGAGTTGTGTAACAAACGATGACATTGTATGCCATAGCATTGATGCTTATTGTTATTTATTTCTGTATCAATTTGTGCGTCGTTAAGTACAACGGTAAAAATGAACGTGTTTACAATCGGCCCGCCAAGGACGCAAGTCAGCACAATCTCATCACCCGTGCCGGAAATTTGCATACATTCGTTGTTCTGCTCTTTTCTTGCCTCCTGTGGGATCCTTGTTGTCATGGTTACCACACATACATTCACATAGAACTGCACGTGTAGCAGTATGATACATGTATCTACATTAGATTATACCTTTTTTCTCGTTTTATATGCCCTGGTACCGTGGAAAGCTTTGTAAAAATGTAAATGAATCACAAAATTTATTAAAATTAGCTTTAAAATTAATCTTATGGCACAGATTTTTTTATGTTACTGCTACTTGAAATCGTAAATATTATACAAATTACTAGAGTACTTATTTTCATGACATCCGTTTTATTTATTTCTGTCCAGGAAAATAAATAATATCACCAAGCCTTTTACCAGTTACTGGGTGTGGCACTCTGTCGTAGCAGATCTCAGTAAGTGCGGTTAACAGTCGTCAAATCACGGCTCCCAAGAATGTTAATGGAGGGGGAGCCACAGGGATAATTATAAATAAATAAATAAATATATCATCACGCCTTCTACCCATTACTGGGTGTGGCACTCTGCTAAAGCAGATCTCGGTAAGTGATATATTTTGCGCGTGAAGTGCGGTTACCAGTCGTCAAATCACGGCCCCCAAACATGTTAGTGGTGGAGGAGCCACAGGGATAGCTTTTTCAAATTATGAAAATTTGTCGCCCGTGGGAATCGAACGAAGGACCTCAGGATCCACAGGCCGACTTCATACCACTGAGCTAGCCATCCCATAATAATTATAATGTGGTGAAATTTGTGTGTCGGCTGTGGGAATCATACTGAGGTTCTCAACTTTATAGGCCGACTTGATATCATTAAATATATTTTAGCAAAGAATTGCGTTAGGCGGTTAAATTATGTCGTAATGGCGATTATACTCAATCACAATTTTATACAATAAATTTTTAATCGTGCGTGTATCCAAATGTCAATGTTCTAATATTTATCACAATTTAAGTTACGAACTTAAACAGTCATTTTTATGGAATATATGATTATTTTTATCAGTAAAATTAATGGTACATGTTCCGGTTTTGACACATAATATTTTATAACAATTCAATAGAGGCGGAAAATTGCATTTAAATAATTTTAATCACAGGAAACTGCTGTGTTATATCTGTCATTATTGGAATTTAAGCAGCATATTTCATATTTTAGTACAAAAATTGTGATCGTATATGATATCTGTAACCTATAATTTGCCTCACAATTTAGTAACCGTTAATTTGAAACAAAAATATTATAAGATATTCTAACTTATATTCCATTTGTCGAACTAAAATTCGTTTATATTGAATTAAAATCAGGTGTAACTTATTCCAGTTAGGAATGGATCATAGAATTAGATAGGGCCTATCTTTTTTGTCCTTTGATTGGTCGAAATCCAAACGAAGTTCAAAAGCAAAAACAAACTACACCATGTACAGTACTGACATATGTCTGACATTAGCCTCCAAATAATTAAATATTTCAATTCATGTAATACATATTTAATTTGTTAATTTGTTCTGTAAATTAATTATTATACTTCATTGTTTAACAAATTACTCTATTATGGTTGAAAAACTGAGCATGTAAAACCGGTCGCATGAACAGTGCCATTTACTCCATTCTTAACTGCAGTTTTTAAAGAATCTTTGCCGAATTATAATTATATGATAAAAAGTATTATTAATAATAATATTTAGATCTTATCTATTACAGATTTGTAATAAAATGTCATTATTTTCATTGTTATTTATTACGAGCACTGTGTGAAGTATAACGATTTTACGCATGTAAACAGTATATAAAATTAAACATTATGACACTAGTGTGATCATACACTCAGTGCACTTCTCAATAATTTGAGATGTTTTATACATATGTTATGTACGTTGAAGAAAGAAAATTAATGATAAGTGAATAGGAATGATATGATTGAAGGTTTGTTGTGTGATTTCGAGTGTAATAAATGAATGAGTTTATATGGAGTGATCTGTGAATGTGGTTTAAGTGAGGGTGGCTTGTTTGGATGAAAATGTTTGACGAGGGCTGATTGTTTGATGAGTGTGATAAGTGAATATTTTATGAGTGATTTTAAGGTTCGTGCTACCCCATTTGTTGGAATATAGCGTAAAGATATGTATGTATGTATGTATGTATGTCATTTAAAAATGACATCTATAATTTTTTTACCAACATTTTTAGTCGTAGAAAAAATAATGTACTTTCTCAACACGTGTTTTTCCGGACCTCATAGACACTGAACACTCGCCTATGTTAATTCTTTCTACTTGTCCTAAAAAAATAATCACTTTTCACACTTATTACGTAATATATTATTATGCAATTGTACTACTTAATAGTAATTAGCGTATATACAGATAGGTTATCTCTTGACAGCTAATCTTGGGTTTCAGTGCGGTTTGAGAATTTATCCTGGAAATAAGTAGTGATCGTTGCGGTGGCATTTCCCATAAACTTGATTTCCAACACCTACAGTTGACTTATCGTCGAAACATGTTTTTTAAAATAGAACGAATGATACATGAAATTAATGATTCGATTCTTTACATTCATTTTACTAAAATAATTTACTTTGAATCAGTTCCTTTGCTCATAAATCTATTTATTCTATCACCCCCTCATTTCTTTCGCCCACGAAAATTCTTTAGTTTATGGTATTACATTATTGTAAAGAAATTGAAATATGAAATATATAGATTAACTGTATAGAAAAAAAATTGTTATATTGACATTTTTTTTGTATTCCCCATATCATAAATATTAGAAAAACTGTAGGTGTGAAAATTAATGAAATGCTTACTCATTCTCGTAGGTCTGATATGCTTAGCTAGCAAAAAAAAATTGACAACTCATTTTAGAAAGATAACAAATATGCAGTTTTGTAATTTTAGTAACCAAGAAAGTAAAGTCTAATAATAATAATCAATAATTTAAATATATCCTTCTAGGAACTGGTAACAATTTCGTAGTTCCATTAAACTTGAACAAAATTTCATCGGAAGAATGTTATTTATATCGCTCCGTTGAATAAAATGTACATCGTACGTCAAGTACTTTATTATGATAGGTACCGTAATGTTACCACTGGCCTTGAAATGTGTGATACGAAAATTCCACGCGCGATATTTTCCATCGACATCACATCGCATATTGCCATGCGCAACTCGTGTTGACAAAACAGCATCTGATACTATTTACAACTGTCAGTCGCCTCTCATTGCTTGACTTCGTGTGAACGTTAAACGTGTTGCGGTTGTCGGATCTCGGATCATTCATGAACATTGTGTCTACCGGTGTCTGGTGTCATACACCCAAAAACGAGTGCTGTGTGCGAACCACCGTTTCATAATTGACTTATTCAAAATGTACCACTGATTTTTTCACACTGATAACAGACTTCACGTGTTTATTTTGCTCTAAAGAAATATTTACCAGTGATAAAAGGTATTTCATGCTTTAGACTCCGTTACTTTGCGTTTTGCACGTCATTTGATTGATTTACTTTCAGTTTTACTTTGACAGTTCAATTTCTTTTATTTACTTTGGCAAGTTCTAGTTCTTTATTTATTAATGTATGTAAGTAGTATTTCTCTTTTCTTATTTTCAGCTCTCTGTAATAATGTTTATATAATCGAATTTAACTAATTCATTTTGAAACAAATTAATTAGTTTTGACAGATCTAACAATAACTAAACTTGTTGTCGTAAATTGTACAGTGTTGTACTGAAGGTAAATTAACAATTTCTAAACAAAGAGAATCTCAAATCAATCTCAGAAACTCCCTACCCAAATTAACGAAAGTTTTAATTCGCAGCAGCGTTAAAATCACCAAAAATCAACTCAGTAATAACCAATAACTGTGACATCAAACCGCGAGTGCGATGCAAATCCGTTCAGTTCATCTTCCGGCTCTGGCCTAAGCCAGTGGCGTAGCAGGCACCCGGTACTCGGGGTGCAGTGTGCATTGGCCGCGAGTGAACTCTGCAGAGGAGAGGAGAGCCAATAGACTGCTCTCGCACTCTCTCATGACTTATGCATGAGGAGACAAGTGCAGCGCAAGGAGTATGCCGACATGCCACGGTATGTGTTAGAAATTTACAATATACAAACTATGATTGTCGGTGATTTGTTGCTTATTGCCAACTGGCAATTACTTTTCCTGGAAATGCATACTACGATCTAAATATCGTTACCCAATAGAACATGTTTTGCAGGAATGCAGTCTGTAATTTGTATCATTTCAATGTTCTTTTTGTATTATTTAAATTGAACCTTATATATCAAAAATAAGTATATTACATAAATTACAAGCATATACGAGGGTGAAATGAAAAGTTTGTGGCCTGAGAGGGCAGCATTAGACTCACAATTATTTTTTGTACGATTAGGTGTACTGTCAGATAGTAGTATGCGCAATTAAAAAAAAATAGAAACTTGAAAATCGTACTGTGATCAAATACCTGTACAAAAAGGGCTTAACACTCAAGTAAATTAATTTATGAAGACATTAATTTGCTTGGGGTAGCTAGGCTCATATCGAGTCGGCCTGTGGATCCTGAGAACCTCGGTTCGATTCCCACAGCCGACAAACAATTTTCACAACAATAAAATTACTCCTATGGCTCCACCTCCACTAATATCTATGGGGGCAGTGATTTGATGGCTGGTAATCGCACTACACGTACATAAATATATCACTTACGGAAATCTGCTTCGGCAGAGTGCCACACCCATTAATGGGTAAAAGGTGTGAGAATATATTTATTTATGAATTTCCTTTTCTGTACAAATATTTAATCATGAAACAATTTTGGATATTTTCCAATTTTTTTTTTATCGTAGCAGCCTATACGATATTTCCAGGAAAGATATGAATATAGAATTTTGCAGAAACTTTAATGACATTGCACCTAATACTCTCTGTGCTCAGAGGAAAAGTTTTCTGAGAAACTTAAGAAAGAAAAAGTTTCTTGAAAATTAACAACGTCTATCGTAAGAAAGATTTTGTGGAAAGTTACTAACTTCATGCTTATGGCACAGTAGTTAGCTAATTTCATGTTAAAGCGAAACTATAAGATTTACAAGAAACTTTCGTGACTTCTTTCTAAAAAGTTTCTCTGAAAACTTTCCCCGTGTGTCCGAAGCATAATACACAAGAAAATAATTATGAGACCAATGCTGCCCTCTCTGTATCAGGTCGCGAACTTTTCAATTCACCCTCGTATTTATTTAGCTGTATTATTTTTGCTAAACGTAATAACACTTTTCATATATTCGTACATACAGTAAAAAGATTGGTGGCAGTACCAATAAATTTAAATTTGTCAACCTTATCATCACTCCAGTCATTTTTTTCATTTAGGTTAGTTTAAGTTACCTCTTCCAATAAAATGGGTAGCACAGATCATTTTGAGTTTATTTCCCGGGTGATGCAGCATCGGCAATTAGGAAGAATTTAAGTTCTTACAGGACATCTCAGTTCAGTTATAACAAAAAGAACAACAATTTATTGATTTTTTCTGAAGTGATCTGAGACGAACTAAGATTTTGACCAAAAATAATTCAGCTATTAACGCAATATATTCAGTTTGAGGATTTACAACTTTGCAATTACATACTTCCATCCATAAGAGGTTCAGAGCAATGTACTCTCAAATGAGCTTAGTTTATCCAAAATTTGTTTAGGAATATCGGATGTAATGTGAAGATTATATTCAAAAATGTTTTTAAAAAAATCGAGATTTCATTTGCTACAACAGTTACTTCTGATCATTCCTGTAGTTAGGTATCTTCTATTGTATAATGAATAACCTAAGTTTGTATTTTTAGAAATAATGAACATAACCAATGGTAGCAAAAATGTTTACTTCGAGTAAACTGCACTTCATTTTGCGAATTAAAATATATTTTAAAAAATATGTTGTATTTGAAACAGACGGTATAAGTAATTTCGTAAACTAGAACTCAAAAAAAAATTAATCTGTCACGGCTACTTCTACTAACTTAATACTTGACTAATTATACATATTTACACTGAGAATAGGTATTCTCGTACCTATAACTTTATTATAGAAACCTTCGATTCAAGTTTGATGGAGCTAGCATGAAGTGATAAAATTATGTCTGAAATGTGAGCGTCCAGACAGAAAGTTCTGCAGACGCAAACAATGTGCTATTTAAGCACATGTTTATCAGATATACTAATTGAATGGAATGTGTTAAAGTACACTAACTTATGTACAACGAGCAAGATTGATTTCATGTCATAACTAAAACTTTTGACATCGGCTGTATGCATTCTATTTTGATTTATTGTCGTAGACATAACAGTTTCGGAATTGTAGTTTCAAATTGACGTAATTATAAATATGTTTCAATTTTAGTTCTCGTGTTATATTTAGTACAAATTTAATTTTGTCTGAATGCGATTCTGTGCATTGGATCCGACATACTGCTATTTTGATCGCATTATTGGCGAAAACATGCTAGGAGCTAGACGGTTGACCTCTTTACTTTTACATCTTTCTTATGTATGCTGTGCATTAATGAGCTCTAATTGAGTTATAATTATACTTTAATACTTCCACATTATACATGAATTACTCATGCATTATCAGTCTGTAATGTTAATGCAGTAATTACAGTAAAAATCTGAAATCTAGTATTCATAATTAGAATATATATGTAGGTACTTATACATTGTATCTTTGTAATATATTAAATAATACTTTTAAGAAAATACACGTATAGATAAAAGTACTTAGTTCATTGAATACTCATACTCATCTGTTGATAAAATGATATTATAACTTCGTATATATTATGTAATAGTTTATAGAAATTATAAAAGTTTGTTATAACCAACAATTTTCAATATTTTCAGCTTATTAAAGTATGGCGCCTATCATAAGTATATATTGATTTTATGATAAGCAGCTGTCCTTATCGCATTTTTACACTAAAAATTATTGATTTTTCTTGATAAGTGATTGATTGTTCACCCATTAAAAATTTAATAAAATTTTACGATATTCCACGATCATGAAAATAAACTTTTCAATTTCTAAATAAGTAGGTAACATTTTGTCAACATTTTTTTTGTATATAAATGAAGAATTAAACACCGAAAAAAATTGCAATAAGTAAAATAAATTAATATTATCATCACGCCTTTTATCCTATAGGCTGTGACACTCTGCTGTAGCAGATCTCAGTAAGTGATATATTTAAAAAATATAAATAAATATGTCATCACGCTTTCTACCCATAACTGGGTGTGGTACTATGCTGTAGCAGATCTCGGTAAGTGATATATTTATGCGCGTGAAGTCCGGTTACCAGTCCTCAAATCATGGCCCTGAAAGATGTTAGTGATGAGGAAGCCACAGGGGTTATTTCAATTTGGTGAAAGTGTTTGTCGGCTGTAGGGATCGAACCAGGGTTCTCAGGATGCACAGGCCGACTTGATACCACTGAACCATTACCCCATAACTAAAATAAATAAATATATCATCACGCCTCTTACCCTGTAAGGTGTAGTACTATAACAGATCTCGGTAAATGCGTGTGAAATGCGGTTATCAGCCGTCAAATCACGTCCTCTAAAGATGTTAGTGAAAAGGGAGTCGCAGGGGTAATTTTAATGTGGTGAAAATTGTTCTCAAATTCACAGTCCGACTCGATACCACTGAGGGCGCCCCATATTGCAATAAATGAAAATGTGAATTATGAAAATTTGATGTCAAAGTGCCGTTTTTTCTGCGCACCCTGTATTTCTTCCTTCAGAGATAAAATGAAATATATGAGTTACAATGTTGTCGGCTAAATCCGGGAACCCACATCAAAATAAAATTCCAAAACAATGATTTGTCACTTGTCAGTGACGTAATATTGATGATCGGACAGCATATTCTCACGTGCTTCAATCTATGTAATTAATTCAGAACGCGTGTCGTTGATACATAACATAGATACTGATGTTTGGAGTGTGTGTAGAAAATATGAAATTTCACGATTATACCCGAACTAATCCGACAGGTTTTCCGCGAAAATTAACATTTCATAGAAACACTATTACGAACATTTTCATAATGTTATGTTAGTGCAACCAAGAGATAGGCGTAGTTTTTATTTGCTTGTATACTTCAAGTGGTATTTTGTTTGAACAATGATAATTTTAGATAATATAGTTGAATTGGTTACCTGTTGTACGTTTGTGATATTATAAAACAAACATTTTATTATTTTTTACTATTTCGTAATTTTCCTTTTTATGTAAGGTTTATGTCGTAAACGTAGTTTGATTTTTGATAGTAAGTATTTACCTTACAAACAAACCAAGATTTTATTAAATACTTGTTTAACGGGTTTACCAACAGTTAAAACGCGAAAAATGGACCTAAAAAAATTATATAAGAAAAACTATTAAAGATATCGAGTAAAAATTTTGTATGCTTCTTTATTAAGGTTTAAAGTTTATATTTTTTTTAAATTAAAAAACAAAATGACGGCCATCCCAATGAAGCACTGTAGCTGTGTCGTATGGAAAAAACAAATTGCGCATCGTAAAATTTTGGCAAAAATATCCATCTGTAAGCATATAACAAAAAATCTTTTAGTTTTGAGTATAAATTACTGCAATGGCCTCATGATAGTGCAAAAAAAAATTTTTTTGGCGATTTGGTACACGTTTGAAAATAGGACGGTCGATTTTCGTCATTTGTTATATTGAAAAAAGTGTTCCCAAATCGCCAAATATATATTTTTTGCTCTAAATTAAGACCACTGCAGTAGTTGAATAGTTAATAAGTATCTGGAAAAAATTTGAAGTAAATCGGTTGAATAGTTTTTTTTTGCAGTTTTACGACGCGCACCGAAAAAATACGTTTCGAGTAAAACTAAAAAGAAATATAGTACATAATATAATAGAACGGAGGGGAACAACGATCGCTGTAAAATGAAAACTAGACTTAAAATTTTGTACAGATATTATTGAGACACATAACAACCAAAATATGTAACGAAAAAAAAAAAAAAATGGGGAAATCTCTTAAATCTAACATCGCGTAGCTTCTACGTATTTCAATTTCTCTACGAGCATTTATAGTGGGTTCAAATACCGCTCTTTCCAACTAATAACAAAAAAATAAATACATCCGAGTGGTTTGAAGTCCGCTATAAACTGTCGATTCTTTTCTGCACTGAAATTAGTAACCCATGATTACTGTAACTACTCAGTAACTGAATATTTAAACGATGAAATTGAATAATTGATCTAACTTTGTATTCAGTTTTTATGTACTTGTTTTCTGTTATTGACATTTTTCATATCTGCATTGATCACCGGATAATGAATAAATAATAATAATAATAATATTTTTTTGTTGTGCAGCTAAAGCTAAATAAATATTGAAAGAGTTTAAAATTATATGCATAAATAACAAAGATTGTGTGTACAAAATTTGAAATACAGTTTAAAATAACAGAACAGACATTGTAATATTTTTCGAGAGAGATATTAAATTAATCCAATTAAATAAACCGAGCCAAACAGCAGCATGTAAACGGACTAATTTGTCCGTAGAATGGGTCTTTTTACGAACGCCGGACGAGCCGAAATAGAAACATAGTAATCAACAGTCGCGACGGTTTGTCACAAGGATTAAAATAGTCGAAGGCGACAGAAATAAACTATTGGGATTGGGGTACCAGTGGCGCGAAATTTAAATACTTGTTGTATTCTTTCATTATCTTAATGTTTACTTAAATACATAAATATAAATATATCATCACGCCTTTTACCCATAACTGGGTGTGGCACTCTGCCGTAGCAGATCTTGGTAAGTGATATATTAATGCGTGTTACCAGCCGCCAAATCATGCTCGCCAAAGATGTTATTGGAGGGAAAGCCACAGGGGTAATTTTAATGTAGTGAAAATTGTTTGTTGGCTGTGAGAATCGAACTAAGGTTCTCAAATCCACAGATCGGGTCGTAACCACTGAGCCCCGTACTCCATAATATTTTGTATAATTGTTTCTAAACTAGCTCTGTGGTATGAAGTCGACCTGTGTATCCTGAGAACCCTGGTTCGATTCCCACAGACGACAAACAATTTTCATAATTTCAACAACAAAAATTGCCCTTGTGGCTCCTTCACCACTAACATCTTTGGGGGCTGTGATTTGACGACTGGTAACAGCACTTGACGCGCAAAATCTATCACTTACCGAGATCTGCTTCGGCAGAGTGCCACATTCAGAAATGGGTAGAAGGCGTGATGCTATATTTATTTTTTATGTTTCTAAACAATTCACAACCGACATATTCATTGTGCAGGTATTATTTATTATAAAAATGATACTTAGATATTTTTATATGAATTCTGTAATAAGCGTTAGATTAGGTTATCATGAGTAACAACATATTTTATTGTAACGGTTGTACCAACTAAATTTAAATTTTCACTAGATTTATAAATAAAAAGCAAATTGAAGTTACATATTAAATGGAATAATTGATATTGCTGTCAAACATTCCAGATGCTTTTATGTATTCAAGTTTTGTTTGTTCAACTGGCCATAAGGAAATGTCAAAAGTATAGAATTTTGTGTTCACCTGTAGTATTTTCAAATTGACTTTGAACATTTGGCATAGCATATTTTTCGCTGTCAAACGTTTATTAATTATTTTAGAGAAAATGTGTGAAATAAAAGTTCCAAAGAACTAAATTTTCTTTCAAACATATTCATTCAAAATAATTTATGAATATTTCACACCGAAAAATATACTATGTCATATGTTCAAGATAATTACTCGTAAATCACATAATATTTTGTAATTAATTGAAAACATGAAATGATTTCTTTGATGTATCACAAATAAGTTAACTCGTCAAAATAAATAAAATGATTCATATTTAGCTCATGTTTAATCAAACGCTAAGTAGTAATCGATTTATTGTAGATTGTCAAATAATATTATCTATAATTTCATTTATTTATTTTTTCTACAATAACATGGCAGTTTCCTTATATAAAACATTTCCCATAAAAAAAAAAATTAACAATTTATCTTTAAATATACTTCGTATAAAACGAAATAAATATTTACTTTGTAAAACTTTGAAAACTACTAGTTTATTTGTCCATTACCTATGGGTTCTAGCCTTTTCATTCATAATTTTGTTTAATTCATTTTGCAACTCTAGTTTTAAACTTTCATTCAGGCTAAAACAATATCTTGCGGACGGTGCCGAGAACTCTAGAGTAGTTAGAGAAATCTAACACTAACCGAGAACTTTGAACTTCGTTGTCAATGCATTTCGCCAGTGGCGTCCGTGTCGTTGTTAGCGGAGGGTCGTTGACCCGGGGCGCCGACTGTAGGGTTTTTGTGATAATGCACTCCTCGTGTCCCGTGCTCGTCTCTGTTTCTATTTCATTTCGTTCTCGTTGCTCCTGTGCCTGTCTAGTGTGTGGATGTGTCGTCGGCAGTCATTTACTTCCAGTCCCGACGTAGTCATATATATCTACATTACATACGCATACACGTACCACCTCCTTGGTTTATATGGGACTGAGAAAGCGATTGAATTGTATGTTGTGTAATAGTAACAAGAATTTTGTGATAACATTCATGGGAATTAACAAGCTTTCTTATAATTGTATTTACTATTTGAGAATAAAATTTTCCAGTTCTCTAGCAGCATGTACAGTGACTGTTTCAAGAAATCTTTGTGTCAACTTGATAAATAGCTATTTACATTTTGAAATAAGAATATGCTTATAGCGGCGAAAATTGGAACTACGATAAAGGTACACTTTGCTACTAATCTAATAACTAAGTACTTAGAAAATAAATAAAAATAAATGATAACAGAAGTAATATTTATAATAAAGATTATAATAAAACAATAATTAACTAATAATATAAGTACCAAAAGAATTAATTTCTACTAAGAAAAACCTACAGTATTAAAAGAACCTATAAACTACATACTAAAGGTAGTACTAACGTGAAAAAAAAATTGCAGATCTGAATGAAATTTGGCGCACGTAAACATTGGATAGTCATACGCATCCTGTTAAAATATGAAACACATTCATCGTCTGTGAACAAATATATTCGCTTGTAAAGTTAAGTTCTTATACACGAAGCTTATGGCGATCATCACTCAGAATCACATATATTTGGTTTGTGTACCTCTAAAAATTTTCAGTTTCATTTGAAAAACTAGTATGATCTAGAACTATCCATATATATTGTATCAGAAGAAGAAAGTTTTTTATCGTTTAGTAATGGATATATAGCCATGCAAAGCTTTGTTTTTAACGAAAAATTAAGCATCCCAATTTATAATGGCAACACCACACGGTGTTATGGTATTTGAAAATTCACTAAACCAACAACCTGTTAACAATTCATGATATTCAAATCATAATAGGTATAAAACACTTATTTTATTCTATTTTTATATTTTTTTGAGCGTCAGTTTCGCCACTCGACAACCGATGGCGCCACCGTCACACTAGTACTACCTTAAATTTGTACCTAAAAGTTAAACGATAAATGAAACTAATACTAAAAGTACAACTCACGATAAAACAGAACTATATTCGATAGAAATTAATAAGAAACCACTATTATCAAACACAAAATAAAAAACAAAGAAATAGAAGTGATAGTAATGATAAGCTTATTAAGACCAACTGAAAGAGTACCTTTGTCTCAAGTTTGACATATCGTGATCAACGCCATCTCTTAATAGTTGAATATCCCAATAGTAACAGCACTTCTCAGTAGATAATTAGTCATTTACCGAGGTTTACAATTGCATTACATTACATAAAATTCTTCTTATCTTTGATAACATTTGTTAGAATGTTGCAAATATTCGCCCTCTGTAATTGAGATTTTTTTAAATCCTGTTCATTGAAAATAAATAGGTAAATAAATTAGTTCGTTTTACAAGTAAATTGGCAACAAACTGTTGTAAAACAATCTGAACGTACAAAAATTAAACTGACAGTGACAGCGATTTAGTTCTGGACTAGTTCTGAGACGCCAGCACATACATTAAAATTATGCCGCTGGGGATTGTGACGAACAAAAATTGTTGTTTATGTCTGAGCGACATATTGTTTAACTGTCAAAGTGAAAAACATAAGTATTGTCCGGAGAGTTAAATGATTTTAAAATGAATAGATTCGCAAGGAAATCAATTGAAAATATACAAAGTCATCGCAATACAATTAAAACACGATCGTCTATATGGAATTTATTCAATGAATGCTGCAAAGAAAAAGACTATAAGTTATTAAAAGATACACCAGAATGATATGAAAACAATGAAAACCCAAATCTTTGCCCTGTTTATTGAAATTGGTGATGGAAAAACGCGACGCTATAATTAAAACTGACGGATTGTTTTTATGTAGCAATCCTAATTGGAAAAATGGCAAATGATTTAAGGATTTACCATTGGGTGTAATGCTTTTATAGGTCGATAAATATTATTATTATAGGTATCAATATATTATCAAAATAGGCAGGGAAATCGACAGAAAAGGTTGAATTACATGCTAAGTGCTTAAAAATTACTAATCACTCGCATTGCGCCTTAGCGATGTCAACACTGGCAAAGCAATGCATAGGTGAAAAGAATTAATCCAAATCACAGGACATTCGCATTCCATCAAACCTTATCTTCAGCTTGATACTGTACATCTTTTCGATTCAATCCACAATTTAAGAGATACTGAAACTACATCTGTAGCTAATACAAATCCATGTTATGGAAATAGCTATAACATTTGTACTTTTATTATTTATAAGAAGTAAAACGTAATATGTATGTACGCGTAGTTATAGAACTAAAGTTTATTATAACTAGTCACACAAGTATATTTAACAGTATGTTGCTAAGGAAATGAAACAATTTTCACTTTGAAAATTAATTTAATTACGAAAATACAAACGCAGATTGGCTAGATAGGTGTGATAAAATTTTATGACGGATGTTTGCGAAATAAAATATGGTAACTAGGTGAAATCCTTAATTTTAATTGGTATAAAAACCCATGAGTGAAGTAGTCGGTATAAAACTGTGCTTATTGGTTAAATTTTCAATTATTTAGCATTATGATTGGTTAAAAACAGGTCAAGGAAAATTATCATGTTAAAATAAATTTGAATAAATATTACCCATATAGAGAGGGTCGACACTCGTGACCAAATCATTAATGTTTGCGTGTAACTTCGAGAAACATATTAACCACTACTTTATTATCCAAAAAAATTAGCTAGAATTGAAAAAAAAATGGAATGAAAATATTTTTTTATATGTTTGGAGAGCCGGTCATTTACTCACTTTTTTTATTATTTACTTACTGACTGCTAGGATGTCATTTTGTTGGCCAAAAAGATAAATAGTATATTGTAACACAAGTGTGGCTAGGCTTTCATTACAAAACGACAAAACTAAAATCAGCTAGTGTTTCTAATAATACGAGTTTTACAATGGCCGTTGCCACACGTATGTTACTATTTTTTCTAAAGCCGAGCAGAAAATTGACTGTTCCAACTGTCAGTTGAAAGCAGAAAGTTAATATTTACCGCTTGTCGAGCGAAAATGTATCATCGTATCAATAGATACAAGAAAACTGTCAAAAATGAGTGTTTATAAATGGTCGTAGGAAAAATATTGTATGCACCTCGAGCAGAAAGTGTCTTTACCGCTCTTGCATGCGCGAGCGACAAGGACTACTTTCTGCTCTAGGTGCACAAATAACTATTTTCTACGCTCGTGAATTTTTATTTCTTACAGTCGTTATTTGACATCTATCATTTTGTGTTATATTTCACATTAATTAAAAAAAAAAGATTGTTCAACAATGAATGTCTTGGAAATAACATCATAAACGATTTCTTGCCCCAGTGAATGTACAAACACACAACAATAGCTGTATTTCATTTGCCACTTGGTTCACTTAAATAAATTCAGATAAATTAGACAACATGACTAAATGAACTGAATTAAGAAAACTGATACATTTATTGGGGTGTATTACTTCAAAGTAAATTAGAATCAGTAATTCTAGAAATGGAAATAAAGTCAACGAAGTAATCCAGCGAAATAAATAAGTGATCTGGTTCAGTAAATGTAAGTTAGATCTGATCCAAATGACAAATGGAATATGCCTTATTACGTCATGTGATCTTACATGATTTGACGTGAACTGTCATATTATTGAGACCCATGATTTCCATTTATATATAAACATGAACACGTGCTGACTTGATATGAATGCAACAAATGGCAACAGTATATCTCCTAGCTATATAAATAAATGGGAATCATAATTCTCAACAATTTGACAGTTCCCGAAAAGTGATAGTAATGTGTTCGTACTTTTAGTGTTGCTAAAATATACTTTCCACACTAATTTTGAATGTTGATATGTTGACTTTTTAACACGACTGTAGAGAAATGTAATTTGCATTAACAATTACGCCGAGTGTTGTTTCTGTTTCTATTTAGTACATAAACATAAAACCTATAATTATATAATACTAGCATTTATTTTGTTTGTATTCTGTGGGCGTGTTTATTTACTTATTCTTTAAACGCAAATTAAATAAGGTTATCCCATCCACGGCTTGGTATTTCCACAAATGTCAAATGATTCTACTATGTAATATAACTGCAACAAAAACAAAGATGATTCGATATAAAATCTTTCGATTTATACAGCCATATAAACAAAATACAACTCGTGACAGCAGCAATATAGTCAGCTAGCGACATCATACATGCGTAGCGTCGCGTAAAAAACGACGTACAACTTCCGTCCCAGGCTGGCGTCGTCTCCCAGCGGCGTCGTCGGCGTCGCGCTTACGCGCACGCGCTCGTTTCTATTCATGAATGCGGTCGTCGAATTCGCCGACCTAGCGATCGTTCCTCCGCAGACTCCGTTGCGGTGTCTTCCACTTCGCCCAATCCCATCTCGACACTTCATACACTAAGAACTACAATCATATTTCTCTTTTCCTCCACCAAGAATCCTAAACAGGTTAACAATTACATTACTAGCCAACACAATTACAAAAGTAATTATCAATTGCTTTTAAGTTTACTTTAATAAATTGAATCATTATCCAATTTGTCCAATTTTGGTGAATGTAGCTCTTTTATTATTACAAATCTCAGCAGATGACGTTATTTTGTGTACAAACCGTACATTCACGAAAATTACACGTAATAAATGAAGATGCAGATGGTACTATTTCCGCACAGAGAAATTCTTGTTATTCTAGCGAATAGGGACTTGTACAATTCAAATTTTTCGGTTGCTATCTAGTGAGTAAAACAGAATTTAATAATTTGTTATGTACCGAACATGGTATAGCTTTACAGTTTGACGTTTATCACGTGATCCTAAATGTCAAACAAATGTGGTGATCTGCGGGGAGTAGTGTTGAAAGAAAAAGGCAGTTGTTCGACTCGGCATGGTATCACCTCGCTCTTTCTACAAATTTGTTGTTTCACATAAAATTGTGTGGTGGGAGGGTTCTGCTGCATGTGATGTCAAAATTGTAAGTCCCTATTGTATAGAATCAAGGGCGGAATTTCATAAATATAAGACAAAAAGCTTGAACAAAAAAATACCACGGAGAAGTTGTCATCAAGTGTCTATCAAGATTTATACATTTTGATTTTGTCTTGATCTTGAGAAAAAGCACAACGAGCTGTTACATTTCTTGACAAGAATTCTTGATTTTTGTATCTAAATTTGTACAATTTCCTTATATGCAACAAATTGTCACTTTGCACACTAGATACACAATAATTATTTGTGTATTAAGAGCATAAAGTGGTTGTTTGTTACTCGAGCTCTAGTGCAAGAGGAACAAAGATACTTTACGCTCGTGATACACACATAATTTTTTCTACGATTGCACCTTAAATTATTAAAAAAACGTATACGTACTGAAAGTAAATTCGTTCTGTCAATATGACAAGTTTCTGTTTTGTTTGTATCTCTTTCGGTTGTTCTATCACTAATTATAACAGAAACATACTTTTAATGTTGTGAAAATTGTTTGTCGACTTTGAGAATAGAACCCGGTTTTTCAAATCTACAGTTGATACCACTGAGTTATCAATCCCTACATCTTGGAGCATTATATATCTCTATATTTGCTGTGATGTACCTAATTGAGGTAACTTCCTGTTGGGCAAGTAAATAAATAAATTTTAAAATACATTATATAATCACGAACACTTTTCACGTCAATTCGTCTAAAGATTTTATTAACAAGAAAAAAGAAATATTTTACTGTCCGAATTGAGAATGATCTAATTGAGAAGCTTTTTTTTTCACTGCGGTCCGCATCAAACGCAAGAGGAAGTGCTAAAAAAACTTGATAGTGAAGAAAAAACGATTTTGTTTGCGTTCCCCTCTTCGCGATTTCGCAGTTTTTGTCCCTTTTTCGGAGCAGTTTTTTTTTTATTGCGCTTATGAATTTATGATTCTGAAAGATCTCGAGCCTTGGCGATGGTAAAAAATGTTTGTTTTTCCCGAAGTTTTGTCTCATGGTTAATGGTATTATCTTTATGTTTAATTTTAAGTGTCTCGGAAGGTTGTTGTCTAGAGGTCTAGACGATTACGCTAAACGTAGGTGGATAGATTGTTGTACCCAAAGAATGTGAAAATATATACCTACGTTTCTATATCTCAATGAAGATAGTAGGCTGCAATTATGTACTATAACTGACTCTACTTCCTTACAGATTTATCTAGAAATTTGTTCAAGTATTGACACCTGCTCTTTAGTAGTTGTATTTTTATCTGCGTGTCTGCTAATTATGAATAAATCACATATTTAATTGATTAATAGATACTTATGGAAGTTTGACAAGCTTTTTTTTACGCAGCCGATAATTGGAGTAAACATTAGTGCCATTTATCTCGTAGTACACTAACTAAAATACTTGATCAATAATGAACAAGAAAACCAACACGCCGATTTTAAATATGATTTGCCGTCTCATGTATAAGGAAATATTATTCTATCCATTACTGGGTGTGGCACTCTGCCGTAGCAGATCTCGGTAAGTGATTATTTTGCGCGTGAAGTTTGGTTACTAGTTGTCAAATCACGGCCCCCAAAGTTGTTAGTGGAGGGGTACACACAGGTGTAGTTTTAATGTGCTGAAAATTGTTGTCGGGTTCTCAAATCCACAGGTCGACTTGATACTACTGAGCCACCTACCCCTACTAGTGTAAAGAACGTAAAATAACGTAAGGTTGTCAATCTTCGTATATTTATTAACCAGTGGTCAAATTCATTCATTTGTGTGTTGGAAGAACTTCTGTGTCCGTATATATCAATAAAAATGATTGTGTTATATGAAAACTTTTGCTGCTAAATTAACTTTCTACAGGCCAAAATTCCTCAAATTGTGAATTAGTACGAAAATGTTATTTAATCATACAGACAGTCTATCCTAAGAGCAGTGCCTACTTTACAACTTATCCTGGGCAAAATTTGTTCGGTGGGCTTTTTTTTGAAAAGATTAACATTTAAGACATTTTTGAACATAAATATTGAATAATTGATAATATATTTATTTTGTAACATTACTTGTGAAAATGATATTTCCCTCACTCATTTTAATTGTAATAGTAATCATTTTCCTCACTAGTGATGGAAGTAATTTACTTTCATCACTAGCAAGGAAAATGATTACTATTACAACAAAATTGAGAGAGGGAAATATCATTTTGTGGTGCATTTGCAAATACAATTCCTTTGATTTATATAAAAAAATTATTAAATTTCTTGTATTGATTGACGTAAAAATGTAATTTTAACATTTAATGTTGATAAAAAAGTATGTAACACGTGGGAAAGGGCCGTTGCAAAACTTGTACCTACTATTAGAACACTCGCTATCACTCGTGCCCCAACTTTCGTACTTGTTTTGCAATGAAACTCTTTCTTCACTAATATTGCAATATATTCTTACTCGACTAATCGCTTTTTTTATTTCCCATATAAGTTTGATTTCTAAAGTATGGTTCTCAACAGTCAGCACAATTTAATTTTTGAGACTGTATTTTATTTTATATTGTTTCAAGTGTTATTGGGTTATTGATACATACAAATTTAAAACGTTTTACGTTGAAAAGATGATAATACGCGCAAAAGCTGATAAGTAAGGTCCGCTTACAGTTAGTGTAATTTTAGCTGCTCGTGAAGTCATAGAACTTTTATACCTGTTTATTCATCTATTGATAAATTTATATTAATCGGTTATAAGGCAATTACGGAAATACGAACAAACAAATAGGTTGTAGAAATATTAAATAAAAATTATTTATTTGAGTAGTGGCCCCGTTTGCCTATGCGTAAAATAAACCCTGCCTGAGAGTGTACCAACAATATTGCTAAAGTTTGTTTATTATTTACGATAAAACGTAAAGAATTCTATCATATATTTACTATTTACGTCCTAAAAGACCATGATTCATCCTGCAACGATGATACGATGTGATAGTGTGTCGCCTAGAACGGCATGTTGTTCCTTATTATCATTCCATCCCATTGAGCGATAATGGGAACACGATAACAGTCCGGTTCACATACGCATTACTGGCACTGGCGGCCCGAATCCAGTCAGTGCCACTGTACACACACACACACACACGTACGCATCAAGGCATCTCATCTCAACCCGTTGCTAAATATCTGCTAATTACCCGCAACTTTGTACCCACGCTAAAACAACGTAATCATTTTTTCTTCTAGGTTCGTTTTTTGTAAAAGGTTTTTATCGTTGATAATAGTTTCATTCATGAAATCTTTTCTTTTTTTTATTACTTCCTCAATTTGTATTTACTGTTTTTATGAAATTTATATTTCATGAAGTAAACTATTCAAAGACTTAGATATTGACGTTCAATAGTTTATTGTTAGACTGCAGGCTTTATATTTTATTAAATTGACAACATTTAAAGATTGAATTTTGACCATTATCAAAACAAGTAGTTACATATTAAAAATAGTTTCATTTGAAGTTTTAATAACAAAAAACAAAACAAAAACAACTGGAATGGTACGGAGAATGGACCAAAACAATCTACTTAGGAAAATTATAGAATCCAGAGTCATTGATAAAAGAAGAAAAAGAGGGAAATCGATGAAAACATGGGAAATAAGAATAGCAGAAATAGGAAAGAATAGAGAAAAATTTAAAAATGGCAACGAATACGATGAATGGAAAAATGAATATAAACTTAAACCTAAAAGAGAGAAAATTCGACACCCAACTTGAGAAAAGAAGTAGAAGAATAACCAAAAGTGTACATTGCAATTGATTATTGTTATTAAAACCTTCAAATATAACTATTTTTAATACATAACTACTTGCTTGATAATGGCCATAATCCAAGGCCGAAACGTTGCCAATTGACAATTTAATAAAATATAAAGCCTTCAATACAACAATAGACTATTGAACTTCAATACCTTTTGGCTTAAATAAAAATTCATAATTTATTTTAAAATATAAAATTGTTGATAATAAAGAAATAAATTTTTACATTGTCATATTAAATTTGTGAAGATAATTTTAGATTTAAGAAATATATCCATATTCATAAAACAATTTAACTAAGCGTTCATTAAATTTAGGCAGTTTTCTATATTATTATATAGATCGATATGTAATTGTTTAAATGGACAACGAAACGATAACGTCAACGAATTATTATGAATGCAGCCATAAGTTTTATTTGTATTTTATTGATGGATTTTCGTTCTGATGTGAAATAATTAAAACGACTGTGTAGCGTACAAACTGCATTTTTACCCGCCTCTAAAATTAGCATTGTGTATTTTTAGCTACAAATAAGGTTACACATGTCTAATTAGTGTTCTCTGTTTTGAAACGGGAACATAAATATTATATACATCGTATCATCCTCAAGAACAACATAAGCAAATAGACGGTATTATTTTTATGAATGAACGGTATTCGTATTGAGCGTCTTCGTAACAAGATTTGTTTTACAGTTTGTAGATTAGATTTACGGATCTCCATGACCCAAAAGTAGTGAATGCATACAGTAAAATATTACGAAATGGCAGTAATGTGGGGACGTCTACGCAGTAACAACAAAGAGTAAATAACGTTCAGTGACACTGACGTGATAACGAACGACCCATTTTCTTTATCTGTACATGGAGCACATGCATTTACAACAGGTATTTTTTATATGCCTCCAAACGATAACTCAAAACAATTAAACTACCAACACGTAGGTGACGCGATGAGAGTTCTTTAAAATAATTTGTTTTTATTCCTTCTAATGTCATTTAACATTTATAATAAAAAATTAATATACGCGATTATGTTTATCTTTTTTGTGCAATACTTGGTACATTATTTGTCGTTGCTGTCAAGGACGGTCGTTAAAACGTTTTTATCGCCCGCTGCTATTGACAACATCCGCTGAAACTAGAATAAGTTAAGTGAAGATATCCTTTGGTGACAAAATCAAATTTTTGCTGTTGTGTAGCATAAAAATAACCATGAAATATTTTTGGCATACTTAGAATGTCGTCTACCTCGGCTATCCTCGCACCCGAAACGATCATTTTTCGGATAATTAATAATTTAATTTCTTAATTTAGTTGACATAGCACAAAATAATTTTCCATGCATATTTTGTATTTAATTTATTTAGTCAACGAAAGGCAATATCTTATTGCCGCACGGCAAGCGTCAAATGTCAATTTTCTGCTTTCAACAGACAGTTGGAAAACTCTATTTTCTGCTAAATCGTAGAAAAAATATAATAAGCGACTCGGAATGTAAGTACTGTAACTTCATGCCTCTTCGAATGTTGTAATGTGCTTACATTCTTTGTAGTTTAATAGTATATTACGTACCATGAAGTGTAAGTGACAGATTTTACGTTAAGAATTTAATTTGGGAAATCGAGGTCCGTAGGGTTGAGATTATCTTAACATTTGCGATCTAAAAAATCGCTTACAGTTTAAGGTTAGTAAGCTATTTTTACAATACCTACACAAGTAAAAGGAAAAGAAAAATTGGTTTATAAAAATAAATATATCATCACGCCTTTTACCCATTACTGGGTGTGGCACTCTGCCGGAGCAGATCTCGGAAGTGCGGTTATCAAATAACGGCCCCCAAAGTTGTTAATGGAGGGGGAGCTGTCAAAATAAACAGGATCTTGATCTATAATATTTACTTGCTGTCCACGGTGGATAGTAAGTAAATATTATAGTCCTGATGTAACCATGGAAAGAAGTGTGCAATAAAAAAAATATTTACTGTGTTTAAATTTTGTCATTAATGGGTAACTTACAATACAGGTATTGTAAAAATAACTATTTTTTACATTTAATTAGCTATAGTATAGTAAAAATATTTATTTAGTCCGTGAAAATATTTCAAGTTAAGGTATTTTATTTAAAACTTAAATAATTCTTAAATCTTAAATAAATCTTCTATTTCATATGCCATTTTCGTTGAATTCAGTAATTATCGTTAGATTTATTTCTTTTTTGTTAAAAAAATAAAATGGATGAGTAATAAATGTAACTGTATAATTTATTGTTGTTTTAAAACGTTGATCGAACTTTGACCGTATCTGTACTGTAAATAAAATAGTTTACAGTTTGACGACAAACTATTATTATCTTTAAATCGTGATGAAATAACATATTTATTTATCTATAGAGTTATCTCTATTTACGAATTACATTCATTCTTTGAAAAACAGTCATGCAAAAGAATTGCAAATGATGATTATTTTTTATCTTCTGATGCTTGTTGAGTGGAGTGTACAATTCATATACCAAACTTTGCTGTTAAAAATCACCCTATATTAGCATCAGCGCCATAAATTTTCAACATTGTCTCAAATTCACTCGATATATTCTCCAAGCCATTATTTAGTGGTCATGCTCAGTGGGAACAATTCACAATTGATCAAAAACTAGTAGCTGTTCCCATCCCTTTTTGCATCTTGCATTTCGCATGTGTAAGGGTGTGTGTGGTCGAATAATAATAATCATAATCATAATAACGACTACGACGATGATAATAATTTGGTTGGCGCGCGAAGGAACCGCCAACGAGGGTAGCGATGCATGTTACCGACCCCGAATCTGGTTTTATTTTCGGGAACCGAAAGATGAATCGACCGTAGGGTTGCCCAGGTCGCATGTTTATTGCTACTAAGTGGCCTGTATCTTTTGTCACGTTGGTCCTCTTTCGCGATTGTGTTGCCCACTTACTTGAGACTGTTGCCAGTGACGGCGTCTCTGGGGAGCCACATGACAATTGTGTTACGGTTAACAACTTTATTAACAAGCTATAAATGATGTTACATTACTTTGCTCCACTTATGAAATGATTATAATTGGCATACTTCGTGCATTTTATGATTTGGGTAAAAACTCATTTTCGATTGTAGAGTTCTCTTAAATTTTCAAGAAAAATATATTTTTTAATAATATTTAGTTACTTTAAAACATGCATATACTTGCTCTTTCCTAAACTACACTAATGCAAAGTTTTCTTTAAAAAAAAAACAATATCTAATCAAGATGAACTGTCAAATGAGTAATGAAATATTGCTGTCAAAAGTATCATTTGACATTTTTTATTAAATCAATGAACTATTGTTTATTTATTTGTAAATTATCTACTACTAATTTTAATATAAGAATTAAATATGATGGTTAATGGCCAAAATATTTCCTTACATGCAGATTCATAAAGCGGATTAGTGCTAACACCATTTTTTATTTAATTTTTAACTTTCTTTTCAATGTACGAAACAAGTTTATTTTAACTTGAGTTAATAAGCATCAAATTTAGTTCATTTCTTTAATCAGTTTTAATTTGAAACAGAGTTATAGTTAATATTAAAAATGGTGTTAGCACTAATCCGTTTTATGAATCTGCCTATTAACCTTTAAGGACGTTAATACGTGTCGAAATTAATATTTGCTCACTGAAAATCGAACTTGCTGTCATTGTAAAGTTTCAGCGAGCAGAGTAAAGTGATTTTTAATTTTTTCATGTTGTATATACTGTAGTATAGATTTAGAGAACCAAGTTCGATCCTACAACTAACATCTGATTTTACATTTTTTAAATAAAATAAAATAAAGGAATATATCCATCATGCATTTTACCCATTGCTAATTGTGGCACTCTGCCGAAGCAGATCTCGGTAAGTGATATATTCATGCTGGTAATGTGCCGTCAAATCACGGCCCCCAAAGATTTTAGTGGAGGAGGAGCCACAGGGATAATTAAATTATCACTCTCCACTAACATATTTAAGAGCCTTGATTTTATTGACAACCGCACTTCAAGCTTAAAAATGTATCAGTATATAACTTATCGAAATTTGATTCAGCCACCCATTAAAACCGTGATTATATAGAAACGTATTGTCAATAAAAATATCTTAGCATAATATTGAATTTTGATTTAGCTAGTTTTATTTTATTCTGATCTGGAAACAGAATGACAATAGGATTAAATTAGGATTTATTCAAACTTTTTGATAATACGATCTAGCTAATTTATTTAAGTTAAAATTGAACATTGGCTGAACATTTTTAAAGATGTGGTGATCGAGTTTGTTAAAACTTAAAACCTGTTTAATCCCGGGTTCAAGTCTGTCGAGCAACAAAAATGTATATGCCGTTAAAATGTCGGAATGGCATTTAATCAGACACAAACAATTACAAAATAATAAAATAAAATAAATAATGATAATTATTGACACACCAAGAGAAGTGGAAAAATTCATCCGCTGCCTCTGTGCAGTTCGAGGGGGTAGTAAGCAAACGTATCAAGTTACAGGGACAAGCACACGTGTTTCGGGTGGATCAACCCCCTCGTACCCCTAACACCGTCCACCCTGCGACCACCACTGACAATATCATTTTCGTTTCGTTGGGGTTTCACCTTGCTGTTTTGTAACTGTGTTTATTAAAAACCTCTCAAATCCTGCCACACATTATTCGCACTGTGAGCCCAACCACGTTTCGGAAGATTAATATCTTCAGTTTATGCCCCTTCACCCCCGAGCACAGAGGCGTGACTGGAATGGAGGGGCTCTTGGATTATTCATGAGAATTTTTCAATTTCATTTTAAACACTACTATTTGTACACCATCATTTAACAATAAATTATTTGTATGAATTATAAAATTTTAAATATTACTTTTATTAATTAAAATAGTAACAGTAAGTTTTTGTTTTTAATAGTCTCATCAAATATTTTTTATGGAATTTCTAACCTATTTACCGACCAATGAAATCGAAGCTGCTTACCTAGAGAGTAAGAATTGGAATAACATCAGATTTGAATTACATGGGTACCGTGATTCAATTCACAAAACCATTTGAATGTTGTTCAAATGTCCCAAGTTTATTTTCTGATCTCTATAATAGAAAATTGATTTCATCAATTGTTAAGTATTTACTTTAAAAGTATTAATTAAATTTCAATCAATTCAGTATTCATTTATTTATTTTACAACGAAATAATACGAGAATTCAAATTGTAAAAGTGAACGTAAGACAATAGTTGCTACTATGAGTTTGAGTTTTTAATCTACTAAGAAGCGTGGTTTCAGTATTGTAAAAATATATAAACCACCCTCTTATGTTTCAAGAATTCACGGATCAGTCTTGAATATTTAACTTTATCATAACAAAATTTATATTGTGCCCGAGTGAATCGGATTTTAATTTAAGTTTTAAAAATATCATATAATTAGGATATATTTCGTATATGCACTCGAGAAATAACATAAATTAAAATAATAATAAGTATCTCTGCAATATTGCGGCACTCTGATAATGTTACTTACATTTAACTGGGTCTCATTCAAGTTAATTTTTGTAAATTATCTTTGGCCGTCTTTACTAACAAAAGTTAAAATTTAAACTTGGATTAAATAAATAAAAGCAAATCAAAATTATATGTCATATATTCGATTTGCTTTTATTTATTTAAACGATGTTTAAGATGTAACTTTTGTTGATGAAACCGACCATTGGCCAATGATGCGCAACTTTTTACTCAGTCTGTACAATAAATGTATGTGTAATCGGAGCTTGTTAGAACTATTATCAGCAGTATGTAGAATGAATGAATTCAGTAGTAGCAAAATAAACAAGATACCTCACGCTTCATAATCTATGTAACGACAGTAAACTTTGCCTAAATAATCCGGCTAGCTAGCGAGCGACATTGGCTGAATTGTCGTTGGCTGGCTGGCGTGGTGGTTAGACACAAGATGTTCACATTCGACTGGACTATTTGTTGCAGCCCGACGTCGAAGGTAATCGTGTCTAACCTGCCGGCGCACGTGCGCTTCGAGGACCTGGAGCCGCTGCTGGCGCCCCACGGCAAGGTGCAGGCCTGTGACAAACTAACATCTCGGGATCCCAACACGCAGACGGTGCAGATCACATTCGATACGCCCGAGCAGGCTCAACAGTAAGTACTAGTGCTAAAATACAATGTTTTATAAATAGTAGGAGTCTTTCCGCATGATGTTCACATTAATTCATTGTAAACGATCTAGAAGAAGGCTCCAAGAGTAATGTGTCACCTTTTGCCCTGCATAATTCATTCAATGTTTTATGCAGTTTCCCTTGTGTGAAACATTATCAACTTTACTTAATTATTAATTATTAACATGGTATTCAACTTGCTGCATCTGTCATTATAAAAATATAATTTTGTGTCACCTAGACGTACTATTACAATAGAAATATTGAAATTAGATTTTTTTTTTACATTACTGTCCAATTAAGATCCAAGAATTTGTATTTAGACTGGACTTGAAAAAAATAATAATAGGTATCAAATAACTGCAATCATATGATACTTGTTTTGACTAATAACTGTTAATATGAAACCACTATTTAGTCTACTGTTAACAATTAACAAATATATAAATAGATACAATAGCATTACATAAATCTATCTGCAGAGCGGTAACGAATGTAAATGGAGCCGAACTGGAGGGCGCCATCCTCAAAGTGGAGCTGGCGGTGGAGAGACGACCGCAGCGTCGAGGTCCCCGCGGTCCCGGGGGCCCTGCCTTTGGCGGCTTGCCCGGCCAGGGCCGCCAGACAGACTTCCCACTACGTATCCTAGTACAGAGTGATATGGTAAGTCATCCTTACACAAAATATTTTTTATTATATCTAATCTGGATATTGATCTGTAAAAATATGACTAGAAATTTATTTTAGTATTTTAGAACTATGTATTGATTTATTGAAATGAAGAATAATAATAATTTGTTAAAAATTTAACAGGAGTCACTCGTAAAGATGTTCATATATCATAGTGAATGATCTGGAAGACGACTCCTAGATTAAAGTCACCTTTTGCCCTGCTTGATTCATTCAATGCTTCATGCAGTTTCCCTTGTGTGAGATATACATATGAAATATAGTACTTTATTTATTGTTTTATTTTCCAAAATATGTAGAATTATTTTTAATCAGTACATTAATGTCATTTGCGGTATTTCTAGGTAGGAGCCATTATAGGTCGACAGGGTTCAACAATTAGACAAATAACGCAACAGACGCGCGCTCGGGTTGACGTCCACCGCAAAGACAATGTTGGCTCGTTAGAGAAGGCCATCACTATCTATGGAAACCCGGAAAACTGCACAAACGCATGCAAGCGAATCTTGGAAGTGATGCAGCAAGAGGCAAACAACACCAACAAAGGGTTAGTCACTCAAAGAGTATTTGTTAAATTTTATTTTACTAATGTACATTTTGTTTTAATTTACAGTGAAATTTGTTTAAAAATCTTGGCACATAATAACCTAATTGGCAGAATCATTGGCAAAGGTGGAAACACCATTAAAAGAATAATGCAAGAAACAGATACAAAAATCACAGTGTCAAGCATAAACGATATCAATTCCTTCAATTTGGAACGCATCATCACTGTCAAGGGCACAATTGATAACATGAGCAAGTATGATTTTATACTTATGCACTGATGAAGAACCAAATGTTACAGAGTTGTTGTTTCACAGAGCTGAATCGCAGATAAGCGCGAAGCTAAGACAAAGCTACGAGAATGACCTGCAGGCGATGGCGCCGCAAAGCATGATGTTCCCAGGGCTGCATCCTATGGCGATGATGTCCACCGCAGGGACAGCTGGTAACAGTAACTGCTTTCATTTATTTTTTATCCTGACACTTATTTAATGGAGTAATGGAAAAGGTCTAACAGTTTTTCTGTACAGTTGGAATAGACAAATTACTCCAACAAGTAATGTCGCATTTTGCCCTGCGTGAGATCTATAATACTCTTCGCAGTTTCTTGCTGCGAAACATTCTATTACAATAATGCTCAATTTACACATACACTTGACGAATTATCACTTGTATATTTGTTCCCAGGTATAAGTTATGGCAGCCGAGGTGGTATGTACTCGGGCCAACCGCCATACCCAGGAATGTATCAGCCGGGCGCGACGCAGGGCGCTGGCGACACACAAGAAACCACATACCTCTACATCCCCAACAACGCTGTGGGCGCCATCATCGGCACGAAGGGTTCACACATCCGCAACATCATCCGCTTCTCCGGTGCCTCCGTCAAAATCGCACCATTAGACCAGGACAAGCCGCAAGACACTCAGACGGAACGTAAAGTCACTATCGTCGGTTCACCCGAATCACAGTGGAAGGTAATTGCCTTCGGAATTATATTTAATATATATATACGTTGCATACAAATTAGAACTCGATATATGATTTTGTAGTGTACTGAGTGTCGAATGTGTGCTAAAGTAACCTACTTTTTCTTTCATGTGTCAGGATAACGTATCTTATTATGTTATTTTACGTGGAAGAATGAACATAATGTTTATATAAATTAATTTGAATCTTTATGTTTGGGAATTTAGTAAAATAATAATTTGATGATTGTAGGCTCAGTATCTAATCTTTGAGAAAATGCGCGAGGAAGGTTTCGTAGCCGGATCAGACGACGTGCGGCTAACGGTGGAAATTCTGGTGCCGAGCTCGCAGGTGGGCCGCATCATCGGCAAGGGCGGACAGAATGTACGCGAATTACAGCGTGTCACCGGTAGCGTCATCAAGCTGCCTGAGCAGGGCACGAGTCCGCAGCCGCCCGAGGACGAAACCACAGTGCACATTATCGGACCATTCTTTAGTGTTCAGGTATGTAACTATGTAGTGTATGTATGTGGGGTCAGATCAAAGCATTCATTAGTTTTGCAATACTGTTGGATGAACAAATGGCTCCTATAGTAAATGATCACTAATTGCCCTGCATGATGCTATTCCATGCGTCATGCAGCTTCCTAAGTGTGAGACATTGTTACTTTATTGAAAGATGGATTGGATGTTTAAATAATGGTATTTTTTAAACAGTCAGCACAACGACGAATCCGTGCGATGGTAATGCAGTCGATGGCGCCGGTGGCGGGCGGGCGAGCGGGGCGCGGGCCGCGACGGGAGGGGGCGGTACCACCAACGCAGCCACAGACATCGCAACAGCCACCGCAGCAGCCAGCACCCGCGCAGCAGCAGTAACGCCGCCAGGCCCCGCAGTCCCCGCAACGCACCGCGCGACCCACCACTCCGTCATCGTCACCGACCAACTCGACATCAACGCAGGGCGGCGGCACCAAGGCGTGTGCGAATTTATAAATATCGAGTATTCTAGTACAAGTTTGTATATATCGTAACATCTCGAGGCCTTCCACTTAGTAATAACATAATACAAAACAGATCGTCGCACGGCGTGTTCTGTTCCATGCGATGCGGAACCGCGCCTTTGTTACAATTTATAAAAACGTAACATCTACGATGCCTTCCAACGTTGTGTATGTAAGTCTGTATGTACATATAGAGTCTATATTGTTAGTTGGGGAGGCGACAAACACCTCCCCGCGTCACTACCTCTGCGCGTGCGTCGTACGTCTACTTCAAGTCCACCGAATCCGTGTGACGGGCGAGTTGACGACGCCGTCGTTGCTCTACTTTGCTAACTACTTTGTTCGTTCATGTTACGTTCTTGTAATAAATATGTTAGATTGGTTTTCTTTTTTAATTTTATTATTAATTAATTATTCTTGCTATTTATATAATTGATGTTAGTTTCAGACCACACAGTTTAAATGATCGTTGATTTAAGTGTTTATTGATGAATTATGAATTATTATTATTATTATTATCTATGAATATGATACGATAGTATAAACGAAGGACTTGTAGTTTTTCTTATGCTCGCTCGACGGAAGCGGATGTTTGAGTGGTCGGTGCCACGAACCCGAGCTACGAGCACGAACGCACGGCACGAGCCGATATCTATAAATTTCATGCCGGACACACCGCCTGTCACAAACACCACCAAAACACACAATCAACTACCTCAGTCAAATCAAAACGTTTTTACATTATACATAGCCACTATGAAATTTCCGTTTACAGTTATTCATTTATACTGCAAACAGCCATTAACAAACAAACAGTTACATTATTATTATTATTATTCTTATACAATACATAAATAGTTGTTTGAACAGGTTTACTATTGTTATAAATACATACACGCATATAATATAAATAGAACATAACAATATTTACATATATTTTTATTAATTAATTACACAAAGCTTAGGACAGACTGTACCAAAGATGTATAATTGGTTGCATTTACTGTAAACCGTTTTTTTACGTGGATGCAAGCGCGTTGAGTATAATGTTTTGTTATTTAAATCTTTGTATTTATTCAATTGGACTGCTACTGCTGAGCTCGATGTCGAAACCAAACCAGTCGAATGAAATCAAACCATTTCTCGAAACCTAATCGGACTAAATTCAAAATTTCGGATCAACACACTATCTCTATACATACAACCGAACCATCTGCCATGCCAGCACAGGCCAGCACCAGTGAAAGTTCCTCAGCACAGCACAAGCGTCAAAGCTCTGCATACTCTCGAGTGTCACGGACATTACTCTGCACTCTTACGGCGAAAGAGCGGTGGCATCTTCGGGTTATGCGTCGCAGTGAATCTGAGACTTGTCACATCAGAAGATTTATAATTCATATATGTCCTGTTTGTGAATGTATGATGAAGTGCACGCAAACTGTTTGGAGTATATTGCCATGAATGGCACGTTGTATGTTGGCAGACGAGACGTGCGCCGGCGACGTCAGCACCGTGTCGTTCGCGTACGGCGGTCCTCTGTGTTCCGCGGCGGCGCTGGCGTCGTCTGCGGCACCACATGTTACCAGGCGAGGACTGAAATTAGTGTTAAATTGAGTGTGAATGTGCGTAAAACATTTTTTAACTATTAAATTATAAATATTGTTAGGAGATTGTTTAAAAAAATGTTCAAATATTAACATTAATGTTACTTTTTCTTGGGAACATCGCATTAAATTACACATTATTTTTTTCTAAGTTGTATGCGATTCTTTCAAGAAAAATCTTAACTGTTAACATAAACAGAAGAAGTAAATACCAGGAAGGACGAACAAGGTTTTTTATGAAGCCGTATTTCGCATCGACGAATTGTATAAGATGTCTTGTGTCAAGACTTAGCTTTTTATGGAGAGGCGAAGAAACGAATCGGCCGGCCGCGACCGCACCTGCTATGCCACGTAGCGTATTCTAGGACACACCCGCCATCCGTTCGCTCGCTCGTTCGTTCGTTTTGTTCTATAATATATTTATCGTTTTTCGTTGTTTCTCTTTATTATTATTATTATTATTATTAATATTATTATTGTGGGTTGATTATTTGTAATGTATGATGTGCGGGTGTGCCGGGGTGCGAGTGGCGACGCAGTTGGAGTTCGCGGCCCGTGTCGACTCAACTGATAGTACAAACTACGGGAGGTATAGATAAGGACGCGCGGCGTCCCGCCCGGTATGCTCACGGGACTGGCGTTCGCCCACGCCCCGCCCGTTAGCATGTCTGGCTTATTTGTAAAAATAAAATTATTTTTGATAAAAATTGTTTGTTGGGGAGGATATTTTTTGTTAGATTAAAAGAAATTGTGAGAAGAAATTTTAAAAAATACGACTTAGATAGCGCCAAATGCTATTTAGAAATTGTGAAAAAAATGGATATATTATATAGTATATATTTAAATACTAAATTATGTATAAAAATTTAAATTATTTGTACAAATTTTTTAAAAGAAAAGTGTGCCAAAGTGAGAGGATGTTGTACCAGATAGCTGCACTTGTTTGTAGAAAAATCTATAAAATATTTCTAAGGGTACATGTATTTATATACAGCGCAGTTGTCCCGGTAGTGTTCATTGCTGCCATCTGTTCCCCACTCAACACACTAATATGCATATACAAACGTCAGTCAACGATATCCGACTTGTAATGTACCGCAATGTTCGCTTGATTATTCTCGTATAGTGGATGTATCAGTTCATTTCAGACATCAATGTGTATTGTACCGTTTGCTGATTGCCGCGAACTCACGCCCCGCAATCTCACAAGACAGACACACCGCGAACGCGCCATCTCACCAAAACAAAACAATCAAAATGTAACAAACAACAAAACAATCGATCCATTTATTTCACACGTTCATTGTATTGGAAAAACGTAACGAGTAACCTCCTCCTAACTAAAACAAAGCTAAAACGTATCGAAATCTGGAAATTAACTCTGCTTATTACGAAAACCGTTTCGATGTATGCATTACAAAATTAACAAGCTTTTTGTTTTTCGTATTTGTGGAAAATTTTGAAAACGGCATTTTTGCATTTAGCCCCCCTCCAACACAAAATTATAAAAAAATTCACATCAAAATGTATTTTCCAACTGATTACATATAACGAAAAAAAATAATCTATCTATGCTTCAATTCTTAATATCCCTCCAATTCAAACTAGATCGAATACACTTGTCTCCATTACACCATTAAATTATCCTTCGAGGCTTTACATAGTTTCGTAAAATATGAAACAAAAATTATGCATTTTTCAACAGGAAAAAATTGCAATATTTTTCGGGGCGTCTTGGACCATGCGTTCTCTCCGATTTATCATCGGAAAGGAAGCTGGTCGACGATGTCCCCCAAATCTGGATTCCGACGTGACATTCGATTCGATACCGTTGGATCAGTGTCCCAGTTATCGTAAGAAATTATTTAAATATATAGTGCCGACGTCCAGTTTGACTCATTGACGATGCGTATTTAGTGTCGAAATTGCTGTTTAGCGTTTACGAATCATATCCATCGAAATTCATTTCTGAACGATAACCAAATCGTACGCGTCGACAAAAGTGCCCTTGTCAATTGCAATATGGTCGTCGGCGTTCTTATACGGCATTAACCATGGTTTACATAGTGCCTGATCATAGCTGCAGATTTATCGAAAACTACACTTTCTACTGACACCGTCGGACTTTCAAATCGATCCGTTCCGGTTTTTGTCGTTTACCGTATTCTGTGACTGGATGTAAAATTTAGCTCGCTTGTCAAATTCGAACAGTTACCAGTCGACAAAATGAAATTACCACGCAAAACTAAAACAGACTATTCTTATCTCTTTTGCGAGAAATGCGTCAGCAGAAAGTGCTTTTATTAATCAGTGTATATAAGAAATAGTCTCTTGAGTTTCACTACGCATTGTGTTGCCCAGAAAACACTGTTTTCATTATTACATATATAGTTAATAGTAAGTTGGTTTATGAAATGTATATGTTATTCTTTCTTAAGCACGAAAAAGCCAAAGCCAATGTTAGATTGTCCCGCTGAAAATAGTTGAAACACTACATTGGTAAACAGCTTCTCTATATGAAATCTGTGAGTTTTATTTACAACAATTCATAGTAATACATGTTATGTTTATCTGGTACATTTTCATTAATTTTTCTTTTTCTATTGTAATTAATCACACGTTTATTTTTTCCTTTGGATAAAATGTTGTAGTTTAAGTGTATGTTACACAATGCTGGACGGAGACTGACTATACATGCCAGCAATTGTAAAACTTAGTGTGGCTTAGTGTCGGGTAACAAAATTGCACACAAAACTCACAATCACTATTCAATTTTTAATTATATTCTTGTTCATTCTGTTTGGTAAGAGTAAGTGTAAGTGTAAAGAGAAGACAAAAGTTAAACGTTTATGTGTTGTACACAAACTGAAAGCACTTGTAAACTACTCCATATGTGGGAGACAGTCTGTATTGGAATGTGTAACGCTTGTAATCCATTTGTTACCCGACCTAGGAAATAAACTACCTCAATAATTAGTATATT
Organism: Pterostichus madidus; assembly: GCA_911728475.2. Taxonomy (NCBI): domain Eukaryota; kingdom Metazoa; phylum Arthropoda; class Insecta; order Coleoptera; family Carabidae; genus Pterostichus; species Pterostichus madidus. The sequence continues at coordinate 11,199,982 of OU452313.1, read as the reverse complement.
TCTATAAAAATTATTTGTTGTCATTTATTATTATTATTATTTTTTTTTTTTTGGATATCAAGTTAATATTAATGATAAGTCGATATAATAATTCACGAGAATACTATTGTTTCTAAACAGAAAAACTGAAATGCATATACTCTCATTATTACTTATTAATAAAAAATAAACGAAATTCAAAATTCTTGTAGTAGTGTGCCATTTTGTTCAAATAGTGATTGATGTACGTACTCTGCTTGGAACCCGTAAATAATTATTCATAGGTTTTTTTTCTTTTATGAACCGTATATTTCGTTCAAGTTTTGTCTGTATCGCAAAAAGCCTGCTAGTTGGATGTATTTCTGGCCGAACATGTTGCACTTCTGTTCTTGTATGCCTATCTGTTTATTCTTATCAAAACAACATACAAACACATGTCAAATGCGTTTATAAGTAAACCGAAACCGATTGTATTCACAGATGCACAACGTGTAAAATAGCCTTGCGTTACATACGAATTATACTATGTAAAACTTGGCTGAACATGATGCGAACTAAACTAAATATATATTATAAATATATAAAAGAAACAGAAATATGTTTCCACTCAGGTATTATAGCTCAGGACCGAAATACTATTAAGTGCTATAACCCTTAAAAGGCAGAAGTTATTTGTTTCGGTATTTTATTTGTAAAATTTTGCATTATCAAGTTGCTTTGGGTACATGGTGGCAAGCTTCGGCAATGCCACAAAAACCGCAGTGCAAAGTTGTTTGTTTCTTTGAAAACGTATATGAGGGCGGTCTCAAGGGCTAGGTAAGATTTTAGCGCGAACAGAGGTTCTATATTATATTGTAATAAATGATTAACTGCGCCATGCTCCTGCTTGGCGCTTGCAGCCGCCCATTCATATCCGCCCCCTCCCATTTGTAAATATAATTGAAAAAAATGAGAGTAATTATATAATCATTTTATATTACTATTATAATCATTAATTAATTATACAGCCACAGTTGTCTATAATATGATTTTTATAATCCTTACACTTGATGATGTTAAATTCACTGCTAGTATTCTGTTCTCACAAACTCTACTATATTGTCTAAACAATGTTCAGTTTAAAATAAATAGTGTTCCCTGGAAATTATTCATGTGTATATTTATTATTATCTATAGAGGCTAGAATTATCCAACTCTTAATAAAGTGAGTAACAAAATTGAAATAAATGATAAATATATAATTGATGAAATTCGAATAATAGCATATTATTATTTTTCAAGGTGATATTTAACATTTATTAAAAAAAAAAAGATTACTGTATTAGGAGGTTGATATACCGGCTGTTATAATAGATTTAGGGTCGATTTTTTATTTCCAGATGAAATGACGCATAACTTATCAGTGGGATAAATGAAAAATATCGCGATTTGTAATTTAGGTCGTATTACTTTATCTGAAGATGACAAATCCGGCCCTTAATTATCCTTATCCCATTTTTTTTCTTTTTGTGTATAAAGCTTTCGATCAAATACCTATTTTTCTTTAACATATTTCTATTGTGATCATCGACCCCGACACATATTAAACATGACTCTCAAAATTGTTTATTTATTATTACATTAGTTTGTTTTTTTTTATAAAATATTAAGAACCTTGTGTTCAATTTCAAGCTCCGCTAAGTTTACTCATTAATTTGTTTTGTTTTTTATAATGTTAAATTTAAAATATATAATTTAACACGATCACTAATTTTTGTAAGTAATGTTATGGTACGTAATAATGATTAAATGTTAATAAACAGTTTTGTAGCTAGTAACAACAGGTACAGTAGCTATAAATGATATTTATTTATTTATGTATGAATGCAAAACAAAATTTCTCGAATTATGACTTGCACGCGTGGCCCAGCATCTCGAACAAGTGCTTCCGGGACGTGCGCCCTCTTGGTGTACCGTGCTTGAATAATTAATGAAGCGAGACAAAAATTGTAAAATCTTATCACACGGCCTTAACGATCTTCTCGACCATTAGAATACTACACGTATTACTCTCAAATTGGATACAATTGTGCAATTATCTTGCAGACCAAATGGAGTTTCTGCTGTATCGCAAGTGGGTTGTCGCGAAATGCCTTCTCCTGGACGACTGGCGTTCTTTGATTAACAGACTCCCTAGTGAGGGTCTAACAGCTGCTCCAGTGCCATACCATTTAGTTCGTGTCAAGGTGTTTAGTGTCTACTGCTACTGTTACTTGCACTCCACCAACATGCCCGTTTCGCCTGATTTATAAATGATTATTATATTTATGTAATGTAAGACAACGATTTCATTATTCGGTCAACAGCAGCGAAATCCAGACGCCACTATGGATTCATCTGTTAAAAGTTATTTTTCCTACGTTGATTACCTTGTTTTTGCCGCGATGTTAGTACTATCGACTATTATCGGAGTTTATTTTGCGTTTTTTGCAAAAATTCGCCAAAACACAACTTCACAGTACCTAATGGGTGGTAAAACTATGGGTATATTTCCAGTTTCTATGAGTCTAATTGCAAGGTAAGATATTAATTTATTTATATTTAATTATAACAAAAAATAATATATTATTTATAAGTAAACAAGAACAAACAAACAAAAAAAAACAGCATTTAAAAATATTTCTTATTTTTCTTCTTGGGCGAAACTCTATCTGATTTTTTTCTTTTAGATATTTTCTTTTCTCCTTCTATTTTTTCTTCAAACTGTCGAATCAAATTTTTCCTGTAATTTTCTACTTGTTCAGCAATATTACGACTATTATTAGATTCTAATTTATCTTCAAACTCCATTACTTTGACTTCAATTTCTCTCAATTTTTTTCTTTTCTCTTCACTGAGAAATTTGGATTTTGAAGTAGTACTTTCATTTGAACTCTTCGTATCGACATCTTGCAATTGAGACCATTTACTAGTAGTCATTGCTTGAGATTCTATTATATCCGGATCAACAATTTCCCAACGAGAAGGAATAAATCCTGGCAATGTCTTCTGGTCTTCTTTTGAAGTTTTTTGTGTTTCATCTTCATTATTACTTGTTGATTGATTTTCAGGCGATTTATTCATGTGAACAATTTCTAGGTTTGTTTCATCGTTTGTATTTTCTGTATCATTTTCAAATTGTGTTTTTGTAAAAATGTTGTATAATTTTTTTATAAACATTGGTGAAAATAAATTCCAATATGCCCAGGCATTAAATATTTTGGTTAATTTTATGAAAAATATTTGTTTTTGTTCATTAATTAACTGCTCATAAACAGTACACATTGTTTTCATAATGGTGGGAAGATGAAACTCAAATTCTTTTTTAAAATTGTCTGGTTTAGATTTACTATTATATAAAATGTCTGTTATTAAATATAATCTAGCAATAATTTTTTGAATTGGCAATGTAATTCTCTCTAGAGCTTGTGCAATGCATTCAGAAATTTCCTCACAAGCTTCACTGTGATTTATACAGAACACCATAGCCTCACCTATTACATTTCCTACGGGTGTCAATTTATGAATAATATACTCCAAATGATCTCTTTGAACATTCGATAAAGTTTTCTTTAATTGTGCAAGTGTTTTTTCTTCTGAATCAATTAATTCTTCCGGCATTCCTTGAGAATAATTAGGTATTATTGGTGGTTTCCAAATTGACCCTCCTTTGAACATTCTAAATTCGCTGGTTGGCCAATCTCGCACATTATCACCATGTGCAACGGAATATAATTTCCATCTATAGTAAACATGGGCAGAGCAATGATTATCAAATAAAAATCGAAAAGATGGATTATTTATTTCTCGCGTCATCATCATGGCTTCAAATAAAACTCCTTCCCTGACCACAAACTCCACCATTCTGTGGATTAATGCAAGTAGTGTTCGATCTGATGGAATCACTACTTTTACAACTGTGTTTTGTAAATATTCTTCATACGACTGAAGTTTTACCGGCAAAGTATTCAGCGGTTGCGCGTTAAATGGTAAGCCAGATTCTGGCGGAGGTTGGCACAGTTCTAATAAAGGTGGTGGTATGTAAATAGGATGTGAGGGTAACAAAACTGCTTTTCCCCATCCCACTTTCAACTCACATTCCATAATCATTTGATTGTTTGTATATTTAAGGGCTCTTTCAGCATCTCTACGGCTCATATATGCGACAAATCCGCAATTTTTATTTCGATTTCTCTCTTCTTCAGAACGGGGCCACATTATTTTTACACTAGCTAGAGGACCATATTTACCAAACAGTTTCATTAATTCTTGCTCAGTCATTTTTGTATTTAAATTATTGACGTATAGGTTAGTCGAGTGTGGTTCGCCTTGTTCTAAATGAAATGTTATATCGGTATCAGTTTTTGCTATAAATTTCAAATCTTCTTTTATCTTTTGTCGTTCTTCACGGTCTTTATGAATTAATTCTAATTCTTCTTTAAATGATTCTAAATTACTTTTCTTTTTATCTGTTTTCTTTTCTACATGTAAAATACGAGCACATTCTTGTGCTTGCTCAACTGAAGTTTTATCTTGAACTTTAAATCTTGGTAATGGCTTGTATAAAGTATTCGTATTTACTTCTAGTATTTCTTTTTTGTCAGAGTTTATAATTCCAGCTTTTATCCATGTTTTTGTTACTGGTTTGTTATTGACTGATTGAAAAGTTTCAATAAATTCTTCGAATACATGAGCAGCTTCCATTTCATCTTTGCGTCTTTTTTCTTCAATTTCCTTTTTGGAGACCATTTCGACCTAACAAGATAAAATATTAATAAATATCTTAAATTTTATCTTCATTAATTACTATTTTACCGTTAAATATTTCTTCTTTGAAATTTCTAGCTGATAGAAGTGTAATGCATGAACTTAAATCTTTGTTTTTTCAATTATTTCGCTCTAATATGAAACTATAATTATAAGGAATTGATATTTTCGATTATGGTATCTGTAATTTAACACAAAATGTCTTACAATTATCAAATAAGAAAACAATCACGAGATTTAAGACTTCATGTTGCTAGAAAACGAAGTAGGTACCTGTCTTCCCTTCAGGCAAAATAGAATCGCCCATTGAATCAGCGTTTCACAGTGTTGCAAACTAGTAATATTTTTCAAATTTAGCGGAATTTCAAAAATTTACTTAAAAAATTATGATATATTTGGTTTATAAAATTATTAAAATATTATTTGTTTCGTAAAAATGAAATAAATATGTTTAAGCAATTAATAATATTTTAATTTTTTTTTATTACAAAATTACAGTTATGTCTCCGGCATAAGTTTACTAGGAATGCCCGCAGAAATATATACATACGGAACACAATTTTGGATGATAATCGCAACAGAAGGATTAGTAATAATTACAATTTGTATTGCTTATCTTCCAGTATTTTTCGCTTTACAAATCACTTCCAGTTATGAGGTAATATTTAAATTTTATTTCTGTATGTATTTTTTTAAATGTTATTATTTCAGTATCTCAATCTTCGATTTAGTAATACTGTTCGATTAATGGGTTCAATTCTGTTTTTATTAAAAATGATGTTGTATATTCCTATTGTTATTTACGTTCCAGCGTTAGCATTCAGTCAAGGTAAAATAATAAAGTAATGTTATATTACAATACTTTTTATCAATATTTTTTCAGTGACCGGATTTAATTTACATTTGATAACACCGATCGTATGTGTTGTCTGCATATTCTACACCACTTTGGTAAGACGTTATCTTACGAACTTTGATAATATAGCAAATCTTCTGAAACAAATACAATTTAAGTGCTTATAATAAATATATGTCTCATTTCTTTTTCTTACATATGTAGAATCATTATAATATTTGCAATAAAATACCGTATATCGCTTAAACTTATAAAAATTCCTGGTACAACTGTTGTAAGAATTAATAGGGATATAAGTAATGGGCCTTCTAATATTAATCCAGGTGCAAGCATTAACGTAAATGGTAGCGCTACTGATAGTAAAGATGAGAAAACTATAAAGAATAAAAATGTTTGGTCGTCATCTGGCATTACATCACCATTGTTCATTGTTTTCTATATTTTCATTTAAAATCATTTTGTGCTTGTAGTATGTACAATTTATATTGACACTTATAAATTTTGTTACTTTTCTGACATTTTACATTTTTGCTTAGATATGAAGAAATTCATGGTTTTCATAGAAACGTATGATGCACAAAATTTATCTTAAATATTTCCAGTTTTATACACAATATTATCTTCCTTTCTTTCTTTTTTTTATTCTTTATTTAAAGTAGTATCTACATTAATCTTAAATATCGTTGTAAAAAACTAATTTTTTTTTTCAGGGAGGACTGAAAGCTGTAGTATGGACAGATACTATTCAAACTATAGTAATGTTTGCTGGATTAATAATTGTATTTATAATTGGTACTATAGATGTAGGAGGATTCGGAATAATATTTGATCGAAGTCAACAGAGCGATCGTTTGGAATTTTTCAAGTATTAAATTATAGAGAATGATCAGATGTAAGTGTTTCAGTTGGCAATACAATTCTGGGAATCTTTTTATTCGACGGTTGGCACAACGTCAGGCAAAGACGGAAATACTGTTTGACATATCATTTTTATAATAAATATAAATAGGTTGAGTGATAGAAATACTTTAGATTATTGCTCTGTGGGTAAAGTTAAGAAATAAAAAGATATGGGTAATGGAAACAACGATTTTTGTTCATTTAAATTTTCAAATGTCATTGTCAACAACAGGAAATCAATTTATGTATCAGTCTTACCAATTTCAAGTATTTTTTTTTATTGCCAACTGAAACACTTGTTTCTGATCACTTTGTATAAATTATTGCATGAGTCTAATTTGCTTGACACAAAAAAGCTCCTGACTTATTTTTAATTTTAGTTTCACCAGGCACTAACATTTGCTTTCCCCAAAGTGTGTTTTTCTTATTTCATAAAAAAAATATTGACTGCAAAAGAAGAAAATATAACAGAATTACAGACCATATACTTTTTCATAATTATCAGATACCAGAGACGCGAACCACTAATAATACGGTTCGGTTTCGGTTTGATGTTCAACTTGTTTGGATCGGCTTTTTGTTTCGATTCGCAAACTGGTTTAATTTGAGTTCAGTTACTCAAATATTCAATAATGCAATATATATTATTATTTTTCAGACAAAAATATACACATCTCCAGTCAAAACATAACTAGATAAATACGTCGATGTTCTCGTTATAAATACATCTTTAAACTTTTGTGACTTCTCCAGGGAATACCACACAGAATGAACCGAACTAACTTGAAAATCGGTTTACTGATCCGGTTTACAAAATCGATTTAATATTTCTGACTCTTAAATATTATAGGAAAAAGTTCCTGTTCCGGTTCATGTTTATTAAAAGTATGCTGTTTCAATTCGATTTCGGTTCCTGTTTTGATTTTGTACAAGTCTCTGCCAAAAACATATTCAAAGATGTATTATGTGCCCCTGATATACTGTAGTCATTTTTTAACTTTTTTCTTTAATTAATTGTTAAACATTAGTTCTAAAATGCTTATTTCATATGCTAGAATACGAAGTTTGTAATTCTATGAATCCAATCTGGAAGTTTATTTATTGCTTTTTTAGTATGAATCCGAATCCTACAATTCGTCATACATTCTGGACGGTATCAATTGGGAACTATTTTTCTTGGCTGGCCGCTTGTTCTGTTAATCAAGCAATGGTACAAAGATGTCTTTCAATGCCAACACTGAAGTCAGCATATATGTATGTAGATCAGGAAAATAATTGAAAATTAGAACTTATATGAAATAAATTTTTAGAACTGTAATTATCATGTTCTTCGGCATTCTTGCACTAGTATGCATGTCTTGTTTTACTGGATTGTTAATTTTTGCAACGTATTATGACTGTGATCCTGTTTCTACGAAACAAATAAGTAAATCTGATCAATTGTTGCCTTATTTTGTATTAAAAATTGCATTTGGAATTCCTGGTTTAGCTGGAATGTTTATTAGTGGCGTTTTCAGTGCTGCACTCAGGTAAAAAACTTATTTAAGTATATAATTTATAAATATGTTATTTAACAAGACTATTATGCCATATTTCAGCTCTATGTCTACTGGATTGAACTCGATGACTGGAGTTATATATGAAGATTTAATAAAACCAAGAATTCAGACTCAAATGTCGGAAGAAAAAGCGAGCTTAGTAATGAAAGTGATTGTTTTCATAATTGGCTGCATTTGCGTAGGTTTAGTGTTTGTTGTAGAAAAATTGGGAATGTTAATTCAAGCGTCTGCAAGCATGGGAGCAATTACGGCTGGACCTCTTTTGGGATTATTCACTCTGGGGATGTTTTTCCCAACAGCAAATGAAACAGTTAGTTTACATAAATAAATTATAGAATTTTTGTATCCACATTTATATTCATATAAAGAATATAAATTTTTACTTTTTCAGGGAGCATTTTTTGGTGGAATAGCTGGATTGTTGTTGGTAACGTGGATATCTATAGGTACGCAAGTGGAAATGGCTCAGGGAAATATAAATTTTCCAAAAAAACCAGTGTCGATTGAAGGCTGTGACGAAGATTTATTATTAAATCAAAATAACACATTTTTTGCACCGACAACTATGGAACCAGTGTAAGTATACAATATATTCAATTTAATTATTTATTATTAGAAATATCAGTAAATTAAGATAGGTACACATTTTTGTAATTATGGGAAGTCCAGATCACAGTCCAGATCTTCCTTCTTATTTAATATTGAATTTTATAAGTACAAACACTTTACAAATAATATTTTAACAAAATTACAAATATATTATTTAACTGGGCATGAATCAGTTAAAATGGTTTGGAGCCAGGGCTGTGACGTTGGATTCGGAATTTAGAGGAATTTTTGGTCAATGGAATCACCGACTCCGATTCCATGTTAAAATTTTATAATTTTCCTTGCGCAAAAGTTGCCAGTTAATTTTGGATAAAAATGCTTCAAATACAAGTTGTAAACAATTAAATTTTGCATCTAAATCTGTCATCACATTTTATTTTGCACGTTTTGTAACCAAAATAATCCGATTGAATGTTTTATAAGAATTGCTTCCTTATAGTGATAGCCGAGGAATTGCAATAGATTATAAATAACAAACAAATGTACAACATTTTACCTGTCAGGAAAATGTAGTTTTTAATGCATTTGTGATTTATTAAGAGACAATAAAAGTTATTGTCGTTATATCTTTATTGCAAATGGTTATCTATATACATGAAGAAAAGCAACAAACTAAACTTTCTGAACATTTAAAATGTCATACATGTATTTGTTATTTTGTTTCAATTCCACAACGGTTACTAAAAAAAAGCAATTTCTATAATACTTTAAATCCGATTATTTCAGTTATAAAACGTGTAAAATAAAATGTCTTAGATACAGAATTTAATTGTTTACAATTTGTATTTGAAGAATTTTTGTCTGAAATTAACTAATCACATTCATGCAAGGAAAAACTGATTTTCCATGTTAAATGTCTATGGTCAGGTTTTCATGCTACACCCGATATATTTTTTACCATGTTACATTTTATTTATTTTCACACAGCCACCTAGAATATTGTCATATCTATTTATGATAAATTGTACATGATTAAAAAGACACTTAAATTGGTGGCTTTTATTTTAATAAATAATTTTTCTTTCCAATTTAAAAATTAAAAGTTGATAGTTATAGTGTAAAACCGATTAAAAAAATATTTGCCTGTCATTTAAAATTGTTTCTATTCCATATAATAAAAAAAAAAGTTAAAGAGGGGGTTCGTATATTTTTTGTTACATATACCATAAAAAAGTGTCTTTAATTTTGTCGGAGTCGGAGTCAAACTAATAAAATTATCGTGATTGGAGTTGGAGTCGAAAGTTTTTTTACCGACTCCACAGTTCTGGTTTGGTCATTTGGAACGGAATTCAAATGAAAGATTGGTGAAATTGAAGGTGAAAGATTGCGTGGACGACTTAGGAATAAATAGTTGGATATAACTAAAGATTTTTTGCGTCAGTGAAAGATTTCGAGAAGGAAAAATAACTGAAATTGTATTGCAAGAAAAGAAATTGTGTATAGAATTAAGCGAAAGTAGTGAGTGATAAAAAGAAAATTTGGCGAATTTAATGAGTAAATATTTAGTGAATGTTTCAAGGGTTCGTCCATTTGGAGAGATATACCGTGATATTATGTATGTATAATTTAAATTCATTATCATACAATTTTGTTCCAGTGATGCCCCATTCTTCCTTTATCAGATATCGTACATGTACTACACAGCAATTGGAGCCATTACAGTCATAAGTGTGGGGCTTTGCATTAGTCATTTTACTGGTTGTAATAAAAATAAAGTTATTGATAAGAATTTATTTACACCTCTTGTACACAGATATTTAAAATGTAATAAATCAGAATCAGATATTGATAAAAAAGATATAAAAATGGAAATGAAATAAATACATAAATATTAAGAATTAACAAAAATGTAAAATTTATTTTTTTAAGAAATACAACTTAACTAATATTTTTATAACTATATAATATCGAAAATTATTTAAAAGTCCTATAAGTAGTTTTATTTAAATAAATAAAATATGTTTAGTCATCAATAATTATACAAGATGATTGGTCTTCTTCAATCATCAAACGTACAATTTTATTTTCTCCATTTCGAACAGTTAAGCCTTTGAAAAATGTTGAAGCATCGGAGTTCTGTTGTGATGTATCTAAATTTGTCTTAGTATTTGTAGGATTTATGCGCAAAACATCTCCAGAAATATCGTCATCAGAAGTTAAATCTATACTAGGAGGTTCAGAATTTTTCCTTTTTGTTGTGCAAGATTTTTCTACATTGTTCACAATGTTTGTGGGTTCTTTATTAGAAGGTGCGTGAGTTTTACCTATAATGTTGTCAATAATTCTTCTGGAACTGACATTCCTAGTAGCAGTAAAACAAAAAGCATCTTTGCGACGTTCCAAATACTTCTGTCTATCCTCTACAAATTTTTTAAGTTCATCTTCGAAACTTTGTTTCTTCCAGTTTTTAAAATTCTCATTCAAGGAAGCAATGTTTGGTAAATTGTCATATGTATTAGATGTTGCACTCTGCAAATTATTTTGAGAAGTACTGGGTACCAGTGTATTTTTCTCGTTAGGATCATTTTGCGTATTATTTGCTGCAGTTAATGTATTTGTTTGATTTGTTTTAATTATAATATATTTAGCATTTGTGCCACTTTGATTAGCTTGCATAGTTTGTAAAATATTTTGAATAAGATTTGTGTCTGTTTCTGTTAAATGCATTTCATTTGAATTGTATTCACGATCATTGTTTTCTAAGTTACGAATATTTTGTTGTTCATTTGTTGAGTTAATAGCCCAAGTAAGTATCGGAGGTGATCGGTTTGCACTTCGCTCTGAAATTAATGATTCGTTTTCTCCCGTAATAGCAGATATGGCACATGCAAGCTCATCTGTTTTTTCTGCTAAATAATCATCTGTATTTGTTGGCAACATAACTTCTTCAATTGGCAAAGTTTCATTTTCAGATTCTGTTTTAATACCAGTCCTACAAAATGTATTCCAATAAATAAATGATCTAAATAATAATAAATTAGCTTACTGTTCAATCAACTTCGCTAATGGATCAACGAATAAAGGATCAGTTTCGTTGTCATTTGATTGTTTTAATACTTGTTTCCATGAAAATAATTCCTTAATATTTTCATCCAATATTGAAGGAAGTACTAAAGGTTCTATGAAACCTTCACAAACTGGCTGTAAGTCTGGATCCAATTTTGTTCGAACGTAGTCTTTTAACTTTTGATTTGCTTGTAATACACGTATTCTAAACATAAATGATACTTGCAATTGTTTTAAGCAATTATCACATATTTTTGAGGGTAGTCCATCGTCTTCAGATATCTAAAATTACATTTAACTTGATTAGAGAGAATATAAAATACTTATAGGTTATAATTTTATTTATTAAAATGATAAACTTACTTCAACAGGGGAACACGCCATAATCATTTTAGATATAGTAAAAGATTTACCACAATAACTTGGCATAGTGTAAATAGATATACATTTTGATGTATTTGATAAACAAGTTCTACAAATTTGTTCTTGTTCCATAACAAATCCAATAAAATAACACCTAAATAGATATTAACTACATTTAACTACGCTATAAACAATAATACTAATGTAGTTATATATATCATTGATGTATACGATACTAAAATTGCTCCAAACTATAACCTTGTTTTATTCAATTGCAGTGCGTACGAACAAGTGACAAAGAACCCAACGGTAGACAGAATAACAAACACAGATTTCCAAAAGATATTTTATTAAAAATTTCACATGGCTATAAATATATACATTTTACAACTAATACTTGCATTAATTAATATTTTGAAAAATTAATATCGATACATTTCTTAAAATATATATAAAAGACATGATAATTATATTAAAACATAATTACCTAACAAGACACATAAATATGAATATCTTACACCATTACACTAAACTGCAGTAGCCAGCACAACTAGACGAAGGAATCTCTTCACCTACATGTATGTTGCCTCCAGAAGTGTATGTTTCCCATAAACCAGGGGTTTGAATTATCTGTATGCAAATAAGTTTAATATTCATTACGTTTCCAAACAAAAGAAAAACTATTTCAATTTTTCGTACAAAATTTAAAATTCTGTCTATATTAATTTACCTTTTGCACTAATTCTTCAAATGCACATTGAACACCGTCTTTGGTTTTTGCACTCGATTCGATAAACAGCGTTTGATGTCTGCGAGCAAATTTCATACCTTCCTCTCTAGTAACCTCTCGACTGTCCTATGTTTTAAATACAAAGCAATGGTATAATTATTTAACAAAAATATTAATGTATTGTAAAATATTATACTTTGTCAATTTTGTTGCCAACAATCATTTTAACAATATTACTTTTAGTTGAATATGTATCCAATTCATTCAGCCAGGTTTCAAGTTTTGTGAATGTATTTTTATTTGCAACGTCATATACAAGAATTGCACCCTGAGCATCTCGGTAATAACTTGGAGTAAGTGTGCGAAATCTTTCTTGTCCTGCAGTATCCCAAATTGCCAGTTTCACTGTGTTCCCATCAATTGTTAATCGTTTAGTTTTAAAATCAACTCCAATCGTGAGTGATTGATCAGGATCAAAATTATCTTCAGTAAATCGGAGTAATAAACTATAAATATTATTTTAAATTATTATAATTACATCTTACACTGCAAAATGTATCATATTACCTTGATTTACCAACTCCACTTTCCCCGATTATCAATATTTTCAGAGTTGTCAAAATTTCTTCGTCCATGATGACTAACCTATACTGACACTGACGTAAGTGATGTAATGTTTATAATTATTGTGCGCAAAAAGGAAACATTTATTAAAACAACAATATAGTGGTCTATAATGTTTTTACACAATTTATAAAATATTTCTGTCAATACGTTAACAGTTAAGTCGTTTACAGGGTGTTAAGAAAAGGAAGCCATGGGCATTAACATAGAAAACACAGTTTTATCTTAATTATACAGTTATTATTAGTCAATCAACGGTTTTATGTAGTTTTAAGAAAGCATGTTTGAAATGAAATTGTAGAGATATTTAACTTTACTCATTTAATAACTTAATTGATTTAAAATATACCGAAAATTCACGTTTTCTAATGAGTTGGTATCCATAAATTTAAACAAATGTTGGATGTTTTATTTGTTAAATAAACTTTATATTTTAAAAATTCGCAAAATAGTAATACGATTAGCGTAGGATCGGCTTCGCCTTGAATGTTTATATATGTACTTCTTATGTCTTATTTTGTCATATTTTACCACTGGGTGTTTACCTTCAAGAAACAGGTAGCAAGTTTTATTTCAAATGTTCATGTGTCTTAAACATTTTACCAAATACATTTCGAGGATTTTTAGGGAAGATAACACAATTTGGATTTTTTTTATAAAAAAATATTTTATAAGATGTAAAAATTTCGATATCAAGCAGTTAAATTTTAAAAGACAATATAATTATTTATAAGAAAATGTGTTGTAATAAATTATTTAGGGAAATATATAGTTTGAAACCAGCACTAAGTGACCTGGTGGCCTGGACTCATTTTGAAACCATCAACCAAGTCACAGAAGCAGTATCATCATCAAAGAACTTCCAAGAACCAGAATTCCTAGAAACGAGCCCAGTATGGTGCGCGATCTACCAATACATATGCATACATGTGCACACACATTCACATACATCATGGAATCACACAATAGTCATTTCAGTGGCGCCAACTTTTCATGCGGATTTTGAACGACTGTGGCTGTGTGAATTTGTCAAAGTATTAGTGTAACTGTGTGAATGAATATTATAAATAAAAGAATAATGGGATAATGACTCAGTGGTATCAAGTGGGCCTGTGGATCCAAAGAATCCTGGTTCGATCCCATAGCCGACAAAACATTTTCAACAAATTTAAAATTACCCCTGTGGCTCCCTTATCACTAACATCTTTGAAGGCCGTGATTTGACGGCTGGTAACCGCACTTCACGCGCATAAATATATCACTTACCGAGATCTGCTTCGGCAGAGTGCCACACCCAGTAATAGGTATAAGGCGTGATGATATATTTATTTAATGAAAGAATATAAGTTATTTTAAAATCATTTATTGGCATTTTGAAATTGTATACAACAGAGACTAACATTTATATTACAAGTACAATTTAATACAATATACGACGGGTAACAATATTATTACAGGCTGTTATTTTATTTTTGGGAATCTTCTAGTAGTTGTGTCAGAATCTTACGAGTAATCTAGAAGACAATGTTGACTCTTGGTGCAGGCGGTTATGATGCTGTTGAAGACGAGTTCCGTGCTTCAAGTCTGCTGCAGAGATTTTTCCAGATCTTTTGAGACTTTTAAACATAAAAACAAAGAATTAGACAACAGTTTGAGGAAGGTACAGGATATGTTTAAGAAAATATGGCTGTCATAAATGTTCTAGATTTTTTTAACGGTATGAAACTGTCTAAGAAAAGTTCAAGATTGTTTTAAAGGAAGATAGCTGTCTTATAAATGTTCTAGAATTTGTTTAACGGTAGGAAACTGTCCAATGAAGTTTCAGGATTTTTTTAAGGGAAGATGGCTGTTTTATAAATGTTCTAGAATTTTTTTAAGGGTAGAAAACTGTTTAACGTATTTCAGGATTTATTAAGTTAAAATGGCTGTCCTATAAATATTCTAGGATTTTTTTAAGGGTAGAAAACTGTCTAAGGAATGTTTAATATTTTTTTAAGGGAAAATGGCTATTTTGTATGTTCTAGAATTATTTTAAGGGTAGAAAACTATCTAAGGAAGGCTCAGGATTTTTTTAACGAAATATGGCTATCTTATAAATGTTTTAGGGTTTTTTAAGGGTAGAAAACTGTCCAAGGAAGTTTCAGGATTATATATATATATATATTCCAGGATTTTTTAAAGGGTAGAAAACTGAGAAAGATCCCAGCGGCTCCAAGACGTGTCCCGTACTCCAAGTGGGTTATAGAGACGATTTCATGTGCGTGGAGTCTTTATAAATATAAAAACAAAGTATTAGATTAAAATTTGTAATCATTACTACGAAAATAAAATTATAAATAATAGAAACTTTATTTACTTGCATTGAATGGACTTTACAGTTGAAATCAGCTGCAGGAACTTTGCTGAAGGTGACCAGGACCTTGGTGATGTTGTTGGATGGTGATATATGCTTCGGTTACTTGGTTGACGGTTTCAAGACAAGTCCGGAGCACCAGGTCGACAAATGGCGATTGCAAACTGTATGTTTAATAAATAATTTATTTTACAACACATTTTCTTGTAAATACTTATGTATTTGTTACTATATTATAATAAAAGACAAATATATTATTAGTACCACATCTTATTTATTTGTGATACCATTTTTATTTATAATTTAAAGCCTGGTCCCAGCCTCTTGGATGTGACTTGACCAGAAATTCTTCTAAGCATACATCGAACATATGCGTGCTAAGCGGAAAACCCCTTCAAAGACAGTCAGCTTTGATCTCTGCTGCAACTGCGATTGTAAACAAACAACAAAATAAATTAGAAATAGTTACAAATAATATTAATAAAATTGGCTGGTTTTACATGCTCGTTATAATTAAATTCTCTTTTAAATATAAATAAGTAATTATTCAAATGATTCAAATATTAATTCTGTCATTTTTTCAATTTTAAAATAAATAAATTTAAATATTGTAAAAAAAAAACTTTTTGAACTTATATTTTCATATTGGAAATTATTATTGTGGGTTAAGGGCGATTAACTTTACTTTTCTGTTTTGAACCGATCATAAATTAAAAAGAAAGAGAAAAATACTTTAATTAAAAGTGATACAAATTTATTTAAATCAATCTTTTATTTCAAATATTTTACTCTAATTTAAGCCCGGAACGTTTTGAGAATGAAAAATATAGTTAATCATCCTAATCGGTTAATTATTAGTTATTAGAATAAATATGTTGTAAAAATAAATAAATAAATAAATATATCATCACGCCTTCTACCCATTACTGGGTGTGGCACTCTGCCGAAGCAGATCTCGGTAAGTGATATATTTTGCGCGTGAAGTGCGGTTACCAGTCGTCAAATCACGACCCCCATAGATGTTAGTGGTGGAGGAGCCACGGAAGTAGTTTTTGAAATTGTAAAAATAGTTATTGTAAATTATAAATTTAAAACAAAATATATTTATTATTATTTTTAACAGACTTTTACCTAAATAGGGTTTAATTTGCTTTATCCAACTCTATTTCGAATTATATTAATATTATAAATCTTGGAACCTTTGACTACAAGAATATGTACAATAAATAATATGTTTCATTTCTAATAAAAAAGATATTTTATTTTAAAGAGATCATCATATCATTGTTCTAATGCTATCATATTCTGCAAGTTTCATTTGAAATTCGAATAGTCGCAATCTGTATGTATGTTTTTACAAATATATTTCTCGATAGATGATATCTTTTTTACTATTAAGTTTTTTTATGCAATATATCTTATATAAAAACATGGAATCATTAGAATCATCAATTAATAAAACTTATTAAGAAAAATATTAAGCGAAGTATACTTCCAAAATTACTAAGTAGATAGAATTGTATATATATTTCTTTTTGTTTTCGTTTACTACGATATATTCAGCCTTGTATGTTACGTTCAAATTTTCATTTTGGTAGTGTGACCCATGATCAGGAAAGGTCGAAGGCAACATCTTATCGCACATGACTTCGAAAACAGATAAAATATAATAAATAATATTAAACCGAACACGCAATTAAACAAATACGATTCAAGGATTTTTTAATATAAATATATTGTTATATCATATTTCAGTATATTTTTAACGTGTTGTGTTTCACATTTACTAGAAGTGAATAATAATGCGAGGAAAAAGTACAGCATGGGCTATTATTGCCGGTTTTGCGTTAAGTATTACTATTACACTATTTTTCTTCAACTGTTTTAAATATTCAGGTATATTTTAGAGAAGGGTATTCAGCCAAATTACTTAAAAAGTCTTTTTCAGAGTCTGTTAGTATCACTAAAGAATCTCCTAAACTAAAGTTTATAAATGATGCAAGTATTACTGACAAACAAATATGTATTACAGCAGGTTGTAATGAAACAGCAGCAGTTCTACTGAAAAAAATGAATTTCAATGTTGATCCATGCAACAATTTTTATGAATTTGCATGCGGTAATTTTATTAGAAACACTGAAATTCCGCAAGATAAATCTAACATTGATACGATGGAATTAATTACGGAAGAAGTAAAAGCCCAAATTATGGAAATTATTAGTGAACCAATTCAACCAGATGATATTCAACCATTTATTTTAACAAAACAACTGTATAAAGCATGCATGAATGAAAGTATGTAAGTACACTAACAATAACATTATCATTTGGTTTCTTGCTTATTTTTATTTTTCAGAAGTCATTGAACAACGTGGTTTGACGCCAATAACGAATATTCTTAAGAAATTAGGTGGATGGCCAGTTCTCGAGAAAGAGCAATGGAATGAAACAGAATTCATTTGGTATAGAACTATAACTGAAGTAGCAAAAATGGGTCTCATACCACATGTAATTATTGCTGTTGTTTTTGCTGATGACCCTAAGAACAATACTAATTTTGTACTTACTGTAAGATAGTGTTTTACAAATAGGAAATATGAAATATTATAACAAAGATTCTCTTTTATAGATTACCGAAGCAAATTTAAGTTTAGATAGAGAATATTTCATTCAAGGTTTAGAAAATGATGTTGTTAAAGCATATTATGAATATATGATTAATGTTGCTGTTGCTATGGGAGCAAATGAAATGGACGCAAGAAAAGAACTAAAAGAAAGTCTATTATTTGAAATGAAGCTTGCAAATGTACGTACAAATATGCTTACTACTTATTATTAACTTATTTACAAATAATGGAGGACAGTTTGCGGTCAGCTAAGTTTTTACATCGTATTGAATACGCGATGTTTATGTTTTTTCACACGTGAAATAGGTTTTTAATTATTCTTATTTTACAGTTGTAGAAAAAATATTATTTGTATTTGGTGGGCAAAATACGTATTTTTTGGCGCGTTCGTATGACTTTTATTTCGATCTAGCGGTATCGACAAAAAAGTGACATTCTCACACACAACAAAAAAAACCTATTTCGTGCAATTAATACAAAAATAATTATTTTCTATTCAGTATTCTCTAATTAATGACTTATTTAGAACAAGGCCTTTTTCGGTTCGTTAAATATTAATAAAGAATAAAACTTGGAAATACATATTATTTCGGGAAATAATGTTTTCTCCTTTTATTATTTTGTTAAATATTAGTATTAATTTCCATGCATGCTTTCACGGATATTAGAAACCACAGTTCACTATTGCAAATAAAACTATCAGTACTGTTTATCATAAAGTGTTTCTTTTACAGCTTACATTAACAAATAAAGAACGAGAAAACAGCACTGCCTTATATAATCCAAGTACTATTAAACTATTAGAGAAGACTTATCCAACAATTCCATTGTTATATTGTGTTAATAATATGCTTCGATCAATCATAAATATTACTGAGGATGAAATAGTAATTAATACAGTACCAAAATATATAAAAGAGGTTGAAATTCTTTTACAAGAAACTCCAAAAAGAACAATAGCTAACTACATAATCTGGCGTACAATTAAACAAAGTATTATTCACTTACCGGCCCAATATCGTAAATTTGCACATGATTTTAAATCAGTAACGTCTGGAGTTACTGCAACAGTAAGAGCAAAACAGTGCTTTAATATTGTTAAACATAATCTGAATCTAGCAGTGGGAGGTTTGTATGCTAGAAAATGTTTCAAAAAAGATTCTAAAAATCAAGCTGTTGATTTAGTAAAAAACATACAATTAGAATTCAAAAATATGCTTCAGACTATAGATTGGATGGACAATAAAACAAAACATTATGCGTTAGAAAAGATTGATGCTCTACGCGCCCATGTTGCGTATCCAGAAGAATTAATAGATGATAACAACATTATTGACTATTATAAAAATGTAAGAATAATATTTATATTAATTTAAATATTAAACATAAGTAATTTTTTTTATAAATATTTGCTTTCAGTTAAAAATCGATGAAAATATGTACGTAGAATCTTTATTAAATATTGCAGTATTTATTGACACAAAAGATATAAAAGAATTACGACAACCCATCGTCAAAACTCATTGGACCAGACACAGTGACTGTTCAGATGTGAACGCATTTTATACACCAGAAAATAGCATGGGTACTAAATTAAAAATAATAACATCTATTAAAAGAAAGCTAATCACCTGCATTGCTTTCGAGAGTAGTATTTTGACATTCTGTGTGCGCTGCTTTCCGATTATTTTCGTCATACCGTTCAGGAAAAACTTTAAAATCATCTTATCTCCGCACTATATTATAATACGAATTAATTGAATTTTTATTGGCCATTATAAGGCCGATAATAGTTATTTATGTAACATGTATGTAAAGTATTACATTTATGAACGAGTCGAAAGTTTACATTATGAGCGTAAGCAGGTAATGTAAATCGTAAGTTCGTAAAAGATACAGTTGCATATAATAGGTATTTTATCTACGACCGAAATATCCGAAAAAATATCCAAATTATTGAAATAAATAAAACAGTGTATTATCGCACAAGTGTTATAACGCCTAACTTTACACATTTTATGTGCGTAAAAGTTAACTTTATACACGGGCATAAATGTAAATAAGATAAATTTGTCTTAATCGGATTTATAATAGTGTTACTTTCTAATGCTGCTTGTGAATATTTCAATAAATACATATTTTCTTAATATATTATGATAATAACTTTTATCTCAGGCAAGAATACAAATGAACTTATTCAAGACTTTTAGAAACAAAGCTTGATATATACACATACATAATCGATTCCTCTTCTACCTTGCGGTGTAGAGGTATTCGTTCCTAGGGCTGCGTCACGGTGCTGTTGGCCGGTGCCTTCCAAATTCTCCTCCAATTCGCTCGGTCTTGAGTAAGCTCTCTGATGTTTTTCCAGTTTATTCCTTTCGTGTCTGCTGCTTCTCTAATGCCTTCTATCCATGTCTTCCTCGGTCTTCCTCTTGGGCGTTTTCCCTTCGCTCTTGTTTGAAATGCTCGCTTCGCGGGTCTTGTGACTGCTTGTCGTTGTAAATGTCCAAACCACCTTAACTGAGCCTCCTGTATTACTGTATGCAAGGAATTTACTTCTAATTCTTGACGAATAGTGTCATTTCTTATTTTGTCCATGCGAGTTATTCCTTTGATCTTCCGTAAGAATCTCATTTCCATGGCTTGTAATTTGCTTTTGTGCTTGTTAGTGGTAGTCCACGACTCGCAAGAGTAAGACAATATTGGCATAAATACAACTTTATGCACTGCAACTTTTGTTTTTTCGGGTATTTCTTTCCTATTTAGAAATTTGTATTTTAGAGCATTAAACATTTTTGCGCTGTTGTGTATTCTTTCGTTGATTTCCGTGTCAATATTCCCTGATTCGCTGAAGTAACTACCCAGATATTTAAATTCGCGCACTTGTTCTAGTTTCACTCCTTCAATGTATATTTCGTGGTGGGCATTTTCTCTGTTAAATATCATTGTTTTAGTTTTTTCTAGGTTCATTTTCATTCCCATTTTCTTCAGTTCTGTGTGAAATATGTTAACATTATATTGGAGATTTTCCTCTGTATCCCCCATAACTACCATATCGTCAGCGAATGCGAACTCTAGAAATTTTATCTCCTGCATATTCCAGTAGCCTAACGTTACTGGCTTACATTTTGGGATGCTTCTTTTGACCACTTCGTCAAGAAATATGTTGAAAAGCAGTGGACTCAGCACACAGCCTTGTCTGACCCCTCTAGTAGTGACAAACGTATCTGATACTTCTTCTCCAGTTCGGACTATGTTCGCACATCTTTTGTAGAAACTTTTTATTCCAGCTATTAATCCTAGGCTAACGTTTCTTTGTTCCAATGTTTTCCATAGTATGTTTCTATCTATTGTGTCGAATGCTTTTTCCATGTCAATAAAACACAAATGAACTTGTTTTCTGTAGTTCGTTATTTTTTCGGATATTTGCCTTAATGCAAATATTAAGTCCTGTGTGCTGCGTCCAGGTCTGAATCCGTGCTGAGTTTCTTCCAGTTGGGTTTCAACGTGCTGCCTTAACCTTGATTCTAAGATTCTTGCATATGTTTTTCCTGTGTTGCTCAGGAGGGAGATGCCGCGATAGTTTTTACACACTTTATTGTCACCTTTTTTGTGTACTGGTATTATAACTGCATTCATCCAATCTTGCGGTACTGTTGCCTCTTTGAGTGCTGAATTATAAATATCTCGCAAATATTCTACGCCCTTCTCTCCCAATGCCTTTAACATTTCCCCTGAGATTTCGTCATGCCCAGCTGCCTTACCCAATTTGATTTTCTTTACTGCCGCTATAACTTCTTGCATGGATATATTTGGTTCTTGTTCATAGTTGTGCTTGCTTGGTTTGCTATTGTTTCCGGTGTTTGTTGTGTCGAATGTGAGGTCAGCTCCTTCCAGTAGTTCTTGAAAATATTCCTTCCATCTATGCATGATTTCATTGCTGTTTGTTATCAGATTATCTTCCCTATCTTTTATGAATTTTAGCGGTTGTGTGGATGTTTTTCGCAAGTTTTTCAAAGTCCTATAAAACATTTTCTTATTTGCGGTGAAGTTTTCTTCCATTATTTCCCCGAAGGAAGTCCAAGAATGTTCTTTCGCCTCGAGGACTGTTAGTTTCGCTTGCAATCTCATTGCCTTGTAATTTTCGTAATTATCAAGCGAACGATTGCGTAGGTAAATTTTCCATGATTTTTTCTTTCCTTGTATTGCACTTTTCACTTTTTCTGTCCACCATGGCGTTTTTGTGTGTGTTGTGTTACTTCCTTTTATTGTCCCACAGCATCTTTTTGCAGCTTCCAGTATTATTTCTTTGAATTTACTCCATTTCTCCACTAGAGATAGACTTTGGGATATCTTATCGAACTTGTACTCTGTGCAATCTTGAAACTTTGCTTTGTATTCTTCATTCCTAAGTAAATGGTTTTTTATTCTTGCTTTCCTCTTCTTATTCTCTCGTTCAACGGGTTTGATGTATATACCAAATGTTAGCTCCACTAAATAGTGGTCTGTACTAAGCTCTGCGCCTCTTCTTGTTTTAATGTTGCTTATGTACTTCCAAATGTTTCTACTTATTAGGAAGTAGTCCACAATTGATTTTTCATTTCTGCTTGGCTCCTCCCGTGTGAACTTGTGGCATTCTTTATGTTGGAATTTTGTATTTCCAATTATCATGTCGTTTGACATGCATAAATCTATTAATTTTTCGCCATTATTATTAATTACTACTTCTCCATGTCTACCTATGCACCCCATTCTCCCCTCTGGTTGGTTTCCAACCCTTCCATTTAGATCTCCTAGTATTATTACTTTGTCATCAGCTTCATCGATTTCCGTTTGTACCACTTCGAAAAATTTGTCTTTTTCTTCTACTTTAGCGTTTTCATTCGGGCCATATACTATAATTAGCGTGACATTTTGTATCCCTTCTATCTTAAAGTGTGTCACTAGTATTCTTTCATTAACAAATTTCCACTTCCTGATGTCTTTTATTCTGTTAGGATGGATTATTAAGCCCACACCTGCTTGTGCTCTTTCAGTTTCTGCGACTCCAGAGTATATAAAAAGATAGTTATTTTTAAGTTCTTGTGTGCCGTTTCCCTTCTTCTTCGTTTCTGTAACTCCTATAATCTGCATATCTATTTTCTCCAGTTCTTGTACCAGTTCATCTTCTTTCCCATTTATACTTCTCACATTCCATGTACCAATTTTAAATCTAGTTATACTGCCAATTGTTTGTTTCTTGTTTTCCGTCCTCGTTGCCATTTCCATTGCGTTTATCGTCTCCTTGCTTTGGTTAATTGTGTTCACATTTATATTTTTTGCTGACGAGGAGCTTTTATTTCGAGAGCGCTCTTTTTGGAATTCCATTCGTATATTTGATTGTTGACTTGTAATTTTTGAAACCCCAGTTTAACTGTGTTTCCTTTCTTGATTTCCTCTCTTGCCATGCTACGAACTTCATACTGTACTTTTCTCTCTTCCTGAGTAAGATCACTTTCGATGAATATTTGGTTATTACTGATTCTATTTTTATTCTTCATTATGCTCAGTTTTTCTTCAAAGTTCTGGAGTTCTGTAATAAAAATACTTTTTTTTCTTTTGGTGTAGATCCTACTCACTGACTTTACACTACATGATAAGTTGAGATTAGTATTGAGAAATTTATTGATTTGTTCTACCATATTCTGTCCTGTGACTTCTAATCCTTTTATAACTATATTATTTCTGCGAGTGCGCTTATCTTGTTCGTGTATTTGCTTCTCTAATTTGTCAATTCTCTCATCTAGTTCTTGTTTCTCAATTTTCCACTTAGCTTCCTTTTCTTTCAGTTCAGATTCTAGTCGCTGGACTACTGCACTATTTTCCATAATTTTATTTGTTAGGTCTTCGTTGTTTTTCTTCATCTCATCCTTTAGCTCAGCTGCTACTTGGAGTAATAAAGTCTTAACTTCTTCCATGTTAGGCTCAGTTTCCTGTTCACTTTTCTTATCTGTGCTAACTGTTTCTCCTGTACTATTTGAGGTTTTTTTATATTTCGCTGGTGATCGAGATATTTTTTTGCTTTTTTTGAAGATTAAGTCCTCTTTTTGCAAAATTGTTTCTTCTATTGTGTCTCTTTTCCTTTTTACTTCTTCCCCTGCATTCAGTGAATTCGATCGCTCTCTATTCATTGGCTCTCGTGTTCACACCACAACAAGCTCCGCTTATGCAGAAGTGATCGTTGGTGGTTTATTTGTGATTTGAGAGTTATCTATTAGCTCTTTTTCTGCAGTACACTATTGAGATGTTGGTTGCTTTTACAAAATAAATTTTTAAATTCACGTGTGCGACCCTGGTTGCAAATGAATACGGCGTTCCACACACCGTATACAATGTATAAAATGCCAGCTGAATCGCGTTATTCACTTTACACTCGTACTTCGCTTAACCTTTTACTTGCACTAGATGTTATTTTTAATTTAATCTGCTACTAATGAATGAATTTAATAGTTGAAGTCATTGGTGTGTGCGGACGTGTGTCATATGTGTCCAGTATAAGGTAAAGTTCAGTGGAAGTGATAGCAAATAACATCATCAGTGAAGTGGCAGGCTTATAATAAAGTGAGAATACATCGAATTTTATTCATTAGCTTGATATATTTAGAATTAAAATCAAGATAAATTATAAAGTGAAAAATTGGGAACCGCAAGGATTTGTTGCCTGGGACAAATGAACTCCTGCTATATGCTTTAAACCAAGTACGCTACGGTCATCATATAATTCAAATTTGATTCATTCCAATTTTTTGTCTATTTTGTATAAGTTAAGTATTTACTTAAAATACTTATTAAATTTCAATTCGAACTGTGTAAAAAACATGCAATTTTAGAATGAGATAGTCTCCTGATCTAAAGGCTGTTTTCTAACTTATTTTTCAATATATATGACAATTTTTCTGTAAGCCTGAAAAAGTTTTGACTGCGGAATTTAAATTCGGAACTCATAATTCTAGCCAAAGCGTCTTCCAACAAATTTTAATTGAAAAAGATAACTTGTAAAATAATATTTGATTTAATCAGTGATAAGTATTTCCACAAAAAAATATCTGATAAAAAAAAATTGCTGTTAAGTAATTCAAACTTCTATTGCTTTTCCATAAACTGATCAGGTACTTAAAATTTACTTACATATATTATAGAATTTCCCGCTGGTATTCTGCAAGGAGATTTCTTTTCGAACGACCGTCCAAAGTACATGAATTACGGGAGTATTGGTTACATCATAGGCCATGAGATTACTCACGGTTTTGATGACTCCGGTCGACAATTTGATAAAGATGGTAACCTGGTTGATTGGTGGGAACCTGCCACAAACGAAGCTTTCGTTAAAAAAACTCAGTGCATTATCAACCAATATGGAAACTATTCTATAGGAAATTTAACAGTCAGTATAATTTTATTTATTTATTTGCTACTCCAGATAATAGGAAATAATTCCCAATATACCAGAGCCGACTCTAAGGTGGGTCAATATTCGATATCTAAATCCGATCCGATTTGAAATCGGATCAGATCAGAGCTTTCTCGGATCGGATTCGGATTTCGATCCAAACGACAGATACAATATCCGATTCGAAAGTCGGGTAAAATATTCGATCCGAAAGTCGGATGAAATACTCGATCTGAAAGTAGGCTAAAATATCCGTTCCGAAAGTCGAAAAAAATCATCCAATCCGAAATTTACATTCATGGCTCTACGTATTCACTCAGAGTAAAACACATATAAATTCAAATTCTACTCCGAATATACAACGTTACAATTCTAGCATTTAAATAGTAAAAACTGTACGGATCTAATGGTACACCTGGTCAGATGTCAGATAGGATCACAGATTGACCGGATCTCGGATTGGGACTCGGATGGGATTTCGGATCGGATTTCGGATCGGATCGGATCTAAGATCAGATCTCGGGTTGTATTTCGCGTCGGTTCTCGGATTGAGTCGAATCGGATCTTGATTCGAGTCTGATGGGATCAGATCGCATACAAAAATTTTCGAAAATGTCAACCTCTAATATTAATTGTGTTCAGTAGAGACACCTAGGAAAGACCGCGAACTAATTACAGCTGCTGATTGATGTTGGTATAGTTATATGTGGCTTTATTCCATAATCTTAGATACACCCATACTTTTACTTTCTGTGGGTATCCGAGCGTCTGTTTACCCATATAATATTTAATAGTTTTCAACTCGTCCCCATAATTATTGTATATTTATATATTATGAAACCACAGTGAATTATTTCAGTTAAATGGAGAACTGACTCTTGGGGAGAACATCGCTGACAACGGTGGAGCTAAATATGCCTACAATGCTTATAAAAGATGGGCTAAGACTCACGATCCTGAACCTGGTCTTCCAGGATTGTCCTTCACTCCTAGGCAGATGTTCTGGATCAGTATGGCGACCAGTTGGTGCACCAAGTATCGGCCAGAATTCCTGAAAGATTCGGTTATGACAGATGAACACTCCCCGGCAGAATGCCGCATGAATGGTATTGTCAGTAATCAGAAAGAATTCGCGATAGATTTTGGGTGTCCGAAAGATTCACCCATGAATCCTGAAATAAAATGTAAAGTTTGGTAAATAAAATGAGATGGTAGTTAAAACCAAGAATATTTTTTTTTTATATTTTTATAATTTAACATACAGTTTACTTACAATTGTATTGTAATTCTGTGAACACTGAATAAATATATTTTTTTAAATAATTGCCTATCAGTAGGTTATAATTTTTTACTTGACATCTCTCTTCAAAACCTTTAATTTGTTTGATATGCTGATTACGAATAAAAAATAATTTAAAAAAATTCTTTAAATTAAGGGCAGTTTACCTACAGCGTTTGTTTGATTACTGCACTGGATTTGTTTTTCTATTAAAAACAAACAATACTAGTAAAATAAACAAACATAAATTAATTATTTTTAATTAAATCAATTTACAATAATTACTGTTAATTTTTTTTAAAGATATTCATGTGTAAAAATAAGTGTACCACATACAATTCGGATTGGCGAGAGCTTCCTTCTCTACAACGATTAGGTCGCAAGGAACTGTGATTCCTATAAACATACGAGTCTAGGAAAACGTTCTGCATAAACAAGCTCTGCTACTCGCATTTTGTCCCGTCTCTCCATATGCTAGCACTACGTCCACTAATTCATTATTACTGAATCCATTCGGGTAATCCATTTTTAAAACAAATCACCATTTTTTTTACACAGTCAATCAATCACTAAAGAAACAAAAGATCTACTGATCTACTACGAATAGAATAAAATTACATTAATTTACTCACTACATAATTCAATTATTAGCAGTTATTTATAATTCAGTTTAACGTAACCATCCACTCAGTGGCAGTGCCACGGAAATTAATTTTGTGATTAAAAAAAACATATACCCTTAACGTATGTATATGTTTTATTTTCATGACGTGTCCACTTTTTCAAACACTACATTTTCGTAAAGATAGTGTCAACTGTGAAGTAAGATTGCTAATTAAATAACAGCTGTACACCACCCAACCAAAGGTGTTAGTGAAGAAGCTGTAGCTTTAGGGGTAATTTTTATATTCTGAAAACTTCTCTCTCATTTCCACAATCCGATACGATTAATAAAGTACACAATTATTAACAAATAACAATATATGATTCTTATTCGGTATTTTCTTTCATGCAGTAGCACATTAGGGGCATGAAAATATACTTTGCACCTAGGGGCTTCAAAAAATTGTCAGTGTCATAAAATCATTGTTCCATTAATAATGAAAAAGTATAAAATTTATAACTACACCTATAGTATTTTTACGTCGTGACGAAATAAAAATTACATATCTCAATAAAATACTCAACAGTTGCTTAATGATTTAAATTTTATTTTATTCGAAATTAGCAAGGAATAATCAGAATTAAAATATTTAAGTATATACACATAATAGTGGGCATAATATTATTTATTACACAAAAAAATACAAAATACTGGTTTCACATGTTGTACAAAATACAATTTTAAGAATACATAGCAAATATTTAAAACTTCGTTTTTGATGTAAACATAGTAAACATTGGCATTTTCATCATTAAAAAAATACAGAATACTGTATAGTATTGTACATAATTTATTTATTGTACAACATTTGTGGACGCTAAGAACTAAAAACTTGCCGAATATTTCAGTCGTTCAGATGACAAAATCCGAACCACCTATATTTCATTTTTTCTAAGAATTCTGTTACTAAAAGACTGAATTTAATATCTGTTATTTTGTCAAAACAAAATAATGTTTTTTATTTTGAAATTTGGCAGAAAAAGGTAGCTGAGTTCTACTTTACAGCTTTATATGAGTTTGTCTCTTGATTATCAGCCATTGTAATGGATTTTAAAGATATATTAAATACAGATCACAACATGGAGCACAATACCATGTCTAAATTGTCAATTAAGATGAATAGAAAGATTGAGATAGTCATCTTGTGTGTAAACTTGTTTACGATTTTAAAAATAAAGTCAAATGCGTACTTCAAACAGATTTCTTGAAAAAATGAACTACAGTTTGAATTTTTTAGCGTTTCTTCAAACTTCAAACGTGAATTACGCAGAACGCGAAATGCGTTGGTATAGATTTGTATATTTTGTTCCTTTGCATAGTTATTTAGTTATCACGATATATACGAGTACTTCCTTGTTTGACCTATTAGCGTTTCAATTAGTTTATTCAATTCATAATCATAATTTTAGTTTTCTGGGCAATCTCATTTTAACGATAAATTTCAAACATATAATATAAGCACTGCACAGGGACAGATTTTCAAATTAAATCAATAAATGAATAAAATGGCAACATTCCATTTAAAATTTTAAAAATATTAGTTGTTGCATACTAATTTAGAATAATAAATAATTTACATAAAAACTACGAAATACAATAATGTACTTGAAAAAATATTGTTGAAATTTGAAAATTTGTTACTAGCAATGCAACAAAAATGATAACACATATATTCACAAATCAAAAATATTAAATATTATATACCTTACAGCAGTTTCAGTTCAGATAGTAGATTTTTATAAGGGCATTCATTTAATTGTTTCTGTTCTTAGTTCTTGTTCTTCGAGCTTTTTTTTTCTTTTCAATAACATAGGTTTTGTCTTTTTTGCGCATCTCAACGCAAGAAGTTAGTCTCCCCAAATTGCATCCACGGATATCAGAGTGCGGAAACCCTCCTTCAAGTGTTGAGAATTGCTTTTGACCCCGCAGCACAAGACTGCGGACCTAGTTTCATGTTGTCCACTAATGTTTGATGATCTAACATTAAATATAAAATGTACAAAGTACAGTTTCTATACTTTTAAACTGAAAAATAAACACCAGATCACAAATGATAGTATTCAGAAATGCAGACATAGAATATTCTTTCCAGATTTCTACGAATCACGAATTCTAGATGGTCTTTCATTTTCTTTGTGCAATCTGAGATCTAAAACAATACGAAATAACAAATTTATTTTTAGAATAATCAAACAATTGACATGTTAACTATTTAATATATTAATTTTTTTTTTATACTATGGGGTAATGGCTCAATAGTATCAAGTCAGCTTGTGGATCCAAAGAACCCTGGTTCGATCCCCACAGCCGACAAAACATTTTCATCAATTTAAAATTATCCCTGTGCCTCCCCACTACTAACATCTTTGGGGGCCGTGATTTGACGGCTGCTAACCGCACTTTACGCGCATAAATATATCATTTACCGAGATCTGCTTCGGCAGAGTGCCACACACAGTAATGGATAAAAGGCGTGATGATATATTTATTTATTTAAAATGCAAATTTTAAATATTATTTAATTGCTATAATACCTTTTATTTCATGATTTTCGAAGTACTCAAATATACTGGAGACATCATCGATCGCATATTTTCTTAGTAAATTTACATATGTATTTCTTTAGTTTACCTAAAAATACAATAAAATATTATCATTTAGAATTTATTATTATTTATTATATATTTATGGGGTGGCTAGCTCAGTGGTATGATGTCGGCCTGTGGATCCTGAGAACCCTGGTTCGATTCCCACAGGCGACAAACAATTTTCATAATTTCAAAAGCTACCCCTATGACTCCTCCACCACTAACATCTTTGGGAGCCGTGATTTGACAGCAGGTAACCGCACTTCACGCGCAAAATATATCACTCACCGAGATCTGCTTCGGCAGAGTGCCACACCTAGTAATGGGTAGAAGGCGTGATGATATATTTATTTAGAATTTATTAAATCGATAGATATTTACTGTAGGATGGGAAGAAATTAAAATAATTTCCAACATTTTATTGTAAACATGTCTTTATTGTAAACGTTCAGAAATGTACGTGGCGACATTTCGAATAAAACTGGGTTCATTCTCAAATATCTTAAATTTTTAAAATAATATTTAGTGTTCTATATATTTTTTGTATTTAATTAATCAAAATGTAACTTTAAATAAAAAATATTATTTTAAAAATTATTTTAAAAAAAAGTTAAATTCAAAGACTTTTGAGAATGAAGCTCTTTTTTTTAATGTTTTACAATAAAGCCATGTTTTTGACAAAATTTTGGGGATCAATTCAATTTCTTCCCATCCTACAATAATAAAATATTATAAAAATGTATGTAAATAATAAGTATTTGTGCTTACAATTATAAAGCTGGAATGTAGATTAGGAAGCGATTTTATCGTGGGTGAGGCTCACTACCTGCCACACACCTCGGCCTCACCCATGATAAAGTGATGGTTACGCGAAACGAAACGCTTATTATAGTGCCCTTCCAGGCCGTCGTACAAAGATAGTACAATGAAATGCAAAAGTGGGGGAATCTTGATGAGTAATACGGAATTACCCTTTTTCTGATTGCAATTTACATTTCAAAGTTATGAGACATACAATCTTGTAATGTAATAATTATAAAAATAATATAGAATTTTGTGAAGAACAATGTGCATGGTTGTTTATGTTGTTCATTATTTGTTGTCTTAAGATGATAGCATACTTAATTGGTAGGAACCTGCCACAAACGAAGCTTTCGTTAAAAAGTCAGTGCATTATCAACTAACACTCCAGAAAATGTAATAGTCAGTATAGTTTTATAATGTTACTCTATACAACAAAAAATTAATTACCAGTATAACAATATAAGGAATCTACTAGTGCCGAATATAAGGTGAGGAGATCAGGCAATTTACTCGTAATGCATTTGTCAAATATTATGTAGAAATATAAATTCAGTCAACGTCAATATTTAAATAAATCATAATGCCTTCTACCCATTACTGGGTGTGGCACATTGCTGTAACAGATCTCGGTTAGTGATATATTTTGCGCGTGAAGTGCTGTTACAAGCCGTTAAATCATGGCCCCCAAAGATGTTAGTGAAGAGGAGTCACAGGGGTAGTTTTAATGTGGTGAAAATTGTTTGTCAGCTTTGGAAATCGAACCCGGGTTCTCAAATCCACATTCCGACTCGATACCACTGAGCCACCTCCCCCTTTTTTGCAAGATTTAAACCAAGGATTATTATTTTCCGGTTAAGTGCTTCACCAATTAGATAATTTATAACGAATAAATATTATATATGCATACAATAATTGTATATTGTATTGTATAATGGGATAAAATTATTTTATTCCATTTTTCCTTGATTTGGGATTCAGATTATTCATCCAAATAAGTTCTTAAATTTAAATAGATTTCAATATACTGTGTGTTCTAACTTAATCTCCAGAATATATGCTGAAACTATAATTTGATTTTTCAATTGACCATTTTATTACAATCATTGGCACTATATTTGAAAGTATCCCATTTTCAAATGCCTGCTCAGAAAACAATATTAAATATTTTAAAACAGTTACCTATTTTGATCTCTGTTACATCACACTAAACTCGGTTCATTAAACTGAAATTGGTGAATAAAAATACAAACGACAGATTATAATTCTTTTTGCTTGATAATGGTTACAATCATTGTCTGAAACGTCGTATAAGTAACTGTAAAATAAATGTAAAACAATTACAGATTTCCATTTCCAATATCTGAAAATTGTATAAATAGTACATTAATCTTTCGTAGAGTATGGTATCAACTCATCTAAACAGTACGGCTACCAAATCACGACCGTTAGACATCCTACGAAAGATTTTAATAGAAAAGCTGCAGCTATAGGGGTACTTTTTATATACTCATAATTTATTGTTGTCGGTTGTGTAAATCGAACAGGAGTTTTCTTTTTCACAATGCGATTCGATTTGTAGATAATATTAACAGATAATTATTTCGGTGCAAAAAGCAAAAATAAAAAATAATTTTTACAAGAAATTATTAAAAACATTGGGAAACTGAAGATGATAATGATTCCATTATTGATTAAAGAACATAAACTTTTATTGTATTTGTATCATAGAATCCCATATTGATAGTTCAATCTTATTTTATTCGAATTCTATATTCTCTCCTTTGTATTTGATTTGGAACTAGGAATAATCGGAATTAAAAATAATTAATTACATGAATGTGTGAAAAATAATATTTATTACACAAAAAAATACATAATACTGATTTTAAATGTTGTACAAAATAAAATTTTCTAAAAAATATAGCAAATATTTCAAACTTCCTTATTGATGTGAACATATTAAACATTGGCATATGAATCATAAAACAGTACAGAATACTGTATAGTATTGTACATAATATATTTATTGTACAACATTTGTGGACGCTAAGAACTAAAAACTTGCCGAAAATTTCAGTTGTTCAGGTGGCAAAACCCGAACAACCTAGTTTGAATTTTTTAACGTTTGTACAAACTCCAAACGTGAACTGTGCAAATGCAAAATGTGTTATACATACACCTCAGACTAACCATATGGTTAGTCTGAGACATACACCTTACAGCAATTTCAGTTCAGATGGCAATGTTTTTTAGGGCGCTCTTTTAATTGTTTTTGTTTTTAGTTCTTGTTCTTAGACTTTTTATATTTTCTTATCGATGAGATAGATTTTAAGGTCATTTTTGCACATCTCAACACAAGAAGTTAGTCTTCCCAAACTGCATCGTCGGATGCAAGAGTGCGGAGACCCCCCTTCAAGTGTTGAGAATTGCTTTTGACCCCGCAGCACAAGACTGCGGACCTAGTTTCATGTTGTCCACTAATGTTTGATTATCTAACATTAAATTTAAAATGTACAAAGTACAGTTTCTATACTTTTAAATTGCAACATAAATACCAGAAAAGTAAAATACTGATGATTGTATTCAGAACCGCAGAAAATGATTATTCTTTTCAGATTTCGACATATCACGAATTCTAGATGATCTTTCATTTTCTTGGAAATGCAATCTGGGATCTAAAACAATACGAAATAACAAATTATTTTTAGAATAATCAAACAATTTTTATGGGAATGTAATAATGGACAGGCATAAGTTGTAAATTATTTAATGAAGATTCATTGCCGTTTCGGCCAAGGTCAAACGTAATTTCTTTCTTTTTTGCTTTTTTAGATTCATAAATACTTTTTTCATTTGCTTTATGTTTGCCCTGAATATTCAACTTGCAACTTTAACTTATTTTAAGTGTTATTTGACGTTATAAAAATTACGTTTGACCTAAAGATGGCCATAACTTAAGCCTATGTCCATTATTACATTCTCATATTACAATCGGCTTATTAAAACATTCTACTAAACAATTTTTATGTTAAATCTTATCGAAGATATTTCAAAAATTATTATTTTTTCAACCGTAACATGACTATTTTGCATTGCTGTGGATACGCGAAGTCTGTGTTTTTTTTTTTCACATGTGAAAATAATATATTTTTACTGAAACCGGCAAGAAACTGCCTACTTTCCTGACCAATTTTGGTATGGGAAGTAGATTTTTACAAAAACAGTCAAGTAAAATATGTATTCAAGGTTACAAAAAAAAAATAACAGTCTGGTAAAGTACAAAACAGTCTAGTAAAGATTTTATCTGACTGTTTTGTATTTTACCTGACTATTTTTTTTTGTTCATATCAAGAAATTGAAACATTTTGAGTTATTTATAATTAATTATTGATTAAATTCAATTTACCTAAATAAATCAATAATTATTGAATTATTCTTTTTTGACAGTTGTAGAAAAAATGATTGAATTTCGCGCACTTAATACAAAAATAACTATTTAGTTTTCAATGTACAACTAATATATGAATTTTTGTGAAGTAAAATGTTAAATTTAAATATTATTTAAT
The DNA here is from genome assembly GCA_911728475.2 of Pterostichus madidus. NCBI lineage: Eukaryota > Metazoa > Arthropoda > Insecta > Coleoptera > Carabidae > Pterostichus > Pterostichus madidus. The sequence goes on along the minus strand of OU452313.1, from coordinate 11,165,257 downwards.
TAAAAATTGCTATATTTACCTTCCATGTCATATTTCTAACTGCAAAAATGTACTGCAGAGTTTATCGATTGCACATATGTATATTTTGTAGTTTATCTAAAAATACAATAAAATATTATAAAAATGTTGATAAATAATGAACATTTGTACTTACTTAAAATTATATGGTTTGAATGTAGATTAGGAAGTGCTTTTATCCTGAGTGAGGCACAAGGAGATACTTGCCACGTACCTCGGCCTCACCCATGATAAAGTGACGGTTACGCGAAACGAAACGCTTATATAGTGTACTACCAGTACGTCATGCAATGAAATATAAAAGTGGGGGAATCCTGCTGATACGGGATTACCCGTTTTCTGATTTTAAGGTGAACCATACGGACTGAAGTTAGTATCAGAACGATGATTTGCCTTGATCTCTTTGAAACGAAATAATTATTCGTATTATAAATGAAACTTATTAATTATTGTATATAATTTTGAAGCCAAAACTTTACATTTAAAACTGCTGCGTAGAAACCAATATTCGCCCAGACGAATCCAACTTGTAAAAAGCGGGGTGTTACCGTGGTATTAACTTTCCATTTCAAGCAAATAGTTGCGGCAATGTTAGAAAATTAGGTTATTATAGTTTTATTTATATAGATAATTAACAGTTAAATGTATTTCAGTCGTAATGGCTTTTGTAGACATCATATATCTTATTGTGAATTATTTTTTTTAGGTGCGCACATTTTTCCCTGTTATGCCAATGGCACACTGGTCGAGGAGCATGAATGAGCGTCGAGGAACTCATCGATGAAACAACAGAACGCACCCTGACTGATAAAATAAACAAACACGAAAAAATAGCACAAAGCAAAACAAAAATGACAGCCCACGCTAACATGAAATGAGACACAATAATACGTGTGAAATGAGACACAATCGTTTCATCGAGGAACTCCTCGATGGAAATAGAGGCGCCTCTATTTTTCATCGATGACGGGTGCGTTCTGTTGTTTCATCGATGAGTTCCTTGACGCTCATTCATGCTCCTCGACCAGTGTGCCATTGGAATTTAGTAATAAAATTGAATTTTGTAAAGAAATATTTTTGTATTTGTCTATGTTAATTTGTTTTACATAAAATGAATTATATATGTTTATAAAATTATAATATTATAATATAATATTATAACAATGTCCAAAAACATTCCGAAAATCAGAACTAATATTTATTCAACAATGGAGTGGATAGCTTCAGTGACAACGCTTCGGACTGGATTTGAAAACTAGAGTTCGGTTTACTCGTGATACACAGACATGTGGTTTACCTCCAGTAACATCTTTGAGGACCGTGTTTTGACGACTGGTATAACAGAGTAATGAATGAAAGGCGTAATGATATATTTATTTAATTTAAATTCAACTAGCAATCAATCTCCGCGAAATATTTTTACATTGTGCTGTACATTCATTTGTTTCACTGATTAAAACGTGAATATTGCATATGTTATCATCAATAACACTCGCATGAAGCATAATTCTTTCCTTATTGCTTATACATATTTATATATTGTTAGTCACTGCTGATTCAATAAAATGTGAAATTCAATAAATAATTATACTGGGGGTTTCTAAACTTATGCATAAAATTTAAACCGCAAATATTATTTCTATACAGATTATTGAATAAAAAGAATTAAAAAAATAATCCAGTGGTTCACTCGAAATAAACAATTTTGTTACCACTGGTATGCTTGTTATTTCTAATCATATTAATAAATAAATTATAATTGTAAATATTACAAAGAGTAGTAGTAGTAAAGGCTCAATTGTATCAAGTCGGCCTGTGGATCCTACGAACCCTGGTTCGATCCCCACAGCCGACAAACATTTTCACCCATTTAAAATTATCCCTGTGGCTCCCCCACCACCACGAACTATTATATTGAAGGACAGGCGAGTCTTGCGGGTAAAGCATCCGCAGAAATGTTGTAGAAAGAGAGCGACAAAAAAGTGAGTGCGACAGGAAGAAGAGTCTGGCGAATGCATGGGTGCTTACGAATCTATTCATGTTTTCTTTACTTTTAGAACTAATTACTTTAAAAAATGTTATTTGCAATTATTTAAAATTAAAGACACACTTTTCTTTAATTATATCAGGTTTAGCTTGACAAATATAAATACGTAAAACCATATATAAACACATTTTTCTAATAGTACATTTTTGCTATTTAATTACACCATGACAAGTTACACAAGTATAAAATTGGCATAAATATTTTAATTTTAAAATACAAAATGGTAAAATTTATATAATGTAAATAAGACATTTTATTTAAAAAATAATAAAGAAAATAGATAGAACCGAAGATTTCAATTTTTTCTTAATTAATATTTTTGTACATATACAATATATTTTATAATTTTATAATAATAAAAACAGATCGAACTGAATATTTCAATTCTTTCTTAATTTAGATTTTTAGATCTTCCATATACACGAGGTTTATCTATTAATATTAATTTATCTTGAATATATTTGGATAATCTAAATATGTTTATATTTGGGTGGATTAAGAAACCACGACTTTTAACATTTGTTAATTCCGCTTCTTTTATGTGACATACATTTTCTTTGTTTACAAGCAATATATATATATATATATATATATATATATATATATATATATATATATATATATATATATATATATATATATATATATATATATATATATATATATATATATCTGCTCATATTACTACTTTTTTCCAAATTTCCAACTGCTCTTTTGGAGCATGAAACAAAGATATTTTGTCATGATTTGAGTCATACCCGCTGGTACAATTGGGCGCAAAACACTTACGACCCATTGCAAACTAATTGTTTATAACTATTTATCACCAAACAATACTAATGATTGAAAAAAGTAACCTGCGTTCATATGGCGTTGAGTAAATGCCGGCCTCTTTAAGCTCTCTCTCTCTTTCAAAGTCATGCGCGCAAGTAACATAAAGCTGGACGTTTTCTAGCTGCGCATATATACGAAGTTGCGTAGGGCTGCCCACCACTAACATCTTTGGAGGCCGTGATTTTACGGCTAGTAATCGCACTTCACGCGCATAAATATATCACTTACCGAGATATGCTTCAGCAGAGTGCCACATCCAGTAATGGGTAAAAAGTGTAATGATATATTTATTTATTTTATTTTAAAGAATTAAGTTATTCATTATACAACAACAGACACGTAATTATTTGCAATGTTTACTATCATAATTTAATTATTAATACGAAATATATATGAGTAATTCATTTAATTTTTAAATTATATTTCAAATGTAGGTAAATTACATTTGCTTTATTTTTTTATCCCTGATTACGAAATATATATGAGTAATTCATCTAATTTTTAAATTATATTTCAAATGTAGGTAAATTAAATTTGCTTTATTTTTATTTTTTTTTCTTATTTATATTATATTTTATATGAAAAGGAAGAAAGGATTCCATTCCTCATTAATTAAAAGAATGTCGTTATAACGGTACGGAGTTACTACATGCTGACAAAAGCATCATGCATCGTTCTCTTTTCCCGCGCTAGTTGCTGTGAGTTGGATTCACATTCCGCTAGCGCGAACGATCGAAGTGAAATCTGTAATCTGTGACAAGAACTAGAAATCCGTTTTGGAATATGGCTGATTCGCGTCAAACATGGTTGGGGCAACATAGAAATGTGGGAAGTGTTTAAAATTTTGCTGTTGTGTTTGTTTTCAATATTTATAGCAACTTTAACATCTTCTTGGTTATACATATGTGTGATACTTGTAGTGCTCGTTCTATTATTGCATGATTATGATTTCACCACTGGCATAGAACGTCACGCCATCAGCAAATTAAAGTATACATATTTGAAGGTTAGAAATTTGTACGCCGAAATATTTCAACGTGATCAAAATATTAGTAGTTTTCAATATACACCAACAATGAATAGTATTAATAAACAAACTACAAGTTTCGAATTATCAAGATTTAATAAAAGTGGAAATATATTATCGCCGATAAATAACAGTGCAAACAGCGGAACATTTACTTCTAGAAGATTAATACAGCCTCGACAAACTTCAACTCCTTTGACAAGAACATCACCTTGGCAGAATAGTATATCACCAACTAATCACAATAGAACTCCAATTTTCCATAATTCAATTAATAATCGAAGCCCAAGGTACTGTAGAGTAATTTAATTATTTTTGATAATAATGTTTTTTTTTTTAATTTTTAGATATTCGTTGTCTTCACTTACTCCAAAGTCAGTCAATAATGAATCACCGAATAAACCAACTATACAAACTGTAACTGGGCCGTTATTGGCTTCAACACGGTTTAATGTAAATTTGGGGTAAGCATGTTTATTATTAAAATATTTGGATTCGTATTAATAGTTTATATTTTAGTACATATACAGATACTAAAAGTCCTGGATTAGCTAGTAGGGTAGTGCAATACCATAATGAGTTGTCGGGTAATCAAACATCAACACATCAAACTAAATATGGAAGCCCAGGGCAGTTTCCGATTGTGCAGTTATACAAGAAAGAACTTCATATTCTTGCACGTTCAGCTCGAAGGTGTACAGTACGAATAGCACCACCAGGTAAATATTTGCTGTTGAAGTATTCAATTTATTCGTGTACTAATTTTATTTTACTTGCAGACCCAGTATCATATAATTCAGAACATGCTAATACAATACTACGAGATAGTTTCGTGCAAAATAATGTTGAAAACACAAATCATCAAAATGATACAGAAATAAATACTAGAAGCGTTCTAGAAGCACTAAAGGAAATATCTAGAAAAAGAATTCATACAAATGTACGTTATTTGTTATTTTAATTTGTATAAGTTGTATAAATGTAATTTTTTTAGGATGACCTGGACGATATTTCTAAACGCCAACGAAAGAATTCTATTAGCTCATCATCAACTAGTTCAAGTCATATAAATAAGGATGGAAAACGAATGAGAGAAGATACACCACCAAAACCTAAAGAATCTTCTACGACGCCAGTAACCAGTGCACCAAAAAGAATATGTGTTGTAAATGAAATTGAAAGCTCTCTCAGTTCAAGCAGATTAATGCGGCTTCACCAGGGACAGAAACGTAAATCTTCATGTAAGTTACTTTTTGTAATTTTTTTTGTTATGTATATTAAATTTTTGCTGTAATATTTTTTCAGTAAATATACCAGAAACTAATAAACAAAGGCGAATGTCAAATGGGGGACTGATATCTAGAGAAACACAAACTACAATTACAAATGGTTCAAAGCCTTCAACTTCACAGAATGATAAAGATATTCAAAAAACAACTTCAACTGCAGCACAAACAGAAAGTGAAGCAGGAAGTGGAATGTTAGATATACAATTAATTATGGACAGCACAAGAAGAAAAAAGAAACCTAATGAAATTCGAAGTATACGTGATATTGACGAAGAAAATTCAACATTGCAATTCGCAAGAAGTAATGCTGTTCCGGCTAAATCGCTCTTCAGTGAAGCACCGTTGGAAATTATGAAACAGAACAAATTATCTGTCATGTTATCTGCTCTAGGTGGACATGAACCTGAAATTATTCCGTTGCCAGACATGACGCTTTCTGCGTTAAAAAAGAAATCAGAAGATAATCCTGACGGGACTGATTTAATTAATAAAGAAGTTGTCTCAATTTTATCTCCAAAGAACAAAGTAAAACATGACAAACATGTAACATTTGCGATTCCAAATTCTGACTCAACAAATAATGATACATCATCTGGTATTACTTCAAACTTTAACGAAACTGTTAGTAACGCTATTATTTCTACTATTCCACCAGTTTCTACTTCAAGTATTACTATGACCACCCCTAATAATTCTGGAACTATTGCATCGTTCAGCGTTCCAAGTACTTCAATTAGTTTTACATCGCCAATAACATTTGGAACATCATCTTTGCAAACAAATGTTTCAAATCCTCCAGCATTTCCAATGGTTGCTACTACCGGAGGCAGCAGCAATTTACCATCAGCATCAAGAACTACCGAAAATAATTTTATGTTTGGTTCAGTTTCACCTTCAACATCTAAAATTAATATTAATTCTATTACAACGACAACTAATTCTACTAATATTATCAGTAGTCCAGCTGTTGACAAATCTGAAAATTGTGCCAATAAAAATGTGGTTAATTTTGGCTCTACTACACCTAATTTCAACTTTGGTTCTGCTAACATAGTGAAGCCACTTGGAGGGCTGGTTCCTTCCTCTAATACAAACACATTAACGAAAAAAACGGACGATTTAAGTAAAACTTCTTCAGCAACATCTGGAATACCTGGTTTTCAGTTTTCTGCGACATCAGCACCAATTGTACCAAGTCCGCCAATTGCCTTTGGTTCTTCTGTACCTACTTCCTCTGTTGGATTTACTCCATTATCTTCAACAACAATTAGTGCTCCTTCTCTACCAACTATAAATTTTGGTGCTAAATCTTCAGCATTTACAAATACAGTCAGCTCTGTTAGCACATCGGCTTCAACTGGTCTTAATTTTAGTTCAGCTAGCAATCAACAACCATCCTCAGCAATATTACCTTCCAATACTAGTTTTAAAACTTCAGCACCTACAACAAGTACGCCAGTAATGTTTAATTTCGGTGCCAAATCTGAAACAAAAAGTACTACTTCATCTACTTTTAATTTTGGTTCTCCTGTACCAGCTACTCAAAGCCAACCAAAAACTGGAGGATTTAAATTTGATCTTGGTAAACCAGTTACCACTACTAGCGTAACTTCTAAAGCTGAGACTTCTAAAACTGCCATGTTTGGAACAATCGGATCTTCTAATTTAAATAAATCAGGATCTTTTTCGTTTGGAGCCTCCAGCCCTGTTACAACTTCAGCTGTAACATTTAATACACCTAGTAGTACTAGTACTTCAGCACCAGTTTTTGGTATTCAGAGCACAATAACAAGTAGTCCGTCTTTCGGTACAACAAATAAAACTGTGAGTGCTGGGATGTTCGGAGCTCCGTCGACAACTGTAAGCACTGCAGTATTTGGCACCCCAAATACAACATCAGCTACAGGAGTATTTGGTACAGTAGTAGTAGCTACAACTACAAATGGTGGGGCGTTTGGTGCACCAACAACTACATTAAATAGTGGCACATTTGGTACACCAAACACGACTACAAGTACACCTGCATTTGGATCTTCTAATGCCATCCCTAACACAGGCATATTTGGAAGCACACCGTCTTCAGCATTTGGTAATGCGAAATCTTCAGAACCGGCTCCTGGTTTTAGTGCATTCAGTGCTTCAGGTTCAGCACAAAATCCTGCTTTTGGAACAGCAACTCCAAATTCTAATACATTCGGCTTTGGAACAGCAACAACAACACAAAATAACGCTTTTGGTAATACACCTGCAACTACTACAAGCTCTTTCACATTCGGCTCGAATTCATCGACGAAAGCATTTTCTTTTGGAGCAACAACTACTACAACAACCGCTCCCGCTCCACCTATGTTTGGATCGACGCCCTCAACAACTTCAGCAAACGTATTTGGAGGAAATGCAAGTTCTGGATTTGGCGGAGCATCTGGAACAACTAGCACTTTTGGAGCAACAACAACAGCTCAAAGTACATTTGGACAGCAGCCTTCTAGTGGCGTATTCGGTACAGCATCTTCGGGTTTTGGAACAGGAACTTCTGCATCAGTTTTTGGCACAAATACAAACAGTGCTAACAATAATACATTCGGTTCTTCTGCACCATCTAATGTCTTTGGAACAACGACTCAGCAGCCAAGTACTTTTGGTACCGGAACTTCTAACCAAGGGAATGTTTTTGGAGTGAATAATACTAATCAAGGAACTGGTGTTTTTGGCGCAACAAATTCCAATAATAATACATTTGGATCAACTCCAAATCCGTCGTTTGTTGGTGGATTCAGTAACAATAATGCTCAAAGCTCTAATATTGGTAATTTTGGATCTCCAGCTACTCAGGCACCTAATCAGTCGTCTGGCGTTTTTGCATTTGGCAATGCAGCTCAGGCATCATCCTCCACCCCAGCAGCTCCAAATGCTTTCCAGTTTGGAGCGGGAAATCAAACTCCAAAACCAAGTGGCTTCAATTTTTCCAATACGCCCAATATTAATTTTGCATCGGGAACAACGCCCGCTTTCAACGCTACCTCTCCTCCAGCATTTGGTAGTCCTGGACCAGGACAATTCAGTACACCAGCACCAGCCACTGGCATGTTTAATATAGGTTCAGGGTCAACAGCTCCGAAACAAAGGCCCATGATAAAAGCTAGACGTCGTAACTAGTTATAGTACTAATATTGTATGTGTGCCCAGAATTTATTTATATAACATTTGACATTTACTTCAATAATTTGTAAACCATTCAATGTGAATCAATTAATTTGTAATTATTAAGTTTTCCTCGATTTTAAGATTGTATAGTTATATAAATTTCAGTTATTTTAGTTAATTGTGTGTGCAAAATCTTTGTTGATAAAGATTGGTGTTATTTGTTATGCGACGTTAGCATGACATAGTTTTTTTTAATTAAAATAATTCATTGTTAATTGAATTATTAACAATGATTAATATTTACATTTTATAAATGTTTGTGATATTATTAAATTTATATTTATATGTTCATGCTTGCAGATACATAATATTAATAACAAACTGGGATTATTATAATCTTATCTTATTGAAAATAAACTTTAATTTCAACCATAGTATTTTTTATAAATAAATTATTTAATTAAACGTAATTGATTATTATTAAGTAAATTATCAACGATAAAAATAATTTTAAGGCGGAAAATTTGGAGAAATTCCATTCTAGTGAAAATATCGTTACTTCCACATTTCAACCAATCACATTCGTAGAATCATGTCTAGTAGGCATGCGTCAATGCCATAGATTGTATGGTTTCGCAAAGACGTACGTTGCGATAATTTTACGTGTATTAAAAAGAGACACTTATGAGACGTACGTTGGAACTTGTTCCATAGCAATAATTTTTGGCTTGTAAAGAGTTGAGCATCGTCGAGTGTTCAACAACTGTATAAGCAGGAAGGAAGTTAACATCTCGGAGAGGTAGAGGAGTGAATAACATCTTCCCACCGGCCCTTAACACCATGGCTGAACCGGAACAGGCGCCAGAACAACCCAAGGCGACCGTGCAAAAGCAAGTCATCGGTATGTACATTAATTTTTTACTAGAATTTGAAGTATAAACAAATAATGACTGAAATGCATAACCCGGCGTCCATCTTAGTACTGGAGCACATGGCTGGCGTCGTGCAATTCACATCATTTTAATGCTTTGTATTAGACGTATTTGTTATTGTAATGATTAACGTTTTGATATATTAATTACGCAATTTTATATTTAACAAAATTTTAATTATGAGAACTTTTGTTTGTCATGTTTATAAAGCCAGGTGCACGCTATGAAAAATGCATGCGGTCTCCCTCCATTATTACTTCCTAAATTTAAAATTACGTGAGCAAATTAGAAATTATTCTGCTTGCGATGCATGGCTTCATATATAAAGATAAATTGATGACCTTCGTACATTTAAGTTAAGCGTTAGAATATGTTTGTTTTTACGAAAACTTACTTTCGATATTATCTATTTTAACATGAAAATTGTGGAATTTTGTAACGATTTCAATACAAATTTGAGCTAGTATTTTCACGAATTATAAGTCGTAGTTGAAAAAACAATAAATATTTATCAACGACCTTGGTTTTCTGGAACATTTATTTTCAGTAATTCGAGCTGGTTCTTGTTCAGATTAAACATTGAGTATTGTGCTACGGAATCTTGTATAATTTTTAACTTTATACTTATTTATAGAAATTTGTTGCCATGCTGATATAGTTCCGGCTTACACAAAATAGTAGTCTTTTGATATGATTGTTTATCAAGAACACTAAAACTATGCCGATATAAAATATACTTTCATAATAACAACTTATTTTTGTATACTTTGTTGATAAATTATTGTTCTCTTGGTATATATTTTTGTTTTTTATTTTATTCATCTGCACGTGTTTACGGGTGTATATTTCATTGATCAAACTTATGTTTTTGTTCTTCGCTTCGTACTTTCACGTTTTTATTTAATTTCAGCTAGTAAGGTTTCCGGCACCGTAAAATGGTTCAACGTCAAGAGTGGCTACGGGTTTATCAACAGGTATTGACTTTTACTAATTATAAAAATAAATGATATTGCACGTTTACAATTTTTCTAAATCAACATAAATTTGTACAAAAATCGAAATTATTACGTACACAGGACGGCACATGTACGATTTCAAGTTAAAATTCTTTCGTAATCATAAAATTGTCATGACGGTGTAAAATAATTCTGTTAATTTTAAATTCATTGTTGCTAAAGCCATTTTGGTTTCGCAACGCTTTTCCTGGTTATTAGTTGGCTGCGTCTAGCTTATGTGATGAATAGACTCTTAGCAGGCGCTATATATACTACTTGATTAGATCAATGACCTCCCGCCTGACCTATTCGTGTTAAACATACTGTATCGTGTAGCCTCTGCTTAGTTACTCACTTACTCTTCTAATTTATTTATTTTTTGTAATAAAAAAAAAACTTGCAAGGTCATTTTATCTCATTTAAACTGAGTTCAACAAATTTTGTTCATATTTTAAATAATTACATGCTTGCTTAATGTTGAATGTTTTATTTTTTCAGAAATGACACCAAGGAGGACGTATTTGTACATCAAGTAAGTGAAACGTCTTTTATGGAGAATTTGTATTATAAATAAATTTATATCTTCTTTGAAATACATTAAAACATGAACTGTTGCAATATTTTAAATATGAATTTATTTGTAATTATATTAGTTTTGTTCCGAATATTTTTTAAAAGCACGCTCCTTAGATCCGCCCTTTGTTACAAAGAGGGCGCTTGAGTCATAGGCGTGCAAGATTATAATACCTCCGTTTATTCACTGTTGCAGCTGTGGGAATTTTATTCCCTGACTGTAGTGAATAATCGGGGAACAGGTTCGCCATAACCAGATCGTATTAAGCAAAAAACGGTCAATGAACAGTGAGTGACCAGTTTGATTGTTTGTTTGCAGTCAGCCATCATAAAGAACAACCCCAAGAAAGCAGTTCGCTCAGTAGGCGACGGCGAGGTGGTTGAGTTCAGCGTGGTGGTTGGGGAGAAGGGCAATGAGGCGGCCAATGTAACCGGGCCGAATGGCGAGGCCGTCCGCGGCTCGCCCTACGCGGCCGATCGCCGTCGCGGTTATCGCCAGTGGTTCTATCCGCGCGGTGGCCGCGGGGCTGCCGGCCGAGGAGGAGGACGCAGACCCAGGGACGGCCAGGATGGGTACGAGTCAGGAGAGGGTAAAGGCGATGGGTCCGGTGAGGCTGGCGAAGGCGGCCCGGGCGGACAAGCCCCACTGCGCCGCTACCGCGCCCGTCGTGGCCGCGGAGGCTACGGTGGTGGCTACTATTCGCGCGGTAGCCGCGCCGGCCCGCCCATGGGCGGCGATGGCGATCAGGTGGTGGATGGCGGCGAGGGTGGCGTACCGCAGCGCGGTCGCGGCTCTGGACGTCGCTTCTTCCGCCGCAATTTCCGCGGTGGACGCGGCGGTACTCGCCGACCCCGTTCGCAGGACGGTCAGGGAGGTGGCGGTGCTGAGACCAGCGGTGGCGAGGAGTCGGGACCACGCGGCCCGCCCCGCATGCGCTTCCGCAGACGCATGCCCCGCCAGCCGAGACAGAGTCGCACTTCGCAGTCCGACCAGAATGATTCCAAGGTTAGTCATTTCCATTCCATCATCACTTATAAATAAATATGTTGATAAATCATTTCAATTCAAATCCTTATATATTATGTGATAGAAATTATGTTTTTATTATTTCATATGAAGATATTCTTGATACAGTATTCAGAAACATATGTAGAAATAAATATTTGCCTGCCTATTTTTTTATTGTAATTTAGTTTTCATTGCTTTGTAGTTTGCACATTTTTCTTCCCTGCTTCAATATTCTGTGAGCATGAAGCTTGTTATTTCATTTAAGTTATTTCAAAATATATATTCTGTTTATTAGTGTTATAGTTCCCTTTTTATTTTTAGCCTGTGGAGTCAAAAGAGCCAGCCAAGCCTGAAGTAAGTTAGATTTTTCTTGCATTTTTGCTTGTAACCCGCTTAATTTTCAAATTAGTGTATATTTGAGTTATTACAATTATTATAGTTTGCACTGCTTCGACTGAATTTTCTCTTTAAATAATATGAATTGTTTATTTCAGAGATTAATTTAATCTCATATAATAAATTATAAATAATGATCGTTATAGAGTAATATAGGTAGAATATCTAACATAAATATTTGTTTTACAGGAAAGCCAGCCCGTGCAGAACACCACCACGGAAAGCACGGCTTAGGCTTCACGCTTAACATCTGCAACACTTAATAAATAATAACCAAAACAACTTATTTTAACAAGAAAACCATCTTTTTAGTGCGTGAGTCGTATTGTAAATCTAGCAGACAAAAGGCATTTCATCATTTAATTTTGTTCATTGTTCACGAGTTGTTAATTTTAACAAACTTGTAGCGCATGGAATGTGATCCGAGTTCATTTTGTTCTTAGTGATTGTTTGCGTTTTCTATTGGGGCAAAGTGCAAGATCTCGTCAGTCACATTGTCGTGGGAACATTGGGAAAGCATTTTTGGTACTTTTATATATTTTTAATAGACTTTGGATACAAGTCATTTATATGTGTAAAATATTAAAATATTCCCAGTTCGGGATCGTGCAGACAAAGTCTTGCAGTGTGCTCTTGTTTTCCACTAACTTGAGATCACAATCCATGTCGTTGAATTAATTGTAAAGAATTTGCAAGACTTTTAATGATCAAAGATGTTATGTTAATATTTTCTACTTGCAACGTTGATGAAGTGTCTTAAGACCTTATGTCTGACTGCAGAAATAAGAACCTTCCTTTGTAACTAAGAAACATAAAACTGCAAAATCAATGCTTACCTGAATATCAACACTTTTGTGAGCATTGGACAAAAAAAAACTTGGATTTCAACACCTAATTTTTGCCTGATCTTTTAAAAACGATAAGGGGCGCAAAATGTTTGAACATTAAAAACTGCAACCAAAAAAATTCGTAAAATTTTTTAAAAGAATGGATTTATGCTCTCATGGTACGGTATTTTTCCATTTCTCTGCAAAATTATGGTGTTAGTTGGTACCTAGATGTTTATTTTTTGTTTTTTCTTTTGGAAATTTTATTTTCAAGTCTTATTTAATGATATTCGACTCTAAGTTATTTTCTCTAACTAGTCTCGGTAAACATTAAATGGACCCTGGTGTACAATTCGTTTGATAGGTTTTTTTATGAAGATGATTTTTAGGGTTTAATCTCTTTTTGTACTACTGAGCTTTAAAGGACAATCTTATTGTCTTTGTACTATATTATTTACCTGATGTTTGAATTCAGATTAATTTTGTTTGTATGAATTAATTATTTATTAATTTATATATTTGTAAATTTGGTGTAATTGAGAGTAATAAAATTCTGTTCTTGAAATTATATATTTTATCTATTTATTCATAAACCAATGCAATTTTTCAGTTTATCAACATTCAATTTTTATTACGGTAAGCTATAAACTTTCTGATAATATATTATTATTTACAAGATAAGATACAAATTTTACTTATTAACAACTAAACATTGATAAACATTACCTGTATCAGCAAAACTTGATCGTAGTGCTTCTTGGGCCAAATGGGTATCTCTGTGAGGAGCACTTGCAATACTGAAATTAATAACACATTTTAATCAACCATTAATTATTATAGTACTAATTCTTACGTATGATAAAGGTCTAGAGCTTTTATCAAAATAGGTATCGCTTTTTCAGGTTCTTCAGCATCAAACAAATTAATCCCAAATTGGTATTGTTCTTCACACTGTTTCAAACTTTCAATTGATGATTTAAGAGAAATTTTTTCCTTGCAACGAGGGCATGTAGTGGTTTCAGATAATGGTTGTGAAAATAAATAATCACAGTTTTTCGTAACACATCTATAAAAGTAAAAAAAAATAAATAGATAAGAATAAAACCTAATTCAAATCATTTTTATACCTAATTCGCCCATGTTTATTTTGCAGTTTTTCCAACAGTGGCCAATCTTCTTTACACGCAATACAAGAACATTTAAACCAATATCTAGATAATAATGATCTTTGTCTCTGAGCTAATGTTCTCATTGTGAATATTGGTCCATAATTTTCAGCTACAATTTCACCAGGTTTGTATGGTCTGGAAGCTCTAATAACAATATTCTTGTCAACGAAATATCTGAAACATTTGACAGTACAGATTTATTCATTGAAATCATATTTAAATTTTAGAAACCTGAATATGCCAGGATAGCAGTCATGGTTAAAAAGAGACACAGTTGAGTATATTCCAACACCAACATAAGCAGTTCTGGATGTTCTGAATCGATGTCCAGCAGCATGTCTCGTTTCGTAAATTTCATGAGCATTAAATTGTAACATTTGTAAATTAAAGCTCAGTAATTCTACTACTTCAAATTCTTCTTTGGAGAGCATCACTAAATTTAAATCAGAATTATAATTTCATAATAAAATAATACAAATATTTTGTTCATTTTTATTATCAAAGCATTACGATGCAAGTATCAAAAAAATTATTTAGTTATATTCGAACATTCCAATTTGATAGCATAATATATAGAGAATAAAACAATTTAATAAGAATTATTTTAATTTGAAGATATACTACCCGATACTTTCAGAACAGGCAAAAAAGAACATTTTTATTTACTTGTATCGCCGTCTTTTTTGTCAGGAAAGAATCCACTTTTTTGTAGACATCTTAGAAGAAATAATGCCATCAACGCTCTCTGAAGGTGATCTTTCGGTTCTCTTTGTGTGTCGTGTCGACATAGTGCTTGTGCACTATCTAGTGATCTATCTTTGAATATTTCTAAACATCGTGATAATCCTTGTTCTGTTACCATTCTCAGAGCGATATGACAAAGAATACTCATGCCAGAACCTATCAGCATGTCCAAGATCTTGCATTCGAATTTGTGATAAGTAGATATAGCTTTATCACGGCATTCTGTTGAACAAAATGCTACGCCTACGCACTGTGGACAACCAACTGGTGCCAGTAATCTAGAAAATGATTTATTAATGCACAATTTTCCATTCTATTGTTATGTTGCTGTTATAATTATCCTTCTATTACAGATAGCCGGATATATGTGATTTATATTGCTGGTGTTTAACTGGTATTAACAGCCGAATAATAATCACAGGTTTTATAAAATAAGATGCTCATACCGTTGAAGGCAATTGTGACAATGTGATCCAAAATTTTCTGGCAGCAGACATGAAGCTCTAGGTGGTTCAACTACTAAAGCATCTCCAGTAGATATTGGTTTCTTAGCTGCAAAATATTTTCCCATTTCTGGAGATTCTTTTAGTTCTAATAAAGAACTGGCGTACTCATAGTCATCGTTGGATCCATTACTCAGCTCAGGTATACCTAAACATGAATATGTATTATTATTACAGGTTCATAATAAATAAATTTATGAATATTATATTATTTATTTAAAAAATGTGTAATACGATTGATAGCTTTGCTTGTTATTTTGATTATTACAATAAGTTAATTTTATTTGTAAATCGTATATAAATAGAATTATTTTAATTAATCTTATTTAATAAATATATTAAAAAGTTTGAAACAAATTAGAAATTAGTTACTTACGTTTTCGATTAGATTTTTGTGGAACTGACTTCAATTTAATTGTTGCTTTAGCTTTTTCAAAATCTGCTTTGTGGTCTTTACCATACAGTTTTTCAGCTAAAGCTAAAGAAATTTTAGTTCTATTTGGTTCACCTAATACGTTATAGCAAGCTGCCATTCTCACGTACATCTCCGGTCTCAGTCGATCGGGAAGCCCTTCTTTCATTGACAGTTGTAGATCATTCAAAGCAGCGTTTACTTCGCCAAGTTCTCCTAGAACTTGCGATCGTGCCCAAAGTGCAAGAGAAAGAGTTCGACCAGCATCTACTAGTAGATCTACACCTGTTAAACAGAAATAAATTAAATGTATTTCCTTATTTTGTTATAATAGACTAATCTACTACTAGAGGATGACCAGACAACACAATTACATTAGATTAATTATTATTTAGCTGTTATATAAATGACAAACTCATTTTTCGTTTACTTGATTAGTTTTAGTGATGCAGTCTTCGAATGAGTTTCTTGTGATTTGAAAGAGCTGTAGTACCTAATAATTCCTAGGATAGATTTCGAGGTGAGTAGAGTTACTGGATGATGGTAATGTTAAAACAGTGTAAATATATGAGCTTTGGTACTGCTGCGGCAGGATGTAGACTATTTGAGATGGATAAACTGTGATGGTTTGCAACAGGACAGTGAGCAGCATTGAGTCGTAACTCTTATCATTTTATCGACAGGATATGAAAGGATAGCTCATATTATTAGATATTGTTGATATTTAACATTATATTTTTTATATATGATTTGTAATCAAGTCACAGTTGATAATGTAGAAAACAGTTGCAAGTATAAATATATATGAAGTAAAGTTTTTGTAATTAAAAGTGAAAATATATGTCATTAAATAAAAATAGTTTTGCATGCTTTTTAATTTTATCACACAATTTTATATTATAAAATATATATTCCACTGTGAAAATTATCAACAGATATTGTCAAATTGACTTAAGCAGTTAAGCAGAGTTCGAGATGAATGTTGAGAGGCATTTTTCCATGATCATTTAAACTATTCTTTCTAATGCTTGTTTGCACCAATAAAACTTAAAGCTAGTTGCATCAATTTCATTTAAAATTTAAGTAATACTTAAATGTAAAATATCGAATCGAATGTTTGTCAGCAATGTTATATTTTTCATTAGATATTTCGTTTTGATATGGTTTTGTTAATTTAAGAAAAACTTAAAATTTAAATAACAGTCGTGCAATTGGCCATTCATTTTGTTTGTCTGACTGATGGGCATAAGTTCAGTTCATGTGAGCCATGCAGTAGCAGAGTATCATATTTACAACAGTTTAAGACTATTAGTAAAGAGCATAAATTATTTACAATATAAAATAAGTAAATAAATATATCATCACGTCTTTACACATTTTTGGATGAGGCACTCTGCCGAAGCAGATTTCGGTAAGTGATATATTATTGTGCGTGAAGTGCGGTTACCAGCCGTCAAATTACGACCCCCAAAGATGTTAGTGGTGGGGGAGCCACAGGGGTAATTTTAAATTAGTGAAAATATTTTGTCGGCTGAGGAGATCCAACCAAGATTCTTAGGATCCATAGGTCGACTTGATATCACTATGCCATTACCCCATATTATAATATAATAAAATTAATTGTATTTATGCTATTCTGAACTACATGAACTTAATCCCAATTATAGTACAGGAGCCGCAATGTGGTAGTTCATATATTTTTAGCTCATTATTATATTTTTCTCTGATCAATACTACCGAAAGTATATTTATTTGAATTTATTTACATAATATTCGTATCAAGAATAAATAATATTATTTTCATGCACAATCGGGCCGAAAAGCATGTGTTTTAGCCTAAAAAGCGGACTTAAACACCTATGGGTCAAAAAGAAATAATTCCTATGGCTACATAAATAAAATGACAATTTTTGTTTATTGTGAATACTTGATAATAACATGCTCAGGGTCAGAAATGCTAATTTCACCCTTGGTACATATAATATTTTATGCACAACAAAATAACATTTAATTATATGTTCAAAAGATTAAAATATGTTAGGTTATATATCAAAATGATATTTTGCAGAATCAAGTATTCACAATAAACAATAATTGTCATTTTATTCATGTATCCATAGAAATTATTTCTTTTCAGTGTTTAAGCCCGCTTTTTAGGGCTAAAACATATGCTTTGCATTAATAACTATTGAGCTATATGATTACATTAATTTGAAAAAAAAACTCATTTTTGTGATTTTTGTGGACCAGTATTGCGTCCGATATTTTGAATGATAAAACAGAACGTGACATTTATGTAGGAACGATATAAAAATTGCAAAAATTGAATTATTTACCTTTTGGTGGTGCCCGTAAAACACTTTGACAGAAAAGCACAAGTGCTTTGGGTAGAATTCCTGTTTTAGCAAACACTTCTGCATCTTGTCGTTTGTCTCGTGCTACTTTAGCATCCTTTTTACGATATATGCACTGCACATTTGATAAAGTATCAGATATTATATCCTTTACCTGCAAAAATAATATAAATAGTATCAGGAAACCAGAATTTACAAAAGTAAAAGTAGACTTATCAGGCACTGATAAAATTTTAATTATTGCACGTACTTTATCATCAGTCAGAAGAGTTTCAATTCTTTCGTGATCCGTTTTTAATTTCCCGAATTTTTCATTTAGCCATTCTGATTCTGTCACATTGAGTACATGGTCGGCAAATTGTAAAAAGAATCCGTTTTTATCGGATTGTAATGTTTTTTCACTACACATGTTTGTGTAAAGACGGTCATTTATTGCTTCCATTTTAAATTAGATTTGATACAATAATATAATAATAATTACGTTGTATTAAAAATAAATAAAACACTCTGAATAATATTTTCACACACACAATTTTTTTTTGTTGCCTTTGATATCAATAATTTATAAATATACATCTATACAATTTTGCAGAAATATGTTCATACAGTTAAAAAACGAATATCACTATATTTTTATAAAATGCTCAATACTTCGACACTATAATAATTTATTTCTAATTTCGGCAACATGTGAACGTGAAAACAGTTAGTAGTCGGCTAAACAGCACATGAACTGAGATTTGTATTCGTCTTTCTAGATCGGTAGAGCAACTCGAAAATAGATCACTGGATAAATTTAGATGTAAGCATCTCGAGATGAAATTTCCTTGAACGTACTATGCACGAGGATGCAGGGATATGATCAGTTATAGATTTAAATAACATTTATTTATATGTTTGGTAGTTCTAACTTGTTCCTATTATAGCAATTACAGTTTAGATTTTTTTTTAAATATATGTAGGCAATTAAGTAGATACAGTAGTTATTTGTGTACTAGAGCAGAAAGTAGTCTATTGCCGCTCGGCGCATTGGGATTCTTGATCGAGGCGGCAATAGATTACGTTTTGCTCGAGGTACACACAATCTTTTTTTAGCTTGAAAATTAATTTAAAATCATTTTTAAACATACCAAATTGTTACTTTCCCCTTTGTTGCTATTGTAGACAAGCGGAAAAATAAAATAAACGCTTGTTGCTCGAGAAACGACTACTTTCCGTTGTCAAATAATAATAATATTATTTTTTATAATTTCTATAATTTCATCCAATTCATCAAGAATTATCTAAAATATCAATGATAACCTTATATACATATATTATTTGCAAGCATACCTTTTTAATAAGAAATTAATACAGTATTAAAAAATATATTTTTATTTTATGTATAAACTGACATGACAATTGAATCTTTTGTTTTTTTTAGGAGGTTTGAGTAGCTAATAAAATATGTAGCTAATAAATGTATTTATTAGGTAAATAAAATTTATAAGGTAGTGGATATCTGCAAAATATATTTATTAGGTAAATAAATTTATTAGGAACTTTATTAGGAGGTGGATATCTCGGCCCTAAATATTTAGACGATCTTGAAATAAAATGGCGGCAGGCCTCAAAATCTGCTAGATCGATTTCTTTGATATTTTTAACTTAAATAAACTGCAAATATTATTTGACTTCATTGAAACAAAATAACGACGAATTATCATTTAAACTATTTTATTTTGTTTCACATAAATTAGAAGAATCACATATCGTAGTGATCGTGAAGCCTGCAGTAAATCTCGCCATAGCGCCTACGATCTGTTGTTGCGTAACTTAATTAATATTAAAAATACCAAAGCTTTTATCTACAATATATAAAATATAAATTAATGAAAGTATTCTTCAAAGTAAACATATAATTGTCATCATTTTCATTACTTATGAAATAGTATTTACCTAGTAAGGAAAATATTTTCACTATTGTAGTCTTTACCTCTTTCTCACTCTATTTTTTCTGTCGCCCTGTCTTTCTAAGTCGAAGGATTACATCTGCTATGAAGTAATATTTAAATCTAAACTGCTTTTTTACTGTTTAGTTGTATCTTGGTACTCCTTATTATTTTCGGAAGTCATTGAATTACATCAGTGATCTGTGTTACTGATTGTTCTTTATTCTGAACATCTTAACAACAAACTGATTATTTTGAAAACGGTTAATATTGAATTATTTAAATTCTTTTATTTTCGCTCTGAAATATTTATATTAAAAACGAGTGAATACTTGTTTCACACTGAAATAAGAATAATATATTTTTGAAAATTTTTTTTTTATTAATTTTTTTTTGTGAATATTCAATGCACGTGTTATTTTCGGTAAAAATATTGGGCCAACGAAAACAATTAAAAATAACAAAATATTTCTTGTAATGTATTCGAACTATCTTATATCCATTTTATTACTTATGGAATGTGTAGTATTTTATTTGTACTATTTTGATAATTTAAAATTATAAATAGAACAAAATGATTAAGGAAATGATTGATGTTTTATTCTTTATTATCTATATTACAGTGATAAAAATTGATATTACCCTATAAACTACAAATGATAACTCGGCTGATATATACAACGCAATTACGAGTTTTTTTATTTTAAATAATTTGATCGATAAGAAGAATAAGCTAAATAATTCGACAGTTTAATCAAAATATTTATGAATTTCATTAAGCCGCAAAACTTTTAAAGACAGAAATTCAGATAAATTTCTTTTGTTGAAAAACTTGGCTTTACTTATTTAAGAATTTAAAAATTGGTTAAACGAGGGTTAGTTCTATTTTCAAGTCAATACAAATATTAAATTAAATAAAACTTTAATATTTGTTTGTAAAATAAAATTTATAATTATTAATAAAGTCAAGTTATCCAAACAAAAGAAATTTATCTAAATTTCCATTCCTACTGTCAAATAAATAGTTTAAATTTCTTGCAATTTTATTGAATTTTAAAAATTCTAACAAAACCGCGACGAACAACTTCGCAATGTCGTGTCTGCTTATTGTCATCTTATACAGTCAAAAAAGCGTGCTATCACGATAAGAGATAAAGAGCTGAATGTTTTATCACTATTTCACACACGCATTGTCATGTGACCGTTTAGTTCATCGGACGGCCCCGCTACTGCAGCGCCACTCACCGGCGCGCCAACATTGAGAAACCACGTGCTATCGCGAAACATACGCGTACGGAGTTTGTATCACAACGCATACAACTTTTGACTTTTCAAAAAGACCGAATGTACATATTCCCATTTTATCTCTTCAAGTGCGTTATCTCCTTTCTTTCATGGGATTTTATCTCGAACGCCGTTTTGAACTATTGACAAACTGGGAGAGAACTGTCAGTACTTGCCTGAAGTCAGTGATTTCATGAACTTGTTTATTACAATTTTAGTGATTGTTGAGTGTTGTCAGTGGATGGTGAACTCTTTTACTTGTGGTTTAAAGTGTATTGTGTCTTGTTCTAATCATTCTATTTTTTGTTTTATATTTTTTACTTAGTTTTTTAACGTAGTTGCATCATCAAAACATCTACTTACAAACTATTCAAGGTTAGTATTTAAAATTTCGCTACTTTCTTATGTTTATATTATTTAGGATTGTCGTCTTTTTAACAAACATGTTTTATTTTAAATCCAGTGATGTTTACTTATTCAATTTTTTAACGTAATAGCGCAGCATAAATTTAATTGTATTCGTATGCACAAACATCCTTGATATTTTATTTACATTTAATAATACGTTTATTTACCGTTTACATGAGCAAGAATGTTTTCAAGCAAAGGTAACATTATTGATTCAAAAATCAATATTCTGGATTATGTTAATAACTTGTTGATGACAAAACTATTCAGTGTTTTACATTTACATGATTTCAAATATTCTGCGTAGTTCATGTCAAGATGTAGTGAACGTAAAATATTTAATTATTTAAATTGCAGATTATATTGTTTTGATTTAGGTACTAGGTATTTCGAAAATATTTACATTTTTTTTTACTTGCGACACCAATGAATCTTTCATCATACTTAACGCTATTTTAATTAGCAATTAGAATTAATGATGCTCATTTATTTGAGACTTCCTAATTTAGACAAAATATGCTATCTTAGTTAAAGAATATGCTTTTAAAAATTATGATAATTATTTCTGTCAAAATAAATATTCTCCAGATACTAATAGTAATTTAAATAATGAAGTGGATATTTAAATGAGAAACGTGATTCTAAGATTTACCTACTTCGATGAATGTGTGCTTCTGCATTCAAGAACCTGTTCACATCTTAAATACGTTAAATATAGCCGCGTTTATTATTGTTTAGATGAGTTTAAACAAACATTTGGACAGCACAACGCATTTAATGTTCGGATTACTAGTTTTATGACTTCATTTTTAGCTTCACTTCTGGTTATTATGTTTTCAAAACTGTGAATTTATGTTGTGATTTTATAAATATAATAGAATAATTAAAATATAATTGCGAAAAAATATCTGTTTTTATGGTCATTAATTTACAATTACAAGTTGTCCATTTATTTCCGTATTTGTCATTTTACAAACCACTAACAGGCAGATTCATAAAACGGGTTAGCGCTAACACCGTTTTTAATATTATCTATAACTCTGTTTCAAATTAAGACAAATTCAAAAAATGAATTAAATTTGATGCTAATTAACACTCTTTTTAACTCATGTTAAAATAAACTTGTTTCATGCATTGAAAAGAGAATTAAAAACGAAATAAAAAATCTGTTGTGGGCACCACACGACTTTCTTATACACAGCATATTTAATATTAAAAACGTTGAATTGAACACTTATGACTTGCCCCTTGCGTTTGACAATTATTATTTGACATATAAATCTTAAACATGTTTATGCCAATAGTGTTACAGAGTGATCAAAAGGAATTGTTACAGTTGGCAATAAAAAAAATACTTGAAATTAGTAAGCCAGATACATAAATTCATTTCCTGTTGTTGACAGTGACATTTGAAAATTTAAATTTATATTTGAGTACATTTATTATTACATTTATTTCTAAAGTATTTCTATTACTTAAAAAATCAAAATTCTATTAGCTGTCAGCCTCTTGTCATAACCTATTTGTATTTATTAGAAATGTCAAATAGCATTTCCGCCTTTACCTGACGTTGTGCCGACTGTGGAATAAAAAGATCTCTGGAATTGTATTGCCAACTGTAACAATTCCTTTTGATCACTCTGTATTTTATACATAATTTAGTCTTTAATTACTTTACTGATTAGTAAGTAACTGCAAATGTTGCATAAAATAAGTGAAATAAAAATACTGAAAACGTATAATTATTATATATTCAATTAAGAAGTTTAACTTAATTCTTCTACCTATATTCTAATTTTAAAGATCAGTGATATTATTCTTGAAAATATTAAAGTACGATAAAAGATATAAAGTCATAGTAGACAGGCAATACAAATTTCTTTTATAAAAATCCAAATTTTAATTAAAATTTTATAAAAACTCTGGCGATCAGTGAAAATACGATTTTAAAATACAGTAAATTATGATTTTGGTGAATTTTCAAGTTTTAAATCCAATTGAATCTAAAAAAAAACATAATTTTAAAAGTTAGACGATATCTGTAATTTGCGTTGAAGTTTTGAAATGATTATTTTTAAATTTAAGCTTATGACCAAAAATTGGAGGTATATTCAGTAATGGGCTACATTCAACAAATAGTAATATAACTTTATAAAAAATAAATAAAAATAAAAAATATATCATCACGCCTTTTTACCCATTACTGAGTGTGGCATTCTGCCGTAGCAGATCTTGGTAAGTGATATATTTTGAGCGTGCAGTGCGGTTACCAGCTGTCTAATCACGATCTCAAAGATATTCGTCGTGGGGAAGTAGAGGAATAATTTTAACGTGGAGTTTTCCGGCTGCGGGAATTGAACTCGAGTTCTCAAATTCAGAGGCTAATATGATACCACTGATCTACTCCATACACTATATAACTTTATTCATCGATCTTTTTTTATTTTTATTTTTATTTCGTAAACGGAAAGGTTTATCATTAAATCCATTATAACTAAAATGTTCTATAATTTGATTTAAAACAAGTTTTACTTGAAATATTTTTCGAAATTATTATACCATTTGTTATAAATCTTTTTTTCAAATATTTAGAAACCGAAACTATGAATATGTATACTTTATTCCACGTATGAATGCAGCAGAGAGGTACTTATGACAGTGTACTTGTCATCATTTTAACTATTTGATAGCTAATTAAAATGGACAACTTACGCGTATTCTCGTACATTCAATAATACATTTCAAATGACTGCATCGTTACGTGGAATAGAGTTGAATATTTGGTATTTCAATTTCAAATTATTACGAATATGGTATTGAATTAAAACTGTCCTATAATTGTAAATCGGGAAGTTCTGTGTTCCAATAATTATAATTTAATATGGAGTAGGTGGTTCACTGGTATTGAATATGCCTTTGGAATTGAGAATTCGGGTTCGATTTCCACAGCTGACAAACAATTTTCAACACATTAAAAAACTACTCCTGTGGTTTTTCCTTTCCAAACATCTTTGAAGGCCGTGATTTGACGGCTGGTGACCGCACTTAACGCGGAAAATTTATCACTTACCGAGATTTGCTACGGTACAGTGCCAGAACCAGTAATGGGTAGAAGGCGCGATGATATATTTATATTTTATAATTTAATATGTAAAAATATTAATTTCTGAGTTGTCTATTACTATGACTCTATGTGTGTGCATAAATAACGTATATTTTTTGGCCATTTGCTCCGCCAGAAATTAAATTTTAAACGTGATTTAAATCAGGGCCGGATTAACACTATGAGGGGCTCTAAGCACAACAGATTTTGTCCCTTATATACTCTAGTAGTTTCTTCACTTCGTTACTTTTACCCAGAAACATTTTCATTATTAGTTTTTTAATTTTTAATTTTTTTTACTATGTCCGCCGGGCCCCCAATTTGTCGGGGCCCTAAGCTACAGCTTAGTCAGCTTATGCTATAATCCAGCACTGATTTAAATAAATAAAAGCAACTCGAATACTAGACAGCAATATCATTTATTCCATATGACAAGTAACTTCGCTTTGCTTTTATTAATTTAAACCAAATTTAAAATTTAATTTTGATGATACAACTAGTCATTAATCGTACATTCAAGGACTATAAAAATGCTGTTATGTTGCAGGAGGAGAGGGAAGAGTGAAATCTGAAATAGAATAGGGACTTATACAATTCAAATTTTTCGGTTGCCATCTAGTGAGTAAAACAGAATTTAATAATTTGTTATGTAGCGAACATGGTATAGCTTTACAGTTTGACGTTTATCACGTGATACAAACGTTAAACGTCAAACAAAAGTGTTGATTTGAGGGGGGAAGTGCTGAAAGAAGAAAGCAATATCTACAAATTTGTTGTTTCGGGTCTGCTGCATGTGACGTCAAAATTATAAGTCCCTATACGAAATAATAAATAGTATTTAAAAATTGTTTTGTTTATTATTGAAAATAAGTGATTAGAATTTATTTTAAAATAACATTCTTAGTTACTTTATTGTTACTATTAACTTTATTGAACTATCGAAATAACCAAATGATAAATAATAATTGGTTTAATGTAGCGGTCGGCAAACTGCGACTCTTTGGGTGGTTGATTGCGGCTCTTTCACAGTTGAAAATGGGGATAAAATAAAATAAATATATCATCACGTCTTCTATCTATTACCAAATATGGCACTCTGCCGAAGCAGATCTCGGTAAGTGGTATATTTATGAGCGTGAAGTGCGGTTACCAGTCGTCAAACCGCAGCCTCCAAAGATGTTAGTCGTGGGGAAGCCACAGAGGTAAATTTAAAACGGTGAAAATTGTTTGTCGGATGATTATAAAAAATTTAAAGCGATTTGTTCACAAAGTAATTGATTTAATTTATGTTACATTATAAATGAGAATATATAGTTTATGCCAGTCTCCTTACTGTTTTCCGAGCTTAAGTTATTTTAAATCGCAGGTATTAAAAATTAAATAAATATATCATCACACCTTTTACCCATTACTGGGTGTGGCACTCTACCGAAGCAGATCTCGGTAAGTGATATATTTTGCGCGTGAAGTGCAGTTACCAGTCGTCAAATCACGGTCCTCAAAGATGTTAGTGGTCAAGAAGTCACAGGGGTAGTATTTGAAATTATGAAAATTGTTTGTCGCCTGTGGGAATCGAACCAGGGTTCTCGGGATTCACAGGTCGACTTCATACCACTGAGCTAGCCATCACATAATCGCAGGCATTGTTATAATTATTTTAATTTCATATAAAAATAATATTCGCCTTATTATATTTTAGATATTGTTGAACGTACTTTTCATCATTGTCAAGAAAAAGATGAATAAAACTAAGAAAATAGATGAACTTTATTTGTAAAAATATATTTATGGCTCCTGAAAATATTTAAAATCATTATGAGGGACATATTTGGCTCTTCTGCCTGTTAAGTTTGACGGCTCCTGGTTTAATGTATAACTAATTAATCACTAATAACACATGCCACCGTTTTATATACTGCACATGGAAACTACATTTGAACGTAATAACTTACAATAATATCTCAAATAGGGCAAATTAATCCCAAAACATGTTGCTCTAAACTCTAAATTATCATTCATTGCTTGCTGATAATTACTGGGTCGTTGCTAGTCACACATTATTTACATCAAAGTTTGAAAATTACATTATCCTGCAATTAGTAAGTAGAGCTCTTGTAATGTATCAGCTCTCTAGCATCAGCGTAGCCGTGATTCAATAAGCATTGATTGTTTGTCAGAACTGTTGTGCAAATTGAAATGCAGCGTTGAATATTGTGTTGGTTTTGCTAGGGTTTCGGTTAATTGAAAGTATCCCCTGTGCTTTGGAATTGGACGAGATTGGAATTGAGAACAACAGATGTATATTGAGATTAATTTGACTTTTGTAGGTCATTTGTTAGATAATTATTTACGTAACAAAGAAAATAATCTTTTTCTTTAAATACGGGTTTCTTTTGTTTTATGAGATCAAGGCAATCTGCAAAAGCAGATCTATGTAGATGTCATATCTATTGGAATATCTTACTAATAAGAGATGGCGCTGAAACCCATACGTCAAAAGTTGAACAAAAGAGCACTTTTATTTGACTTCCGTACATGTAACATGAAAGTTTTATCGGTTTATTAGTAACTAAAGGCGTATTCCATTTGCCATTTGGATCAGATCTAACTTACATGTACTGAACCAGATCACTTATATACATATTTCGCTGACTTTATTTCCAGTACTAGAATTAGTAATTCTAATTTGTTTTGAAGTAATTCACCTTAATAAGTGCATCAGTTTGCTTAATTAAGTTCATTTAGTCATGTTGTCTAAATTATTTCAACTGATTTAAGTGAACCAACTGGCAAATGGAATACATCTTATGTAATAAGTTTCACAAAATTGCTATTGATACTGTTGCTAGACAAACAATTCTTTTACTAAAGAACTCTTTATTTTTTTCTTGCAACCCAGCATTAAACTTTCAGTATTTTCTAAGTTTTTATTAATAGTTTTGGTAGTGTTTCTTGTTTCGTTAGTTTCAGTGGTACCTACATTAATTTTAATTTTTCAGTTTAGATACGTAATTTAGTACATATTTAGGTTATCTTTGCAGATAACTTTATTGTTAGTATAAAAATAAAATAAGTATATCTTCACGCTTTTACCCATTACTGGGTGTAGCACTCTGCAGTAGCAGATCTCGGTAAATGATTTATTTATACGCGTGAAATGCGGTTACCAGCCGTCAAATCACTGCTCCCAAAGATGATAGTGGAGGGGGAGCCACCAGAATAATTTTAATGTATGGTGAAAATTGTTTGCCGGCTGTGGAACCGAAGTTCTCAAATCCATAGGCCGATTCGATACAACTGAGCCAGCTACCCCATTATTGTAAGTATAATTTGTGCAATCTAGCTGATCGATTGTTTTTCTCAGTAGATTTATATTCCAGTACACAACAATATTTTTTTTTCTTGGAGAAAATTCTATTTTTCCTAATTATCTACAAATGACATTACACATTTATTATTCTATTTCACATTAAATATTCAGTAATACTATAACAAGAGAGTGAGAATAAATTGAAAATAATTTGACAGATTTTTCGAAAACTTGTTGCTAGGCAATAATCACGACAGCCCGTAGGGCTTGAGTGGTTATTGACAATGGCAACAACGTTTGAGAAAGATACTGGAGCATTATTTTCTAATTTATTGAACTATCGAGTTATATTTAATTAGATTATGTTTTGACTTAGTTGTTGAGGTCGATTCATCCAACTTAAAAGATTTTGAATTGGATCAATATCGACTGATTACTTATTCATGTATTCTTGGAAGTTATTTCCAAAATTTGTTGCTGTATTTCTGTATCTGAAATGGAACTAAAGCGATTTTTTTCACACATTTTATTTGACGCGTTGACAGTTTTAAATAATTATTTGACAACTACATATCATTTGTCCAAAAAACAAATGCTACAGAGATTATTCCCGGGAATAATCACAAGAGCTTTATTCTCAGTATAATAATGACAGGATTGGTTAAGACTCAGACACGTGACATACAATCAGAGCTGGGCAAGCTACTTAAAAAAAAGCAGCTAAGCTACAGCTACAGCTATTCTTTAAAAAAGTAGCTGAGCTACAGCTATAAGCTATATTTTGTAAAATATGGCTATGCTACAGCTAAAAGCTTTCGTTAAAGTAGCTGTTAAATTTTAAAGCTACTTTTTTAAATTATTGTGAATTAATTAAATTTGCCATTGTCATATGATCAGTTGATCAGTTTTTTGTTATAACGACTGTTAATTTACTATTATGTACATAAATATCAAAAATCGCAAATGGACAAATGTACTGTTAATTTTTGATGCTATAATTTTTATTTATATCGGAATAAATTAACAGTCACATTAACAGAAGATTCCTAAACAGTCAATGTTTAGTTTATCTAATATTTAATACAAAAGTAGGATAGGTTAAGAACAAGTGAAAAATAACATATGCTAATAGATTTTAAACTATATAATAACTTGTTATCTTACAGTTATAGAAAACAATAAAGAAGGTATAATTCGAATAGAAAACAAACATAAATAGATATTTCTTAATAAACAGTGGTAGCTTTAAGCTACAAAAAGTAGCTTTGGACTACAAAAAGTAGCTTTAAAAGTAGCTTCAGTTGTTATAACAATATATTTAAGCTAATAGAAAAAAATAGTTCGCTACTACAGCTATATTTTTCCCCTTTTTGCTAAGCTACAGCTAAGGTAAACGTAGCTAAGCTAGTAGCTAAGCTACAAAAGTAGCTAGCAACTGCCCAGCTCTGCATACAATGAAGCATTTTCTTGGTTTTGAGAAACGTCCAAAAATAATCAATATAATTACAATTAATTTGTACTTATAGAAGTTAGAAAGTACGAAATTTAAATTAAATTTTCTTTGAAAATATTTAAAATAAATACATGAACAATATTGACACAATAGCGCCCTATATAACAGCATACAAATCTTATGAAAGTGCTCTCTTGCCGTAGTTTCAAATTTCGCCACTAGGTTCGCATTCTTATCGAGATATTCCAATACAACTCGTATTACTGTCACAAATGATTCCATTTTTAAAAATGTGTGCTATAATATACATGTTTCTAAATAATTATATAAAAAAATGATTCAACACACTTGTATTTTTTGACTTTGAGAAGGAAAAGAATAACAAGAATCTAAACTTAATTACATTGCACGGGGTCTTATAGTGGAATTCGAACCACTTACACGATCTTATTTTTTGAATCGTTAGTAGAAGTTAGCGAGATTTGAACGTACGACCTCTTGCTTATAAATTAATAAACACAAATATTATCTCTTTATCCAATGGGCTACGATTGCTCGTAAATATAAAGACGTCACATGCAATACATTCTTAATATAGTTTACATATTTGTTAATTTATTTCGATGATTCATAATCTTCTTAACTTCTTTTTTCAATTTTTGAATATCAACAATGTTTTGAATAAAGAATGGAGTAAGAAATGCAAGTTAAATTTTCGCAATATTCAAGATACAATTGTAAAAATAATATAAATTTTTATTTATTTTTATTACAGTAACAACTCACATGGTTGTTTTCATTCTCTACCACAAATATATTTGTTTATTAGGATTTTAATCGAAGATTCATTCTTATGACATAATTCTTCTTTAATTTTTTATAAGTTTGATAAGCTGTTCGTGTTTCTATGAATTTAATTTGCGTATGTATTTTGTACTTTCTTTTTCTTATACTTCTTACATCATTATTTATAAGAAACTGCGCGTATTAAATATTTATTACAAATTATAGTTATTTGTTAAACTAGTGAGGAAAGCGATATTTTCCCCACTCAATTTCGAAGTTTACAGCACGAGGATTGCGTGTGAGGCATTCAAACTAGATTGTAAACAGCTTTTTCCTCGTTTGACACAACTTTTTTTTTCGATCGGACGAAATCTGTTCCTTTTCCCGTGTGTTTTGTGTCCGCAAAGTGCATTATTCCAGGATTATAGTGTTGTTGTTATTTAAAGTTATTGAATTTTCAGAATTTTTTTTATTTTTGTTGTTGCGGATTCATTGTCTCACTGTCATTTTTTGTATTTATTGTACAATCGAAAACAATAACGTCATTCTGTTGACACTAGGGTGCAGAAAATAATCACATTCCACATGCAAATGAGTGCTGAAAGTCAGTACTTTCCTCACTATAATTGGAAAATAAATATATTATTACGACATTTACCCATTATTGATGGACACTCTGCTTAGGAGATATCGTAAATTACACGTCAAGTGCGATGTGCAGTTATCAAATATTAAAAAGTTATAAACCACTATTTAAAGTTTGTTTTAGTAGTCTGACAAGAAATTATATTTTTTACAGTACTTGTACTGTAAGTTACCTTTTAATGACAAAATTTAAACACAGTAAGTGCAACTTTTATGGCATAGTGGTTTCCATGGTTATATCAGGACTTTAATATTTACTTACTGTCCACTGTGAACTGTAAGTAAATATTACATATCAAGGTCCTGTTTATCTTGACTACAATTTGACAGCTGTCAATTTTGAAACCTATTTTTCTTTTCGTTCTATTTGTGCAAGTATTGTAAAAAATAGCTTAATAACCTCGAACTGTAAGTGATTTTTTTAGGTCGTGAATGTTTAGGAAATCTTGACCCTTCAAGCCTCGATTTCCCAAACTACATTCTTGACCTAAAAATTGTCACTTACAGTTCAAGGTACGTAATATATTATTATATCATGCTGTAAATTTATGTTTAATATAACTTATGAATATCTATAATTTTTGGACAAATGAAAGAATTACTTGTAAGTCCTATCTTTAAAAATTATTAGAAAATATTGGTAGAACGTAAGTTTTTCAATACATTCCCTAAGTGTAAATCTCTAAAATTAATGTAAAATATACCCCTACACAAAAACGAAAACAACCCTGATTATGCAATGCAAAACTACGAAACCATGTCAGCAAAAACATTCACTTCAACACGGAAGCCATATCTAGGTCATTGTTTCAAGCATGCTCCAATTCTTACCCTCGTCAACGATACCTCCCTACCACCCTTAAAGGAATGAGGGTTGTTGCGGAGTGACAAGGATCGCTTTAGCAGCGGGGAGGATCTGAACATCCGTCACTTGCTTTGATCACTCGTGATCGGAACTGTTCTGTTAGCGGTAGCCGTAGGTAAAGTGCCGTGGCAGGAATTTAAATACTTTACCGAAAATAGGGTTGAAACGGCTAAAGGGATGAAAGTAGGTTGTGTTTATTTACGAAGGGTTTAGGATTTTATTTACTTTTCTGTAAAACTCTAATGCTAGCGTACACAACACGAATAAATAGCTAGGTGGGTTTTGCTGTAACTAAAAGAGATTTTGAAAAAAAGTGTATTTAAAACTGAATTGGCTTGTACTGCGTATAAACGAAGGCATTATTTAAATAGTACACTCAGGTTTTTCTAAACGGTAGTGTAATGCGCAAGAGAACAGCCGAAGTGAAGCGTATAAAACAATTGTTATGACACGATGAAATACTTTTAGTATAACGCACGATTTAATACAAAATTAAATAAAATGAAATAAGACGAAACAGATGCGAATTTCTTGTAAGAATATTTGTTTATTAAAACATAAAAATGAAATAGCAATATTTACAGAAGTTATAAATTAAACAAATTACCCGACAATGGAAACAACAACAACGTATGAATAAAACTATTATTAATGTTACTAAATTACACACGGCAAGATTACATTTTGCACTTGACGTCGAGAAACAACTTGTCTCGGCGAAAGCCAATCTACCATTAACTAATTGTTGTTGTATTCCATGTGATGTTCTGACAAAGGATAAGGGGCTTGTATCATTGCGTTGGTTCAAGATAAGCATTTCCACGCATGAGTTTACATAAAAAACCCAGACGGGGTGAGTTACAAAGGTTAAATCTATCCGACCCATGCATAGCTAATAATTTACCCAGACATGTCATCACATCCCGTATAACCAGATGCGACAATTCAGAAAACCTATAAACTTGATAAATAATGTTCTACGAAATACTGAAGTTATTATAACATATGCAATAATAAATTTGATAACCAAAATAACTCTGTCAAGTCAACTTTAGAAAGATACTTAAGATAAAGTTTAATTAGTCTGTATCTCTCGAAGCTGAGTTGATAGTGAAATATCATAATTTATAAACAAATCCAAATTCTGAATTGTCCGTACAGCACTAGCAGAAAGTTGCAGGCGAGATATAATAAAATAAATAAAAATCGTATTGAAGGCAATGGTAAAATCGATGTACAATTTGTAGAAATGGCTTCTGGTTCTCAACATTTTTTATTTATCTGACAGAGGATTTATCCATCTGTCTTTTATAAAGAGAAATAGTGTTCTAAAAACATTAAAATTTCAATAGACATTGATTTTTATTTTAATGCACGTATTTTACAATTAAAATAAAATCAATTCTATTGAAATTTTAATGTTTTTGGAACACTATTTCTCTTTATAAAAGACAGATGGATAAATCCTCTTTCAGATAAATAAAAAATGTTATGTCATGAACTGAGAACCAGAAGCTATTTTTATATTTTTACCGATAGAAAACTGCGGAAAATATTGTGAATTTTTATCTACTTTATAAACTTTCTAAACTGAAAACGTTATAAGGATGGACTAACTTCATCAAAAAGTATAACTAGATGAAAGACATTTGCTACGTTTACATGGTATATATGTAATAGGTTTTAAATGTTATCTCGCCTTGCTTCTTTGGAGATGATGAAATTTCATTTTTCGTTGACTTCGCAAATATTTTAGAGACAGTGAAGCTACTAAACTCTGTTTTTTAACCAGGAGGAGTAAATGCACAAGTCAGATTTACACTATAGAAAGTTACCAAAGAAAGTTACTAGATTTTAGTTCGCGCGAAATACAAAAATTTCTTACACATCTGCACTGATTAAGTCTCATGGAATTTATTTTAAAATACAAATGACATTTTAAACTCTAATTTGTCACGCCATATATTATTAGTTCTTAAAAGAACTGATTTATTTTAATGTCACAGAAATGCAAAAAACCAACAAGAAAACAGATAACCTCAAAACTTATGACAGCTCTAATAAATCAAATGTAAAATCTATGTACAGTGTAAACTGGACGAAGCACTAGCCAATCAGAAGCGTCAGTTTTAGCGGTTAAAATTTAAATTACTCCTCCTGGTTAAAAAACAGAGTATAACTTTTAGCGCATCAGGTACTCTCTAATAAATTTTTAATTAATTATGCAAATTGTGGCATATTCACTAATTTTCCTCTTGTACAGCACTTAAGGGTGAAAGCGGTCTATTACATTTACATATTATTGTTCAAATTAATTAATTAATTAATATTTAGCAGTTGACATTCCTTTAACAAATTTCTTTCCCTTAAATAAATAAATAAATATATCATCACGCCTTCTACCCATTACTGGGTGTGGCACTCTGCTACAGCAGATCTCGGTAAGTGATATATTTTTTTGCGCGTGAAGTGCGGTTACCAGTCGTCAAATCACGGCCCCCAAACATGTTAGTGGTGGAGGAGCCACAGGGATAGCTTTTTTCAAATTATGAAAATTTGTCGCCTGTGGGAATCGAACCAGGGACCTCAGGATCCACAGGCCGACTTCATACCACTGTGCTAGCCATCCCTTAATATTGTTATAATATATCCTTTGAAACTACTGTAGGTCAAACAGATTTATTTTTGTGTTTGAAACAATTGATCACGAATCTGACAGATTGTAACGTTTTTAGTATAGTTCTTTTGTAACCAAATAACCCTTACTAAAAATAAATGACACTGTGTTGAAAATCAAAAATAGCATACTCACACCACGTCTTAAATTTTGGAGACGAGAAAATCAGCTGCTTTCATCGTGGACAGGTCTCGCATCCCATTTCTCATCTCAGTTTCAATAGACGATAAATAACAAATACGTTTTTCCGCTCATTTTTCCATATTTGTCGAAAGTAATGGTAAATAATATTGGTAACAAAATATAAATAAAGTTTAAATAGTATTTTTAAAGTCTCATCTCTTTAAATCAGTTATTAATTTAATCATCATCAATAATTATTTACTTGGCGCAGGTCCTAAATAAAATTAAAATAAATATAAATATATCATCACGCCTTCTACCCATTACTGGGTGTGGCACTCTGCCGGAGCAGATCTCGGCAAGTGATATATTTTGCGCGTGAAGTGCGGTTACCAGTCGTCAAATCACGGCTCCCAAAGATGTTAGTGGTGGAGGAGCCACAGAGGTAGTTTTTGAAATTATGAAAATTGTTTGTCGCCTGTGGGAATCGAACCAGGGTTCTTAGGATCCACAGGCCGACTTCATACCGCTGAGCTAGCCACCCCATTCAGGTCCTAAATGCCTTCTCAAATTTCTTCTACTCATAACCAGCCTCTTCATTTCAACATAACTTCTACTTTTAGATCGCCTCAGATCCTGCCTCTTTTACTTTCTTCTTCTGTTGTCCCTTTTATTCGTATTAGATCCTTCATTAGATTATCCCTTCCAGCTCTCCAAGTCTCATACAGTGTCCTTTTTTCTTCTACTGGTACCAACACTTGTTCATTGCTAACTATCACACCACTTAATACCAAGCTTTCTCCTCAATATCCGCATTTCCATGACATCAATCTTTTTCCTATCTTTTTTTCAAACTGTCCATGATTCGTACATACACATATACCCATACAAAATATTTCAATATTCTTTTTCATAGTTCAAGATCCAAATTTCCACTGAATACTTTTCTTCCGAAACGCTTCTTTAGCCATTCTAGTACGCGATTTTATTTCTTTCCAGCTTTTCCAGTCTACATTAAGAGAAAAAAAATCAGCTAATGTTGTAGAATTCTAGTTTTTTCTCATATGCATTTCTCATTTTATACATGGCAACGAATTTCAGATTAAAGACGAGTAATATTGTTGTTCTTGTCGTTTAATTTCGAGGCGAGACGAGAATGAGATGATATATTTTTCATCGCAGCAGTATCTTTCAATACATTCCATTTTTGAATTTTATTTCAAAACCGAGTATGTACAATAAGTTTGAATTTGTGGGATATAAGTTTTATTGTTAAATTTACATACGGAATCGAGGGTGGAACGATCTTTACCTAAATTACATCTTTTTAAATTTAAATAAAATAAAAATAAATACCTATATCATCATGTCTTTTACTCATTACTGATTGTGGCACTTTGCCGTAGCAGATTTCGGTAAGCACAGGCAGACTTTGGCCTAGACTAAAGAGGTAATATCGTAGGGCCCAAAAATTTTAGGGCCCGGATTCAAGCTTTTAAATAATAGAAATATATATACAGGGTGGTGACCGCGACTCTCAAACATGGGTATTTAACATGTAAAATCATAATTTTATAATATCCTGCTTCCCTAATTATTTTAAGCAAGACAGCTTCAAATAAAAGTTTTAGCACATAAAATTCTGCATCTAATCCAATAAACAAAATTAATTTTGCATGCTTCGTAATGGCACAAATTAGATCTGAAAATAACAAAAATAGCCTCAAAACTATCGATAGTCATGGAATTGAAACAAAATTAAACAAATGTTTGACGTTTAATCTATCAAAATGATTTCTTTATTTATTATGTCATTTATTTTGACACATAAAACGTTAAACATTTGTTAATTTTGTTTCAATTTCATGGCTATCGATAATTTCATTATTTTTAGATCTAATTTGTGCTGTTACGAAGCATGTAAAATTATTTTTGTTTATTGGATTAGATGCAGAATTTTATGTCCGAAAGGGCACGAAATATTTTAAATCCGCTTCTGTCGGTAATTGAAATATTTATGCGCGTGAAATGCGATTACCAACCGTCAAGTCACGGCCCTTAAAGATGCTAGTGAATTGGGAGCCACGTGGATAATTTTAATGTGGTGAAAATTGTTTATCGGTTGTGGGAATCAAACCGAAGTTCTCAAATTCACATTTCATTTTGCTACACTCCGCGTTATCTATTATTTATCTTGAGCCCTCCATCGTTTAAATCGATCGTCCATTTTGACAGTTCTTGAAGGCGGCACGT
This sequence comes from Pterostichus madidus, assembly GCA_911728475.2. NCBI lineage: Eukaryota > Metazoa > Arthropoda > Insecta > Coleoptera > Carabidae > Pterostichus > Pterostichus madidus. Next base: position 11,128,146 of record OU452313.1, on the reverse strand, counting down.
GCCTGATTCCCATTTCTCTCACCCTTATTCTACAACTATCCGAGAGTTGTAGGGCACCCTAATTGTCCGTGTGATGTAACGTTTCGTTTCTGTGAACGCTGTGAACGCTTCGTGGTTCGTTTGTTCGTTGGACATTTCCGGAGAGTGTTATTGTTCACTAACTGAACTGTCAGTTCTTCCACAGAGAGTGTGGTATTGTGGTTGGATATCGCTGATATGGTGATATGTTTTGTTTGTAGGGTGGTACACGTGTATGTTGACCGACTGATCTAGTTTACTGTTATAGAACACAGGATGTTTGGTATTATTTAGTAGTTTGTAACTGATCTGATTATAAATGTGTCAACATGATTCAATGCTATTTATAATAACAATAATAATAATATATCATAATGCCTTTTACCCATTACTGGGTGTGGCGCTCTGCCGAAGCAGATCTCGGTAAGTGATATATTTATGCACATGAAGTGTGGTTACCAGCCATTAAATCACGGCCCCCAAAGATGTTAGTGGTGGGGGAGGCACAGGGGTAATTTTAAATTGGTGAAAATGTTTTGTCGGCTGTGGGGTTCGAACCAGGGTTCTTTGGATCCACAGGCCGACTTGCTACCACTATTTATAATAACACTCCCTTCCTTTCTTATCTTTTAATTCGTTTTCAGTTCTTACGTAGAGTGTTTAACTGCAATTGTGTGAAATTCACTTTCAAAAACAAGCACAGGGCGACACTCCCTTCCTTTCTTATCTTTTTGTTTCATTTTCAGTTACTGCATTATGTGGACTTTTCTTTCATATACAATTGCAGGCTATCACTTTCATCTTTTCTAATATTTGTAGATTCGTTGTTAGATTCGTTATAAGACTCATTGTTAGGAGTAAGCGCGGGTAATTTGAGATGTTTTATGCATGTGTTATGTACATTGAAGAAAGAAGATGACTGCTAAGTGAATAGGAGTGATTGGATGGATGTGATTGAGGGTTTGTTATGTAAGAATGATTTCGAGTGTGATAAATAAATGAGTTTATATGGAGGGATCTATGAATGTGGTTGAAGTGAGGGTGGTGTGTTTGGATGATAATGTTTGACGGGGGCTGATTATTTGATGAACGTTATAAGTGAATGTTTTATGAGTGATTTTAGGGTTCGTGCTACCCCATTTGATGGAATATAGCGTGAAGATATGTATGTATGTATGTAATAATAATAATATATCATCATGTTTTTTACCCATTCCTGGGTGTGGCGCTCTGCCGAAGCAGATCTCGGTAAGTGATGTATTTATGCACGTGAAGTGTGGTTACCAGCCATTAAATCATGGCCCCCAAAGATATTAGTGATGGGGGCACCACAGAGGTAATTTTTAATGTGGATAAATGTTTGTCGGAATCGAACCAGGGTTCTCAGGATTTTCAGACCGACTCGATACCACTAAGCCATCTACCCCATTATGTTATGGTATTTTTCAGGAAGCATTATTAGTATTCAACTTATTTTCTGCGGGATTTGATATAACTAGTATTTCCTCACCTTTTGTTAGTTGTGAACCTTTTGTATAAAAGCTAAGTAACCTGCGACCCCTAGCCATATTTGCACAATGATACTTATATCCCAGACTTTTTGTAAAAAAATTACAAATATTTAAAAATTATATTCAAATAAGCTTTGTGAAAGATTCTAATTACATATAAGGGCTCTTGGTACGGAATGACGTGTGCACACGTCAAACACCCTATACATATAATTTTAGCCATGACTATGAACTTATGACTTTTACCCATACGTCTTCTTCTTTGAACTATTTTAATTATCATGATCTTAAAATTTTCTGAATACTATAATTTTGTTGTTATTGAAACGATAATTTTAGATAATGATAGAAAATAGGGACAAAAATAATATATAGATTGCATTAATTGTAACTAAATGCCAACATTTCACTTAGTATTTATAATTAATTAAATTAGTTTCTTAATTTTGTCGATGTGAACACTAGCATTGAGTAACTTTTAATTATAATTGTAATTGCGAATGGGCCTTTCAAGACTTTTTTGACTTTTTTTATATATAATCTACGTAATAAAATTATTATATCCAAAATTTTTATTTTTTTTTAACTTGTATTAAGCATGATAAAAATATTTAAACTTTCGAAACAAACGAATGTGACGTAGTTGCATCTTAGCTTAAAGAGAGACAGATAATACAGAGATAAATAACACGTAACTTCACGTAACGTGTGTCGTTGTCAGTAGAATCCTCAGACAAAACATAACTAGACGGATAACAACGGCGTTTGCATTGACTTGAATACGGCATAATTCGTCTAGTATTATACGTCATTGGTAGAATCGTAGAATGCTGAATGCTTATTTCTTCTTCGTCTTCCTCTCAGTAAAATTGAGCACCGATAAACGTTTCAGACAAAGCTCTGTGATTGGCTTAATGCAACTACGTAATTGCAATGAGCGTTTTAAATTATTCAACTTTAACTTTCATATTTCAGCAATAAAGATATCATTTATGGTATGATTTTATATTGTATTAAATATGATGTACGGTCAAGAACTTATTTTAATAAATATATATTAAAAACCTCTACCACTTGAATCCCCCATTATAATTGTAATTGCGAATTGAGTAGCTAGAATGAAATGTGTAGATTGACTAAAATCAAGAATTTATTTCTCTACAACTTTTATTTAAAAAATTCATTTCTCATGTAAATCATCAAAGGCAGCGATTCTGAACCCTTTTCAATCAATAAAAACCCAATGGTTTCACTTTGAAATGTCACGTACTCCTTGATAATTGGTAATGTGTAATTTTTTTCTTGGTAAAATGTTAAACAGCAAGATTTATTTCCAATTAACTTTATTGATGCATAGAACATATTCTCAAAGAAAGTTTTATCTAATCCTGAATTTTAGATTACTTAAGGCCAATTGCACCAACAAACCTTAAATTATAAACTTAATTTAAATAAATAAATGCATATCGAGTGTTTGACAGCAATATTAATTATTCACATGTAACTTCGATGTGCTTTTGTTAATTGAAACCAATGGTTTTCAAACTTTTGGTCGCGACCTCTTAACGGGTCACGAAGATATTGGAGAGGGAATCGTCGCATGCTATTCACAAATGTTTAAAAACATATTCCTAAAGATCTATCCTGTTGGAAACTTTCATTTAAATTGAAGGAGTATATAAATGAAAAATATCAAATTAAATTTTTGATAGCAATGTTAAATTACTCATTTAATAGTTCATCTCGACAAGATCTTGTTCATTGGAGAAAAAATTATTATAAAAATTTAAGTAACAGCTGCGGAATTGACCATCAAAGAATTTATTACAAGCTTGATAATAAAATACAATTAATTCTTCAAACTATGATACCAACATATCAACGTTCCTAAGAAACTATACCACAGTTCCTATTCACTTATCATTCATTTTCTTTCTTCAACGTACATAACATATACATAAAACATCTCAAATTACTCACGTTTACTCCTAACAACGTATCTAAAAAGTGTAATTTTTCAATTGTAAATAACTTTTGAACCGAGTACGTTAGAAAGAAATTGTTCAAATAAGAGTTGTAGAGAATATTTAGGCGCATCGCGTGGTGGTACAGGCCACAGACAAACTATACCATAGTCTGTCTGTGGCTTTGCAAGCAATAAGCAAGATTCCAAAGCAGCTACACACCAACCAACGTACCTGGTTGCCACTGAGAAAATTTCACGAGAAGCAAAAAATTAAGTTGATAGATTTCAACAGCAGTTGCAGTTATTAACCGCAATTACAGGGCCACTGATAAACTATACCATAGCCTGTTAGCCTGTCTGTGGCTTTGCAAGCAATGAGCAAGATTCCAAAGCAGCTACACACCAACCAATCTACCTGGTAGCCACTGGGAAAATCTAACGAGAAATTTTCCCTGTAATCGTGGTTCTATATTTATAATGTACATTATTACTACTCCTGTGGCTTCCCCTCCACTAACATCCTTGGGGGCCGTGATTTGATGGCTGGTAACCACACTTCACTTACCGAGATCTGCTTCGGCAGAGTGCCACACCCAGTAATGAGTAGAAGGCGTGATGATATATTTATTTATTATTAATTCAGCCAAACTGCAATTTTAACCATATAAAAAGTATGGGGGTCGCGAAATAATTTATTCGTGATGTTTGCCTCGAAGGGCGTCATAGCTTTGAAAAGTTTGAAAACCACTGAGTTAAACCAAGTTTAAAATTTAAATATTATTCTAGTCCGGTTTTTAAAAAGTCCCAATCAATTTTAGAAAACCAAATGGTAACCAAATTATTAGAGCTTATATAAACGTTTTAGGGCCAGTTTTTCAATCGCCGGTTTATTCTCGATTAGTGTTAACCATGATTAATTAATAATGGTAACCATAGTTTCGATTATTATTTTATCATGATTAATATTAATCGGTGATTGAAAAACTGGCCCTTAGTGAATATGGTTTTATTTAATTTGATTAATTCAAAATTCAGGGTTAGCTAAAATTCTTTTGAGACTTGGGTTGATAAAATAAAAAAAATAATTAAAATAATTAAAATTGTTGATTTTCGCTCTCTACTAATGTATATATTATTTATATGGGATACGTGGCTCACTGGTATCGAGTCGAAATTATCCCCGTGACTTTCCCTCCACTAACATTTCTGGAGGACGTGATTTAACGGCTGGTAACTACACTTCACGCGTAAATCGTATTACTTATCGAAATCTGCTATGGCAGAGTGCCAACTCTAATTATGAGTAAAAGGTGTGATGACATATTTATTTATTTATTTATCTAGACATTGTATTTGAAAAATTTGGCACAGTGTAAATTAATAAAGGGAAATTACGATTTATTAGTGAAACGAATATTATGCAAAATTATTTACGTAGTCCCTATAAAAGCTTTATGTAGTAACCCTTTGATCCATGGCACAGTTTCCGTGGAATAACTGTTTATAAATAACTAAGAGCAGTCATATGCAAATGATTAAAGTGAAAAATAATAACGAGAATAAAAGGGCGCAACGAATTCAAGTTTTTAACAATACAAACTGAAATTGATCTATTGTAGATTGTAGCTGTAGCTAATTTTTAATTTACCTTGTATTGTTAACAAAAATTCCTTTATAAATATAATTTATCGACTCAGGCCTTTATAGAAATTTCAGAAACTTTTTCAAACACAGTATAATATCCGTTTCCTATTATCGAGTGTTCAATTATAGATAATTTTAGAAACTGTTACGTATTTAATCAAATGAGAACAGATAAGAATTATATAAAGAGTATATCTAATCAAATTCTTATCCTATCAGGAGATAGTGTAATTATTTATGTATCGTAATTCAAAATTTCATACTATGATAAAATAAAATTTTCGTGACTATTCACAATTACCCTAGTGACCTATATAAGTTCATGCTTTGCTTATCTTTGCAAAATTTGCATTCAATGAAATACATTAAGCTGGAAAGCACATAGATACTTTTTGCTTTTTATATAAATGTTTGGAAAAATAATAACTTTCTTTTTAAAAAAAAAATTGCGATTATCTACCAATTTAATTCTTTTCAACTTATTTTACTCTTTTGTTTTTGCATAAATGATGATAAATTTCATTTAATTGTAGTAATCAGTTATTTCTTTATGACGTATATTTATGTACTAAGATTACTTACATAAACAGTTTACATTATATTCTATAAATATAATCATTATTGTTTTTTTGTTAATGCAAAAAGAAAACCTTGAGTGAGAGTGATAATGAAATATATTAAAGTAACTTCAACTATTAATCAATTAAATTTATCGAGGTTTTTCTCTACTCAATGACCCAATCATTTGAACTTTAGAACCATAAATATTAACGTAATGACGTATTAGTTTAATGTAGTGAGTAAATAAAAAAAAATCGTAGTATAAAATTAAAAAACTTAATGATATTATGCTAAGAAATAACTTACGTGACCAGGTTTTAGGTAGTGTATTGAGCGTTGCGTGCATGATTGTATCAGGAGTATGCGAACATAGTGTACATGCTGTTCTTAATCTCAATATTGCAAATTCGCTAGTGTATATTACTTTGTAACTAAAATATGTGTTATTTGAGTTTTTCTATAATTTTATATTATCATGTACATGTTCTTAAGCTGAATTTATAACGAAGTAACGCAAGAGGTTACGTAGTTGGAGTAAAGTAAGAGGTAATGTCAGCGAATTTGATGATTTACACTAAACGAACAATTTATATCATCAACCAATCATATAATATGACAGATTTTCGGCATCTTTCGGTTAACTTCGACGTTCAATTGATACCATTGAATAATTAAAATCTGTCGACGATTTATCGAATAAAGAGTTATTAATTTCTAGTATTTGTATAACTTTGCGATCTGTTTTTAGGTAAATCCATAGTTAAATAAGTAGACATTCAGATTTTATTATTATATATATATATATATATATATATATTTATTATTTATTCCGCTGATAGTTATTGGGGACTTTATCAAGAGATAGAAAATGCGCCACTTATTCGAAATAATAATTTTCTTTCTATATAACTTTTTTCCAGTGACGTTAATTCTAATATTCGGCTTTATTCAATTGAAGATTTTGATTGATAATTCAGTCGGTAGATTTATATGTAACCCTATTATAGAATCTAATTCATCAAATATTCAGGGTGTTTCTAAACTTATATATAAAATTTAAACTGCAAATATTATTTTGATTAGGGAATAAAAGTAATTTGAAATTCGTAAAATTAAGTACAGTTCACTCAAAATATTCATTTTTGCGCTATAACTGGTACGCCCATTATTTTATATAATGTTAATTATTAAATAAATAAATATATCATCAAGCCATTTACCAATTACTGGATGTGCTATATTTATGCGCGTGATTGCGGTTATAAGACATCAAATCACGGCTTCCAAAGTTGTTAGTGTAGGAGGAGCCACAGGAATAATTATAATGTGTTGAAAATTTTTTGTCGATTGTGGTAATTGAACCAAAGTTCTCAAATCCACAGGCCGACTCGGTACCGCTGAGCCACCCACCTCATAATTATTAAATTATAATTGTAAATATTACAAATAGTTAGGTGTCTAAATAACCTAACAATTTACTTCGAGAAAACTATAGTTTATTTTGCGAATTTAAGATAAAAATTATCGGAAGAAAAAAATATAATTTCATTTGTCTTTTATTATCGCTGTGCTGGATATGTAACTAAGGAAGATACTCATTATATTATCGGTACTATAGCATAAAATTTTGTTTCAGGGCCTTGAACAGTTTTAATAGTGCGACAGTAGCTTTAAAGCTAGCCAAAATGATAGAAGATCGAGAATCCAAAACGTTAAACTTCCTAAAAATATGGAAAAACAACAAGAAAAAACAATTCGAACCAGTACCTTCTACATCCTCAACTGACACCATTCCAAGTTCCTCAAACTCCAGTTCCAAAGAAAGCATATCCTTATCAACTCCTTCCACAAGTAAATATCAAGGCAAAACATACCTGAAAGTCCCTGAAAGACGTAGAACTCTCACCGATATTCCTTCCGAAGAAGACAAGAAGAAGATCAGTCGAAGACGTCGCGCATACAGTGAAAACCCATACATTGATACCAAAAAGGAAGAATTTAGTAACTTGAGTGTGAGTCTACCGATTGAAGAATCCGGAAGGAGTGATCAATCTACCGAGTGTTTATTGGCGATACCCTCGATTATTTTGGATATTCCGGAGGTGGAAAATGTAGATCTGAACTGTTCAAGTGAAGTGTTGTTAGATATTTCGAATGATTGTTCCATGGACAATTTGAACAATACTAGTGCTAGTGATGCCTCCGTGCAAGAGTTTCGAAGTATGCCGAACTTGAATTCTATGGATCATTGCTTGAAGTGTAAAACTACCAAAGGAGTGAGAAAGAAGTGCTGGGACGTTATTGCAGGTAGGATTTTTTTACTATTTTTTAACGGGATAATGCAATTTGCTTATTTATTTGCTGTTGAAAGTATCAGGCGCGCTTTTAGGCAGTTGACTGCCTTTGTGCTATAAAAATTGGCCCCTGATTATAATAATAAAATAATAATAATAATAGTAGGTAGATACCTAATGCCCATGTTTAATTGCAAAGGTTAATACAATCTAAATTAAAAAATCTGGTGTGCACACCACAAGACTTTCTTATACACAGCATATTTAATATTTAGAATATATGAATGTAATATAATATTATTATGGGATGGCTAGCTCAGTGGTTTGAAGTCGGCCTGTGGATCCTAAGGTCCCTGGTTCGATTCCCACAGGCGACAAATTTTCATAATTTGAAAAAGCTATCCCTGTGGCTCCTCCACCACTAACATGTTTGGGGGCCGTGATTTGACGCCTGGTAACCGCACTTCACGCGCAAAATATATCACTTACCGAGATCTGCTTCGACAGAGTGCCACACCAAGTAATGGGTAGAAGGCGTGATGATATATTTATTTTATTTATTTATAATATTATTAAACATGTAATTTAGATTTTCTGTAATTCAGCATTTATCTGTTTGATACATTTCAAATATCAAATTTGTTTACGTATAATTTTTTAGTAATGTAGACTGTTTTATGTCTAACTTTACTGATGAGGCATATACAGGATGTTCTTTTTTCGAGCCTAACCCTTGGTATCTCAAGAACCGTGAGATACGAAGTAGAATAAATTGAAGCAAAGTTGCCAAATTAGTTGACCATTTTAATGATGTATTTATTTTTCCGAAAAAAGACATAGATAACTAGATAAAGCGAAAATTAAAATCTATGTTTTTTGTTTCTATTGCTACTATGATTATTGAAATATATTATTAAATATAAAAATTAGTTTTTCTCAAAATTAGACGCATATACAGAAAAATTGCATATAACATTTTATGTTCCACATATTTTTGCTAACATCTTTTATTTGAAACTTTTTTTCGTAACTGATTCCATTTTTGAAATAAATGGAATTTATTGTTTTGTGTGTCCAGTAAACTTTCTCTTTCGGTTTTTCAATTTCATTCAAAATCAACTCAGCTCTTCGTATTTTCAAGAAACTTATAATTACCAAGTTTCGTTAACAAATCTTATTTCGTTCATGACATATTGCACACTCAGACACACATCCATCCATCCATCCATCCATCCATCCATCCACATACGCGCACACACACACACACACACACACAGACATAATTGAAAAAATGATCAAAACGGATCCAGTGGACCTCAAAACACGTATTTCACGATTCCAATACTTCGTTATACTGTGTATAAGAAAGTAAAAAGACAAATAAAATTAGATATATTATTGATAATAATAAAGTATATGTGATGGTAATAAGCTTCCGTATCATAACAACAGCATTATAATCCTCAATTTGAGCACTATAATGACATTCATTAAAGTCCAAGGGCTATAATGGGATTATCAACACATTACTATATCTTTTTAAGAGGTAAACATCTAAAATAGGATACCTGACTTTTATTCTTATTCGCCACAGAAAAGAAAAAATAAATAATATTTTTTATATATGGACATATCATAATTTGACAATTATAAACGAAGGTCTTTGACATAAACGTCTTTTTTACAATACCTGCGCTGTACTCGTAAGATACCCATTAATGACAAAATTTAAACACAGTAAGTGAAACTTTTATTGCACAATTGGTTTCCATGGTAACATCAGGACTTTAATATTTACTTATTATTATCCAGCGTGGACAATAAGTAAATACGAGTATAGTAGAGCAAGGTCCTGTTTATTTTGACAGCTGTTAATTTTGAAACGTATTTTTCTGTTCCTTCTATTTGTACAGGTACTGTAAAAAATAGCTCACTAACCTCGAACTGAGTTTTTAGGTCGTGAATGTTTAGGAAACCTTGGCCCTACGGGCCTCGATTTCCCAAACTACATTTTTGACCTAAAAACTGTCACTTACAGTTAATATACTATTTATAGTCCTCGGATTTCATTGAGTCCACTTCAAACAAAAAAGTGCTATAGACCGTTGTTGTCAAGTAGATGTTTTGTTTGAAAAATTGTATATGAACATGAAATCAATTGTAACAGTTCAAACCATATATGTATCATAATAGAAATATTTAGTATCCAAAGAATAATAATATAAATAAAATTAAGTTTTAGAAATTCAATAAAATATAAATATATCATCACGTCTTTTACTCATTACTGAGTGTGGCATTCTGCCGAAGCAGATCTCGGTAAATGATATATTTATGCGCGTGAAGTGCGGTTACCAACCGTCAAATTATGGCTCCCAAAGATGTTAGTGGTAGGGGAGCCACAGAGGTAATTTTAAATTGGTGAAAATGTTTTGTCGGCTGTGGGGATCGAACCGATACCACTGAGTCATTACCCCCAAAATATAAAATGTATCAATACTCATCATCAGCTTTAAACAATACAAAATAACACAAATCAAAATACAGAAATGTTGAAATGTGTCTAGATAATAAATATGTAAGTCAAAATTAAATTTTTCATTGGTTATTGTGTGATTGCGGCGTAACTTCCCTAAGTATAAAGGTGTGAATGTAAAATAACGTTGGTACGGACAAGAAAGTTATCAACATCAGTAACTTTGTTCGGTATTCTGTAAGTTGCAATATATGTACAAATGCATAAAAGGAAACATTGACGTCGGAAGTTACCAGTGGCGTACTCATTTGTTTATTGTTTCTCTAGAGCACTGACAAGGTTGTTGCAACCCTATTTGAATAAATGTGATGTTATACTGGTAAAATAATCAAACAAAAACGTTAAACAATATTTCATTTGAATAAGTTTTAAAATATTTACAGTTTTATGACACTGATAAATATGACAACAAAAATACGAGTATCAATACAGTAAAAATGAATAAGTTATTTACAAACGTAGTATAGATTACGTAGTCAGGGCTCGAAATGGAAATTTTTACGAAACGGAACGCTCGATTTAAAATATTTATTATATTATATACACAATAAAAATTACATACAATATGAACAATATTATAATTTTATTATATGAAACAAAAACATAAACATGCGAAGAAAAAAATTAAGCAATGTAATGTTTGTTACAATAATTTCCACAGATGTTCATGCGTATTCTTTGGTTGAAACTACATTAATGGTGGTCCTACGATAGTTATAAACATTAGGGCTGCTTTTTTATGAACATCACTTTTCTTATGTTTATATATATATATATATATATATATTTTTTTTTTCTCGCAAACTGGATTTTTCACTCTCCAGTTCTGATAATTTATTTGTATATCATTGTGACTAACTTTTAGTATTAAATCATACTTAAATGCATCATTCAATATAGCAGCAGCTTCTATAAGTATTTTAAGTAAAATTGCATTGTTCCTGTGACCAGTACCAATAGCAATCTTTAACTGATTCATATTATCAAGTCAGAAATTCATTGAAATGTGTATTTGGTATGGTAAGTTTTACCAGCAGCCTGGCAGAGTCAAAAAAGCTTGGTGAGGGTATGAAAGTCCATCAGCAGCCTTGCTGGGCCAAAAACGCTTGGTGAAGGTATAGAAAGGACATCAGCAGCCTGACTTACTAACATAGAGTCAGCGTGGAGACACCGGAGCGTCTCCCCGATTGAAGCAACACTCGCAACTTATATTCAACAAGACTTGATTAAGTAATTTTGCCAATTTTTAGATAATCGTAGGTTTTTGTCGCTATTTATACCAAAATTTTGAACAGTTTTGCAGATGGCGCACCCTAAAGCTTTTTTTTTTTAAATAATAAGCTAATTATTATTACTTTAGTACAACTTGGATTGTGCCACAGTTCAACAAGATGGAAGATCAGAATCAGTTTAAGTAATTATAATAGATTTATCAAATTCCTCGCTAGAATTAGTAACAGCTAGGTACTTTACTTGTTGTTTGGTCACAGGATGACTGAATTTTTCGGTGGTGATAATGGACGTTTATTTGATGATAAATCAATATTTTGTTCATCTTTCTTGGTCCATGAATTATTTAAATAATTTTTTATAAAATTCATGCTTCGTCTTTTATTGTAGCCTAAAATGATTGTAATTAAGAATGAAATATAATTTTTGTATTTATTATGATTTTTGATTTAGTATTACTCACATATCATACAGCAGAACAGCACAGAATATGGAAGGGCGTAGAGTGCACGAAACATACAAAGCCTTAGAGCGCAGTCTCAGAAAGCGGCGCAGGAGACTGCTTATTTAACTAGGCGCCTTAATTGAAATACGAAAATATGAACCACAAAAATTTGAAAAAAAAATGTGATTCAGAACGTCTTTCAAAATTAATTCTATTAGGAATTAAAAATAAATATAATTTTATAATATTTCATTTACGTTTTTTGAAAAGTCACGAACCGGAACGGTATTGTCCATAATTTTACGAGACGGAACGATATAACTGACCATTTCACGAACCGGAACAGCGTTCCGGTCAGCTCCGGTCCATTTCGAGCCCTGTACGTAGTATAGATTACGTGTTATTCAACTTAAAAACACTTAGAAATAAATTTTAATACTTGTTAAAATGTTCCAAAACAGAATTCATTCATTCAAATTGCGAGTCTTATCAATTTTAATGATGTGATAAAATATTTTTTAACTTTGTAATGTGTTTACGGGTCAAAATACTATAAAATAGTGCGTAATAGTATGACCTCTAAAATATTATCGTTCTTACGAGTATACATTTTTTATTTATCACTATCTTTTACAGCATCGTAATGTTTTAAATATTGTAATATATTTATCGGGTTCATTGACTAGAAAAATATAATCTAATAATTTTACGACTACATTTTTCATACATACTCCGACACATTTTAAACAATATGGAAAATATTAATTGTGGAAAATGTGGACTACATAAATTGAGTTTTTTTGATAAAATGCATTTCGAATTGAAATTTTATTTACAATTATTGTTAATAAATACGAGGGCAGGCTGTAAAGTCCCTGAAGAATAAAGCAGATGGCTCCACTATCGCAAATCTCATGTTATATTTGTGATGTACCATCTTTAACTAGAACGCATTAAAATTTTCAGACTGATATGTCATTCAGTTCTGTTTTGACACCCATCGAAAGCAAGCAACCTTGAAGATTTTTGAAAACATGGAAAAAAGTGAATTTCGCGTCTTGATTAAACATTATTTCTTGCGTGGACTCCTCACCATCGATTGGAACGATTCATAAGTGGTTTACTGATTTTCGTTATGGTAGTATGACCACAAAGGACGCCGAACGTTCTGGTCGTCCAATTGAGGTTACAACGCCAGAAATCGTCGATAAAATCCATGGTATGATATTGGATGATCGGCGAGTTAAAGTGCACGAGGTTGCTGAGGCTATGAGCATGTCAACCGAACGGGTACGGAAAATTTTGCATAAATTTTTGGATATGAGAAAGCTATCTGCCAGATGGGTGCTGCATTTGCTCTCTGTTGACAACAAGCGCGACCGTGTGACAAGTTCAAAGGAGTGTTTGGCGATGTTCAAGCGCAATAAGAAGGACTTTTTTCTCCATATTTGGCCCCCTGCGATTTTTATCTATTTCCAAACTTGAAGAAATGGCTCGGCGGCAAGAGATTTGGCTCCAACGATGAGGTCATCGCTGAGACAAACGCGTATTTTGAAAGATTGCCAAAATCGTATTATTTGGAAGGGATCGAAAAAGTAGAAAAACGTTGGACGATGTGTATCGAGCTACAAGGAGATTATATTGAGAAATAAAATATGTTTTGACCAAATAAATCATTTTTTGTACCTAGAACTTTTGCCGCCCAGGGTGGTCTCCAATATGCCGCCCTTTCTAAGACAATAAAATGGTGGTTTATATAAATTAAAAAAATAAATATAAAATAAATATATCATCACGACTCTTACCCATTACTGGGTGTGGCACTCTGCCGAAGCTGATCTCGGTAACTGATATATTTATGCGCGTGAAGTGCGGTTATCAGCCATCAAATCACAGCCCCCAAAGATGTTAGTGGTGGGGGAGGGAGCACAGGGGTAATTTTAATTTGGTGAAAATTGTTTGTCGGCTGTGGGAATCGAACCGGGGTCCTCAGGATCCACAGGCCAACTCGAAACCACTGAGCCATTATCCCATTAAATTAATAAACATAAATAAATAATTGTAATTGAGACAAACTATAGGTGGGGAACTTTTTTACCCTTGGATGGCATATTTAAATTAGGCAGTAATAAAGGAATTTTTCGAGATAATATTTTCAACCCTACATTGGCTTGACGATGAAGAAAAATATTCGAAATAATATACATACATACATACATAATCGATTCCTCTTCTACCTTGCGGTGTAGAGGTATTCGTTCCTAGGGCTGCGTCACGGTGCTGTTGGCCGGTGCCTTCCAAATTCTCCTCCAATTCGCTCGGTCTTGAGTAAGCTCTCTGATGTTTTTCCAGTTTATTCCTTTCGTGTCTGCTGCTTCTCTAATGCCTTCTATCCATGTCTTCCTCGGTCTTCCTCTTGGGCGTTTTCCCTTCGCTCTTGTTTGAAATGCTCGCTTCGCGGGTCTTGTGACTGCTTGTCGTTGTAAATGTCCAAACCACCTTAACTGAGCCTCCTGTATTACTGTATGCAAGGAATTTACTTCTAATTCTTGACGAATAGTGTCATTTCTTATTTTGTCCATGCGAGTTATTCCTTTGATCTTCCGTAAGAATCTCATTTCCATGGCTTGTAATTTGCTTTTGTGCTTGTTAGTGGTAGTCCACGACTCGCAAGAGTAAGACAATATTGGCATAAATACAACTTTATGCACTGCAACTTTTGTTTTTTCGGGTATTTCTTTCCTATTTAGAAATTTGTATTTTAGAGCATTAAACATTTTTGCGCTGTTGTGTATTCTTTCGTTGATTTCCGTGTCAATATTCCCTGATTCGCTGAAGTAACTACCCAGATATTTAAATTCGCGCACTTGTTCTAGTTTCACTCCTTCAATGTATATTTCGTGGTGGGCATTTTCTCTGTTAAATATCATTGTTTTAGTTTTTTCTAGGTTCATTTTCATTCCCATTTTCTTCAGTTCTGTGTGAAATATGTTAACATTATATTGGAGATTTTTCTCTGTATCCCCCATAACTACCATATCGTCAGCGAATGCGAACTCTAGAAATTTTATCTCCTGCATATTCCAGTAGCCTAACGTTACTGGCTTACATTTTGGGATGCTTCTTTTGACCACTTCGTCAAGAAATATGTTGAAAAGCAGTGGACTCAGCACACAGCCTTGTCTGACCCCTCTAGTAGTGACAAACGTATCTGATACTTCTTCTCCAGTTCGGACTATGTTCGCACATCTTTTGTAGAAACTTTTTATTCCAGCTATTAATCCTAGGCTAACGTTTCTTTGTTCCAATGTTTTCCATAGTATGTTTCTATCTATTGTGTCGAATGCTTTTTCCATGTCAATAAAACACAAATGAACTTGTTTTCTGTAGTTCGTTATTTTTTCGGATATTTGCCTTAATGCAAATATTAAGTCCTGTGTGCTGCGTCCAGGTCTGAATCCGTGCTGAGTTTCTTCCAGTTGGGTTTCAACGTGCTGCCTTAACCTTGATTCTAAGATTCTTGCATATGTTTTTCCTGTGTTGCTCAGGAGGGAGATGCCGCGATAGTTTTTACACACTTTATTGTCACCTTTTTTGTGTACTGGTATTATAACTGCATTCATCCAATCTTGCGGTACTGTTGCCTCTTTGAGTGCTGAATTATAAATATCTCGCAAATATTCTACGCCCTTCTCTCCCAATGCCTTTAACATTTCCCCTGAGATTTCGTCATGCCCAGCTGCCTTACCCAATTTGATTTTCTTTACTGCCGCTATAACTTCTTGCATGGATATATTTGGTTCTTGTTCATAGTTGTGCTTGCTTGGTTTGCTATTGTTTCCGGTGTTTGTTGTGTCGAATGTGAGGTCAGCTCCTTCCAGTAGTTCTTGAAAATATTCCTTCCATCTATGCATGATTTCATTGCTGTTTGTTATCAGATTATCTTCCCTATCTTTTATGAATTTTAGCGGTTGTGTGGATGTTTTTCGCATGTTTTTCAAAGTCCTATAAAACATTTTCTTATTTGCGGTGAAGTTTTCTTCCATTATTTCCCCGAAGGAAGTCCAAGAATGTTCTTTCGCCTCGAGGACTGTTAGTTTCGCTTGCAATCTCATTGCCTTGTAATTTTCGTAATTATCAAGCGAACGATTGCGTAGGTAAATTTTCCATGATTTTTTCTTTTCTTGTATTGCACTTTTCACTTTTTCTGTCCACCATGGCGTTTTTTTGTGTGTTGTGTTACTTCCTTTTATTGTCCCACAGCATCTTTTTGCAGCTTCCAGTATTATTTCTTTGAATTTACTCCATTTCTCCACTAGAGATAGACTTTGGGATATCTTATCGAACTTGTACTCTGTGCAATCTTGAAACTTTGCTTTGTATTCTTCATTCCTAAGTAAATGGTTTTTTATTCTTGCTTTCCTCTTCTTATTCTCTCGTTCAACGGGTTTGATGTATATACCAAATGTTAGCTCCACTAAATAGTGGTCTGTACTAAGCTCTGCGCCTCTTCTTGTTTTAATGTTGCTTATGTACTTCCAAATGTTTCTACTTATTAGGAAGTAGTCCACAATTGATTTTTCATTTCTGCTTGGCTCCTCCCGTGTGAACTTGTGGCATTCTTTATGTTGGAATTTTGTATTTCCAATTATCATGTCGTTTGACATGCATAAATCTATTAATTTTTCGCCATTATTATTAATTACTACTTCTCCATGTCTACCTATGCACCCCATTCTCCCCTCTGGTTGGTTTCCAACCCTTCCATTTAGATCTCCTAGTATTATTACTTTGTCATCAGCTTCATCGATTTCCGTTTGTAATAATATAGTAATTCATAATTCGTAGAAATCTAATAGTAAACTTATGAAGTGAACAAGTTGTTTTTTACAACTAAAATTAAATATAAAAAATGCCGCCCCAAAATAAGTGCCGCTCGGTGCGGACCGCACCCACCGCCCTTCCCCCTAGATACGCCACTGGTAAAATGTAACATTCTGTCGTAGCATATCACGTTAAGTATGAAGTACGCTTACCAGCTGTAAAATAATGTTTTTTTTTGCACAGACAACTTCGATTTCTATAAATGCGAAATTATTCCTCATTGGTCCACCTCAAACGTTTTCTGCTGCTATATGAAAGAAAGTTAAACATCGAATTACTGCAGATGTATAGAACAGATAATAATTCTCAATTATCGTATAGTATAAAGAACTTGCAGGTTGTAATTTTAGGTTTATAAATTACCATAACCTCATTTATAAAAATTCATCTGCCTAATTTGAAATAAACTCACCGCCTTCCCTGTCACAATTCCCTGCAAAAGCTAAATTAACCGTCACATCCTAATGTTCCCCCTCCCACCAGTGTTGAACATTTCCGTATCCTAGCTGTCCGTGACGTAATTAACTTACCTCCCTCTATGCATTCAGTTCCCCGTTCCAAAGACTGAAGCGGTATCCAGGATCCTGGATAGATACACACCACGCCATTGATGCTAATTGCGAAATGCATTTGCAGTGCTACTGAGCTGGACGTTAGATGGTTACTAGGTCGGTGGGGATGTCTTTGTTGTGTGGCTTTGTATAGAAAATAATAAAGCGGACACTGGGCATTAGATTATAATGGAGGAAATGCGGTGTTTTGTGTGTTTTTGGAGATTAGGTGACAGATATTAAAACTTTTTTTTTATTATTATTTGGTTTGTTATTATATGATAACACAGGCGGACATTGGCCTAGGCTAAAGAGGCAATAGCCTAGGGCAGAGCTGCGCAGTAGCTAGCTACTTTTGTAGCTTAGCTACATTTACCTTAGCTGTAGCTGTAGCTTAGCTAACTGTGAAAAAATATAGCTGTAGCTTGTAGCTAGCTACTTTTTTTTCTATTAGCTTAAAAATAACAACTGAAGCTACTTTTAAAGCTACTTTTTGTAGCTTAAAACTACTTTTTGTAGCTTAAAACTATTTTTGTAGCTTAAAGCTACTTTTTGTAGCGTAAAGCTACTTTTTAAGCAGAAGGTCAACAAAGTACGCATGCGTACAAGCTAAACCCACACAAAATAATTACTTGTTGCCGGTTCTAACTGGCTCTAATACGCAAAAATATACAGTAGGTGCCAGATGTTATTTGCTATTTTTGATATTTATGTACATAATAGTAAATTAACAGTCATTATAACAATAGACTGATCATATGACAATGGCAAATTTAATTATTTCACAATAATTAAAAAAAAATAGCTTTAAAATTAAACAGCTACTTTAACGAAAGCTTTTAGCTGTAGCTTAGCTATATTTTACAAAATATAGCTTATAGATGTAGCTTAGCTACTTTTTTAAAGAATAACTGTAGCTGTAGCTTAGCTACTTTTTTTAAGTAGCTTGCCCAGCTCTGGTCTAGGGCCCAAAAATTTTAGGGCCCGGATTCAAACTATTAGTTTATGCTTGTTTTGACTATTTTTTAAAATGATTTTATGTTATATTTTATATTAGTTGTAGTGAATTTTATTTCATTTACATCATTTATTGTCATTTTAAAACGTCTTACTAAAAGTTCGTAGCATTTAGATGGGCGGTAAGAGAATAGATGACTTAATTAAGACGCCTAACCTTGCAGAGTTTTTGCAGGATACTTCGCCGAGTTTATACGTGAGCGTGTTTGGAGATGACAGATGGCGTTAATTCAGTGGCAAAAAATTCGAGAATTCGAAGCTTCGAAAAATTCGAAAATTCGCAATTTCGAAGCTTAAAAAAATTCTAAAGTTCGAAGCATCGAAGTTTTTCTGACGAAGTTCAAAACATTCGAATGTTCGAACGTTTAGAAATTCAAACTTCGGTGGAAATCAACGACTCTAGTTCCAGATGTCCAATTGTGGTCATTAAATATATTAAAGGAGGGAAAGCCGACAGGAATGAATATAATTGTGAATATTTTTAGCATAGTTATAAACATAAAAACTGTATTTAGGGTGATTATTTAGGTCCTTTTTCCAAAAATGGCAATATGCATAATATAACGAAAAAACAGAAATATTACGCATACGTACCTACATAATCAAAGATGATGAACGATGATTTCATCTTCATCTTCAATAAACCATTCTGAAAATGGCACTAAGCAGTCGCCGAAATATAACCATCTAAATTTAAATTCTCTCATTTCTACCTCGTCTCTTTCTATGACTTTCAAGAACATTAATATTCATATATAATTATTACCCAAGTCAAGATTCACGAATGAAAACTAATTTTACTAATTACATTTCAAACGGCACAAAACTTTTATTTTATAGGATACGTAGTTAGGGTTGCCAACATAGTCATTTTGACCCGGAGATTCCGGATTTAGCAATCAATCTTCGGGCTCCGGGTTTTCAAGAAAAATCTTCGGGTTAACTCATATACAGTACCATTTTATGTTGTGAAATATAAATGTTTTATATAATTAATAATTTAATTTTGATTGTTCAACTGTTCAGAAACATTAATAATATTAATCAATATATATGGGATGGCTGGCTCAGTGGTATGAAGTCGGCCTGTGGATCCTAAGGTCCCTGGTTCGATTCCCACAGACGACAAATTTTCATAATTTGAAAAAGCTATCCTTGTGGCTCCTCCACCACTAACATGTTTGGGGGCCGTGATTTGACGACTGGTAACCGCACTTCACGCGCAAAATATATCACTTACCGAGATCTGCTTCAGCAGAGTGCCACACCCAGTAATGGGTAGAAGGCGTGATGATATATTTATTTATATTTATTTATTTATCAATATATAATTTTAACCCCTGAACCATAATTATTTTTCTTCGGGTTAGTACCGGTTCAATGTTGGCAACACTGTACGTAGTCAACATGGTTTCTTAGCAACTATTATACTATATACTGTGCGATAAACAATAATTTTTTGCACTGAAAATGAGTACATAATGTATTTTCAGTCAAGTATAAAAATAATATTTCTTCATTTATTAATATATTATTCTTGTAAACAATAAAATATAATCAATGTACGTATAGGGCATTTTTATACTTCGGAAAATAAAATCAAGGGTATATATTATATAAGGAAGTGATCATAGAACAAAAATAATGTTTTAAAAATTTGCAAAATTAAGGATGGCTTCATGTAAGTAAACATTTTTAGTACCACTGATTTTATAGTTATTTCTAATATATTAATAATTAAATTATAATTATGAACAGTACAATAGCCAATTTATTGATTATACAATTAAGATTAATGTCTGTAGTGTCTCACTAAAAATACACATTTCAAATTCAAAAACCATGTTCTTTTAATTTTGAGAATTTTGAAAAAAAAACTTTTTGTTCTATAATTAGTACGTTATAATCCCCTAATTATTTTTCCGAAGTATAAATAGACCTTGTATTGTTTAATGAACATATTCTTATAATCAACAAATAAATAAATACTAATGGGGTGGCTAGCTCAGTGGTATGAAGCCGGCCTGTGGATCCTGAGAACCCTGGTTCGATTCCCACAGGCGACAAACAATTTTCATAATTTCAAAAACTACCCCTGTGGCTCCTCCACCACTAACATCTTTGGTGGACGTGATTTGACGACTGGTAACCGCACTTCACGCGCAAAATATATCACTTACCGAGATCTGCTTCGGCAGAGTGCCACACCCAGTAATGGGTAGAAGGCGTGATGATATATTTTTAAATCTAGGACTAAGTGTAATAATACTGACGTTCAGATTTATTCGTAGTTCCAATGTTAATAATTTGATATATTAAATGTTAAATCACAAAATACATAGATATTCTTATGCGCTCTGCAAATTTAACCCAATTCTTTCAAAGTACAACTCATCATCAAAGAAGCCAATATAGAGCTTACAATCAGATTGTCAGCACTCATTTAATAAAATATTGGCAGAATGAATAAGAAAATACAGAAAATAAAATGTTAAACCGTTGATGTGATGATACTGATGCATATTTCAAGCACGTTGTTCATAAGTCTGTTTGAAGTTTGTGTGCGTAAAGTTCTCGATTTCGCTGTCACGGATTTTGGTCGGGAATCCAACCCCGGAACCATGCTGATTTAATTATAAAACTGGGACGAACGAAAAGCGTCCCTCGTTGTTTTGTATTTTCTTCTCACTCAGCCAACTCGCACTTGTACTAATGAATGTTTTATATTCCTTTGATTATTTATGTGCATTCAATCGTTTCACTTTTTTCCCATTTCATTTTTAGATTCAATTTACTTCCTGGTTATTTTTGTATTTAAATTATTTTTAATTTTACTCTCTTTTGCTGAATAAAAGTACAAAAATGTGTACGTCTTATAAATGGAAATGAAATAAATTAAATGTATTTGCTTGATTAGTTCTTCTTTTGGGATATAATTTCTCGTTGTGGATTGTGCTAATTTATTATTTTTATTTTTGTTCTGCTGCTATATTTCTGTAATCAAAAAAGCTTATTTCTATATTTAACTAATCCTAATTTGTATTTCGTACTTTTAAATAGGTGGTTCAATGGCATCGAGTCGGCCTGTGGATTTGAGAACCCGGGTTCGATTCGTACAGTCGATAAACAATATTCACCACATTAATGGCTAGCTCAGTGGTATGAAGTCGGCCTGTGGATCCTGAGGTCCCTGGTTCGATTCCCACAGGTGACAAATTTTCATAATTTGAAAAAGCTATCCCTGTGGCTCCTTCACCACTAACATGTTTGGGGGCCGTGATTTGACGAATGGTAACCGCACTTCACGCGCAAAATATATCACTTACCGAGATCTGCTTCAGCAGAGTGCCACACCCAGTAAAGGGTAGAAGGCGTGATGATATATTTATTTATTTTATTTTAATACTACCCCTATGACTTTACCTCCTATAATATGTTTGGGAGGAATGATTTGACTGCTGGTAACCGTAGTTCATGCGCAAAACTTACCGAGATTTACTATGGCAGAGTGCCATAACCAGTAATGGGTAGAAGACGTGATGATATATTTATTTATTTATTTAAATAATATTAATGAGACTAAAATCTAAATTAAAAACTTAAATTGTTTATATAAACAACCGAATAAGAGCAGATTATCAGTACTATAATAAAGAGACGTATGATAATATAACTTTGTTAATATTTCGTGAAACTCTCAAGGTCATCGTTGCGCATGTAGTGAATTATACTTATATACAATGTAACGCGATAAAATGAGACGACTGTATATCTATTTACTACTTTAAAACCAATGCGCATCTCTCGGCATGATCTTGGAAGTTTAATGAAATATTAACTGAGCTATAACTCATCTGTCAAATAAGTGAACAAACAATATCATATCAATTAAAATGACAGTTGACATATTTTTTTTTTGTGCAATTTAAGTTAGGTGTAGTTACGACATGGTGCGAATTTTTCTACTTATAAAAACTTATATTTCACCGATCAATAGTAATTTTTGTATACTTTAATCAGTAATATATGTACAGTTTTAAATTCTTTTTTATTCGGATATATATAAATATATATATATATATATATATATATATATATATATATATATATATATATATATATATATATTGTTAAGTAAAAATAATATTAGTAAGTGACAGATTATGTGTCGAGATTTCCAAAACATTCGCGACCTAAAAAAATCACTTACAATTCGAGGTTAGTAAGCTATTTTTTACAATACCTGCACAAATAGAAGGAAAAGAAAAATAGGTTTCTAAATTAACATCTGTCAAGTTGTCAAAATAAACAAGACCTTGATCTATAATATTTATTTACTATCCACGGTGGAAAGTAAGTAAATATCATAAGGCGTATTCCATTTGCCATTTGGATCAGATCTAACTAACATTTACTGAACCAGATCACTTATTTATTTCGCTAGATTACTTCGCTGACATTATTTTCAGTAGTAGAATTACTGATTCTAATTTACTTTGAAGTAATTCACCGAAATAAGTACATCAGTTTGCTTAATTCAGGTCATTTAGTCATGTGTTAAATTTATCTGAACTGATTTAAGTGAACCAAGTGGCAAATGGAATACAGCTATAGTCCTGATGTAACTATGGAAACCAACTGTGCAATCATTAATGGGTAATTTATAGTACAGGTGTTTTAAAAACTATATTTGCTCTGTAATTTGTGTTCAGTAAAACTAATTATTATTACCAGTGGAAAACTATTTTTAATCAGTAGGAACATGATAAGTCGACCAGTAAATATAATGACTCGATTTTATTTACTATTCGAATATATTTATTACTGAAAATGGGATTTTTTTTACTGGTGAATAATGTTTGTTTACTAACAATATAAATTGTTACTTTTGCTGACTAGCAGTCAAATGATTCTAAATTATTGTAATGAATTTTTTTCTCAGAAATAATTAGTGAACTTTTTGCAGCTGAAAATAAAGTTAATAAACTCATAGTTAGTCATCATGACTACCGGTCTTTGTTAATATATTATAGAGTTTATAATAATGTAATCTTTAATTTGCCAATACACAAATAAGGGAAATGCAAAAAACAGCAAAAACTGCGAGTTTTTTGTATACGGAAGTAATTTATGAAACAAGCAATAGTGCTTATACAACAGTGCAGAGCATAGTACGCAATATCCTCAATTAAACATCATTTTTACACATCCTGCTCCAAAAGCAATATCGCGGCATACCGCACCATCGTGAGTAATAAAACGCATAATACAATACAGCGGCGTACCCAAAAATATTACTTTGGTAGCCTACAAAGTCCATGCGCATAACCTTTAAATTATGTAGGATGGTTTCGCAGAAATCTGAGATGAGAGAAAAATATCAGGAATGATTAAAAATTAAATTGCTTTTGAAATTTGAATTTATTAATCTGAAAGATTGTAATTTAGGACAGGAATGAGTAAAAATAAATGCCTAAATCTTGGATAACTTGACTATATTGTTAGAAGAATAGACATCAACTTCATGAGCGGCTAATTTTATTTGAACCAGCAAATATCTCATTTATTTATTATTTGAAACATAGAACGATTTTAGTCATTTAAGGTAGTTCTAGTGTGACGGTGGCGACATCGGTCGTTGAGTGGCGAAACTGATGCTCAAAAAAACATAAAAATTGAATAAAATAAGTGTTTTATAACTATTATGATTTGAATATCATGAATTGTTAACAGGTTGTTGGTCTAGTGAATTTTCAAATACCGTACTATCATGTGGTGTTGCCATTATAAATTGGGATCTTTAATTTTTCGTTAAAAACAAGACTTTGCATGGCTATATCATTATTCAACAATAAAAAGCTTTCTTCTTTTGATACAATATACGTGGATAGTTCTAGACCATAATATTAGTTTTTCAAACGAAACTGCAAATGTTTAGAGGTACACCAACCAAATATGTGCGATTCTGAATGACAATCGCCATAAGCCCCGTGTATAAGAACTCAACTTTACATGCGAATATATTTGTTCACAGACGGTGAATGTGTTTCATATTTTAACAGAATGCGTATGACTATCTCAAGATTACGTGCGCCAAGTTTCATTCAGATCTGTAAAAATGTTTTTCACGCTGGAACTACTCGTACCTTAACATGATTTATAATGTATTATGTATAGTATAATAAGGCAGATGTAAATATGTCACACTAAACGCGTAAAAAGTAGGCATTACAAAAAACAACAAATAAAAGTACTTGTGGACTGATTGTTGACAGCTGCTTTGATAACAAGTGTTTTTCTTATTTTCGTTTAGCGTGACAGAATTCAAGAGCCCGTTATTTTAGTTTTTAATAATATAAAGATTATAAAGAAAATAAGATGTACTTTTAAAATTAAAAAATATATGTTATATTCCTTTTGAAATTTCAAAGTATATATATATATATATATATATATATATATATATATATATATATATATATATATATATATATATATATATATATACATATATATCAATAAACTGGAAATGGGAAATTATATCAAGGATTTATATCTATCTTCGTTTACTATACATAATGAAGTATAAATCATGTTATGCGGCTAAAATTGCTAAATTAATAAATAAATGAAATATTTGTTTGTTCAAATAAAATTAAACACCCTGTATACGCCTTCTTAAATAAGATGTTTATTACATCATTTTTACAACCATAACAACATATCAACAAAAGAAATATGTTGTTTATGCCAGATGGATTATTTAAATCAGTTCAGATAAATCAGACAATACGACTAACTGAACTGAGCAACTGATGTTTATAATGGAGGTGAAGTACTGTAAGTTTCAAACAATTTTTTTTTACAGGAAGACATTTAATTATTCTTTGAAAAATTCGTAGTTCCAATTACTTTATAAGGTGCCTACTGTTTATAGTGTAATCCAAATGACACAATCGCATTTTGTTTATATACTCGTATACTGAAACCAAGACTTGAATACTCGACCACTTGCTTCATGCAGGTCCTAAATTCATAGCCAGCCTCTTCATTTCAACAAATCTTCTTCTTTCTTTCAAGTCGTCTACCATCTTTCTTCTCTCCTTGTCTCTTTTACCTTCTCCTTCTGCTATCCCTTCTGTTACGTCCTTCTTTAAAGTATCCCTTACCAACGCATGGTTCAACCACATTATCTTCCTTTTCAAAATACTCTTATACATTGTCCTTTTTTTCCTACTCTTTCTAAACATTTGTTCATTGTTAGCTCTGTCAGATCACTTAATACCAAGCTTTCTCCTTCATAGCCACATTTCCATGGCATCAATCCTATATATTTTTTTAAAACAGTCTTAGACCCGAACAACATAACACTCCATTCAAAACATTTCTGTAATCTTTTCCGTAGTTCCAAATTGCTTGTATTTAACCTCAATTTCAATATGTTTCCTTCCTTGTATCTACGGCACTGTCCCTGCCCAGACATTCGCAGCTCACGCACCTATTCCGACTCCTCTACCCCATATTTTACATCCCTCATCTCCTATCAGCAAGATGTAGGAATTTCCTGATGTCATTGCTACCCAAGTCACGTGTGCGTGGGCTACGCACGAGCTGATATGCCACTCCGCACTTCCGGGTTAGTCCGGCACTCCGGGAGAAAACAAACCCCCTGAAGTTAGAACTTGTAAGTTGTGAAGTCATTCTGGATTTCAGGATGTTTGTTGGTTGGTGATGGCTGGTTGTTGTATTTGATTTCAGGAATGAAGAGGGTGAAAACACTTGGGTGGGATGGTAATATTTGTGATAAGGGAAACAAGGTATTTGGGATTAGGAAAGTATATTGCTTAGATTGATTTTGTATCATGTTGATTTTATTTTAATTCTTCCCTCAAAAGCAAAATTCAAAATAATAAGAAAATTTTAATGAAGTTTGTTAAAGTTTAAATAGATGCAAAGATTTTCTAAAAGTAGAAAATAGCTACAAATCTTAATATTTACATTATTTTAACATATGAAAATAATTTTTTTCTACGACCACCAGTATATACTATATTTTACGCACAATCTACTACCACATTATGTCGGCCATAACGCACATGTGCGTTGTATGTCATTCAAACGCACAGATTCTCGGAAATACTACCCAGCAAATTTATTTATTTTTTTTATTTCTTTTTTATTGGCTTAAATGATGCATAAACTATTTGAAAATGATATTCAAATATATTTTGGGAGACAAGCTATGAAAAACTATTTTTATAGCTTATTTTTTGAGACATCTTTAAGCGCTCTGACACGTTTGAAAAGACCGCTCAACACCGAATCATCGGCAAAGCGCTCGGAAAGACCTTACGTCGCTTAGAAAAGAGGCTGAAGAGCGAAATGCATGCTTGGTAGGGCAGTATGATGCTGGGATAGCAGAGTAAAGGTAAATTAATAGCATGCCTATATTTTGAATATTTCATATAGTAACGCGTTTTTCTCGAAACTATGTTTTTCAAATTGGCGTGCAGCGTAGCTCGCTCAATTTTTATCAGAT
The DNA here is from genome assembly GCA_911728475.2 of Pterostichus madidus. Classification (NCBI taxonomy): domain Eukaryota; kingdom Metazoa; phylum Arthropoda; class Insecta; order Coleoptera; family Carabidae; genus Pterostichus; species Pterostichus madidus. The sequence continues at coordinate 11,100,950 of OU452313.1, read as the reverse complement.
TTACTTGAAATTTTAACTGTAGCTTCTTAGCTAGATTATCTATCGAAGTACACACAATTTTTAAGAATGATAGATAATTACATTTGCATTAAACAATTTAAGTTAGATTTTTTGCCAAAAGATGAGAAAAAAAATGAAAATTGATTCCAATTTGTAAATTTTCATATAATTTTTATAATCTTAGGTACTTTCAAAGAAAAACTAATGTAGATTAAGGAAAACATTATTTTTTTTGCTCTAGGTAGTGTACGGAGACTGATACAGTGCACGCCAATTTCCTCCTTAAAAAAACATTTGTTCAAGTTACCTAGTGCCAGGACGCCATTTTGTATCATAAATTTAAACAAAAAATATTTTTATATACCTTAATACATGTATAATAAAGTCTAAAAATTTCATTTTAATCCATAGATTAGTAATCGAGCAAAAAATTCCTCAAAAAAGGTTCACTTTTTCAGTACGCCTGGGTAGTATAACTCCTTAAATATCACTATTTCAATCATCTATACTTATACTCTATCCGTTTTAACTATAAAGTAGATTGCATCTTAATTAAATTTAGATAATATATTTTTTTTAACAAATTTATTCGTGTCTTAAATTCCTTGTTCTTTCGCCATTATTTACAAAATTAATTCAAAAAAGTTTGATTTAGATTATAAGAAATTTACTAATTCTTTTCCAACAGTAATTAACGATAAATTACTTAATATTTTTGATTCATTGTATCATTAGCATAATTTTTAATTCTATTTTATGTAGAAGATGATCTCTCAGCAAAAGCTGTTGAAAAGGGAATTTTAAATATTAAATTTATTATTTATATGTTGAATAAGTGACGATATATTTATATTTTGAAAAGATTCTGAGAGATAAATAACACAGAGTTCGTTTGCAAATCTTATAATAATAAAAACAACGCAGCTATTCTTGCTAAAACCACACCAATTGCAAAAATTTACAATAAATGCAGAGACAGAGTACGAGCGATACGTTTTACTTATATTTTATATCTTGTTCTCTGGCCAGCCAGACTGTTCCGCGGTGTATGAATATATGGATGTAGACTAGATGGATCAACGTGCACAACCAATGCGTGCACGTCGTCTATGCAAAGACACAGTTAGTGCGATACACGCCCGACGCACTCGTATTCATGGTTGCATAAATACTTTATTTTATAATACAAAGACAAATTGTCAATGAATAAATAAAACAAAGACAAATTGTCAATAGCGATGTGGAACTAAGTCTTAATAAAATAAAAAAAAAAGGAAAAATAAATTCCAACACTTGTCAAAGTTTGTGAAACTTTAACAAGTGTTGGAAATTTATTTTTTTCCCTTTTTTTCTTATTTTGCTTCATTTTATGTTTTACAAACTAAAAACCAGAAATAAAATATAAAGTAGTCATATCATTAATTGTAATCATGTAATTTCTGAAATATTACTATAGTGTGCACTGCATAACTTGCACATGTGGACTGTACCTACGTCACTGCTTGATTTATTCCTGGAGAATAGTAGAACTGGAGAGAGTAGAATTACGTATAAATGTGAATGAGGCAAAAGAGAATAAGAAAGTCTTTCGTGGTTTGACTGTGGGTTGAATCTAATAAATAACTATTAACTAGCGAAGGGTGCGTATTCGTACTATCCTGTTAAATATTTATTAGAACGAAATGATGCAGGCAACAGAACTTCGATTGCTTTCACCATCCATACGTACAGTATACCGAACATTGCCGAACATGTATCCTTTCATACTGGCAATATTGCGCCGTATATGTTGAACGAAAAGACTTATTGAACACCGTTATATACGAGGTGTGGCTATTAAATAACGAGACTGATGCTGTTTTAACATTTTATTTTGATTCCATACCTATTTACTTATTATCACTTTCAATATACACCCTTCCTCTATCCCTACAATGCTCCATGCGACTCTTCTATTTTTCGAAACAGTGCTGGAAGTCTTCTTCTGTCAGCTCCTTCAGAACGCGTACCGATTTCTCTTTCAAAGCTCAAATCTTGTTGCTATTAAGGCAAATTTCATCTTAGGAAACAGAAGTCGCACGGTGCAAGATCTGGCGAATAAGGTGGATGGTCCAACACTGGGATGCTGTACTTGGCTAGAAATCTCTTGACATACATTGCGGAATGAGCCTGCGCATTGTTTTAATGGAGAAACCATGACTTGTCCTTTCACAATTCGGGTACTTTTTTCAATAAATTATAAGTTTCAGTAGCAGTTTTACCAAGTTTCATGTGAATTTTACAACAATTCGTTGCTCTAATGTTGCACTTAACATTCTTTCGGCGAAACAATAAAACAACTCTAATTAGAACGAATGCAACGGCTATACGGATTTGATTACAGAAACGAGAGGTACTGCATTCCAAAGAGAAAGCTTCACGCTAAAACGCTGACGGTCGCTGGTGTTTGGCGCATGCGTACTTCGTCTGTAGTGGCGTCAGTCTCGTTATTTAATAGCCACACCTCGTATGTTACTTACCCTATGTTATACTCTATGTATCCTGTTTTATTTTGTGTAATTACATTTTGGAATGTTTTTTTACGGAATAAAACATGTGTGCAATAGGTATGTTTTTTTTTACACTCGAAATTTCCATAACGCGAACTAATTTTACGGTTCCTTGATATTCGAGTTATAGAGGTTCGACTGTAATAATAATTTTTCACAATTTTTTTTTATCTACCACGTATTTGTCACTGCTTGCCTTATTATAAAATGCACGAAACGGCACAGATTTATCCCATTATTAGATATTTTTGCGAATTACAACAGGAATTAAAATTGGAACTAAAATTATATTAGCAGTTAATCTGTTTTATGAATCTACTTCAGTGGTATAAAGTAATTCAGTTAGATAGGTAGCAGAGCTGGGCAGTAGCTAGCTACTAGCTTAGCTACATTTACCTTAGCTGTAGCTTAGCTAATTGTGAAAAAATATAGCTGTAGCTTGTAGCTAGCTACTTTTTTTTTCTATTAGCTTAAAAATAACAACTGAAGCTACTTTTAAAGCTACTTTTTGTAGCTTAAAGCTACTTTTTGGAGCTTCAAGCTACTTTTTGTAGCTTCAAGCTACTTTTTAAGCAGAAGGTCAACAAAGTACGCATGCGTACAAGCTTAACCCACACAAAATAATTATTTGTTGCCGGTTATAACTGGCTCTAATACGCAAAAATACGCAGTAGGTGCCAGATGGTATTTGCTATTTTTGATATTTATGTACATAATAGTAAATTAACAGTCATTATAGCAAAGTGGCAAATTTAATTATTTCACAATAATTTTAAAAAGTAGCTTTAAAATTTAACAGCTACTTTAACGAAATCTTTTAGCTGTAGCGTAGCTATATTTTACAAAATATAGCTTATAGCTGTAGCTTAGCTACTTTTTTAAAGAATAGCTGTAGCTGTAGCTTAGCTACTTTTTTTAAGTAGCTTGCCCAGCTCTGATAGGTAGCAACATTACAATAACTAGATAAATTCCCATATTCCAATACTACTTGCGACTAATCATCCGTCAATAATCAACTTACTTCCAATATTCCACACAATATTAATAACATTAAACGCCTATTCATCAATTTCTCCCTCCAGTACTTCCATATCGCTGTGTTGCAGTACGAGTAGTGGCAATCGCCATTATGGCAATGGCACTGCGGACTGCGACAAATCAGTTATGGCACAACATTTAATACCATGTCATTGTAACGCTATGGCAACATATAAATGTGCACTGCCCTATCAAGAACTGCGAACACGATATGTACCGACGTCGTTTAGATTCTTGACAGGTAGATTGTGTTGACACATCTAACCAAGAGGGTAGAATCGAAAGTAATGTCTCTAGTTTTATTTTTTAGTTTCCTTGACTAAAAGATTAAAAAACAAATGTTGTAAATAAATAAATATATATCATCACTTTGGTGTAAAGAGTAGAGAACAATGCGTCGAACTGTGAATTTGAGATTCCGAGTTCGATTCTCAACAAACTGTTTTTTACCACATTCAAAATTACCCCTGTGGTTCCTCCTCCCCTAACATCTTTGGAGACCGTGACTTGACGGCTGGTAATTGCACTTCACCTGCATAAATATATTACTTACCGAGATCTGTTACGGTAGAATGTCACACCCAGTAATGAGTAGAAGACGTGATGAGATATATATATTTTTTCTGTACTGTATTGAGAATGAACACGTCCGAAATAGAGACGAGAGTTAGACTTGAAAGTGTTCTGTTACCAGCCATAGGGTTGTATCATTTTACTCCTGTGAGGGAGCTCCACTAAAATCTTTAGATAATAAATGTAGGTTATTAGGAAAAATCGAATTTTCTCCCAAAAAAAATTAATGTCGTGTACTTGAATGTAAATCTACTGTGAAAAACCATCGAACAGCAAGATTGAACAAATTATACTACACATAGGTGGCTCAGTGGTATCGAGTCGGCCTGTGTATTTGAGAACCTCGATTCTACAGCCGGCAAACAATTTTCACCATATTAAAATTATCCCTGTAGCTTCCCTTCCCTAACATCTTTGAAGGCCGTGATTTACGACTATAGTGGCCGTATTTGTTTGGGAAATTTTGATCCAACCCTGAACTGACCTAGAACTAACTCGTGTTACTTCCAAATAAATGATGCATCTCAAGTGTCAGTTGTAAATATTAGCGGTAAATTTAAAATCTGAATGCATGTTCGAAGCGACATCTGCTTAGTTTTGTTTGTGTGTTAATTGCGCTTTTAATTGGATGTTTTAAGTCATCTTTATATTTTTTATATGTAGTCAAAAAACAAATAACGTCAGGGTCTGTTTTTTTTTATAATTTTGTCATCAGCACTATCAAAATAATGAATTTCGGAGTCGTAATAATGTGTCGTAATATTATCCTCTGTGACTCATATTGCAAGAAGCACATAATGCATATTGCTCTTCCATCACCTGCATAAATAATAGTTTAGTATATTTTTCAAAATATTATTATAAAATTACTTAAGTTTTTCATAAAAATAACTCCTAACCTCTCTATTCTATTACAAATCGCGATGCCGCCACGAATAACAAGGAACACAAGTTGATTAGATAGAGATAGTAAACGGGTTGAATCTACCAACCCGCTAAAATAGCTGGGGCAGTAGGGTCAGTTTAAGGTTAGTTCCAGGTTACTTAAAGTGTGCCAAGTAACCTGCAGGTTACTTTAAAAATCCCAAATAAATACGGCCAGTAATCGCACTGCACGCGCATAAATATATTACTTACCGAGATTTGCTACGGTAAAGAGCCACTCCCAGTAATAGATAAAAGGCGTGTTGATATATTTATTTTATTTATCAAAATGAAGACAGCATATGTTTTAGAAATTCTTTGAGGCACATAGTGGCTTATAATATGATTGGCATTTTCAGATTCCATAACTGACATCATGAGTATGCAGCTATGGTTCATTTTAATCGTTTCAAAATGTGTTCTGACTTCTGTAAAAAATGGTAATCAACATCAAACCCAACTATCTCTGAAAGTCACGTATTCACCCCATCATGCAAGCTGCGTGTTCGGGTGTTCGCTGTTTTGTTCGAGGGCGCGGCTGACGTTCGCGACAGCGTCGCAGCTGCCCATCTTCTATCGTTTCTGACTTCGTTGCTTTTGCGTTACGTAGCGTTGTTATGTTGAGCTGAGCTCGAGACTACGTTGTATTACGTTGTGCTATGTTGCTACATGCTGCTGAACACGTCGGCAGAGACAGAGATGGAGTCGATGGAAATTTGTTAGCTTTATTATACGCAGGCCACACACCAAATAATCGTGAAGCATGAAATGTGAAATGAGAGAAATAAAACAAATATGAAACGGTTTTTTTTCTTTGTTATACTCTCACTGAGGGAAACAAAATGTAAACAATTGCATTAGTTGCCGAAATTTAAGATTATATAATAAATAATAAGATTAGTCTAAAAAACTAAATTGAGGCGAACCAATTTGACGTGGTCCGTGCTTTTATGTTCTGTAGTTGCAAATTGCCTACTTTGAGTTGGAATATTCAAAGTAATATAAACATAAGTTATATTTGTATTAGGTAATAGATTTACATAAATATAGTTCAGTAAGTATTTACTTTCATTTAAAATTTAAATTAAAAAAATTGAAAGCTGAACAAATTGTTCTAATAGAAAATAATAAAAACATTTTTCTGGATATTGGATTACAGGCTTTGTTTTCGAAAAAATGTTTATTCAAGTATTGACGACGTTTCGGACTAGATTCAGTCCACCTCCAAGTCGCTTTTTTTTTTTTTTAAATAATAATAATTCTAAAAATCTATTTAAACATTTTAGTAAATTCCGTCATAGGATTGAACAGTATAAATATATTTTTAGAATAAAAAAAAAAATAATAATAAATCGATCTGAAGATGGATTAAATCGAGTCCGACATGTTGTCAATAAATGAATAAAAGAAATTTTGAAAACTAATTCTAACTATTCAATATCTCGATTTTTTTTCTTTTTTTCTTTTACAAAGAAAATTAAATTTGGTTACTTCTCGCTCGCTGTTTAGAATCAAATTAGGTTGATTCATATACTTATAAATAACAATATTTGGTATATACACATTATCATTCGAGACGCATATAAAAATAAATAAATAAATATATCATCACGCCTTTAATCCATTACTGGGTTGTGGCATTCTTCCGAAGCAGATCTCGGTAAGTGTTATATTTATGCGCGTGAAGTGCGGTTACCAGTCGTAAAATCACGGCCCTCAAAGATGTTAGTGGTGGGGAAGCCACAGGGGTAATTTTAAATTGATGAAAATGTTTTGTCAGCTGTGGGAATCGAACCAACGTTCTTAAGATCCACAGGCCGACTTGATATCACTAAGCCATTACCTCATCATATTTCTTGTTACACCTACAAACAAGAAACATATTGCACTAATATGCAATTGTCTATTGCCTCTAATGTTCAATTTCAATGAAACACGTTTTTCATTTATTTGCTTTCTGTACAAGAAATTTATATCAATTACGGAGTCTACAGATTATAATTAAATTCAAACCACTTGGGCGCAGTTCTAGTTTGGGTTGTTATACGTTGACAGTTAAGTTTAGAACTAGCAATTCTCGTCAGTGAAGGCGTCAAAACCACTATACTCGATATTTTGGACTATTGAAATTGGCTTTATTTGATTAGATTGTCAATTGGCTAAGTTTCGTCCTTTCGGGAATAAAAAATAGTTTATTTATTTACATATTTTATACGTATTTATATAAGTAAGTATTATTAAATTGGGCCATCTAAAAGTGACCATTCAAACAATGCTTTTTTTTAAGCGGATGCCCTCGTGGAGATAAATGATACACTGCCCACTAAGCACTAAGTACGCTGCTATTTTATCCTATATTCATATTCAAAGTATTTCATCATTTATATTTCTTTACTACAGTAAAAATTAAGTTGCATTGATTGTTACTGCATATGGATCTAGATTGAAATAGCAGAGTAATAGACTGTCCCACATAAAATACACCAGAAGTTGTTTAACATGGAAAATATGTTTTTCGCTACCATTACTTTTCTACTTAGTTTGCAGGAAAAAGTTGAGAATTAAATTCTGCATATAAATCAGTCTGCACAATTCATTTAACTCATTTAGCTACTGTTCAAATCAAGTTTAAAATTTTAATGTGACTGTTATACATTCGTTTTAGTTTCATAATAAACTATATCAGTTTGTCCAACATTTAAAATTAATTTTAGTAATAATTAAATAAGTAAAATGAAATTTTTAAATTGACTTCTTAGCATAATTTGTTTTTCCCGAAAAATAATTTATCATGCCAATCGCTCATCGTATAGTCTTCTATCCATTACTGGATGTTGCACTCTGTCGTAGCAGATTTTGGTAAGTGATATATTTTGCGCGTTACTAGCTGTCAAACAATGGCCCCCAAAGATGTTAGTGGAGGGAGAGCCACAGGGATAGTTTTAATGTGGTGAAAATTATTTGTCGGCTGTGAAAATCACACCAGAGTTCTCAAATCCACAGGCCGACTCGATACCACTGAGCCACCTATCCCATAACCTATCGTATATTTTATCTAAGAATTAAACACTTATTTTGTAAGCAAATACACATGTTCTTTTAAGTTCATAAGAATTAACTAAACTAAAATTGTAGGAGAAAAAGTAAAGGACATAGGCTTAAGTTGTTAGTCATTAATTGAAGATATGTTGACAACGTTTCGGTTAAGGTTATAGCCATCTTCAGGTCTAAATATAAAAAACAAAATCAACAAATACAGAAATGTTGGTCAATACATAATTGAACAATTAACTCACCAAGTATAAAGATGTTAAAAACAGAGAACAAAATAAAAAAAAATTATAACCAAAGTTCAGGGTAAGCATGTACAAAATGAAAAAAAGTAGTGAAGCTAACGTAGCAAAAAACATGAGTCTATGGGCCAAATTCATAGTCGTGACTCACCCTTATCTCAACCTCACCTCACACTCAAAGTCGAAGTAACCAAGGCAACTAACTCAAGAATTTGCATAATTTGAGTTAGTTGCCTTAGTTACTTCGACTTAAAGTGTGAGGTGAGAATGAGATGAGGGTGAGTCACGACTATGAATTTGGCCCTAAGTTACGATGCTTACCCTGAAGAGTCGATGGAGCGACTGACAAAAACTTACATGTCGCTAACTAAACTATTTAAATTTTTACTTTGTTCTCTGTTTTTAACTTCTTTATACTTAGTGAGTTAATTGTTCAATTATGTATAGACCAACAATTCTTTAATTGTTGATTTTGTTTTTTATATTTAGACCTGAAGATGGCTATAACCTTAGCCGAGACGTTGTCAACATATCTTCAATAAATGACTAACAACTTAAGCCTATGTCCTTTATTTATTCTCCTACATTATTTTGGCTTATTAAAACATACTACTAAACTAAAATTGTGTTCACAACCATCCAATTAATAATTACGATTATTAATTATTACAATTAATAACACCATAAGCGAATTATGTAGTGAGAAATGACATTTGTAGAAAACTTTAGAGAGGAACATAAATAAACAAAATTATCATCTAAAACTAGCGTAATACCGGTTTGCATTTTTTTCTTTGAACTATTTTAATTATTATCATCTGTGAACACAATTTTATATATTCTAATAAAATTTAGTTACCTGTATAAGTTTTAATAGGTATTAATTAAAGAAATTTGTAAATAAAAACCAATACCATTTAATTAACAAACCCAAACATCGCCAAGTAAAGCCAATCACATCTTCATCTAACTCTAATCAATACTACAACACCAATTTGTCTGTGTTTGTACACGATCGTACGCTCCAACCACGACCACATCTCCAGGGAATATATTACATTCCTCGTCTTCAGTCTGTAAGTCCCCACTCTGTTCCATCATCAGCAGCAGCAGACGCTTCTCTATCTAATATACAACCTACGCACGTGTGTGTGGCTGCGTGGATGATGTCACGTGCTCTATCTAGCTCGAGTCATGTGAAATGATGTGGTGTATGGTAAATATGGTTGTAAGATAGAGGGTCTAGGCTAGGGCAAAGTAGGGTTAGTGTATGATAGAGGACTTATGTTTTATTTACTGGGATTGGATGTAAAGATGTCGGGGGAAAATTCAATGTCGTAAATTTGTAGATTGCGATATTGAAATACAATTATTTGGAGTATTTTAGGGGAATGTAACAACGAGTTTTCTATGTACTCAGGCGTAAATTTCGGCGACAATCTTTGTGTTTGTACATATATAATTTATCATCTTGTTGCAGTCAATGGGGACTTACACAATTCCAATTTTTCGGTTGCCATCTAGTGAGTAAAGTAGAAGTAATAATTCGTTATGTAGCGAACATGGTTTAGCTTTATAGTTTGATGTTTATCACGTGTCCACAAGAACTGCTCATTTGAATGTCAAACAAAATTTGCAAACATGTCTGAGACTGAACACGTAAGAATAGAAATATCTTGTATTAAATTCATTTCTATACTCAAAATAGATCATAAAAAAGATAAGATATATTCATTAACCAAACGTCAAACATCAAATATCCAAACATGTGCTGACTGAACAACAAATGATGATATCTGTGGGGAGAATTGCACAAGGAGAAAGCAATTAATAGACTCGGCCATGGTCTATCACCTTACTCTTTCTACAAATTTGTTGTTTCATACAAAATTGTGTGGAGGCAGGGCAACTGTATGTGACGTCAAAATTATAAGTCTCCTTTACAATCTTTTAAATGTGGTCAGTATATTTTATTTTTCTTGTCATTTCGTCGGTGACCTGACAATACCTCGTAACTACTAAAACTAGAAGAAAATTAAGCAGAATCCTTTTTTTGTAAATATGCGATTCGATATTATATAATTTTACAATTTTGATAACATTTAATATATTTATCATTACGCCTCTCACATATTACTGGGTGCCGCACTCTGCCGTAGCAGATCTCGGTAAGTGATATATTTTGAGAGTGAAGTGCGGTTTCCAGTCGTCAAATCACTGCCCTCAAAGATATTAATGGAGGGAAGACCACAGGGATAATTTTAATGTGGTGAAAATTGTTTGTCGGCTGTGGGAATCGAACCTGGGTTCTCAAATCCACAGGCCGACTTGATACCACTGAGCTACGTACATAAACTTTGCTTATAGTAAATGGACTATAACTTCCTTTAAATTATCTTTCACGTTTCGTTTTGTATATTATTTAGTAAAACATTTCTAAATTATTAATACGAAAAATTACATTATCTAGAGTTTAATTTAAAGTATTTTTCTCTAAGATAATGTACCAAGTAACGCGATTACGCTTGCAAATCAAATATGGTCAATTTCGTATAAACTGAAATATATTAAAACATAAAAATGAAAATATAAAAAGTGCAAAAGTATTTACAGATTAATTTAAAATTAAATAGATTGGCCGAAGATGGCAAATAACATTGTGTTATTGCTAAAGTTTTTACGTTGATCATAAAGATTACTTCTTGCACAACCAAAAGAGACGACTTGTCTCGATCAAAGCTAAAGAATCACTAACTAATTATTGTTGTTTTCCATTTGACGCGCTAACAATGTGTTAAGCCCCATTCACAACACGAAATTAGTGGTTAGTGTTAGTAGTTATGGTTAGCGTTAGAAGTTTGGCATATGTATTCCTCTAGTAGCGTTCACAACAACGAACTTAGCCCAGCGCAGGTCTACGCTAATCGTGGTTAGCGTAGAAGTTTGTAAACTTCAAACTTTTAGTTAGTGGTTAACGGCACCGCCAATCAAAAACGAGGAGTAAAGTGACAGTTGGTTTTCTCAGTTTGAATTTGATGTAACGAAAATGAATCGAAGCACAATAAAAAAGCTGTTACTTGCAACTTTAATTGTGCAAATGAAAAGAAATAAAAAAACAAATAGAAAATGGTGGGTTCGCCCAATCAACCAAAACCGAACAAATCCGGGAGACTGAGATAATTTGATTCAAGAAATGAGGTCATATGATGAAGACATGTTCTTTAATTACACCAGAATGACCATAGCTCAATTTGATTTGTTGTTAGCACTTGTAGAACCAATTTTAAAGAAAAATAGTAGAAGAAAACCAGTTCTACCAAATCAGAACTACAGACAAAATATCAGAACTCAAACAAACAAAACTGTAACTATTTGTCAAAACTTTAAGTTGACAACTGTGACATCTATTATAATTTCTTGTAATATCTAGTATTTTCAAAAATGTGCACTACATTACCGGCAGAAACATAAATTCGAAATCATTAATTTGGGCCATTGTGAACGATGTATTTTAATCTATAACTACTAACTATAACCACTAACCATAACCACTAACACTAACTACTAATTTCGTGTTGTGAATGAGGCTTAAGAGGGTGATATTGTTGTGTTGGCTCGAGAAAACCGTTTCCACACGCGAATTTACATAAAAACTCAGACTCTTGTAAGGGATGGGGTACAGAGGTCAAATGAATTCTAGTCCAACGCTCAGCTACTAATTTACCCAGACATGTCAACGCATATATCGTCTAAGCAAGCGCAATTCAGAGAAACCATGAACTCGATAAATAATGATCTAACAAATACTGAATTTATTATAATATATACACTAATAAATTTGATAACCAAATCTGTCATCTTTAAAAAGATTCTTAAAGATAACATTTAATTGGGCTGCGTTTCTCGAAGCTGAATCGATGGTGAAAAATCTGAATTATAACAAAATCGAATCCTGAATTGTTTTACTTTGTTACAATAATGTTGAAACGTTTGACTACGAAATATATCTGATCGCAAATATTGAAAATAAACTGACAATATTATAAAAAATAATAACTAATTTTTGAGTCCTATCGTGAAATTCTAAAAATATTTTCCTCAAATACCTCTAAATCTCTAAAATCTAACAGCCAAATTCTCAAAAGAGTTTTAGCTAATCTTGAATTTTGGTTTAGTTAATTTAAGCTAATCCATATACGAGTACTCAAAAAAAATTTGAATTAACTCTAATGTAATCTTGTTGCCATATGATTTTTGTAAAGTGATTTGAATTAACATTTTAACATCGGACTAGAATAAGATTTACTAATCCAAACTTCAGGATTAGCTAAATCTTTTTTAAGAATTAGGCTGTAAGAGATTGTAATCTGGTGTACGTTTTTATGCTTAATGAATTAGTTATTTAGTATTTGTTACTGCCTTTGTAGATTAGGCAAGATACTTCAATCTCCTAATAATATATTAATTAGAAAAAGTGTATCTCAAAAATGATAAAATGGTTGAAAAATAAAAGAGAATCGATGATACACAGTTAGAAAATGTCAATATAATCATCATTTAATTCCTCGAAAGTCTAAGTCATACATGATGTCATAAAGTTAGGCTTAGGCATACATATAAATGATCTATGATCTATGTCATTTGAATAAATTGGCATGTTGTGTTATAATTTAGAATTGCTTGATATATGACATCATATATTATGTTGCGTTATTGCAATCAAATTAACTGTTCCTATAATTTGCATGTTGTACCACTTTGCTAATTACTTGAACAAATTTATGATAATAATGATTACCATTTAAACTGATTTTTAAATTTAAACACAAATTATAAGTTTAATAAATTATTTCGAACAAGATTGATGAAAGATTATGTAACTGCTGATTATATAATAATAATAACATGAGTAAAATAAAACAGATATTATTAAATATTTTTCCTGCTTTCGAATACAATAATAAAATAACAAAAACTGTAGATATTTTCTATTTTTTTAGTTTGTCAACTCTTCAAAAGATGAACTGTGATCTCTACGTATCTGTACAAAGCCCTAACAGGGCCTAGATCAGAGTCATAATAGGAAATAATTTAAAAAGTTGTTCCGAGTGGCATCTATGACCGATAGTACAAAGGCAGTTCCAATTTTGAACGTGGATTAGGCAGTTCGTATTCATAGTTACTTTTTAATCTTGTTAGGTCATTGGCAGGGCCTGGACAGCTGCATTAGTTACCTTGTCACGCGATTTTTAATGCCATCTCTTGCTGCCCCAAATGAACTAAATCAATTTAAAATTAATAACGGAAATCATAGTAGGTAATATTTAAATAGTTGACATTGTTAAACAGATTACATATTTAAATGTTTGACAAACGGTGTTTTATATTTTGACAGTTAAAATTTGTAATTAACAAACATATCTGTCGTTATTATTGCAATCTATATTTAATCGTGAGTAGGTATCTTTTATAATTATATATTTAATTTTAAACTATTGTATAATTTTAGGTGTGTGATACCACATTGTAGGAGAAAAAAAAATGTAAGAATGTGTTTTTCCATATTTTATCACGGAATAATTTATTACGGAAAACATTGCTGGAAAACATTAATATAAAACATTGGGGATGTTCCACATATTGACCAATGTAAGTAATTAATACCATATTGTGATATTTGAAAATTTTATAATTATAAAAATTCTTTTATAGTAAATATAAATTCATTTTCAACAATTCGGGATGAAAATATCATATCTCTATCAATAACAACAGTAACAGTAATATATAAGAATACGGATACTGAAGAAAGTAGCGAAATGATAAATGAGAGTGTGCATAAGAAGGCGAAAAATATACATTATTCATATTTATTTGTATTGCATACTAGTACGTGTTTAATTAATATTTTAAATATTAATTAAAACTAGTTTTTTGCTAATTGTTTGTTTTTACTGTTTTGCAACATATTTTTATTTTTATTATTTTGAAATATTTTAGTCATTACGATCAAAGAATGATAAATATGTATTCTATATTATCGGTATTTTTAATAATAATTACTTGGGGCAACAAGAGATGTCACCTGTAACTGCGTAACAATCTTTTGTTATAGCTGTCCCTTCTTCTATGGTTACTTGTTCAGTGTAATCTTGTTAGGTCATTGGTTACGAAACTATTTCAACTACGTTTAAATTTAAACCTGCTTGGATTGGATACTATCGATTTTAATCTTATACAGACAGATTCATGAAGCGGATTAGCGCTAACACCATTTTTAATTTTGTTTTTAACTCTCTTTTCAATGTACGAAACAAGTTTATTTTAACTTGAGTTAAAAAGAGAGTTAATTAGCATCAAATTTAGTTTATTTCTTTAATTTGTTTTAATTTGAAACAGAGTTACAGATAATAATAAAAACGGTGTTAGCTCTAATCCGTTTTGTGAATTTGCCGGTTATTTATTATAAAACAGTATTTTATTATTTTTATAAATCTATATTTTGCTGTCAAATAAATAAAAAGAAACCAAAGTAACTGTAAGCATATATATCTGCCACACCTAGCAATGGGTAAAACGAGTAATGATATATTATTATTTTTTATTTTATTTTATATGGGATGGCTAGCTCAGTGGTATGAAGTCGGCCTGTGGATCCTGAGGTCCCAGGTTCGATTCCCACATTCGACAAATTTTCATAATTTGAAAAAGCTATCCCTGTGGCTCCTCCACCACTAACATGTTTGGGGGCCGTGATTTGACGACTGGTAACCGCACTTCACGCGCAAAATATATCACTTACCGAGATCTGCTTCAGCAGAGTGCCTCACCCAGTAATGGGTAGAAGGCGTGATGATATATTTATTTATTTATTTATAGAACTATCAAAATTTGTTAACACTTTAACAAGTAACGTCCCTATTCTGTAACTTTTCGACATTCTGTGTCCAAAATCATTTCTCTGTTACTTCTATTTGACTTTTATGAATTTCGTTCTCGTACAAAAATTCCAGTACCTATATAAAAAAAATATTATTTTTATCGACTGTGAGAATCAAACCCAGCTTTTCAAATCTCAGTTCGACTCGATACCATTGAGCCAACTACCCCATAAAAAATTAAATCAAAACGAATCAGAATAAAGTGTCACCATTAAAACGTTCCAATCTCTTCAAACAATCAGAATAACAACGCCACAAATTAATTGCGCAAAACGCAGTAAAAACTTTTCGTCATTGTTATTCCATTTAGCTTGCTGCCCCCACAAATTCGTCATGGTTAGGGGTGAAGAGGGGAGAGGGTTGAACTGGTGACGGTGTTAATCTATAGCGCCCTTAACTAATTGATTTTCAAGCAACTTCCAATTAAATTATCCGAACGCTATACGATTCAAATTAGCTAGAATTTTTTGTAATATTACCGGAGATATTGCGCAAGACGAAAATTCTACGTAGTTGATTTCGTGTGGAGAATTTACTTGAAACTGCGTTGTAGTTATACTTCGACCAGTGACATTCAACATGTCACGTAGTTGATTTTTTAGAAATGATAAACTATCTGATCATGTTTGTAATAACATACGTATTGTACGGAAAATGTCATGAAAGTAAAAAAAAAATCTATCATTACATTAAAAATAAACCTTGAAGTGTACTAGTACGTAACTATTATTTAACAAAATTTATTTATTTATTTGACCGCACAATAGGAAATAATTGCTATACAGATGTCTGAAATTGTGAGATTTATACTTTTTTTTTGCATCACAGTCCGTTAAATATAATCTTAGCGTATCTTTATTTTTAAGATTGTCTTAATTCTTATTTTTGTTGTGTCAATTTTAAGGATTAACAGTTAAATTTTAATATATAAAATAAGTTTTAAAAGTCATTTTGGTTTAAAAATCATTTTATATATTAAAATTTAACTGTGAAGAATTGTAATAAATGTAATTTATATTTTAACTGTTGAGAAATTCTGATGGAAACTGCGCTGATTTCGTTTTCATGAGTAATATATTTAATTTCGTGCTTTTAATGTTCGAATATCAAAATTTAACTGACACTTGTTTTTCAACGAGGAACTTATAATTTATACCAATGTATTTGAACTTTGACTTACGAGACACATTATTACAATAGTTCTCCTTGTTTATATTCCCATTCTTCAAAAGATATTGTTAGAAAAATAGTCATAAAATTTAGTCATAACTTAAGTTACTTAATAAATAACACTCGTATACTTTAAATAAGTAAAAACATATTATGAGAAGAAAATATACAAAAAACAAAAACAACAGCCATATTGTTAACTACGTTACATTTTCTACAATTTACCTGATACTAGAAATATTAAAAATATCCGTTTTTATAATAGTACACAAACATCACACAGATGGCAGCAATATTATTTTAACCCTTTGCACTCCAATTTTTTTTTATGTGGTATACCAGCAACTCCGTAGTTTATAATGCAAAATTATTAGGAAAAATTACTAAATTTTTAAAAATTAGAAAACTACATTTTTTGGTAAGGTAAGGTAAGAAAACTTAGTTATGCTAAGAAATATATATTTATTATGATATTATAATATTGGAAATCAACGAAAAATAAGCATATTCTAATTTTTCTAATTTTTCAATGTGTGGTATTTTAAAAAACAGTCTCCCAAATGCATACGTGGTTTGTTAGGACAATTGTCACAGTATTCACTAGTTTCTCGTCTGCCACCTTTTTCTGTCCTTTTTGAGCAGACCACACAGTCCCTCTTCGGATCTTTTCTCAAAATATGGAGTTTTCCATCAAGTCTGGCTTCTGACGGAGTGGAAGTAGATGATCTACTGCGAGGCTCTTTGTAGTCATCCACTAACTGATCTACTACTGATGTCCAAAACACGCGATTTTTTTCCTTTATGTCCTACAAAATCACTCTCACTGCTCGAACTTATAATATCATTGTCACATTCTATCGAAATTTCATCGGAAAAGTCACTTTGCACTTCAAAAACAAACTCGTCTTCACTACCACTAAATTCAAAATTCTCCTCCATATTTATATCGCAGTAAATATTATTCGAATAAAATGAATGCGTATTTACTGTTATAAATATAAAACATATCAAAAAGCACAACCTATCACAACTGAATACTACTATTTGTAAACTTGTAAAAGGACCCTTTAATTTATTACACAATAAAATGTAATCCTATTGTTTATGTCGCCGCTGCGGCGCCATTGGATTTGTTAGAATGTTTAATATGTCGCCGTGACAGCGCCAACGGAGTGCAAAGGGTTAATAATACCCATATAATAGTTATTTTTGTATTAAGGGCATCAATTTTTCGAGTGCTATAATCTTGATTATATCCGTGGTAAATACAACGTTTTTTTTTTACTTTGGTCTCTGAAATTGAAGAATTCAGTCAGTAGGTATTCGTTATCGTTTTGCTGGCGTAGTTAATTTTAGCTATGCTGTGATTTCTGTGAATGTACGAGATTGTTGGTGTTGTTTATTTACGAACTATTTTTTTTTAATTGATTGTCAAATAAAAATGGAATATATCAATGACTGTTCCAAAGAAATTTTGGTTGAATGCACAGGGAAAATTAGTACCACAGAAATCAAAAGAGATTTACGAAAAACAATACGAATTTATTACATTATCTGACATTTATCCATAAATCACGATTTTGATTTGTTTGAATAGCTGTTGCTTCGCAACTTTATACGCTCTAGGGCTATGATAGCCAAATTACGCTCGCTTTTGAGGGCTCATAAACAAGTTTATGATGCCAAAATAAAAAAAAAATTGTGAATATTAACTGCGTTCCAAAGGGAAACGTCAAAAACAGAAACGGTTCATACAGTTTCGCTTGTGTTCAAACTGATCAGTTTATGGTCGGTTTGGAACTGTTTCGAGATATGAATAAATGCAACTACCCTTTATTAATAGTGTATTCCGAAAATGAACCGGTTAGTTTTTTCAGTAACCGGTTTCATTACGGAACACGGTTTTTGAAAATTGTGGTTAGTTTTTAATAACCAAACTAACCGTGCTCGAGCGGCGGTTAGTTTGGTTACTTCACAGCTGTTGTTGACAAGTTTGAAACGTGTTTGGCGGCTTTTGCAGTGTTTGTGGATTTTTGTCTTATAAAACTATATTTTTATGATTATTTAACAGTATATATTCATATTAGATGAATTCATTTGTTCTGAAGCTCATATTTACTATTTACTTTTTTCTTTGTGTTATTTTTTTATCCCTATATTTAAGTTAAAGCAGGTGTGATGCAGAATACAATATTTTTATAATATAAACATTTTTCCATATTAAATAAATTTTACATTTCGAAACTCATCTGTCAAGTGACAACTGTCTTCGTGAAAGTGTTCCGTTATGACGTCATTCTAACCGTAACCGTGGTAAAATTTAACCGCACCGTGGTTCATTTTCGGAATATACTATAAAGTAATATGGTTTGTAATTTACATTTGACAAACTTGAATTTGACAATTGGTTTAAACTACAACAAAGCATACGCGTATTTGAAAACATTTATAAAATCGATGCAACACGAAAAAACAACTAAGGTAAGGTTGCGAATAAACGAAATATAAAATTTAGTTTGTAGAAATATTGAGGAGCACTGTTGTTCGACTTATGACGCAAAAGAGTATTCCTCGGACAACATATTTTTATCCACATTCTCTCCGTTGTAATAAATACTAGCCTGCAACCTAGTATTCCCAACAGTGATTTTGTTAGTTGAGATGCACTGTTTGCTGTGACGTCTGCGTCTTCGTCGAAACGAGAACGTCTCGAACAGAAACACAGAAACGTAGATAAGCACTCACGACGCCGACTCACCCCATGTAGAGCTCTGCTACTGTCTGTTCTCTTTCTAATTCGCTGCCTTTGCTGCTTATCGACGTAGCCTAGGATTGCTGATTCAAGAACTTCAATTCATCCTTTGCTGATTTTGCGTACTAGCACTCACTCTCACTTGCACCATCCTGGTTTATGGCATAATTAGTTGTTGATTATAATAGCTTATTATAATTGCATTTAGTGCCAATTCAGTGAGGACCTTCAGTAGTTTTAGTATTTCAGACCTATATCCAATAAAGTTTCCTTCCATATTTTTATATTTTCCACTTGTTTTATTGGTAAAATAAATAAATAAATAAATATATATATCATCACGCCTTCTACCCATTACTGGGTGTGGCACTCTGCTGAAACAGATCTCGGTAAGTGATATATTTTGCGCGTGAAGTGCGGTTACCAGTCGTCAAATCACGGCCCCCAAACATGTTAGCGGTGGAGGAGCCACAGGGATAGCTTTTTCAAATTATGAAAATTTGTCACCTGTGGGAATCGAACCAGGGACCTCAGGATCCACAGGCCGACTTCATACCACTGAGCTAGCCTTCCCATTTTATTGGTACAATGCGCAAATGCAGAATTCTCAAAAAAATAAAAAAATAAAACAATTAACGGTGTTCAGTTACATACACGTCAATTTCAAAATATGATTGCTACCATATGGAAAAATTTAATGTAAAAGATCTCACTAAATTTAACTTAATGATACTCATTGGATAAAGGCGCGGTGGACGCGCGTATTAATGCACATCGTTTAACATGCTGTGACGTCACCCGAACTAAGGTTCGTCAGTTCGAATCCACCTGTCGACAAAGTATGATTTGTCGTTAAATAAAAAACACAGTTACTTATATTAATCATACTCGGGCGCTATAAGCTAGTCACTTATACATATGCCTTAAAGTAACATCGACTACGAAAAGCGGCAGTACGGCAGCGTAAAAACTGGGGCTCGGTGTGTCCGGTAGGCCCTGGCCCGATTTGGGCTGTAGCGCCATTGAAGAAGAAGAAGATACTCATTAGAGCTCGACATTTTCGACAATGTTGATATCAGATTCAATCCGAACAGACTCGATTTAAGATAAGATCCGATCCGACTCAATCCGAGATACGATCCGATCCATAATCCAATCCGAGATTCGATTCGAAATCCGATCCGATATCCTATCAGAAATCCGATGCGTTTTTCTTATTTATAATATAATAATAATAATGTATTTATTTAATAGCTTGGCTAATACATAACATTGAACAAAATTTAAACTCAAATATATAACAAAAAGTCATATAAAATATACAAAAGAAAAAAAACATAATTATATACTCGTATTAATACTTAATCTATTTGTTTAAATAATAACATTTTAATCGATTTTTAAAAAGTTTTAGAGTTTGGGATGTTTTAATATCAACAGGCAATCCATTGTAACACTGTAAACCTTTATGAAATATCATGTTAAAAGTCTTTTTTTTACTTTTCTGATCTATATAAAAACATTCACCATTTCTTGTATTGTACATATGCATATCCTTTATTTTTTAAGTTACATTTAAGGTAATCTGGTAACTGCCCATTAACAATTTTAAATATGAATATCATAGCATAGTACTCACACAGTTGATTTATACTCAACCATTCATCATATCACTTACTCTACTGTATTTAGAACATTTTAAAATAATTCTCATAGCTCTGTTCTGTAATACTTGGAGCTTATTGATATCTTTTTGGTTACATAGATATAGAATGGTATTACAATAAGTGAAATGTGGTAAAATAATTGAATTATAAATCAAATTTCACCAATTGTAACGTTGTACATTCGAAAGAAAAATATATAGATTAAATAAAATAAGAAAATAATAGGAAAAAATTTTCCAACACTTGTCAAAGTTCCACAAAATTACAGCACATTTGAATCAACTTATTAGGTCATCATCAAAGGCTGGTGAGTTCAGCTTTAAGCAAAGACGCGTTTCGCTTGGTAGGAGCTCATCAGTATGGTGCGACCAACTATCCAGCTAGACCAACTAGGGGCTAGTGAACTGTGATGATTACCGAATAAGTTGATTCAAATGTGCTGTAATTTTGTAGAACTTTGACAAGTGTTGGAAATTTTTTTCTTATTATTTTCTTATTTTATTAAGACTCAGTTCCACATCGCAAATGATGATTTGGCTTTGTATTATTTATTGCTATTCAGCAGTCTGCGATTTTGTCGGTAGATGGCACTGCTTGGTTCTCCGTAGCTCTCATGTCAAGATACCTTCATTAGTATTCTTAACATCTGTCAGTTCAGCTTACATAGTACCACAGTTCACTAGCTCCTAGTTGGTCTAGCTGGATAGTTGGTCGCACCATACTAATGAGCACCTAAAGAGCGAAACGCGTCTATGGTTAAAGCTGAACTGATCAGCCTTTGATGATGACCTAATAAGTTGATTCAAATGTGCTGTAATTTTGTAGAACTTTGACAAGTGTTGGAAAATTTTTTCCTATTATTTTCTTATTTTATTAAGACTCAGTTCCACATCGCGAATGACAATTTGTCTTTGTATTATATAGATTAAACTAAACTAATAATTTTGTTATTAAAAACTAATTTTGTCAACGGCCATGGCTGCACTCATTGGAACTGATCTAAGCGATAACGCGAGTTAAGTAACGTTGCGCGCGGTTAGTACTTGGATGGGTGACCGTCCAGAGAAAACCCGCGTTGCTGTTGACCATAATACCTAAAACGCAGATCAGGGCGGAATGACGGCATATGACCTAAGTAGTTGGTCCGCCAAAGAAGCCACAGAAAAAAAAAACTAATAAGACATTTTTGTTATTAAATCATTTTGTAGTACATAAGTATTTATAAATTTTACGAAGCATTATCATTTTTTTTAAATTTAAATTTTAGGTTTTTTTCTCAGAGTGGATGCATAAAAGTTGTGAATGTAAATTTCAGATCGAATGGTTAATCCGAACTTTGGATCGGATGTTTTTTCGGACTTTCCAATCGGATGTTTTATCTGTCTTTCGGATCGAACGTATTATCGGTCTTTTGGATTGGATATTTTATCTGACGTTTAGATCGGATCCGTTTGTATTCGTTGAAAACGTTGTATTATACAAAAACCTAGAAATGCCTCTATTTCCATTGAAATGAATATGTACTAGTTATTAATCATGAGGAAGAGAAGCAAATTGTCCCCAAACGCTATGGTGCGAAACAGGGTGACACCCTGTCGATTCGCTACCAGTGCAACGCAACAGTTGGCTGTGAAAACTGCCAATCAAAATTGATGTTAACAGTTGAACGCCGACAATAGCTTGCGATCGTCTTTTGTGCTCGGTTTCATTAGACGCATAAAAGCAAACGTTTAAAACGTTGTGATGTTAACTTTTCTTTTACGATCATCTAGAGTGCTACGATTTCCTGGTGATGTAGAAAAAATGATTGTATACGTTTATACGACTTTCGATATAATGAAAATTTTTTCCTAAGTTCTTGATTGACAAAGTTCTAAGTCTTTGAGTGTATTGTATTTGAGACTTGAGAAAATTATATTTTTACAATCAAATTGGATTTTCACGACAAGGGGGGAAAATAGTCATCTTCTCTAATTGTTTATAAACATTTTACAAATATTATCATTTTTCTCAGTACTATCTTTAAATAAGTCTTTATAAAATTTTGAACATTTTTGCCCATAACTATTAACAAAGATAATAAATATACATACTTGATTTTAATAATTTTTTTTGAAACTGACCTAGTATTTTTCTTTTTACATATTCTTAAAATATATGAACTTAAATTTAAAAAAGGCACCTTAATACAGTTATGTTATCAATAAGCCCTTATTCAACGGAACCTAAGTGTTTTTTAGTCATAAGTTTAAATATAAAATTTTATTCCAAAACTCCAACTCGCATTTAAAATATAGTGCATATATATAATGAAGATTTGCCAAAATATCGAGATCGATTAAAATCCTTCCCTTATTATAGGTTTAGATTGAAGAAATAAAAATGTAAATTAAGTAGTAATGAAAATACTAAGAAAATACTAGGCTCAAACAAATGCATTTAAGTGAATCGTAGGCAAAATAATTTGGAAGAAAAGACATACCGGAGTGAGTTAATTTGAGGGATTACTTCTTTGCATATATATTTTTTTTAATCTTTAGAAAAATATCCCAGATGTGTTCAGAATGAATTAACGACAAAATTGTATTCTTGTAAGCGTTAAAAATGTTGTAATTTAATCATACACACAGTGTCTTACGAAAACTGCGCCATATGCATTTAATATGGCAAATCAACTTTCCACTTCCATTTTCGTGGAACAACCTATATACTGTTTCCTTGTGTTTTTCTTTTTATAAAGCTACTTATTCTCTTTTTTAATTTTTATTTATCATTCTGCACAATAGGAACTTATGATGGAATTCTGTATATATCCATCATGGGCGTCCGCAGGGGTGGTAAGGGGGGCGCCCCCCCTGGATATTAACTAGTGTGGTGACCACGACTCTCGAAAATAGGACTTTAACATGTAAAACTATAATTTTTTAATTTCCTGCTTCCTTAAATATTTGAAGCAAAAAAGCTTGAAATAAAAGTTTAGGACATAACATTCTGCATCTGAACCAATAAACAAAATTAATTTTGCATACTTTGTAACGACACAAATTAGATTTGAAAATGACGAAAATTGTCTCTAAACTATCGATAGGCATGAAATTGTAACAAAATTAAACATGTTTGACGTTTTATTTGTCAAAATAAATGAACTAATAAATAATAAATTTATTCTGACAGTTTTGACAGATTGAACGACAAACATTTGTTTAATTTTATGTCAATTTCATAGCTATCGATAGATTTGAGACAATTTTAGTAATTTTCAGATCTAATTTGTGCCGTTACAAAGCATGCAAAATTAATTTCATATTTTATGCCCTAAAAATTTTATTTGAAGCTTTTTTCTTTTAAATAATTAGAAAACAGGAAATTTAAAACAATGTGATTTTACATGTTAAAGTCCTATGTTCGAGAATCGTGGCCACCATATGTATATATAAATTAAATAAAAATTAAATTATAAGTTTAAAGATTATAAATTCAAGCTAAAACTGAATTTCCAGCAGTATTCTGAAGGCCAGCTACCGACATTTTCCCTATCGTAACGATTGAATAATCTAAGTAGAAAATAAAAACTGTAAAACTGCTAAATCGGAATTTATTGAAGAAATGGCTTCAATTTATGGAAGAGTTATTAGAAAATTGTCCTTCCTCTTCAATTCAAACCCAGACGACAAAGACTAGTAATTTATTTCACAAATTTAAATATTTTTTTATCCATTTGTTATCTGTATTTGTATTTATGTTATGTAAAAAAAAATATTTTAGAAATTTATGTATATCTGAGAGTTTTTTGTTAAACAAAAGCACAACGAAACTTATGACTTTATGAAATAGTTTCTACTTATCAACAAATATTGATGTGAAATTGTTCATTATTTACAGGTTTACGGATCTATAAACTTTATCACAGAATTCCACTATTAATTCCAATTAAAAATACAGAGCGTATGATTAAATGCCAGACACTGCGGCATTTTAATATCATATACATTTGCTGACATGTAGATTCGAAGGATGTCTTACGTCACAACAAGCAGCGATCTACATTTTAATATTTGTAAATGCATAAGAATTAGTTTATTGACACAATTGTCTGTGGGTAATTATTAGAAAATAATTTTTGAAAAAGCAATGAGCGTTCGTCGGGATTTGAAGCCAGAACCTTTCACTCGCATGGTGACTGCTCTAACCAATTGAGCTACAAATACTCGGCGAATACTCAAGCTTTTTCGTGCAATATTTAGTTGAAAAAAAATTTCAAGTGACATGGGTTGCGTCAATTCGTTACAAGTTAACTACGGTTGTTGACTTGTAACGAATTGACGCAACCCATCTCACTTTACATTTCTTCAACTAAATATTGCATGAGCATGAGTATTCGCCGAGCTCAATTGGTTAGACCAGTCACCATGCGAGTGAAAGGTTCTGGGTTCAATTCCCGGCGAACGCTCATTTAGTTTTCAAAAATTATTTTCTAATAATTACCAACAGACAATTGTGTCAATAATATATATATATATATATATATATATATATATAATAACAACGAAGATGCAAAATAAAAATAATTTGATTAATGAATTGCGATATTCATAATACAAGAATAAATATTAGAAACAGGATACGAAAATATTAAAACCATTTAGTTATTCGCATCTAATACATATGCATTAGATGATTTAATGCTGATATAACTGACCCAATAAGGAAAACTAATACTCTGTTACACTATGTCGAAACGGCCTCAGGTTGTTGTAAATAAACTCACTGACAATAACAACATGTAGAAATCAAACGTTGCAGATGTATGTTTAACGCACAAACAAAAGCGAAATACCTTCCAAAAAGTAAACATTTTAAGAATATTTTTTTTGTTGGTGGAAGAGAGAGTGAATGTACAAATTTCGCGAATATGTTTAAATGTGAGAATTTGTATAATTATGAACGCATATTTTGAGATTTGGGTCACATGTGATACGTCATTCCCACGGTTATTTTTATATGACATGCAAAATGCAATCATGGTGAGTAACTTATTCATAACTGCGTACTTACACTATGTTTTTTCCTGCCTTATACGAAGTAGTAGATCGCAGATAGGTTATTCTCTCATCACACAAAGAGATTTTTAAGAAAATATTGTATATGATATTGCAAATGCCCGAAAATCGGTAAACCTTAAAATTGATATACAAAATCTAGGATTTACCAATTTCATGTGGTAAATCTACGAAAAATTGTATAATTAATATTATTTCGAATTGGTAAAACCGCAGTTGATGGCCAAAACTGAAGTTGGCTGCAGAACCGCGATCTCTCTGATATGTAATATATATATATATATATATATATATATATATATATATATATATATATATATATATATATATATATATATATACATAAAACTAACACTATATACGAGTATATAGAAATGTTGTAGAAAAAAAATTAACAATGAAACTTGCAGTGAGATTTCTGTAAGAAGATTCCATTCATATGAACAAACTAAATAAAGACCGTACGGATTTGGATAAAGAAGTAATATACGTATATTTATTAATAAAACTGCAGTTAACAATTTCTTACTATTCACAACTATGCAAACAATCCCAAACAAAAAATGAATTTGACAATTTTAAACAAGGATAATTACTTGTATATATCGCTACATCATTCTAAGCTTGCTCCTATTGGTCGATTTCTAGGTTATCACCTAAAATGTAAGTTTGGAATTTACAAACTTTTGTATTAAAATCAAAACTAAATAGGTACTAATTTGTAAATGGCTGCATAAGATAAGAAGGCTACAAGATTGTTAAAATAAAAACGGAAAACATAAAACTAACACTAACTTTGATTAATGAATGAACCTTATGAACAATATGTAAAAACGTGTTCTTATATTAGTACAATTTAAAAAATCTTCATACATTTCCAAATTTCGTACATTTATAGTACCTTAGTCTACTGTTGCCATCTAGGACGAATTTTGCTCATCTCCCATTACAAAATATACTTTTAACTGAACATCTGCGAGATTCATACCAGCCGATATACGAGTAATGAACGCCCAAATCAGTTTCTTAAAACGTTAAATTAAAAAAAACAAAAACTGTAAATAAACATTTATGATAGTGGAACGCCATTAAAGCTATTTGCTGTAGAATAGCATGCATGCTTCGGGGTACATTTTTCTTTACTAACTTTCAATCTTAGTTATAAAACGGCTTTGTCTAACTTAAGCACTATGGATTTAAAGTAATTTAACTAACGGCGAGTAAAGCATGCTTGAAAGCAATATATTCCACTTTGAATAACACAGAAAAAGTTTATTACCTTTTTTCCATGACTATCGCTAGCTTAATACACAGAAAAGTTAATCATGTTTTGTTTTCTTTTTGGGGAATAAAGCCTAAGATATGCAGGTCACCAGTATCGAGCGATTTCTAACCGGGTTAAAATGTGATAGACACCCGAAACGCGAATAGCCTAGAAAGTGTTTTGCAGGCCGCAAAAAAATTTGGTATTTTTCGACGTTCTTGCAATCCTTTGTTTTTGTTTGTTGTTTGTTGTTTGTCTAGATAATTTACTCGCTTAAAAACTGAAAATGATTGTTTTTGATATTTATGTCTAGATAATTTACTCGCTTAAAAACTGAAAATGATTGTTTTTGATATTTACTGTAATTATTTTCGGAATTTGATACCTGTGGGTTAATTGGATTTTATAAAGGTTTTCAGCAATTATTAACAAGATTTTTGTAAAATTTCATTTGTATGGAACTCTTTGTTATAAAATGCGACGTTTCTCATGATTCTGAAATTGACATTGAGCGATTGACACCATTATTCTTGCCTCTATATTTAAATACTTGCTATCTTTAGAGTTGTTTACCTAGTTATTTCTTTACGAAAACAGGAAAACAAAAAGTTCATTTATTGAATAATTATCTCTCCTTGTTTACCCTTGCTATTTTTAAGTTTTGTATTAAACTTTGTACTTTGTACAGGGCCGTAGCGGGCGTTCGGGGAGATTATGTTTCAGAACAGTATTTAAATAATACAAGCTATTTACAAATATTAAAATACATTATCAGTAATAAGTTAACACTTTCATTTCTTAATCTGATTCTAACTTTATCCGTAACCGGACTTTAGAAGAAAAATCATCTATTAATTTTAAAATAATAAACAATTACCTGCGTTCTACTCTGGCAAAAAAATTACTGCGACTTAGCGTTAATAAAACATATCACTAATATTATACGGTTTATTATTAATCATAGTTTTATAGTTTTTTATGCTGCTAATATTTTTCTTCTACTGGGTGACTATAATTGATTGACAAAAATTTTATGTTGTCTATCCTGTTTAATTTGCAAGCCTGGTCACTGTCAACATGATAGGGTCGTTGATTTCCACCGAAGTTTGAATTTCTGAACGTTCGAACATTAGATTGTTTTGAACTTCGTCAAAAAAACTTCGAAACTTCGAATTTTCGAATTTTTTGAAGCTTCGAATTTACTAATTTTCGAATTTTCTAATTTTTTTAAGCTTCGAATTATTTAATTTTTTGCCACTGAATTAACGCCATCTGTCATCTCCAAACATGCTCACGCATAATTCGCGAAAAGTCGGCCACGAATTAAATAATAAACTCGGCGCAAAAACTCTGCAAGTTTAGGCGTCTTAATTAAGACATCTATTCTCTTACCGCCCATCTAAATGCTACGGACTTTTAGTAAAACGTTTTAAAATGACAATAAAAAGGATACAAAAACGTATTAATTAATACGTTTTTGACAGTGTAGCGAAATTTTAAGTCTAAATTGAATTAATTTGACAAATAATAATAATTAATAATAATTACTTATGAATTAATACAAAACTCTGCAAATGAGTTTATTCTGAAAATAATTCATAACAACATGCCGTATTCACGTTAGGATGCAGATTCACAATTCGAATAATTCGAAGATTCGAAAATTCGGAATATTAAAAAATTCGAAAGTTCGATCCAAATTCGAATGTTCAATAAATCCGAACATTCGAAGTCTCGAATATTCGATAAATCAACAACCCTACAACATGACATCTCTTGATTAATTTTTTTGGGTTAAAGTTTTCCCAATTTGGTGTTATTGTAAACAACCATTTTCATAAATGAAGGTGAAATAAATTTGACTATGACAGTTAATCAAATTATAATTATATTTTATTTGACATATTTGAATTTGACCACCAGGTGTACCAACATAAAACTTAAAATATATAAATATCCCTTAAAAACAATGTCAATCATTTATAGTCAGCCGGGATTTATGTTACTGTTTGTTTATTTACAACAAAATATTTTATGTATAAATAAAAGATTAAATACAAGAAAAATTGTGTTTTGTTATCTATTTATCAGCGAGGAGTGGCGTGTTATAAATTTGCATGCGGGCCGCATTGTCTCCTAGGAACGGCTCTGACTTAGCAAACATTTAATTGAACTATTCTTCCGGTATCTAACTTTTGCTTTTATGCAATATTGTAATTGAGATTATATACAACTGATAAGTATTTCATTACACGCTCAATTTAACTGATTCGGTAAGTATACCTAGAGTTTGGTTTAATCCAAAAATGCTTTTACCTGATAATGATTATTTGGACTGTGCAAATTTTTAAATCTACCCCAGATTATTTATAATTACCGAGTCTTTGAAATTGTTATACTGCTATTCTTCATTGGGATCAGAGCTGGGCAAAATCACGAAGAAAAGGAATTAAATCACAATTAACAAATCAAACAAATATTTTTTTGTGACAATTCACAATTCCATTCCACTTCATTTTCAAAGTGAATTAATTCACAAATCAAAGTGATTTGTGCTTTATTTATGTGAAATATAAATCACAAGTCTTTTTGTGAATTGGGGCTTGAGGTTTGGGGCTTGGAGCTTAAATCACATTTACAAGTACTAAATATTATCAATTTATTTAATATTTATTTTTTTTTAATATTGCATTATTATATGCCAAACATATGTGCACAACCGAATGAAAACAGATGTAAGTAGATACGAGGTGTGGCTATTAAATAACGAGACTGACATTTTATTTTGATTTCATACTTATTTACTTACTATCACCTTCAATATACACCCCTCTTCTATCCGTACACAATTAATAAAAAGAATCGAACAAAGTAAAATATATCGATAAATGGTTTTATTTAAAAAGTAAGTGAAATACATAATATTTAATGTTTGTGTATATTATTAACACAGTTGTTACAGTTGCTTATATTGACATAATGTAAAGTGGAAACTTTTGTACTGTCTAATGAAACATTGATTTCTTCCTGTTCATATTATCAACAGTAATATTATTGACAACAATTTCGGAGGCTTTAGAAGTACTAGCAGCAGGTTGATTGTCATTGTCGAAAATTATCTTTGGAGGTGGTTATGATTAAGAAGAATCACTCACTATAGTATTCCAATCTAGACGATTTTGAAGAAATTATCTTGAAATTAGTGAAATATTTTTAAATAACGTAGAACAATGTGCAAGCAATCAACAAACAAATCATAGCAACGCCGTAAAACATCGTTCTCGTGTAATATCATTAAAATTTTATAATTTTGATAATATTTTGGTGATTTTCTAAATCGCATAGTAATAGGAAAAATATTGTTTATAACACGTGCCGAAAAAGGTTACGTGTTCTTGCAGATTTCTGCACTCGGCAAGCCTCGTGCGTTAAATTCTGCACTTGCGCATAACAAGCCTTTTTCGGCACTTGTAAAAATAACTATTATATTGTTAATTTATGAAAAAATATTTGCTTTTCATTCCAGTTTATTTTTATGAAAAAATAATTATCTTGATTAAAGGCTGGTAACTGCACTTCACGTGCAAAATATATCACTTACCGAATTCTACTACGGCAGAGTGCCACAACCAGTAGATTAAAAACGAAATAAAAATGATAGCGCTACTCAATTTTATGAATCTGCCAGCAAACCAATAAGTATATTGGACATAGACATGTTAATAAATAGAAAAATATGTTTGTTCATAACAAGATTCCATTATAATCGATTTTAACTTAAATTTCTTTTGTCGCATTCAGAACTACCTGTCGAGAAAAATCATCAAAATTACTTCCACAAATTTCGATCTCTCCAAATCCAATTTCCACTTCAGTGTCCCTCTCCATCCAGGATATCTGTCCTGCTAGGAGTTTCCAGGCACAATTCCTGGAACCCTTTGTATCAGGCTCTCAGAACCACCAACAAGTTCCAATTCCAACCGAACTGAATTCGCCTTGCGACTCGCGATCACGTAGGCGTTGCCAGACTGCCTTCACCCGCAACGAAACAATCGATAGTGCAGTCATTGCTGCGTAGTAGGCTGAAACCTGGTCACCAGGTCACATCTGTGCGGCCGCTGTTTGGCCCTTTGAATCGATTGCTCTGCGGTGAAGAGAAAGAGAATGATGTGGATGAGAATATTGGGAAAGGGGCAATTTGCTGCAGATGGTTTCACTTTTGTTTTCGTGACGTTAGCGGGAGATTTAATTTAGGAGATGGTGTTGGCATCATGAGGCGTTTGATGGTAATGAGGATGGAACGATGCAGGTCAAGGTTAAATATCAAAGTGGGGACTGGAATGTTTTAGTAGGGTTTATACACAGAATATGCATTTAGCGAGGTTAAAGCTAATGCATAATTTGTAACTGATTTGTGATTAAATAGGAAAGGAATAATTTATTAGGCCTTTTTGACCCGAATACTTCGAGTTCAGCTTCTTTTTTCCGGATTTCGGATTAATTAGGTACCCGTTTTCCGGGTTAAACAGCATTTAAAATAATATTTGCTATTTATTATAATTGTTACGTATATGAAATACCCATATACGAGCCCGGCCCCACTTCAGTTGGCTCAATTTGATTTTTTCGTTTGATGTTATATTTTACAGTTTTATTTCTCATGTAGTATGCAAGAAAATGATATTAAATTTTAATGAGACATATACTAGTATGTTGTTAATACACAGATAAAATTTTAAGTCAATCGATAAATACATCTAGAAATGACAGCCATTGAAAGAGGAAGTAAACATTTCTGTTTTAATTAAGAAATTTTTGTTTTATTAAAAAACTGTATAATAATCAAGTTTGTTTTAAATAATAATTAACTTCAATTTCATCCGCCAAACTGCCCACAAGATAATAATCATGATAGTTCATTTGTGTGTTGATTTAGTTTATGTGAAGAAAAAAAATGAGAGTTAAACTGCTATACATTTTGTGTTTAAGATATATTTAATGTTAAATTTAGTTAAAAATGTTGAAAATTAATTGTAAAATTTAGTAAATGTAACTTACCTGGGTTTTTAGTATTATTTAAATTTGGGGGTGGCTAGCTCAGTGGTATGAAGTCGGCCTGTGGATTCTGAAAACCCTGGTTCGATTCCCACAGGCGACAAACAATTTTCATAATTTCAAAAAAACTACCCCTGTGGCTCCTCCATCACTAACATCTTTGGGGGCCGTGATTTGACGACTGGTAACCGCACTTCACGCGCAAAATATATCACTTATCGAGATCTGCTTCGGCAGAGTGCCATACCCAGTAATGGGTAGAAGGCGTGATGATATATTTATTTATTTATTTATTTTATTTAAATTTTTAATGAAAAAATTAAATTCGTGCCAACTCATGCGGGACTGGGCTCATATAAAGAGCAAATTTTAATCTTTATGATTTGAACATTTTTACATGAAGAATTTATAGAAATGTAATTTTTTTTTAATTAAAAATCATTTTTATTAGTTAGTGGTACAACTTGTAGTGTTTATAATAATAATGTATGTATCCACACAAGGTGATTTACAACTTCGTACATTAATTTTTAGGGCATGTTGTATTCAATGTACTGATCACGAAAATCAACATTAAAATTTTCAGAGCAAGTTTTGGGCCACTGTTTTCTAATGATGAGTTAGGTAATCGTTACCTACAAACTTGACTAAGCTAATTAATTATTCGTTTGTTTCGTTTTACCAATATTCTGTTATTCAATGTTAACTTCAGTAATATCCAAAATGTACTATTTTTTGAAAACTACACGTACTTTGGGATTTTACCAAAAAAAAAAAGATTATTTTTCAGTACATTGTATACTACATGCCCTTAAAATCAATGTACATAACCATGAATCACGCTGTATATTAGAAATAACTAACAAACTAAAAATGTTTACGTAAGTAAACCATTCCTCATTTTGTGAATTTTGAGAAAATTCTTCTTGTTCTATAATCAGTATATTATATAGGTACTCTTAAAATTTTACTCGAAGTATTCTGTATATATTATTTCCTAGAAAAATTGAGAGAAAATGCGGCGAAATTGTCTAATATGAATTAAGAGTAATATAAGATTTAAGGATTAGGAATTTGTTTCTTCGGGTAAATTAGAGTACAAAGATAAAAGCCCAAAGTAGAAGAGTGATATTATTAGCATATTTTATAGTTTTTGATAAAATGTTAATCGATTTTAAAATTGAACATACTAAATACGTTATCTACTCGTATTTTATCTAAAGAAAGCCTTTCGTAAATTTGAATACGATTGTTTCTTATTTTCGTCAAATAATTTATTAATTCACACCTTTCTTTTTTATTATTTAATAAACAGGTGTCCTCAGGGTTATTTCATAATAGTATTTTAAAGAACTAGTTTCATAAGGCAATCTGTTATCGCACGAGTCCAAATTTGGAAAACAAGCCGCTCTGCGGCGAGTTTTACAAAGGACGAGTGCGTTAACAGGCCTTATGAAACAACGTGTTCTTTATACTATTTTTTTTATTTAGGTAATTTTATAATTTTATTAGATTTTTAAAAACTCAAAAATATTAGTTTGCGTTTTTTATCATTCGTGTTGGTAGCGTTACTTATAACACAGACAATTGAAATATCATACTTTTTGACAATTAATCAATATTTTTTTCTGTATTGTGAATGTTTTGAATTTTGTCTGATTCTAGCATATTCTGTGAGTAATATTTCAACATGGACAGTTTACAATTTTGAAGTTATATGTCATTCATCTGTCAGATTTAAGAGCATTCATACCACTCCTACAAAATAAAAAGCGCCAAAAACAGTGCGCTTATAGATTTTCTTAGTAACGTGTTTACATTGCGTTTATACAGTTATAAGAACACCGAAATAAAAAAATAAATTATTAAATATGTTTGTAAAAAAATTATTATTTTATACCTTGGATAACTGTAGCTCTCGGTATTTTCCGCTACTGATAATTCAGCCGGACTACGTATGATGCTTATAATTTTATTTTTTTTATGTTCGGCAA
Source organism: Pterostichus madidus (assembly GCA_911728475.2). NCBI lineage: Eukaryota > Metazoa > Arthropoda > Insecta > Coleoptera > Carabidae > Pterostichus > Pterostichus madidus. The sequence continues at coordinate 11,066,670 of OU452313.1, read as the reverse complement.
AGTAGAAATTAAAACTTTAAAGTTAAAATGAAAAATAGTAGCTGGCAATAAGAGCTTTGTTTAAACTTCGTTTTAGCTAAACTCGTGTAACAGAAATTTAGATGAGACAACACTACATAATGACGTGAATACGAATATGTTGATATTAATATCTTGCACATTACAGAAAATTAACCCAAATTATCTTTTTTATTATTATTATTTCTTTTGCATTAGATTTATGCCTGCTGATAGAGCTTATGTTAAAGATTCTTATGCGTTCGTAACAGTTCACAAAGTTGCAACGTCAAAATTTCTATTGTTTGGATTAGAATAAAATTAAATTAGAACAAAGTTCTTATTTACTGCCAGCTATAAAGTTTATATTTGCAGTAGTTATTCTTTTGTAACTCGGCAGCGCTCCGTTGCAAATAAATTGTATTGTTCAAACCAGTTTCACATCAAAATAAAATAAACAAAATTCAATTACTTTAATACAGTTTATCTCAGTGTGGTGCCAAATGATTATGCAAAAAATAATCAACGTTGCATCATCAATGATAAACTAGGTAAACTAGGTTAGATATTGAAAAAACTTGGGTAATGGCTAATAGCTAAACCTTCTACCTCAAAACTGTCGATTCATCCTTCTATTTATTTATTATTTTGTTTATAAACAGTAGTGGTAAAGATCAGTGCACTATTGACATACTTTGAAAATAAACACGACATACAAATTCCAATTTATACTAATTACAAATTAGTAACATTTGTAAACTTTTATATGCTGTCGAACATATGCATACACGCATTTAAAATGAGAAAGAATTTCCTTGGTACCAATCCTGTCCAGAATATTTTGCAGGAAAAGATTCCAAACAAAAGTTATAGTCGACACATTTTCATTCAATTTTCCAACTAGGTATTTTCGAACTGAAGGTTTCTGATTCAGTGTCTTTTCTTCGGGTTTAGGGTACTTATTGCTCTTGGTTAATTAGCTTATTAAATAATAATTGTTACATTTTTATACGTTAAGTAGAATTCAGAATGCTACATATACAAATATTAATTTTAATAAGATTAATATCTCTAAAATTGGAAATGTTATGACAAAAGTATAGTTTGGTACTAACTTAAAAACTAAGTACATGAAAAAAAAATATTGATAGAATTAATATTTATAGTAAGGTAATAAAAACTATAATGAACTAATATTATACTAAAAGAACTCATTTCTACTAAGAACATCCACACTATCAAAAAAACCTAAATGGTAAAAGATAAATAAATAAATAAATAAATAAATATATCATCACGCCTTTTACCCATTACTGGATGTGGCACTCTGCCGAAGCAGATCTCGGTAATTGATATATTTATGCGCGTGAAGTGCTGTTACCAGCCGTCAAATCATGGCCGCCAAAGATGTTAGTGGTGGGGGAGCTACAGGGGTAATATTTAAATTGGTTAAAATGTTTGTCGGCTGTGGGGATCGAACAAGGATTCTTAGGATCCGTAGGCCGACTTGATACCACTGAGCCTTTACCCCATTAATTTTGGAAAATTTTAATGAAAATGTGTAGACTTTAACTTTTGTTTGGAACCTTTTCCTGCAAATTATTCTAGGAAGAATTGGTTTCAAGAAAATTATTTCCCATGTTAAAAGATAAATGAAACTAATACTATAACTACTACTAACGACAAAACAGAACTATCTTCTATACAAATTAATACAAAAATACTACTAGCAAACACAAAATGAAGTGACAGTAATAATTGTAATCTTATGGAGTACTGGCTCAGTTGGTATCGAGTCGCCCTGTGGATCCTGAGAACCTCGGTTCGATCCCCACAGCCGACAAACAATTTTCACCAAATTAAAATTACCCCTGTGGCTCCCCCACCACTAACATCTTTGGAGGCCGTGATTTGGTGGAGGAGCCAAAGGGATAGCTTTTGAAATTATGAAAATTGTTTTGTCGCCTGTGGGAATTGAACCAGTGTTCTCAGGATCCACAGGCCGACTTCATACCACTGAGCTAGCCAAAATAATAATTGATCTGAATTATAGGGTAGTATCTTTTTTGGTCATTTCTCAAGGGGATTTGAAGATTATACAATGAGATAAAATTCATTAAAATTGTCTTATATGAATTTGTATGTATATGAAGTTATAAAATGTTTGTTGACGAAAATCCAGGTTAGCATATTCAAAATTATATATATATATATATATATATATATATATATATATATATATATATATATATATATATATATATATATATATATATATAAGGTGGCTTAACACCCCAACTGGGGTTGCGCCGCTCCCAGCGGAGCTATCTAGATCTATTTATTGGAGTAGATTAGTCTCTATTTCTCCTTCATTTCTGCTATATTGTTTTTATTACATTTCTTCACATCTTCCTGTTTCTTGTTTTATTCTTCCAATTACAGATTCCTGCCTTTCTTAAATCCTCTTCTACTTCCCGTAACCGTATTCAAAATTAGTAACTTTATTTTTCAGTAATTAAGTAATAAGAATGACATCGTAGACTGCAGCAGAATTTATTTTGCAACTTTTATGTGCATCTTTTTCCTCTAAAATAGTCATGAAAAAAGCATCAAATTTATTGAATCATATTAGAAAACTACTTCCGAAATATTTATTTGCCAATTTCAGCAACTACCAGAACCAAAAATCCAATTTGTATTCCATATTGTCGTTGCAAAATCAAACGCGGCTAGTCGGCCCAACCTATTGCGCCGTAACCTGGTCACTAGGTTATTCGGTTTCCATTTCATTTGTTTTGCTTTCTAGCGGCGCGCCAGGCTACTAGATGCTGTAGATAAAGAGCCTGTTTACATAATGACGCAAACAATTATTAAATGGAGTTTCTAATTAACAAAATGCAGTGTTCCTGTAAATAGGGTTGTTTGCTGTTTGTGTTTATTTGGTGTGTTAGACTCTTTTCTGAAGTTGAGAGTATTTTTAATTGAATGAGAGTTTATGTCGTTCTTTAGATGCAAATAGTTTGAACGAGAATGAAAGAGTATTAAATGATAAAGAACATGGAAATTTATTCGTGTAAACTACTAGTGGTAATAAGATATTATATTACTAGCATGATAAAACAGTTTTTACTGCTGAAAGGAGGAATTGACTAGCGAGTCTGCTATATCCTTGAAACAGTAACATCAGTCACTTTGCATGTATTGTACAATATTTGATTTGTTACTCATTTGTAAACAAAATTAAAAATTACCATTACATCCTGTCAGTTACAACTGAGATGTCAAAAGTTAATATCTCCTAAATATTACTGTGGTAACACGCATTGTTTATTAACTTGTAAAATTGACAGCATACCTGTAAAAATTTTACAATATAAATATATATATATATATTTGGCTAGCACAGTGGTATGAAGTCGGCCTGTGGATCCTGAGGTCCCTGGTTCGATTCCCACAGGCGAAAAATTTTCATAATTTGAAAAAAAAGCTATCCCTGTGGCTCCTCCACCACTAACATGTTTGAGGGCTTTGATTTGACGACTGGTAACCGCACTTCACGCGCAAAATATATCACTTACCGAGATCTGCTTTAGCAGAGTGCCACACCCAGTAATGGGTAGAAGGCGTGATGATATATTTATTTTATTTTATTTATATATATATATATATATACCCATTACTGGGTGTGGCACTCTGCCGAAGCAGATGTCGGTAAGTGATATATTTATGCGCGTGAAGTGCGGTTACCAGCCGTCGAATCACGACCTCCAAAGATGTTAATGGTGAGGGAGCCACAGGGCTAATTTTAAATTGATGAAAATGTTTTGTCTGTTGCGGGGATCGAACCAGGGTTCTTAGGATCCACAGGCCGACTTGATACCACTGCGCAATTACCCCATATGTGATGAATAATGATAAATTTCAGAGTGAATAAATAGTTTGAATAAATGAAGTTTATTTTATTTTGGTATTATAAACTTATAGGTGTAATTTGGCTATTATAGCCCTAGGGCGTATATAGTTGCCAACCAACAACTATCCAAACAAATCAAAATCGTGATTTGTGGATAAATGTCAGACAATACAATAAATTCGTATTGTTTTTCATAAAACTCTTTTGGTTTTTGTGGTACTAATTCATCCCAAATTTCTTTAGAATATATACTGACTTCTTTCAATTTTATTTAACAATAAAGGAACAATTGTTTGTTCGTAAACAAACAATATTGCAACACCAACAATCTACATACATGCATAGAGACCATAGCATACCTAAAATTAACAACGCCAGCTAAACGATAATGAATACCTACTAACTGAATCCTTTTATTTCGAGGACCAAAATAAAATACGATGTTATATGTACCACAGACATAATCAAGATTATACCTTCGGGAAATTTAAAGCTTCCCGCTACACGTCGAAATTCAAACATTCCCTCAGTGCAATAATCTTTTGATTATGCCCTTATTCATAAATAAGTATTACAAATGAGTAATAGAAAAATTTTATTTATTTGTTGGAAGTATTGAAATAATTACTTTGGTATTTTCATTATTAACGCTTCGGTCCTAATATGGACATTATCAAAACTGCCTTAAAAATTGTGAAACAACTAAAGTACAATAATTAGTTATAAATTTTTTTTTTACTTGCCTCATAAAACAAAATAAATAAATCAGCGACAATAATAAATAAAAAGTTTGTAACAACTCTTACATCACAGTATTACTCGCAATGAACTAGTAGTAAATTTAAAGTTTATGTCAGAAAAATTCGGGAGACGCCCGGACTCGAACCGAGGACCTTCAGCTTGCCGGGCTGATGCTTTAACCACTAAGCCACGGCTCCCCTGAACGAATAGGCGTCAACCGAATTTATCTGTCATAGTGTCTAACACAGCATCGATCCCAAGACTCCTATGTCTCACAGGAATTGACAACGGGTTTCGTCTGTAGCGACACAATCTGATTTTTTTAAGGAAATCATACCACAAAGTAAATTTAAAGAATTTAAGTCATATGAATGACTTTGAAGTTTGATAAATTTAAAGTTTATGTCAGAAAAATTCGGGACGCCTATTCGTTCAGGGGAGCCGTGGCTTAGTGGTTAAAGCATCAGCCCGGCAAGCTGAAGGTCCTCGGTTCGAGTCCGGGCGTCTCCCGAATTTTTCTGACATAAACTTTAAATTTATCAAACTTCAAAGTCATTCATATGACTTAAATTCTTTAAATGAACTAGTAATACTTATTAATTGTTAAATATTTATGAAACTGAAACTGTTTATAGTTTATTTTATAAACAAAAAATGTGTAATACGAAATATAATTTATTATTTAAACATTAATAAATATTTATTTTCTTATAATGTAATGTTATTGTTATATTTGTTTTTCGTTAATAACTGTTAAATGTTGAAGTTTGTAAATAATATTTTAGATTAGACACCGTATGTGTTTAAATAATAGAAATACATTATAATTTAACAAAAACATGTTTGTTTACGTTAAGTATGCTAAATGACTAATAATAGTGTTTACTTATGCTATTTAATATTTTATAGTTTTAATTTTTATTTATTATTTGTTGCCTTATTGTTTATTTCTTAACGACTATATCACTGAAAGATTAAACAATGAAGTATAAATTGAATATGTATGTAGGTAATAAAACTTATTCATTGTTTTTAATGAAATAAAAATGTATTTTTTATTCAGAAGTACCATATTTATTTTTTGAGGGATTTTTAAAACCACTTGAAAAATTGGAATCGTTCATTGCCAAATGTTTATAATATTTTCTTAAGCATCAAGGGCGTTATGTAAATGATAATGCACAGAGGGCGAGGGTATCCTGCCTTAGCGTGCAAGATTTTAGTTTTCAAAAGAATATGTTGAAGTAGTTTTCATTTATAATAATTATGATTATAGTAATTCGTGTAAGAGTATTAATTAAAAGTGGCGTTTGCGTGAATGGAGCAGGTATTATGAACTATAATGCCCCGGATGTTATGGAGTTATTATACTATTTCGTACCAAACAACAAATAATGTTCAAGTGAAAAATGAATGATTTTTCGCACTTCCAGGTGTAAATGACGTACTTTATTATTTTCCTCGTCTGCGATTCGTGAAATAAACTTTACCCTCAGGATTAATTTATGCACTTTAGTATATAATATACTATTAGAGAAGAATGCTTCAAGTATAATATAAAAAAATAAAAAATATAAATATATCATCTCGCGTTCTTCTCGTTACTGGGTCTTGCACTCTGCCTTAGCAGATCTTGGTAAGTGATATATTTTACGCGTGAATAGCGATTCTCAGCCGTCAAATCACATCTCCCAAAAATGTTACTGGTGAGGGACCCACAGGTGTAGTGAAAATTGTTTGTCGATGGTGGGAATCAAACCCGGGTTCTCAAATCCATATATATATATATATATATATATATACAGTAATGTGCGAATTAATGTGAACATGAAAGTTTTAGTTCAAGAATAATACGTTTATTAGCTATGAAATGAGTATAATTGGTAATTAAATAAACATAAATTATTATTTCAACAAGAAATATTGCCTTTAGCTTAAATAACTTGTAGTCGTTTTAGCATCGAATTAATGTGGTTCTCCAAGATTTTCTCGTCCAGGAACTATATTGAAATTATTGCTTTAATCATCTTTATTTTAGTTTTGCAATCCACTGTCTTAATCCTGGAGTTACATATAACCCATAAAATCTCTATAGAATTTAAATCCGGTGAGTTCCCTGGCCATTCCAGGAAAGTGATCTTGTCTGTAAAATATGTCTTCATAATCTTCGATGTATAGCATGGAATTGAACTTTGCTGGAAAATTGCATCATCTTTAGCTTAAAATTTTCCAGCACTTAGCCAGTCAGTCTACTTATCAGTAATTCCTTCTATTTTTGACAATTCATCATATATACTACACTACGGCTCAGTGAGACCCTGTACTAGAATTATAATTAAGTTCCTGTTGTACAGAGCAGAATAAATAAATAAATGTTTACATTTAACAGCAGAAAATATACGTGCTAAATGATTTTTTTTGAAAATACTGTACCTATATTATGAACTCTGCAGTATTCTCTAACACACAAACCATATTTTCGCAATTCTCAAAGCATCACCTGCTTTGATCCAGACTCCCAGACATCCAGACCTACAAAACACACCTCGTGGTCGACAAAGCAGCAAGTTGCTCATTCAGGTCTGTGTCTCGTCCCTTCATTGTACCTCTCTTACCCCTCACTTCAACTCTGGACCCACGCCCTCATTCTTCAGTGGAACTAGATGGTTTTGCACACATCACACATGTCTACGGTTACGTCTGGGGTCTGGTTTTCGTCTACGCGTTTACTTTCCTTTCGAATGGTAGAGGTTGTTGGGTAATCGAGGCGGCTTGGTGGCTGATGGCGTTTATATTGTTTTGAATGTGATTAGTATTTTTTGTTTGTTTGATATATATATATATATATATATATATATATATATATATATATATATATATATATATCATCATCATCATCACGCCTTCTACCCATTACTGGGTGTAGCACTCTGCTGAAGCAGATCTCGGTAAGTGATATATTTTGCGCGTGAAGTGCGGTTACCAGTCGTCAAATCACGGCCCCCAAACATGTTAGTGGTGGAGGAGCCACAGGGATAGCTTTTTCAAATTATGAAAATTTGTCGCCTGTGGGAATCGAACCAGGGACCTCAGGATCCACAGGCCGACTTCATACCACTGAGCTAGCCATCCCATAATGATGCTTGGAGTTATATGGATTTTTTTAGATTGGTGATTGTCAAAGAGACGAGTGGTGTCTGCTTCAGCAACAATAATGTTAATGGCCATTTGCACCACTACCGTTTAACATTTAAACCAAGGTTTAAATTTTAAGCGGTTTGTACAGTTACTAAAGTTAGGTTTAAAACAGTCCGCCTGTAGTTTAACTTAAACCCTACTGCATCTTCGGCTTAACAGTACAATTATGTGATAGTTGCCGGATACCTACTTGAAAGAAAATATGTGAATGTGTTTTTCTTTTAAATTACTTTGAAATGAATGACATTTTTGATATTGACGATATGGACAATGATATAGAAGACTTAAGAGCTATAGAAAATATTCATATAAGAAAAATATATGAAAGATGTAATTAATTTTATAAGTTCGATGATGAAAACTTTTTAAACGATTTTGTTTGAAGAGAGAAAATGTATATAGTTTATTAACTTTAGTAGAACAACAATTAGAATTTTCGTATAATTTGTAAGTAATAATTTACAAGAAATAACATTTTTTTCCGCCATCTACAAAAAAATATTTTATATTAATAGTGTGTTTTATAATGTGTGATGAGTGAATGTTTTATGAGTGATTTTAGGGTTCGTGCTACCTCATTTGTTGGGATTTAGCGTGAAGATATGTATGTATGTATGTATGATATAATATTTATTATGTACACCAAAATACAACCAAAACATCAATAATTAATTTGAAAACACAACTGCTCACTTGTGCTTGGAATGACAAAACGAATTGTAAACAATATGTGTAACTTTAAAGTACCAAAAGTTACTAGAATGTTAGGGGAAAATACAAAAATTCCTAAATTCACACAAGGTATAATACTCCTAAAACATATTGTCATAAAATCTAAGGCTTAAGTAAACCGCAGTTAGATGTTACCCGTGCAAACCACTAAAAATTAAAACCATGGCGTAGCTTAAACTCAGCTAGTTAAACCGAAAAACTAAACGGTAGTGGTGCAAACGGCCATAAGAGAGATGTGAATATTTGAAAGAAATAAAACATTCGCAGTACAAAAATAATTGAGAAAAATCGTGTTCAATAAATGAAAGTATTCTTATTTTTACCGGAAATGGTTTTTATAAATAAAAACCATAGAGACAGCTGTTATTTCCGAGAATACATTTTGTTTATTTTATTACTAGTATATCTCAGGTTCAAATCCTGGCGGTGTCCCAATTTTTCTCTTTATAATTTAACGTTGTTTTTTATTTATTATTTTTTTTTTCACTACATTTTGAACCATGACGTAATTGGTCAGTTTTAAGAGGGTCCAGTTCTTATAGAGAGTAATAGTTATTTTTATAACAAGTGCCGAAAAAGGCTCGTTACGTGCAAGTGCAGAATTTAACGCACGAGGCTTGCCGAGTGCGGAAATCTGCACGAGCATGTAACCTTTTTCGGCACGTGTTATAAACAACATTTTTCCTACAACTGTGCGATTTAGTAAATCACTAAAATATTATTAAAATTTATAAAATTTATAAAATTTTAATGATATTACATGACAACGATGTTTTACGGCGTCGCTATGGTTTGTTTGTTGATTGCTTGCACATTGTTCTACGTTATTTAAAAATATTTCACTAACGTCAAAATAATTTCTTCAAAATCATCTTGATTGGAATAGTACAGTGAGTGATTCTTCTTTATCATTAACACCTCCAAAGATAATTGAAGCTCCGGATCATACTATGTTGGATCTATTTTCGACAATGACAATCAACCTGCTGCTGGTACTTCTGAAGCTTCCGAAATTGTTACCAATAATATTACTGGTAATAATATGAACAGGTACGGAAGAAATCAATGTTTCTTTAGACACAAAAGTTTCCACTTTACATTATGTCAATATAAGCAACTGTAACAACTGTATTAATAACATACACAAACAATAAATATGAAGTATTTCACTTACTCTTTAAATAAAACCATTTATCGATATATTTTACTTTGTTCGGTTCTTTTTATTAATTGTCTACAGATTAGATATACTCAAATTAAGGTTACGTTTATAAACGTCAAAATATACTACTGCATATTTACTAGCGCTGGTTCACCGTATCTTCTTCTTCCATAAGCGTCTGTGGTCAAAATATGAATTCCGCGCTCGGCGCGAAATTTAAATCGCTGTCAAAACAATATTCTTTTGACAGTTACGTAATGAAGCACTTTCCGCACTAGTGTTTCTTTGCTTTCGGAAACGCACTTGGTCTGCATTCATCTACTTTCCATACGTAACCAAGGCAATTATAGTTACGTAATAACAAAGAAATCGCACAGGTGTAGGAAAAACTAAATTATTGTTAGATTTACTATCTGGTCAGTGCTATATCGGTTAATCGTTGTACGGTTACTTAAATAATAGCATATTACGCAACAAGTTTGCAATGAATTCATATGAATTACGACAATTGTCTACGGCTCGTATCGTAACTTAATACTCGTGTATTAATAGCCATTATACACGAATTACACACACCATTTTTTTGTACGACCAAAGCCAACATCCAAAATTATTAAAATAAGTATCACCTTTGAATGTCAATAAATAAAGAATAATACTACCTATTACTATTTTATTTTAACAAGCCATGGAAATAATAAATAAATAAAAATATTATCACGCCTTTTTCCCATTAATGAATGTGGCATTCTACCTAACAGATCTCGATAATTGATATATTCACGGCCTCCAAAGATGTTAGTAGAGGAGAAGCCACAGGGGTAATTGAATCGGTCATTTAAAAAAAAAACGTAAGTAATTATTTTTCGAAAAACGTATTTTTACTAGAAGTTGCTTCTAGATAGCTACTACATATTCTCTGCAAAGATTACAAAAAATTGCATTGCTCCTAAATATATATTTTGGATATGTTTGCAGTCCAGCATTATAGAAAATCACAAACAGTTTTATCAAGATATATTTAATTGGCCAACTGATGAAAAGAAGAGAAACCAAAAAAATGTGGAATCTGATGGCGAATATGATTATGTACCTTATTTATGTAGTTCTGTATCATTTAATTTCCTTTTATTTCGATTTTATGTATAAAAACATACTATTAAAAATAATTTTTTTTTTTAATTGTTTGCTGTGCAATTAATTTCGTTTCCTGCAAAAACAACATAATCCAAATTTGATGGCATTTTTTCAAAATTTACTGAGATGTAGAACTTTATCAATTAATCAACATAATAGCCATAAACCCCAAGAATAATAATTAGTCTAGTAATTAGATATGAAGTTGCAGTTTATAAAGATTTTGAAATGACCGATTCAATTTTAGTGTGGTAAAAATCATGAAAACCTGTGTATTAATCAGTGTTATTTTGTGCCGATAATATATGTATATTAATAAGTAAATTAAAGTATGGAAGTAGAAAAATAATTCCACTTCATTATAACTTCAGTTAATAAAAACAGCTAGAAGCAGATTAATAAAATAAAAATACGAATGATCACAAAAGAGTGCTTTGTCATATTTTTCAATGCTGTGTAATATTTGAATGTAGGTTAGTTATTTTATTTTCGTGGTTGCAATCATTCATTGGTTGAAGTAGTAACGAAAATACAACAATACGTTGATGGATAACGTCTGTTATAGCGTTTCGAAACATTAGCAAATAACTGATGAGCGATATGGATATATTTGTCTTCGACTGATGTTTGTGTTTCTCCTTGTTCATGCTCTTAGATAATTTGTCAATATGTCAGAATTACCTGTTTTCTATGACTGGATGTTCTTATTTCTTATTGATGTGACTCATATTGGTTCTTTTCTGTTTTCGTTCGTCTTTAATGAATGTAATCATTTATAAATTAGCAACCTTTCAAAGAGATTTTATTCTTTATTAAATCATATTAATATATTAATATATCATGACGCCTTCTTTCTTCTTAATTCTTTGTGTGCAAATTTTCAGTTGTTGATTTTGGTAGATGACATAATCTTTTTAAGGACATCATACGTTTTGATAAACTGTTTCAACCTTGTTATTTAATGTTTAGTGATAAAATTTGCTAGGTGTCAGAAGAAAGGTTAAAAGTATCATGTGTTACTGTTACTTTCCATAAATGAAGTAACATACAGAAATTATCATTTCCTTAACCACAATAATATGAGGGCTTTCATTTAATATCACTCTCATTATGATTTGAAAATGGAAACACTAAAACATTTAAACAAATTTTGGTTCATTTCTTCCCAATTTTTATCATTTTGTTGCTCTTTTATAACAATATTAAACATTCAATGGTAAATGTTATGGGCAAAACAACCCGTTGTTACCACTACGTAATTTATATTTATTTAGTTATAGGATTTGTATTGGATTTTACTAATGGATAGTGAAATTTTTCCTATATAAATATATTTACAATTTACAACTATTTACAAAAATGATTTGGTTTTAAATTGAAGTTGAATTTGAAATTTAGTTTTTAGTTTAGAAGTCAACTGTGTTTGATTCTGTGATCAAGTGTTTAATTTAGAAGTCGATAGTTTGAGATCTAGTCTTCAAGTCTTTAAAAATTAGCAATTATATAAACTTTGAGGTTACTCCCCACTAGAGGGTTTTTACCCCCGTTAGTAGGTGTTCTTGGATTTCATTGGTCACATATTTAAATGTGTTATGAAACGAACAAAACTTTGTTTCTGTTTTCTTTAAACGCGTCAAAATTTAGTATTTAAGTTAAGTGGCTAAGTCTGGATAATATCTGTCAATAGTTAGAATTTGGAAAAGTGATTTTAAAAATGTGAGAGCAATAAAAATTGATTTGGGTTGACACTAACATGATTCTAGGTTTTAAAGAAAACTATAAATTAGCTAGATGACTTTCGAACTAAAACTGTTTGAAGTGGTTGACATTAATAAATTAGAATACAAGTTATGTGAAAATAGGAATTAGGTTACATATGAAAATTAAGAAAAAGTAATAAATATACAATACTTAAAACTAACAAAGTAAATAATAATAATAATTATGATAATGAAATAAAAATAATAATATAGAATATAATATAGAATTGATTAAATATAAGTATAATAAAAAAGGGTTATGGGCGGCTCCATGACAGTAAAATTCATTGCTATGTTAGAAAAGTATGCTGCAAAGTACTTTTTCTACTGAACAATTTTTTAATAGTTATTTTTATAACAAGTGCCGAAAAAGGTTTGTTAATTTAACGCACGAGCACGTAACCTTTTTCGGCACGTGTTATAAACAACATTTTTCCTACAACTGTGCGATTTAGTAAATCACTAAAATATTAGCAAAATTTATATAATTCTAATGATATTACACGAGAACGATGTTTTACGGCGTTTATGGTTTGTTCGTTGATTGCTTGCACATTGTTCTATGTTATTTAAAAATATTTCACTAACTTCAAGTTAATTTCTTCAAAATCGTCTAGATTGGATTAGTACAATGAGTGATTCTTCTTTATCATCAACTCCTCCAAAGATAATTGAAGCTCCGGATCATGCTATGTTGCATCTATTTTCGATAATGACAATCAGCCTGCTGCTGGTACTTCTAAAGCCTCCGAAATTGTTCTCAATAATATTACTGTTAATAATATGAACAGGTACGGAAGAAATCAATGTTTCTTTAGATAGTACAAAAGTTTCCACTTTACATTATGTCAATATAAGCAACTGTAACAACTGTGTTAATAATATTCACAAACAATAAATATTATGTATTTCACTTACTCTTTAAATAAAACCATTTATCGATATACTTTACTTTGTATACTTTTTATTAGTTGTCTACAAATTAGATATATTGCAATTTAAGGTTATGTTTATAAACGTCAAAATATACTACTGCATATTTACTAACGCTGGTTCACCGTATCTTCTTCTCCCATAAGCGTCTGTGTCCAAAATATGAATGCCGCGCTCGGCGCGAAATTTAAATCGCTCTCAAAACAACTTTCTTTTGACAGTTACGTAACGAAGCATTTTCCGCACTAGTGTATATTTGCTTACACCTTACAGAAACGCACTTGGTCTGCATTCATCTACTTTCCATACGTAACCAAGGCAAGTTACGTAATAACGAATAAATCGCAAAGTTGTAGGAAATAGTGATTTTTATAACAAGTGCCGAAAAAGGTTTGTTACGTGCAAGTGCAGAATTTAATGTACGAGGCTTGCCGAGTGAGGAAATCTGCACGAGCACGTAATCTTTTTCGACACGTGTTACAATCAACATTTTTCGTACAACTGTGCGATTTAGAAAATCACTAAAATATTATCAGAATTTATAAAATTTTAATGATATTACTCGAAAACGATGTTTTACGGCGTTGCTATGGTTTTTTTGTTGATTGCTTGCACATGGTTGTACGTTAATGCACTAATTTCAAGATAATTTTTTCAAAATCGTCTAGATTGAAATACTACACTGAGTGATTCTTCTTTATCATAAACACCTTCAAAGATAATTGCAGCCTCAGATCATGCTTGGATCTATTCTTGACAATGACAATCAACCTGCTGCTGGTACTTCTTAAACCTCTGAAATTGTTGTCAATAATATTATTGTTAATAAGATGAACAGGTACGGAAGAAATCAATGTTTCTTTAGATAGTATAAAAGTTTCCACTTCAAATGATGTCAATCTAAGCAACTGTAACAACGTGTTATTAATATACACAACCAATCAACATTATCTATTTCACTTACTCTTTAAATAAAACCTTGTATCGATATATTTTACTTTGTTCGGTTCTTTTTATTAATTGTGTACATATTAGATATACTTTAAGGTTATGTTTATAAACGTCAAAATATACCACTGCATATTTACTAGCGCTGGCTCACCGCATTTTCTTTTTCCATAAGCGTCTGTGGCTAAAATATGAAATTCCGCGCTCGGCGCGAAATTTAACTCGCTCTCAATTAAACTTTCTTTTGACAATTGCGTAAAATACAAATTACTTTCCGCACTAGTGTTTCTTTATTTACAGAAACGCATTTAGTCTGCATTTGCCTACTTTCCATACGTAACCAAGGCAGTAATAGTTACGTAATAACAAAGAAATCGCACAGTTGTAGGAAAAATCCATTTACATGCGCCCTTAACCATTCACACACGTCTCCTCATCCCTCACCCATTCCAACATATTCTCACATTTGGCGTCACTCAGATGGACCCAGGCATACTTGACTTTAATTTATTTGTTTAGAAACAAACACAATCCCAAACATATTCTCATAATACTTCATATTTCTTAAACCAATAACTATAAATTAACTGACATTAAACTAAACACATAATTTAAACAATAACACCCTAAATTATAAATATTGTCACACTCGTAGACCCCTAGAGGTCCGCGGATCAGTTAGAGAAACGCTGATTTAGAGTATTTGATCGAATTTTATGAAATGCTTTATTAAATGGCGAAAATATTAACTGTGTGACATCAGCTTAAGGCAATATAAATCTAGTGATTTTTGTAAGCAGGGTGCCGCCGCCTCTCCTGTGTAATAGCTCATAAACTAAATCACAAATGACACCAACATCTCCAGTTTTCAACAAGACAACCATCCCATCAAACTAAAATACAACTCTATCAAACCCCATCACCCGAGGCGCCGCATCCCTAAGTTCAATGCTCCACAGTTCCACGAGACCTGAGCCCTCCCTTCACAGTTCAGTCAGTTCAAAACCGACATCCTACCAGCGACCTCGGCATGCATGCATCGTGCAGCAAGAACACAACATAGCACAAGTTCTAGCGCAGTTCAACGGCGCAGTGGTGGTGGTGGTGGTGGTGGTGGTGGCGGCGTCGACTGGTTCGATGACACGTTCCTGTGCAGTGAACCCAACGCGCAAGCGCTAGAACACACAAGAAGTGGATGGGATTCCCCGAAGAGCGGCGATAGCGTCCAGGATGTGATGAGAGTTGTTTTGAAGGGAGTTTTTTAAATGAGAACGTGTGAATGGAGCAGTGTTAGTCATTAGGAAAGAAATGTATAAATTTACGAATTTTTAATTCAGTTTATGGTTATCAAAAATAATAATTATTATGGGATAAGTGGTGGATTTGAGAACCCGGATTCGATTCTTCCAGTCGACAAACAATATTCATCACATTAAAATTGTAAAAAAAATGTAATAATTTTGGGTTAAAACTCAAGGATTCTTAGAACAAGGGATGTCGGTAAAAAGGTTCAAAGAGACATAAAAATTTAGGGAAGGCTACATGACGGGTAGTCGTCTTAGAAATTTCAAACAAAGAAAAAATATAACTTTATAAAAGTACAAAAGTGTCAAGCATCTTTACAAGAGTGTCACTAGCAATTTATGGGCATACTTAAACTAGTAGAATACAAAAAATAACTAAAATATTTTGAACAATGAACCATCTAGAAAACTTATGAACTAAAAATAAATTATTGTTACTTGATTATTATAAACTAACTTAATTAAAATAAAACGTTATGGGGCTGTTCCATAACATTAAGTAATAATTGTACTAGTGCAATTACAGCGATTATTTTTTCACGTTTCTCAAAACCAATGAAATGCTCTATTGTATGTCACGTATCTGTGTTTGAACCAATCCTGTCATTATTATACTGAGAATAAAGGCTCTTGTGATTATTCCCGGGAATAATCACTGTAGATGCTTTTTTGTTTGTAACAAATGATAGGTAGTTGTCAAATAATTATTTAAAACTGTCAAGTCAAGTAAAATGAGTGAAAAAAATCGATTTAGATTCTTTTCAGATACAGAAATACACAAACAAATTTTGGAAACAACTTCGAAGAATACATTAATAAGTAATCCGATATGGACCCAGTTCAAAATATTTTAAGTTGGAAGAATCGATCTTAACAGCTTAGTCAAAAAATAATCTAATTAAATATAACTCGAGAGTTCGATATATTAGAAAATAATTCTCCAGTATCTTTTTCAAACTTGTTGCCATTTGGCAATAGCCTACGGGCTTTCGTGACTATTGTCTGGCAACAAATTTTCAATTTGTTCTCACTCTCTTGTTATATTATTAGTGATAATTTTGTGCATAAAAAGTGAGAGTTTTACTATAATTCTTTTTAGTTACCTAGCAACTTTGTTGTCTGACATATAATGAACAAATGAATATATAATTATAAGCATGTCAAAATATTAATTTTGTAAAATTTTGGATAGTTTTCGTGGAACAATATTCTTATTGAACGCTGTTCTCTAGGCTTTTGTTGCTCTTAGGAAAATTCCACAGCAACAAAAGCACTCGTGAGTTCCAAAAATCATCGGTAATATTCAATGAACTAGTTATATTATAAGTGATAGTTGAAGCATTTTTCAACTCGAGACATCATATGAAAAAATGATGAAAAACAAAATTGTTCGCATTCGATTTCACTAAGATGCATTTAAATCACTGTAGTGACACTATTTGTACATTTTTTTGTAAGACGCGATAAATTTTCATCAATTATCGTATAATTCTACGGATGTAATACTACCTTTAAAAACATTTCTTGTAAGATTTACGAGTACATCGCACAAAAAGTAATTTGAGATCCACCTTTCGTTCTCGGCTCTAGATCCCAGTACCCAAACAAGAAATCTTCTTACGGAATCCCGCCAAAATTACCTACGTCGTAGTATGCATCCCAGGCGCATGCGTTCGTCATTTCCCGCGTTTCTCCTCTGCCCTGGTTTGAGGAGAGGAGAGTGAACTCTCTCTTTACGACTTGTGATTGTTCTGTCTCTATCTAGGGACCGGGTGTGTGAGAGAGACGCTATGGCGTACTCCTACGCTTGTTCTTCTATACCTCCTTGTATCTTCTTTTCTCCCATTCATCTTGGCAATATGCAACGCTATTAAAGAGCACAAGTTGTGGAGTGCGGTCCGAAATTGCTTTCGTTTTTGTTTTGCTTCGTTGCAACTGACGTACGGCGTACTAGATTTCTAATAAAAATAATCGTTTTTTTTCTTTGTTAGGAAGAATTTATATAATGGTTCATTATACTTATTATATTTATATTCACGATGCAAGGTGCATGCAGAAGAATGAATAGCATTATAATTTAGACTTACAGTCACGTCTTGCTTAGTTAGTATTTTATAGTAATCATTCATTCATTTATGATTACTGGTAAAGCGTTGGTAGTAATAGATCTTGTAGTTTGAATGGCATTAATATTTTTATTTTATTTTAACTACATTTTTATTTTACAGAAACGCTTTATGAATTAATGAGGATGCATTTCTACTTTTTATAAATATCTCAGTTAAAGTTGCAAATCTTGTAACTGGTTGATGACTTTTGTTATCTTAAAATGCACGTGGTAATATTTATTTAAATAATTATAAATTAGGCCGTTTATGTTTAAATTGTATGGAGTAGGTGGCACAGTGGTTATCGTGTCGGCCTGTGGATCCTGAGAACCCTGGTTCGATTTCCACTGCCGACAAACATTTTCACCACTTTAATACTACTCCTGTGGCTCCCTCTCCACTAATATCATTGGGGGGCCGTGATTTGACGGCTGGTAACCGCACTTCACGTGCAAAAATATATCACTTACCGAGATCTGCTTCGGCAGAGTGCCACACCCAGCAATGGGTAGAAGGCGTGATGATATAGGTAATTATTTATTTTTATTTTATGTTTAAATTGTGTTTCTGTTTAGTTTTACTTTAGTTTATTGTTATTTGTTTTAGGAAATTTTTAAGTATTGTGGGAATAAAAAGTTTCTGGTGTGGTTGCGTTTTTTGAAGCAATAAATTAAGGTCAAGTGTGACAGGGTTCGTCTGGGTGACGCAAGTGTGAAAGATGAAGTGGTGAGGGATGAAGAGACGTATACGAATGGTTAAGGGTTTATAGTTTTGAAAGAAAATGTATCCGGCGACAGAATAGGAGGTTGAACTAACTATCGCACCATGACACCAATGCAATGCAGTGGCGTACCTAGAACTTTTGCCGCCCAGGGCGGTCTCCAGTTTGCCGCCCTTTCTAAGTCAATCAAATGGTGGTTTTTATAAATAAAAAAATAAATATAAAATAAATATATCATCACGCCTTTTATCCATTACTGGGTATGGCACCCTGCCGAAGGAGATCTCGGTAAGTGATATATTTATGTACGTGAAGTGCGGTTACCAGCCATCAAATCACGGCCCCCAAAGATTGGTGGGGGAACCACAGAGGTAATTTTAATTTTGTGAAAATTGTTTGTCGGCTGTGGGAATCGAACTAGGGTCCTCAGGATTCACAGGCCAACTCGAAACCACTGAGCTATTACACCATTAAATTAATAAACATAAATAAATAATTGTAATTGAGACAAACTATAGGTGGGGAACTTTTTTACCATTGGATGGTATATTTAAATTAGGCAGTAATAAAGTAATTTTTCGAGATAATATTTTCAACCCTACATTGACTTGACGATGAAGAAAAATATTCGAAATCATATAGTAATTCATAATTCGTAGAAATCGAATAGTAAACTTAGAAAGTGAACAAGTGTTTTTTACAACTAAAACTAAATATAAAAAATTCCGCCCCAAAATATGTGCCGCCCGGTGCGGACCGCACCCACCGCCCTCCTCTAGGTACGCCACTGTTGCTATGGTGAGAAATATAGGAGTTACGAAGTTGGTTAAATTATCATGTTTTATAAGACAACTTTAATTAGTGAAACAATAATTTTTTTAGATCAGTTGTTCTCAAAATAGGAGGTTTAACGTTCTTATTCTAAATGGGAATCTGTTTTCTTTTTTTATATATTTACTTATTCGATTGAGTACTTTTCTTCTGAATACAACGAATAAAAATGTGGCTCAGTGGTGTTGAGTCGGTCTGTGAATTTGAGATCCCCGGTTCGATTCCCACAACAGACAAATAGTTTTCACCACATGAAAATTATCCCTGTGGTTCCTCCTCCACTAACATCTTTCGGAGCCGTGATTTGACGGCTGATAACCGCATTTCTCGCGCATAATTTTATCATTTACCGAGATCTGCTACGTCAGAGTGCCACACCCAGTAATAGGTAAAAGGGGTGATGAGATATTTACGTATTTTACTTAACATTACAAATTTTTTGACAAAAATAGGAATCAGTGTGTTAAAAAAGAAACAAATGAATAAATTATAATATTTTTGGTTGTTTGAAAATTCATTTAGTACATTTTGAAAGTGTATTAGAGAAAAAATCTAAGAAAATTTAGTTACATATTCAAAATATAGACATGTGAGTACATTAGAGAAATGTAATTTGAGCCAAGAAATCGATTGTGACCCAAGTCAATGCAATATACCAACTGTTTTTGAAATATGAGAGAAAATTCCAAAGAAAATTGAAGAGAAAAGTTGTTTCTTGGTTTCTTATTTTTCATGTTAATCTTTCAATCTCTCATTACTTCCCGAGCGAAGCTCGGTCTTCCAATCATTGTTTACAATTATCAAAAGTGGGGTATAAAATAGAGAAAATATTGGTAAATGCGTTGAACGGGTATCATTAAAGGTGTTACTCTGGAAATACATTGAAAATGTACTTAATATTATTAAAGTATTGTAGACAAATTTTAGAATAGGAAAAAATATGAAATTAATAAACATAATAAAAATAATATGAAAACTAATAAAAATTCACACAGAGAATTACAGTACAGACAATTTTACATTGTGAACTAATAATAATGAAAGATATGAAACATTTTATAACTCCTAAAATTGAAATAACAATATAACTTTAATAACAGGATCCGGGCCTATTTTCCAATGTTATTATTATTAAGTGAGTTTTTTGAGCAAGCTACACAATATTACTAGTTTATCTTTATTATATTGATTTTACGATCAATAAAGTTTAGATCTATGGAATTAATTTCATTTGTCTGATGTAGTTATAGCTACGGAGGTTGTTATCGTAGTAAATGCGAAACGTAAAACGCAACAGAAAGATTGATTAATGTATATGTAATAAAAACTTGTTTATTAAATATTTTATTCATTACTTTTTCTGCAAGTTCCACTTATTTTTGTTTATTGTTTGTTGAGTAATTAAAATCTCATTAACTCATTAGTATTTTTACAAATATCCTCGTAAAAATTGTTGTTTTAATAATTCAGTATCAAGAAAAAAGTTAATTTATACTTTACAACATTATTAGCAACTGTGAACATGAATAATAAAACTTATTTTATACCATTTAAATGATATTAAATTAGTTTATCCATTAAATTATTTATTTTATGCAATAATTTATTACTTTTTATGAAGGTATTAGCAATTATTGTTTTTCTATGATTATAATTCTGTATTTAATGTAGTATTCGGTATTGAATATGTAATTACAATAATTTATGAGAATATATTTCCCCTGTTAAAACTTAAACTTAAATTAATAAAGAATTGAAGAAATTAATTATGATACGCTCTAGGTACCCTTGTACCATTGTATTTTAAAATTTTTGTACGTAACTTCTAAATGTAATTATTAACAGCGATGTTTAAAAATTATCGGGTCGGCCTGTTGATCCTGAGATCCCTGGTTCGATTCCCAAAACTGACAAATATTTTCACCACATTAAAATTACCTCTGTGGCTCCCTCTCCACTAACATCTTTGGGGACAGTGATTTGACTTCACGCGCATAAATATATCAATTACCGAGATCTGCTAGACAGAGATGCCACTCCCAGTAATGGATAAAAGGCGTGATGATATATTTATTTATTTATTTATTTATGTGGTATCAAGTCGGCCTACGGATCCTAAGAACCCTGGTTCGATCCCTACAGCCGACAAACATTTTCGTCAATTTAAAAATTACCCCTGTGGCTTCCCCACCATTAACATCTTTCGGGGCCGTGATTTGATGGGTGGTAACCGCACTTCACGCGCATAAATATATCACTTGCGAAGATCTGCATCGGCAGAGTGCCACACCCAGTAATGGGTAAAAGGCGTGATGATATATTTATTTATTTTATTATTTATTATTATTATTTATGTTACTCTGTACAACAGGAACTGAATCCCAATTACAGCACAGGGTCTGGACTCACCGAGCCGCAGAGTGGTTGTAATTATAATTTCTATCTTGAGTGGAAATCGAACTCGGGATCTCCGGATTCGAATGTTATGTTTAAAAATTGTCAGTTGTCTATCATTTCAATTATTTAAAATTAAATAAATAGCTCAGCTCACATTCCATTTTCAATATTTTTTTGGCGGTGAGAGGATTTACATTTTAATAATAATAATAATAATAATAATATTTATTTATCAAAAACAAGATATACATAGTATACAAGCTTGATAGGTTGGATTTCAGCACAGGCTGGTTTTTCAAATGCATCCTTCCTTTGGCCGGCTCTGTAAATAATTAAAGTTTTGAAAATACACTCTAAAATTACATGATTGTTTTCCCAATTGCAAAGTGACTCATCGTTTAGGCTCCCGGAAAGAGTTACATTACTATCCAGTAGGCGATGACTGAGTCTTCGTTTGTTTCCGGTTCATTTAGCTCCGGACATGACGTGGCAATTAACGGAAAAGAATAACATGAACTGGTTAATTACTTGCTTGTAGCTCTAGCCGCAGCGCGTCTTGGTATTGGCTATGCATCGCTGAGCTATTTTTACAGACAAAAACGAACCGCGGAAAGAAATATCACAATGTAAGCTATAAAATAAATGAGCCATGTGGACATAAATGCTTAACTTTTTTGAATTATGAGCTAGATTCTAAATCTTAAATCTTAATTATAATCTTGCTGCTAGAATATGATTAAGATAAGATTTAAAATATGAAACTTTTTAATATATAATTATTTTATTTCTACCTAGTTCATTATTACAAGATACATTATTTAGTTCATAATGCATTATATGATTTTGTCTACGACCAAGCAGAAAGTAGACATTTCTAAGTGTCATTTAAGTGCAGAAAATTGATTATTACCCCGCGCCGAGAGATAAAAAAAGTAAGAGTGTATCTATGAATACATGACAACTGATAACAGTATCAAGTGAATTTCAAAACAGAAGAACTATCGAAAGTGATTTTAAATTCTTTTTCCTACAACTGTGCGATTTCTTTGTTATTACGTAACTATTATTGCCTTGGTTACGTATGGAAAGTAGATGAATGCAGACCAAGTGCGTTTCTGTAAGCAAAGAAACACTAGTGCGGAAAATGCTTCGTTACGTAATTGTCAAAAGAAAGTTGTTTTGAGAGCGATTTAAATTTCGTGCCGAGCGCGGAATTCATCTTTTGGCCACAGACGCTTATGGAAGAAGATACGGTGAACCAGTGCTAGTAAATATGCATTAGTATATTTTGACGTTTAGAAACATAACCTTAAATTGCAGTATATCTAATCTGTAGACAACTAATAAAAAGAACCGAACAAAGTAAAATATATCGATAAATGGTTTTATTTAAAGAGTAAGTGAAATACATAATATGTATTGTTTGTGTATATTATTAACACAGTTGTTACAGTTGCTAATATTAGCATAATGTGAAGTGGAAACTTTTGTACTGTTTAAAGAAACATTGATTTCTTCCGTACCTGTTCATATTATTGACAGGAATATTATTGACAACAATTTCGGAGGCTTTAGAAGTACCAGCAGCAGGTTGATTGTCATTGTCAAAAATAGATGCAACATAGCATGATCCGGAGCTTCTTTATCTTTGGAGGTGTTTATGATAAAGAAGAATCACTCACTGTACTATTCCAATCTAGACGATTTTGAAGAAATTACCTTGATGTTAGTGAAATATTTTTAAATAACGTAAAATATCATTAGAATTATATAAATTTTGATAATATTTTAGTGATTTACTAAATCGCACATTTGTAGGAAAAATGTTGTTTATTACTATTTCAAAGTGTTTCTAAATGGCCGTAGAATAGTTATTTGTGTACGCTTCGATCAACAATCTCCATGTGCGAGCGGCAAGGACACTTTCTACTCAAGGTGCATACAATATTTTTTCTACGACCAATTAGAAACGCTTGTAAAATAATTTAAAATCATTTTTCCTACAACTGTGCGATTTCTTTGTTATTACGTAACTATTATTGCCCTGGTTACGTATGGAAAGTAGACAAATGCAGACCAAGTGCGTTTCTGTAAGCAAAGAAACACTGGTGCCGAAAGTAATTTGTAGTTTACGCAATTGTCAAAAGAAAATATAAGTGAGAGCGATTTAAATTTCGCGCCAAGCACGAAATTTCATATTTTCCAACTTGTACTAGTACTTTGCCGCACACCCGTCTCATCACCCAGTTATTCTATCCCCTTCTGCTTCACAACAAACGCCGTTGTTATCTATCTAGTAATGTTTTGTCTGAGGCATGGATCAACAATCTCCAGACGTGAGCGGCAATAGACTATTTTCTGCTATAGGTATACAGATACTTATTAATAAGTCATAGGGGATTAAGAGTGACGTATGGTAATACTGTGTCATAAATTGACATTTCTTCTATTCGGTGTTGACAGGTAATCCATTATTTATTATTTGTATTATTATAAAATACTAGTAAAACATAAAATATTGAGTACATAAATAACTATGAAAGATTTATGCGTCGATAAAAATAAACAATTTAAATCTGTTCAAACATTTACAGCCTGATTTTCAAAAGAGTTTTAGCTAATCCTGAATTTTTGATTAGCTAATCTTATTCTAGACCGATTTTAAAAAGTTAAATCAAATATCTTTTCGAAAACTAAAGGGTAATAATATTATATGAGTTTGTTTCAACTTTTTTGAGAATGTGGTTTAGCTTAATTTGACTAATCCAAAATGCAGGATTAGCTAAAACACTTCTGAAAATTGGGCTTTTAATTATTAGCGCTTTTTATAAATCGTTTGTGGGTTATTGTAAATGGATTACGTTTTTTAAGATAATTTCTCTATTAAAAATGAATAGTTTTTGTAGAAAAAAAGAAACTAAATGATCTTGTTTCTATTATGCCTGTTTTACACTGAGCAATATTGCAAGTGCAACTTTCAACAAGTTGAAGCAATATTGAACGAGTGTAATACAGAAATTGCAAGTGCAAGAGACAGAAGCAATATTGCATCAACCTCTTGTACGAATTAGAACATGTTCTAATTTTTGCAAGAGTTGCAAGTTGCATTGTTAGTTATTTCTAGTAATTTTAAGTTTGTTAGAATGCTACCAACTTATTATAAATGTCAAAAACGATAAAGTTGGGTTAAAGATATTAAAATGATTTACTGCATTGCAAATAATTGTTATAAGAATACATTTTTATATCAATGCAAAATAACATGTGAAACAAATGTCAATAATACAAGCTGATATAATATGAAGTTAGTAACGACAAAAATTTGTAAATAAATTAATATTATATTGCAGTTGCAAGTTGCTGAATGTAAAGTGACAAAATATCTCTCTGCAACATTTTGATGCAACTAGTTGGACGTAAAACTTGCAAGTTGCAATTGCAGGTTGCGCTGGCTCAGTGTAAAACAGGCATTACAGTTTTGTGCTTATTTGAAATCAAGCTTTATTACGAGGGGCAGGGTGAAAAGTCCCTGAAAAATAAAACAGATGGCGCCACAATCGCAAATCTCATGTGACATTTGTGACGTACCATCTTTAACTAGAACGCATTAAAATTTCAGACTGATATGTCATTTAGTTATGTTTTGACACCCGTCGAAAACAAGCAACCTTGAAGATTTTTGAAAACATGGAAAAAAGTGAATTTCGCGTCTTGATTATACATTATTTCTTGCGTGGAAAAAACATTACGCAAACCAAAGCATCGCTTGTTAAACATTATGGGGACTCCTCACCATCGATTGGAACGATTCACAAGTGGTTTACTGATTTTCGTTGTGGTAGTATGACCACAAAGAACGCCGAACGTTCTGGTCGTCCAATTGAGGTTACAACGCCAGAAATCGTCGATAAAATCCATGGTATGATATTGGACGATCGGCGAGTTAAAGTGCACGAGACTGCTGACGCTATGAGCATCTCAACCGAACGGGTACGGAACATTTTGCATAAATTTTTGGATATGAGAAAGCTATCTGCCAGATGGGTGCCGCATTCGCTCTCTGTTGACAACAAGCGCGACTGTGTGACAAGTTCAAAGGAGTGTTTGGCGATGTTCAAGGGCAATAAGAAGGACTTTTTGGCCTCCTGCGATTTTTTATCTAATTCCAAACTTGAAGAAATGGCTCGGCGGAATGAGAATTGGCTCCAAAGAATAAGGGCATCGCTGAGACAAACGCCTGTTTTGAAGGATTGCCAAAATCGTATTATTTGGAAAAATTAGAAAAACGTTGGACGAAGTGTATCGAACTACAAGGAGATTATGTTGAGAAATAAAATTTTTGAGCAAATAATTCATTTCTTGTTTCTTTTTTCTGGGACTTTTCACCCTGCCCTCGTATATACAGGTATTACAATATTAATAATGATTAGGTTTTGACGTCTTGTGATTTGATTATTAATTATGTGAACATATTAATTACATAGAAATGTGTGGTGTAATTGGTGTAAGTGTGAATGAATATTCATATTTAGATTTTCACTCACTGGAATACATGATTAATTAATAGTTATTTTGAAGTCCGGTTAGCTATCTATACCTATCTACCTTCATTTTACTATTGATTGACAGGTAAGGCCGCGTCATATCCTTGGAAAAATTTCGTTATTGTAAAATGTAAT
Source organism: Pterostichus madidus (assembly GCA_911728475.2). NCBI lineage: Eukaryota > Metazoa > Arthropoda > Insecta > Coleoptera > Carabidae > Pterostichus > Pterostichus madidus. The sequence goes on along the minus strand of OU452313.1, from coordinate 11,040,109 downwards.
TATCTTTTACAAAGCAGCGTCAGTTATTTATGACTGTGTACATAAAATATATTAGTAAAAGAGTCATTTTATGTATGGTTCGCGCGGTAGAGATAATAACGTATATAAATGTGAAGCAAAATGAACACTCATAAAAACTTGGGAGTCTAGACGAAGAAATTACGTTTTTGCCTACCTATTCAGGTTAATATCGTAGCGAAAGAGAGACAGAAAGTGAAAAAGAGAGAGACGAGAATAAAAGAGAAGATTTACAACAGTAAACATAGAGAACGTGCTCTGTGCGTTGCATACGGGGATTAATAATAGGGCGCCTGGGTTTCAGTGCGCATGACAAACATTGCCCCCGAACTCTCTCCGAGCATCAGCGTCTCTCCTCTCCCCCCACAACATGACGGCAACGTCCGAGAGAATGCGCGTTCCCGCCAAGCAAGCCCGCAAGTTCAGTTGCCTTCATATTGTTGAGAACGAAGCAACGATATAGTACTACGCGTGCGCGAGTGTTTTCTCTCTCTCTCTCTTTACTACTACATGTTTGTTTACGTTTGTGCATGCATCAGTGTTTACATTGTCTCTGAGATAAAACTAGAGTGAAGATTACCTGTTTCTTTAGCTTTTAAAATTGTATGGTAGTTAATTGTGACTGTTGTTGTTAGTGTAAAGTGTTGTTGTTTTGTGACTGACTGACAACCATCCGTGTTGTTTGTGGCTGCGTGCAGCCAGCAAGCCTTCTTGAAACCTGAGAACGGGAATTGCTCTTGAGGTTGGTGGAAAACAAAATGACTTCTTGATTACCAAGATATTTGATAGTTTTGTAATGCGTTTGTTGTTTCTCATTGACAATGCCAACACGCAACTATTCAACTATTTACCATGAAATTTTATTTCATCGTATTTCTAATTTTACACTCCCACTATTGTCATAATTTAATTTGTAAACAAATAATAAGATCCGTGAGATTTATTCATAAATTCTATGTTAGCTATGCGTGGTTGTTAAAAATGTTTAAGTTATTTCTATTGTCGCCCACCTTGTTTTTGCCGTAATATTTCAATTGTGTACCAACATTTAATATGTTGTCTAGTTCTAGATGTTTTTGCTGTTGCAGTTCTCTAATTGCATGTAATTTGCTATGATTAATTAATTATCCATTAAGTTGGTTGTTGACAGTTTTATGCGTAATAATAAGTCAAATTGGCTCGGCCATTGTCACATGCAAGGTACAAACTACTTGTGATATTTCTGCATATATACGTAATATTCAAGTTTATAGATCATTGTTTCGCCAAAATTACAACAAGAACCTAACAAAATTAAAAATTTAAATGTTGACCATAGTAAAAATTCTAATAGCAGCGAACCTAAAATTCAAAATTCAAATAATATAAAAATATCAGACGTCAATCAAATTAAACAAAAATCTAAATTTAACGTTACTCTAACTCAATCAAAACCTATATATAAACCAAATTTTCAAAATTAAGTATACAAAAATTTATCAAGTAATATAAAAATATCAGAAGTCAATCAATCATAAGTACACCGAATAGAAGCATTTTTGTTTTTATTTTAGTGTCTTGTAATAATACATATTAAAACTGAAAATTTTCAATCCAAGGCTGCACAAATAAATGACGGATTAAATAATTTTTGCAACTTAATTTTTTTTAAATAAATAAATAAATATATCATCACCCCTTCTACCCATTATTTGGTGTGGCACTCTGCCGAAGTAGATCTCGGTAAGTGATATATTTTGCGCTTGAAGTGCGGTTACCAGTCGTCAAATCACGGCCCCCAAAGATGTTAGTGGTGGAGGAGCCACAGGGGCAGCTTTTGAAATTATGAAAATTGTTTGTCACCTGTGGGAATCGAACCAGGGTTCTCAGGATCCACAGGCCGACTTCATACCACTGAGCTAGCCAACTCATATTTTTTTAATAAGTAAAAATAAATATATCATCACGTCTTTTACCCATTACTGAGTGTGGTACTCTGCCGAAGCAGATCATGGTAAGTGATATATTTATGCGCGTGAAGTGCGGTTACCAGCCATCAAATCACGGCCCCCAAAGATGTTACTGGTGGGGGAACCACAGGGGTAATTTTTAATTAGTGGAAATGTTTTGTCGGCTGTGGGGCTCGAACCAAGGTTCTTAGGACCCGCAGGCCGACTTGATACCACTAAGCCATTACAAAAAAGTAGCTAAGCTACAGCTATAAGCTACATTTTGTAAAATATAGCTAAGCTACAGCTAAAAGCTTTCATTAAAGTAGGTGTAAAATTTTAAAGCTACTTTTTTCAATTATTGTGAATGATTAAATTTGCCATTGTCATATGATAAGTTGATCAGTCTTTTGTTATAATGACTGTTAATAAATATTAAAAATCGCAAATGGACAAATGTACTGTTAATTTGTTATGCTATAGGGAATTCTTATTTATATCGGAATAAATTAACAGTCACATTAACAGTCAATGTTTAGTTCATTTAATATTTAATACAAAAGTAGGATAGGTTAAGAACAAGTTATGTTATTAGATTTTACACTATATAATAACTTGTTATCCTTCAGTTAGAAAACAATAAAGAAGGTACAATTCAAATACAAAACAAAAATTAATAGGTATTTCGTAATGAACAGTGGTAGCTTCAAGCTACAAAAAGTAGCTTTATGCTACAAAAAATAGCTTTAAGCTACAAAAATAGCTTTAAGCTACAAAAAGTAGCTTTAAAAGTAGCTTCAGTTGTTATAACAATATTTTTAAGCTAATAGAAAACATACCTCTCTACAAGCTACAGCTATATTTTTTCACATTTAGCTAAGCTACAGCTATAGCTAAGGTAAACGTAGCTAAGCTAGTAGATAAGCTACAAAAGTAGCTAGCTACTGCCCAGCTCTGTACCCCATATTTATTTATTTTAATAAATGTGTATATTTTGCCGATTATCACCAAAAGTGGACTTTTATTGACAGTTGGTAGGCTTTAAAAGTGTAGTTATGGAAAAACAACAAATTTGACATTAATTATTTACTTTCGAGAAAGTTAACATTTTTCGCCATTTCACATTATATATTGTAAATGAATATATTATGATTCACAGCAATCACAAATTTAGAATATGGGGTGGCTAGCTCAGTGGTATGAAGTCGGCCTGTGGATTCTGAGAACTCTAGTTCGATTCCCACAGGCGACAAACAATTTTCATAATTTCAAATACTACCTCTGTGGCTCCTCCACCACTAACATCTTTGGGGGCCGTGATTTGACGACTGGTAACCACATTTCACGCGCAAAATATATCACTTACCGAGATCTGCTTCGGCAGAGTGCCACACCCAGTAATGGGTAGAAGGCGTGATGATATATTTATTTATTTTTTGCAGAATGACAATTTTGAAATTATAAGCATCAAATTTGCTTAACAAATGCATAACAACATGATGATTACAATGATGCTGCTAATATTACAAATGTTGAATATAATCACTAAATTTATATTAATTTATAACAATCGGCAAAAAAATTATCTGTTCTAGAAGGCAAAAAACAATTTTATTGTCGCAGCTAGGATTTCACAGCCGAGGCACAACCGAGGCTGTTAATCTAATTCTACTTTTTTGCCCAGTTATATAAATAACTGTTATCTGAAATTATTCTAGAATAATCATAATTTTTATATTTGGTCAGTACGGATTATTTATACTTCTGGTTGCAATACTTAATTAATACCGACATGATCGTAATTAATTGAATATATCCGTATTAAATATATTGTTTGCTTAGGCACATAACATAAAATACAGGAAGAATTATATCTCTTTTTTCCAATACTTCTTAATGATTTATAATTATTTTCTGCTAATTAAAACATGTTGCTAATAATAGACCAGTAGTATTTACTTCATTTTTACAAATCCGGTTATACTTGATGTGCATTCCAGGTTAAAAATAACGCTAGCATAATAATAATAATAATAATAATAATATGCATCTGAAAATATTTTTTTCATTTAATAGTAATACTTATAAAAAGAATTATCGAGTTGCTTTATAGGTCAGTAATTAAAAAAAAATGTTATTAGAAATAGAAATCCTGTTCGTCAATAATTCAAGAATTAAATACAATCATATTGTTGATCGTAGGTACCTACATTTAGGGCCGGTCAAGTTTAACAAGAAGTCCAGGACTAAAAAATTTATTCCAATGCTAAATTATTTTAATTTGGATTACAAACAAACCGAAATATGTACAAACTATAGCGAATATGGGATGGCTAGCACAGTGGTATGAAGTCGGCCTGTGGATCCTGAGGTCCCTGGTTCGATTCCCACAGGCGACAAATTTTCATAATTTGAAAAAGCTATCCCTGTGGCTCCTCCACCACTAACATGTTTGGGGGCCGTGATTTGACGACTGGTAACCGCACTTCACGCGCAAAATATATCACTTACCGAGATCTGCTTTAGCAGAGTGCCACACCCAGTAATGGGTAGAAGGCGTGATGATATATATATGATGATATATATAATATATATATATATATATATATATATATATACTATAGCGAATCAAGGAAATAAAGAAAATTACAAAGAAAACTATTTTTTACCGATTGACATTAAAAATGTAATAGACAGGTAAAACTGAAATAAAAACAGTTTTAGATTTATGATTTGTTTTTAAATATAAATATATATCATCACGCCTTTTACCCATTACTGGGTGTGGCACTCTTCCGAAGCAAATCTCGGTAAGTGTTATATTTATGCGCGTGAAGTGCGGTTACCGATGTTTGTGATTGGGGGCCGCAGAAGTAATTTTAAATTGGAGAAAATGTTTGTCGGCTGTGGGGATCGAACCAGGTTTTTTAGGATCCACAGGCCGACTCGATATCACTGAGCCAGTACCCCATTAATTATTATTAGTTTTTATTTTAATAAATATAATAAAAAAATGTGTCATCTTGACTCTTACCTATTACTGGATGTGGCATTCTGCCGTAGCAGATCTCGGTAATTGATATATTTTGGGCGTGAAGTGCGGACGTCAAATCACGGCTCACAAAGATATTAGAGAAGGGAAAGTCACAGGGGTAGTTTTTAATATGATGAAAATTGTTTGTCGGCTCAAACCTGCTTTTTCAAATCCACTGGCCGACTAGATACCACTGAGCCATCTACCCCATTTAAAAAATTTATTTTAATATATATATTTACAATAAATGTACGTCTCTATCAATTATATATTGTAAATTTAATTAATATATTGTGATATTCACCTACTAAGAGATGGCGTTGATCACGATATGTTCAATTTGAGACTGAAAGGTACACTTTAAATTGGTCTCCATACGCTTACCATTGCTGTCACTTGTATGTTTTTGTTTTCTTTATTTATTTTGTGTTTGCTAGAAGTAATAGTGTACTTTTTAGTAATTAATACACATACACACACACACACACACACACACACATTTTTGAGAAAATTATCAAAACGGATTCAGTGGACCTCAAAACACATATTTCCTCGAAAATCTCAACGATTTTCTCAATACTTTCTTGTACTGTGTATAAGAAAGTAAAGCAGTATGACATTTATGAAATTATTAACGTCAAAGTTGTTTTTACATAGCATCCGCATCCGTTTAACAAATACATAGCAATAGCATTAAAAATATTGAAAATAACAACTGTCTTTGCTAGATTCATAATCGTCTATAAAACGCTAGCCACGGCAATAAATCTGCTATTTTTTTTGCTTAAGTAAACAAATAACTATTTTCCGTCAAGAAGCCTACTTAAAAAAATCACAATGGATAATAATTTAAAAATAATAAAGGAAATTTGAAGTGTCATAATACTGTTAAATCATTTATTACATAATTCTGAGAGAACTTTTTAAACATTACAATTTTTTAATTAATAAAGACATATTTTTTCGGCCTGTGGATCCTGAGAAACCTGGTTCGTTTCCCATAGCCTACAAAATTTTCATTACATTAGAATTACCCCTGTAGATTCTCCTCCACTAACATCTTTGGTGGCCGTGATTTGACGTCTGGCAACCGCACTTCATGCGCGTAAATATTTCACTTACTGAGATCTGCTACGGCAGAGTGCCACACAGTAATGATTTATATTTTTTATTTTATTTATTTTTTCTACAATGGGAGCCTCAAATCTTCGGGAGCCCGAATGGCTTACTTTCGTTGTGCCTTTTCTTAGGCCGTGCCTGTTTATGTTTGCAATATATAACTAACAATTAGATAAGAGATAGATAATTAGTACTACGCCAGAACTAAATAATTATTCTAAATGTGAAGTTGTTTTGCGCAGTGTAAACAAATTATTGATATATATAGTTCGACCAAATGTAGGTAAACAACAATATTTATCCTACTTATGATATATTCAGTAACGATAGAGCAAAATGTAGCAATATATCGTATTTAGCAATTGGTACGGAGGCGTGATGAAATATTTCTTTTTATGCCACTTTCCTTGTCACTTGTTAATACAATAAATACAAATACACATAACAAATAGATAAAAAAGTATTTAAATTTGTCAAATAAATTACTAGTCTTTGTCGTCTGGGTTTGAATTGATGAGGAAGGACAATTTTCTAATAACTCTTCCATAAATTGACACCATTTCTTCAATAAATTCCGATTTAGCAGTTTTACAGATTTTATTTTCTAAAATTTTGTGTCTGTGTATACTTAATACACTTAGATTACGATAGGGAACATGTCGCTAGCTGGCCATAAGAATACTACTAAAAATTCAGTTTCAGCTTGAATTTATTATCTGTAAACTTATAATTTAATTTTTATTATATTATATATACATACACAGGATGGTGACCGCGATTCTCGAACATAGGACTGTAACATGTAAAATCATATTGTTTTAATTTCCAGTTTCGTAATTATTTAAAAGAAAAAAACTTCAAATACAAGTTTTAGGGCATAAAATACGAAATTAATTTTGCATGCTTCGTAACGGCACAAATTAGATCTGAAAATGATTAAAATTATCTCAAAACTATCGATAGCTATGAAATTGAAACAAAATTAACCAAATGTTTGATGTTAAATCTGTCAAAACTGTCAAAATAAATTATTTATTATTTTATTTATTTTGACAGATAAAACGTCAAACATTTGTTTAATTTTGTTTCAATTTCATGCCTATCGATAGTTTTCAGGCAATTTTCGTCATTTTCAAAGCTAATTTGTGTCTTTACTAAGTATGTTAAATTAGTTTTGCTCATTGGTTCAGATGCAGAATTTTATGCCCTAAAACTTTTATAACAAGCTTTTTTGCTTAATATATTTAGGGAAGCAGGAAATTACTAAATTATAATTTTACATGTTAAAGTCCTATGTTCGAGACTCGTTGTCACCACTCTAGTTATAACCAGGGAGGCGAGCGCCCCTGCTTGCCCCCCCCCCCCCACCGCGGACACCCATGACAATTATTCTTACTGAAATACCAAGAAATACTTATCAAATTATTTTGCGTGAGAAATGGATATTTAAATATGTTTTTGTAGAATTTTCAATCATTGATATAATTATATATTATTATATCAGAAGGATAAATGTTTATCATTGTATAAAGGTAAATATTACAATGTGCACCGATAAACAAAATAATTATGATGACGGAATTATAACAGACATAGCAGTTGCGAATGAAAACAAATAATTATCGTTGAAAATAGTTTGTTGTTTCATCATAAATCAGAATTTTATATAATTATTTATCTTGTACTACTATAATTTTATTTTCATTTAAATGCAAATTTTTATTATATATTATAATAATAATCGTTGTTACTCTAGTGAACAGTAAATTTCAATAATTAAATATACCTTGGAAAAGGGATATGTAGCTTTGTGTCATTAGTATCGCTTGTATAATTTGAATTTAAAATATTGTTTTGTTTTATTGCAGCGGTTCTTAACTTTTTTCTTTATTACAGACCCTCTTTAAAGATCTTTTTTTGCCGCAGACCACCAAAGCTTCTACCCCTAAAGTGCATCAAATATTTATTTAAAGTTTATTATAAAGGGTACGAAGAAAAGGGAAAAATCATTTATATTTATAATGAAGACTTTATTATTTTTATAATTTTGTAGGAATTTTTGTATTATATCTATAAAAATTCAGACGAACGACTACAAAAATACTGATTTCAGAAGCTGAAGAAAAATACATAAAAATAAGTTTTGACATGATTCTGAAATAAAAGTAAAAAACGGTCTATTATCACAAGAAATAAACATTGAATCAAATAAAAAAATCAACATAATCACAAGTAGCCACAAGCCTTTTTTTGCAAAATATGAAACACGTGTTTTTTGGTTTCTTGATTCGATGTGTTTTTCTCGAGATATTTCACCGTCCCGGAACTTTTTTAACAGCCTGTATAGTCGCAGCATTCGTTCTATTTAGAGTTTTTTTTTTTGTGCCGGCGAAAAAATGTTAAGTGCAACATTAGAGCAACGAATTGTTGTGAAATTTCACATAAAACTTGGCAAAACTGCTACTTACACCTATAATTTATTGAAAAAAATACTCGAATTGTGGAAGGACAAGTAATGGTTTCTCCATGAAAACAATGCGCTAGCTCATTCCGCAATGTCTGTCAAGAGATTTCTAGCCAAGTACAACATCCCAGTGTTGGACCATCCGTCTTATTCGCCAGATCTTGCACCGTGCGACTTCTATCTGTTTCCTAAGGTGAAATTTGCCTTAATAGCAACAAGATTTGAGCTTTGAAAGAGCAATCGGCACGCGTTCTGAAGGAGCTGACAGAAGAAGACTTCCAGCCCTGTTTCGAACAATGGACGATTCGCATGGAACATTGTAAGGATAGAGAAGGGGTGTATTTTGAAAGTGATAATAAGTAAATAGGAATCAAAATAAAATGTTAAAACAGCATCAGTCTCGTTATTTAATAGTCACACCTCGTATGGTTGGTACTTGATGTTATCCTGAAGTAACGTAAATATCAAAACGCGTTAGAAATACTACAATATTGCGAAACTGTAGCACCAATTGTTTTTTATTCAGTTGTTAGTAATATAATAGTACGCCAACACTGTCGGTGGTTAAAACCGTGATGATATATTTGTTTGTTATATTTAAACCTTTTTACAAAAAAGATCTTATTTTTGTAGCAATAACAACATTTTACATATAATTATTTAATTAACTAATTTGTGAACAAGTAGAAAACATTATAATTATATAAGATAAACAAAACCGCGTGTATTTTTTCCGTATATTATTTACCTAGCAATGAAAAACATTTTACAAAAACATCAGAATTATGAGAAGACAATTCCAATAACACCTTGTCTCATCGCTTAGTCACTAAACAACCTAATTGGCACACAGCTCACTTAAAGACTTTAATCATAGTGTGTAAATTGTTTAATGCAACCTTTCCTTTAGATGTGGATAGATATCACTCTTAAAATTACAGGTCTGGTGTCAATGATGTCATATCCCCTTGAGTTATTCAAAAATGGTGTGACGCACCATAAACTGCTCCATAGAGCATATTGCAGTACCCATATAACACAGATTTAAGGTAGTACTAGTGTGATGGTGGCGCCATCGGTTGTCGAGTGGCGAAACTGATGCTCAAAAAAATGTAAAAATTGAATAAAATACGTGTTTTATACCTATTATGATTTGAATGTCATGAATTGTTAACAGGTTGTTGGTCTAGTGAATTTTCAAATACCATACCACCGTGTGGTGTTGCCATTATAAATTGGGATTCTTTATTTTTCGTTAAAAACAAGGCTTTGCATCGCTATATATTCATTACTAAACGATAAAAAACTTTCTCCTTCTGAAACATGGATAGTTCTAGAACATTATATTAGTTTTTCAAATGAAACTGTAAAATTTTAGAGGTATACGAACCAAATATGTGCGATTCTGAGTGATGATCGCCATAACCCCGTGTATAAGAACTCAACTTTACAAGCGAATATATTTGTTCACAGATGATGAATGTGTTTCATATTTTAACAGAATGCGTATGACTATCCAATGTTTACGTGCGCCAAATTTCATTCAGATCTGCAAAAAAAATTTCACGCTAGTACTGCCTTAACGTTAGGGCGAGAAATGTTTTTTCTGAGATAAATTTATTTTCTTCATATTGACAACATTGCCGTGTGCTGTAAACCGGTGTAAGTTATGATATAAAATGCGAAATGTAGTGCTTGTGCTAATAAAGTAGTATTAGTGATATGTGATATGCTTGATCAAGTTGCGTATGCTGAATATCAAAAGTATTGACTGAGAAGACAAATACAAAACTGAATATTGTTTTTTCGCTTAGCCAACTAGCTATCTAGCTCCCTTAATGGCCAGTTGTACCAACCAAACTTAAATTTTAAACTTGGTTTACATTAATAAAAGCAAATCGAAGTTAAATGGAATAATAAAGATTGTGGAGTTGGCAAAGAAAATTAAGATTTCGATTCAGACTTCAAAAATAATATATTGTATGTTCGACTCCGACTCCACTCCAACTCAGACTCCAATTAATAAGTACAATTACTTATTCAAATTCAAATAATCGTAGGTCATAGTTTAAATGGTTTACGTGTGGATAAAAGAATTGTTCTCGAAAATTTTATTTTTAAATGAAAATGTTTATATTTTTTTTTCCTTTTCTTTTCATCGTACAATAACAATACCTGGTGTCTACCGACCTGGAATTCCTGGAAAAAGCCTGGAGTTTAAAAACATACCTTGAAATCCTTGAATATCCTTAAATGTTTATGAAATATCTGGAAAAAAATTATTTACCGTCAAACAAAATTTTTAATTTAAGTTTTGTTATATTTTGGGATAAAATTTATCTTTGAGTTCGCAGCTATTTTTACTTTCTTATGCTGGATTTATACAGCGTATGCCGTAACGTATCGTAATATACCGTAATCTAACGTAAGAGATGGAAATACTGTTTTAAATGAAAACATTTATACAACCTAACGTTGTAGCCTTGACTATCGTAACGTATCGTATTCTAAGCGGCGAGATGGTCAACTTTTATCTTTTTACGTTACAGTAGCTTACGGTGTTAAAATTATAGGCAATGCGCATGCGTAGTTTCTCGATGTGTAACTCATTTGAAGCAATCTAATAATATCTGGGTTTTAAAATCAAATTAAAAATCATTTCGCTTTTCTAAAGTTTTCGTACTGTGTTTCATACAAGATCTTATTTATGTTAATTTAGTTTGAAGTCAGTTTCTGTTATATTCGTTGAAACTGTGCGCATGTGCGATCTGATAAATTACGCTACGTTACTTTTGTGTATAAATATCCTCTAGCAAATAGTAAAATACAATACGATACGTTACGGCATACGCGGTATAAATCCAGCTTTATACATCCTGTATATGCCTCATCAGTAAAGTTAGACATAAAGTAGTCAATATTACAAAAAAATTATACGTAAATAAATTTGATATTTTATATTTTTCAAACAGATAAATGCTGAGTTACTGAAAAACTAAATTACATGTTTAGTAACATTATGTAACATTCATATATTCTAAATATTAAATATGCTGTGTATAAGAAATTCGTGTGGCGATCACACCAGATTTTTTACTTTGTGTTACTGTACAAAAACTTGACAGAGCTTGTTTGCTGTGAATCGTGAAAAAAATCGTTGACGAGATTTTCGCGGAAATACATGTTTTGAGGTCCACTGAATCTGTTTTGATCATTTTCTCAATGATGTCTGTGTGTGTGGATGGATGGATGGATGGATGTGTGTCCGGTCGTGCAATATCTCATGAACGAGATAAGATTTGTTAACGAAACTTGGTAATTGTAAGTTTCATGACAATACGAAGAGCTGAGTTGATTTTGAATGAAATTGAAAAACCGGAAGAGGAAGTTTACTGGACACACAAAACAATAAATTCTATTTATTTCAAAAATGGAATCAGTTACGAAAAAAAGTTTCAAATAAAAGATGTTAGCAAAAATATTTGTAACATAAAATGTTATTTGCAATTTTCCTGTATATGCGTCTAATTTTGAGAAAAACTAATTTATATATTTAATAATATATTCCAATAATCATAGTAGCAATAGAAACAAAAAACAAAAACATGTTTAACATTTATATGTCAAATAATAATTGTCAAACGCAAGGAGCAAGTCATAAGTGTTCAATTCAGCGTTTTTAATATGAAATATGCTGTGTATAAGAAAGTCGTGTGGTGCCCACACCAGATTTTTTATTATTATTTTGAAAAATATCATTTTATTTATAAATATATTTCTACAAATTTAAGTAAAATTACATTTTTGAAAATTGGTCACTGCACTTTTGGCTTTAGTTGTGCAATATTTTTAATTGATTCCTGTGTAACGATACGCACTTAAAACCTTAATTTAGTTTTTTAAATAAAAATATAGCTTTTTAAATCCCTAGAATCTGGTATTTTTACCATGATAATAATAATTTACAATTACTTTTACTAATTTTGTATGTATGTATTTGTATTTGTAGCAAGTATAAATTAATTGCAAGTGCAACAATGATTTATTAAGTCTGTTCCAGATAAGCGTGAACTTTTACGTCTGGACAATTTTTTTGACATATAGTATATACGAATAAGTAATAAACGTTTCTGTTCATGAATAACGTTTCTTAATCTAATTGATACTTTCTTTTATATTGCTTGACATTACATGGACATAATTGATTGAGATTATACATCAATAATAAGTTACTAGTCGATTTATTGTCTGTGTTTAGTGATTTTTGCTGCACTATATTGGATATGATACTAGTAATTTTATTGTCAGATAAAGTTTATGGGCTCCAATTCCTATAAATATTAATCACAGTAAATTAGTTCCATTATAATATTATTTAGCTAGAGCGTCATAAATAGTTTATCAGTACTAATTTTCATTCATGGAGTAAACATAATATCGGTTGCTTCATAACTTTATGAAAGATTAAACTTTATTGATTTTGACTTAGAAATTTATTTCAATTTTGCATGTTTCTTTATGATTACAATGCAATGAGCTCAAGATTTAATAAACCTTTAAAGAATATTATGAAGAAATAAAATTACGATTGTTTATCGTAATAGTTTTATGAAACATGAAATGATACTAAACAAAATATATCATCGTGCCTTTTACACATTATTAGGTGCGGCACTCAGCAGATCTGGGTAAGTGATATATTTTTGCGCATGAATTGCGCTTACAAGCCATCAAATCATTCCTAGTCTCATATACGAGGGCAGGGTGAAAAGTCCCTGAAAAATAAAACAGATGGCGCCACATTCGCAAATCTCATGTGATATTTGTGATGTATCATCTTTGACTAGAACGCATTAAAATTTTCAGACTGATATGTCATTCAGTTCTGTTTTGACACCCATCGAAAGCAAGCAACCTTGAAGATTTTTGAAAACATGGATACAAGTGAATTTCGCGTCTTGATTAAACATTATTTCTTACGTGGAAAAAACATTACGCAAACCAAAGCATCGCTTTTTAAACATTATGGGGACTCCTCACCATCGATTGGAACGATTTACATGTGGTTTACTGATTTTCGTTGTGGTAGTATGACCACAAAGGACGCCGAACGTTCTGGTCGTTCAATTGAGGTTACAGAAGAGTGCCACACCCAGTAATGGGTAGAAAGCGTGATGATCTATTTATTTATTATTCATTAAAAAAATCACCTTCCCTAACAATTGTTTCTCACGACTTCTCGTTAAACAAAATCGCTTTACAAACACATCACTGAATACAAATAATTGGGGTTGGTAAAATAACCGCTGTCATATTACCAATTTTGATCATATGATGGTCAAAGATATACAGGCTGTTAAAAAAGTTCCGGGACGGTGAAATATCTCGAGAAAAACACATCGAATCAAGAAACCAAAAAACACGTTTCATATTTTGCAAAAACCTAGCTAAGCACACCAAACACAAACCTCAACCCCCACGCCCAGGGGGTGGGGCGGGGGCAACGTTGATACCTTAAATGGGAACCCCCATTTTTTATTACAGATTCGTATTCTGCGAAAAAAAATAAGTTAATTTTATCTGAAACTTTTTTTCCAATTCGGAATAGATGGCGCTCTAAACGCAAAAATAAGTTTTGACATGATTCTGAAAGAAAAGTAAAAAACGGTCTAATATCACAAGAAATAAACATTGAATCAAATAAAAAAATCAACATAATCACAAGTAGCCACAAGCCTTTTTTTGCAAAATATGAAACACGTGTTTTTTGGTTTCTTGATTCGATGTGTTTTTCTCGAGATATTTCACCGTCCCGGAACTTTTTTAACAGCCTGTATAAACGACCAAGCTTTTTGCCGTGTTAAAACTTCGCGGTAAATAATCATACACTAACCTTATTTATATTGGTTTCATGTTCAAATAAGACACTTTTTTTTGTGGCTTCCTGGCGGACCAACTGCTATGGTAATATGCCGCCATTACGCCCTGATTCTGCGTTTTAGGTCTTATAGTCAACAGCAACACGGGTTTCTCTGGACGGTCACCCAACCAAGTACTACCCGCGCCCAATGTTGCTTAACTTCCGTTATCGCATAGATCAGTTCCAACGAGTGCAGCCATGGCCGTCGACTAGAAATTATTTTATTTATTTATTTGTTTATCAAAATCGAAATTTAATTATTTTTTGTTTTATCTATGTTAAAATAAAATGCATACAGTATCATTGTTTAAATTTACAATTCAATTTGATTTCATTACGATAAATCATAATTACCAAATGCATCTTGTGACCTTGAATGAATACTGAAATTTTTATTTGATTTTAATACATTTCTATATCAAACATTTATGATGGTGATTTTACTGGTCATTTTATCATTTTATAAATTACCGATATTTTTCCAACCCTACAAGAAAACTAAATCAATAATTGATCATAACTAATACGGGTAAACCGTCTCGAATCAACAAAATCAAATTGAATCTGAGCGAAAACAACACACTCGTAGTGTAGAGAGGAAACAGCAGTCTCGAAGTTGCCATTTGCCGGTTCCATTGAACAGGCAGCGGTATTCATGGAATGTTAATCGAAAACTCTTCCGCGCCTCTGTACTGTTGCATCGACTAAATTCACTTGCAAATGACAAGCTCAATTGCAGTTTGTTGGTGATTGTATTTCGTATTACCACTCAATCGGTTTGGAGAGAACACTGCAACTTCATTTAGGGGTAGTAATAGTTTGGAAGAAAGTAAAATGGTTTCATTTTACTTAAATTTGAAGTTAAACAATAGTTGAGGAATGTAAAACGGTACATTGAAAAAGAAAACTAACACGATTTGGTTTTAAGTGACCGACGAATCAAAGTGCGCGAAATAGTTGAGGCTACAGGCATATCACAAGGCACAGTCGCTTTAATTTTGCACGAAAAATTAGGTGTGAAAAAAATTTCGGCAAGATGGGTGCCGCGTTTGCTCACAGTGGAGAATAAACGCAATCGTGTGGTGGACTCTGAGGCTGTTTTGGCGCTTTTCCGTCGTAATTCTGAAGATTTTCTGCGTCGATACATAACTGTGGATGAGATTTGGATACATTACTACACTCCAAAGACAAAAGAACGAAGGTTTACGACCAATGAGGAGGTCATCGCCCAAACGAAGGCATATTTTGAGGAGCATCCGAAATCCTACTTTTTGGACGGCTTAAAAAATTTGGAAAAACAATTAGACAAGTGTATAGAGCTAAAACGACCCTCGTATATTACAAAAGAATTAAAGAATATATTTTTTAGAATTATGATTCACTGGATACCTGAATGCTATCAAGATGAGGTGGATATAGAATGTACTTAGATTATTTTATAGAAACTTGTAAAAATATATATCATTACGCTTTTTACCCAATACTGAGTAGATCTCGGTAAGTAATATAGTTTGCGCGTGAAATGCGATCATCATCCGTCAAATAACGGTCCCAAATATGTTAGTGGAGGGAGAATAACAAGGATAATTTTAATGTGGTGAAAATCAGTTTATAGACTGTGGGAATCGAACTCTGTAATGGAAACATGCCCTTTAGAATTTGTTGCAATAGAAATGTTGTCATTTATTCAATAAAATTATTATGTTAATCTATTAATTTCATTTAAAAAAAATATACACTGGTGAGAGAAAAAAACGAAACACTTAAATTTCGTGAAATTTTCCTAATTTTCAAACCATCATAACTTGGCTAATTTTTAACTAATTTGGACAAATTTTCAAGCTAGAGAAAGTTTAAAGTGTCTACTTTTAGGGTATATATACGATTTTAGGGTTGACCCTTTCCGCACCCCCTTCAACCCCCTAGAAGGAAAAAATGATTTTAATGAAAAAACGTCCAACTTGACGATTTGTACAGAGTTAAGAAATTTTATTTGGCTTCATTCACTATCAGGGCTATAAAGTTTATTCAATTCCCTGCAAATTACGTAAAAAAAGAAGTTTTTTACGATGATTTGTTACAGAGTTATGCGTGTTTAAAGTGAAATATGCATTTGGGAGTTTTTGGCTCATAACTCGGCGACTTTTCATCAAAATTGGACGATTCTTTTAGAAGAAGAAACAGTTTTGTCTCTACTTTAAGGAGCTGTACGCAAAATTAAGATTATCCTCTTCAGCCTCCCCTCAACCCCCTAGAAGGAAACTTGTTTTTAGTGGAAAAAACGTCTATCTTTGACGATCTGTACGGAGCTAAAAAAATTTTTGGACTCGATTAACCATCAGGGCGATAAAGTTTGCTCAATTCCCTGCAAATCTCTTAAAAAACGAAGTTCCTACGATGATTCGGCTCAAAGTTATGCGTGTTTGAAGTTGACTCTGCATTTAGGGGTTTTTGGCTCATAACTCCGCGACTTTTCAACAAAATTGTACCATTCTTTCAGGAAAATACCTTTTTTGCACCTTCAACAACCCCCCCCCCCCCAACAAATTTTACATTTTTTAACCACCGACATTAGCGTTATCCTATGCGCAATATATTTTACGCATGAAGTGCGGTAAGCAGCAGTCAGATCACGAACACCAAGAATGTTAGTTAAAATTGCTGGTGGGCTATAAAAATCTAACCGAGTTTCTCAGATCCACAGTTGGGATTGATACCTACCTCAATTAGATAATTTGACGAATTTTATAAATTAAAAATAAATATATGGAATGGCTAGCTCAGTGGTATGAAGTCGGCCTGTGGATCCTCAGGTCCCTGGTTCGATTCCCACAGGCGACAAATTTTCATAATTTGAAAAAGCTATCCCTGTGGCTCCTCCACCAATAACATGTTTGGGGGCCGTGATTTGACGACTGGTAACCGCACTTCACGCGCAAAATATATCACTTACCGAGCTCTGCTTCAGCAGAGTGCCACACCCAGTAGTGGGTAGAAGGCGTGATGATATATTTATTTTATTTTTATTTTAAAAATAAATATACGAGGGCAGGGTGAAAAGTCTCTGAAAAATTAAACAAGAAATGATTTATTCGGTCATAATATATTTTATTTCTCAACATAATCTCCTTGTAACTCGATACAGTTCGTCCAACGTTTTTCTAATTTTTCGATCCCTTCCAAATAATACGATTTTGGAAATCCTTCAAAATAGGCGTTTGTCTCAGTTTGTCGACTGTTCTTTGGTCTCTGGTGTGTTGTTATGGATCCATGTTTCGTCCACGGTTACGAAACGGCGCAAAAAGTCCTTCTTATTGCGCTTGAACACCGCCAAACACTCCTTTGAACTTGTCACACGGTCGCGCTTGTTGTCAACAGAGAGCAAATGCGGCACCCATCTGGCAGATAGCTTTCTCATATCCAAAAATGTATGCAAAATGTTCCGTACCCGTTCGGTTGAGGTGCTCATAGCCTCAGCAGCTCGTGCACTTTAACTCGCCGATCGTCCAATATCATACCATGGATTTTATCGATGATATCTGGCGTTGTAACCTCAATTGGACGACCAGAACGTTAGGCGTCCTTTGTGGTCATACAAACACAACGAAAATCAGTAAACCACTTGTGAATCGTTTCAAACGATGGTGAGGAGTCCCCATAATGTTTAACAAGCGATGCTTTGGTTTGCGTAATGTTTTTTCCACGCAAGAAATAATGTATAATCAAGACGCGAAATTAACTTTTTTCCATGTTTTCAAAAATCTTCAAGGTTGCTTGCTTTCGATGGGTGTCAAAACAGAACTGAATGACATATCAGTCTGAAAATTTTAATGCGTTTTAGTCAAAGATGGTACATCACAAATGTCACATGAGATTTGCGATTGTGGCGCTATCTGTTTTATTTTTCAGGGATTTTTCACCCTGCCCTCGTATCATCATGCCTTTTACCAACTACTGGGTGGAGCAGTTTGTCGGAGCAATATGGCCTTGGGGTGGGGGGGGGGGGGACATTGGTTTAATAAATTATTTGTCTACTATGGAGATCGAACCAACGTTCTCAAATCCATAGTCCGACCCCATTGACTTCATTTATAATACTGCGAAATTATTTAGAATATTAGAATATACTTGCTACTAATTTGGTGATTTGAAAATTATTGCCACAGTTCGACGACTTGCCACTGAACTATCTGCTAATTGATTAAATTTTGAAGTATTTTTCATTATGATAGTTTGAATACCTGGTTATAGTTATTTTACATTTACATATCTCAGTAGTATACAAATTATTTAATACATTCATCTCTACATTCATTGGAGGTCGAGTCAACTCTGCAAATGCAGATCTTAGTAAATGACTTTTTCGTTGCGTTCAAATTATATTCATGCACAGACAGTGACAGCGAAAAGTATTATTGCCGTGTTAAGATTTTTGAAACTGGCAAATTGAGGTCGTTCGTTTATTATCGGCAAAATTCGAGAATTATGTTTAGTAGGTATGCTTATTGTTTTTAATGCTAAATAAAAATATCTTAACGTTAACGAACATGTTACAGCATATCTTACCAGTTATTTTTGTTTGTACTTGATTTGTCGTCTTGAGTTATTACAGTGCGGACTATTGCTATCACCGGAGTGTTTTCATTGTTTTGTGAGTGTTTTATTGAACATTTAGTGATATCTGAATGCGTACATTAGCTTAAATTGTGCGTATTAGTGTGTGATATATAAAATAATCATTATTATATGATTGATAGTGCTGTGAAATAGATTGTATGGACCTTATAAGATCCATGGGATGTGCTGATTTGATAGTGGACAACGTCGAACGTGGTCGGTAGCTGATTATTGCTCAAAGTAAGGAACACATATTATTGTTTATTTTTTTATTTGGTACTGCGCACAAATGTATTCAAGTGCAGCAGGAGTTTTATAGCACCAGAGCTGGGCAGTAGCTAGCTACTTTTGTAGTTTAGCTACTAGCTTAGCTACATTTACCTTAGCTGTAGCTTGGCTAACTGTGAAAAAATATAGCTGTAGCTTGTAGCTAGCTACTTTCTTTTCTATTAGCTTAAAAATAACAACTGAAGCTACTTTTAAAGCTATTTTTTGTAGGTTAAAGCTACTTTTTAAGCAGAAGGTCAACAAAGTACGCATGCGTACAAGCTAAACACACACAAAATAATTATTTGTTGCCGGTTCTAACTGGCTCTAATACGCAAAATTCACAGTAGGTGCCAGATGGTATTTGCTATTTTTGATATTTATGTACATAATAGTAAATTAACAGTCATTATAACAAAAGACTGATCATATGACAACGAAGAATTTAATTATTTCGCAATAATTTAAAATAGTAGCTTTAAAATTTAACAGCTACTTTAACGAAAGCTTTTAGCTGTAGCTTAGCTATATTTTACAAAATATAGCTTTTAGCTACTTTTTTAATGAATAGCTATTGCTGTAGCTTAGCTACTTTTTTAAGTAGCTTGCCCAGCTCTGTATAGCACAGACAAAATATATACAGATGTCGAACTGATTGTGTTTAAATAACGTTTTTTTTTTAATGAAATTTGTAGCTCTATACAAGGCAGTATTGCAGTGCTAATGCCGGTGATTAGTTCATAAACGATAAATTAGAACTCACTTATTTATAATTGATTTTGAATAATGAATTAATTTTTTTTTAAATGAATCGGCTCCTACTCGTTTACCTATTTTTGAATATTTTTTATGAATTTACATGATAAACTATGATGATCAGTGAAAACGCAGGTTGAAAAATCCTTATATTACAAGAAATATGATTTTTAAGAGTTTTGTATTAAGTTGTGACATCCTAAATTCATATCAGTTGTACTTAACTTGTTTCGTTCAAAGATTGCAAACGTTTGAATTCTTGAAAAATAATCTTACTATGTTAAAAATAATATTTTATAGTAGTTGAAAGCCCAAGAAAACGAAATTAAATTATATTAATAAATATACAACGTGTTGAACATGTACATACCAGCAAACGACGAACAGTTTGAAAAACCAGTGTTGAGATGTCATAGTTAGGTACGTTTTATTCCGCATGTTATATACCGCGCGAAAATGCTAGTGGCCAATGAGAACGCTTCCAAATTTTGGATGTCACTATATTTTTAATCTCTTATATCTCTGAGGTAAAGTATTATTTTTAACCAATTTTTTTCACAAATAGCTATTATTCAAAATATATTTTATGTTTTTATCCTTCATTCTTGTTATTTAGATTATGATACAGTAACACATTGTGCATTGTGAAATTAAAATTCCTTAACTCATCGTGCCTTCTACCCATTACTGAACTGGTTAATTCATTAATGCATGTGTTATCTCGGTTTTATCTACTGGACTACAATTGATAACATAGAACTCATAGTTATAAAAAATTCACTTTTAGAAAAACTCTTATCTTTTTTATTCGTTTTCTGATCTTAAATTGAGTGTTTAACTGCAATTGTGTGAAATTCACTTTCAAAAACCAGCGCAGGGCGACACTCCCTTCCTTTCTTATCTTTTTGTTTCATTTTCAGTTACTGCATTGTGTGGACTTTTCTTTCATATACAAGTGCAAGCTATCGCTTTCATCTTTTCTAGTCTTTGTAGATTCGTTGTTAGATTCGTTATTAGATTCGTTATTAGATTCGTTGTTAGATTCGTTGTTAGGAGTAAGCGTGAGTATTTTTAGATGTTTTATGCATATGTTATGTACGTTGAAGAAAGAAGATGAATGTTAAGTGAATAGGAATGATGTGATTGAAGGTTTGTTGTGTGATAAATGATTTCGAGTGTAATAAATGAATGAGTTTATATTTATATGGAGTGATCTATGAATGTGGTTGAAGTGAGGGTGGTGTGTTTGGATGATAATGTTTGACGAGGGCTGATTGTTTGATAAGTGAATGATGAATGTTTCATGAATTATTTTAGGGTTCGTGCTACCCATTTGTTGGGATATAGCGTGAAGATATGTATGTATGTATGTATGTATGTAGAAAAAAATGTATTTATGAAGTAGGTGGCTCAGTGGTATCGAGTCGGCCTGTGGATTCTGGGAACTCTTGTTCGATTCCCATATCTGACAAACAATTTTCATCACTTTAAAATTACCCCTGTGGCTCCCCCATTACTAACATCCGTGGGGGGGACGTGATTTGACGACTAGTAACCGCACTTCACGCGCATAAATATATCACTTACCGAGATATGCTTCGGCAGAGTGCCACATCCAGTAATGGGTAAAAGGCGTGCTGATATAATTATTTTTTAGAAAAAATTGCAGTTGCTCATTATCATTGGTTAAATGTGATATATCTTGTAGAGATTAGGGCGAAGTTATAACTCAGTTGCTGTTCCGTTCGTTGCGCTGTATTCATCTTCTTCAAACATTAAAATGATGAAGATTTTCTTTGATAAACAAAGTTGCTTTCATGTAGCAAACATCTGAATCATCCCTTCTTAGACTTGCTTTCTCCATCCCCGAGTAAAACCCACGCCTCCGCCCATGTGCCACCCACGTCAACAGCTGAGTCACCCGCCGCCAACGAGCTGTAACGCTGCAGCAAAGTTGCATAACATTTTTCGATGCTGAATGCTGGTAACGGGAAACGGTTGCGCGAAGTCACAAACAAACAAATGACGTATCTCAGTATCACATTACCTCGTGGTATTCGAATCACGATTTATGGACGGCCTTGGTTTATCAATCACGAGGTGCAAGAGAGTGTTAGTCCTCCCACTCCCACCTAAAGAGGTAGAGTCATTGTCTTTAATAGGCCTGTTTTATCACAAACAATAAAAAAATATGATTAATTTCGACCGTATATTTTGTTTACTGGATTTATTGACCACGCTTGTTAAGACTGAAGGTTCATTTGAGGGCTATTCTTCTATCCTTATAAATAGTGTTGCATCGGAACAAGATTTTTTGCCTTAATAAATATTTCTGAACTTGATAACTTCTTGATCATGTATTTTTTGTCACGAAATCAAGAAATGTTTATTTTTCTTTATGTTCTGTAATAGTTTTATTTTGTGAAAAATAATGATTTTGTTGTAAATTATTGTCATAATTGCTATTTTAACAATTAGTTTTTTTTATTGCATTTATTATAATTACCGTTTACTTAATACAGAACCCTGGTTCGATTCCCACAGACGACAAACAATTTTCATCATTTTAAAAACTACCCTTGTGACTCCTCCACCACTAACATCTTTGGGGGCCGTGATTTGATGACTGGTAACCGCACTTCATGCACAAAATATATCACTTACCGAGATCTGCTTCGGCAGGGTACCAAACCCAGTAATGGGTAGAAGGCGTGATGATATATTTATTTATTTATTTTATTGTTATTTCCCTTACCCACATTCGTTTACTTCTTAATATTGTTCACAGAGCAATTATCTAAAGTATTTCGATCACTCAATCTATTTGAATTTATTATAAAAATGATAGTCAAATAGTATTTCCGTTTTTACCTGGCATTGTGCCAACTGTTCAATTAAAAAGATCCCAAGAATTGTATTGCCAACTGAAACACTTGCTTTTGATCACTCTGTACCTTCTACATTTTTTTATTTTTATTATTATTTATTTTGTTACTCTGCAGTTTATGTCAATTACAGTACAGGAAATCTACACCTTATAGTGAAATCCGAACCACTCAAACACAATCATATTTTATTTGCGTGTGAAGGTCGCTTATCTGTCGTTACTGAATATTTTACACATTTTCTATTAAATTCAAAAAATCTTATTATCAACCGATAATAACTTGAATAATTTTTAATAAAACCATAAAAATCAATAGGTATATTATAAAATTTAAAATTTTGTTCTACCTAATTTTATGTGTGGAACTAACTGCTCTGCAACATCAGATCTTAATTTCTTAATAGGTGGAAGCAGTGGCGTACCTAGAACTTTTGCCGCTCAGGGCGGTCTCCAATTTGCCGCCCTTTCTAAGTCAATCAAATGGTGGTTTTTATAAATTAATAAACATAAATAAATAATTGTAATTCAGACAAAATATAGGTGGAGAACTTTTGTACAATTGGATGGCATATTTAAATTAGTCAGTAATAAAGGAATTTTTGTAGATAATATTTTCAACCCTACATTGACTTGACGATGAAGAAAAATATTCGAAATCAAATAGTAATTCATAATTCGTAGAAATCAAATAGTAAACTTATGAAGTGAACAAGTTGTTTTTTACGACTAAAACTAAATATTAAAAATGCCGCCCGGTGCGGATCGCACCAATCGCACCGCCACTGACCCCCCCCCCCCAGGTACGTCACTGGTTGGTAGGCACATTTAAAAATGAGACTTTGAGTATTTGTAGATATGCATTTAATCGATTAAAGATAAAATTGGAAAATGATTTCAACAAATCTCATGAAAAAAATTAATATAGCTGTGTAATAGTTGTTTTCAAATATAAAATTCTTAATCACTTTCAGCCCAATTCGCAAAAGAGTTTTAGCTAGAATTTAAGCTAATCCTGAATTTTGGATTTGTCGAATTAAGCTAAACCATGTTCCCAGTAAAATTTAAATAAACTTTAATATAATCTTCTTACCATTTAATTTTCGGAAAGCGAATTGAATTAACTTAAATCAGACTTACATAAGATTAGCTAATCCAAAATTTAGTATTAGCTAAAACTTTTTTAAGAATCTGGCTGTTCAAATTAATTGTAAGTATTAAATTATATTATAATGAAAACATAATGTCCAAATGTAATTTGCAGCCTTAAACTGTCATTATATAATTACAAAATAATTAAAATTCCACGAACTGATATATTTAATTTGCATATCACGTGCGATTAGCAGCCAAACACAGCATGGCACCAGGGTTACTCGATAACAAATTTGTATTTTCCTAAGGAAAGCATTTGCATTACACTTGTTTTGTGGCTTATTTAATATGTTTAATCTAATTGTGCGTGTGTTTTTTCTACGAAGGAGGGAAACGCGGCTTGTAATAAATGTATTTTTAAGTTTTCATGAGTTCTTTGATGTTTGTGTAAGTTCTGGGTAAATGTTCACTGTTGTTGCTGTGGTGTTTATCGGCTTTTATTACAACGGCGAAAACAACGTAGGTTTTATCATTTAGGAGTGGGTGTGACATACATTTTCACCAACTTTTCCCAGAAACAAAATTTAATTTACTGTTTCACTCGTTTATGTTATTTTATTTCAGTATTTTTCAGAATTTTTAAAATGCAAATATATGAGTACAATGTCTAAAGTACAAAGATGTTACTAAAATTAGCATGTTTTCAGTATTTGTATGTTTATTGTATAAAATTTATTCTAAAATTAGATACATTTTAGAAATAAGCATTTGCTAATAACTATTAGTACAGAAATAATCTCTATGACTCATCTTCCAAGTATAACTGTGGGTAGCATGGTCTGTCGGCTGGTAACGTTGTGACTACATTTAGAAGTTGCACGATAAAAATAAGTCATATCAACACTTTCTCGTAGTAATAGTTATTTATGTTTGTACAGTTGTTAAGATGGAGTAAATAAGTATTTGACAAAAGCATAAATAATAAACGCATAAATAGTCAAATAAAGAACATATCTAATGGGAATGAGTACTCTTTCATCATCACTGAAACCCTAACATCAATAAACGAAATTCTTCAGATATATTATGCATTATTTTTTTACTTTTCTCTTTTTTTTTTTATATCATCACGCCTTCTACCCATTACTGGGTGTGGCACTCTGCTGAAGCAGATCTCGGTAAGTGATATATTTTTGCGCGTGAAGTGCGGTTACCAGTCGTCAAATCACGGCCCCCAAACATGTTAGTGGTGGAGGAGCCACAGGGATAGCTTTTTCAAATTATGAAAATTTGTCGCCTGTGGGAATCGAACCAGGGACCTCAGGATCCACAGGCCGACTTCATACCACTGAGCTAGCCATCCCATTATTTTACTTTTCTCTAAACCAATGAAATGCGTCATTGTATGTCACGTGCCAGCGTTTTAACCAATCCTTTCATGATTATACTGAGAATAATACTCTTGTGATTATTCCCGGGAATAATCTCTGTAGGTGCTTTGTTTGTGAGAAATGACAGATAGTTGTCAAATAATTATTTAAAACTGTCAACACGTCAAGTAAAATGTGTGAAAAAGATCGATTTAGTTCCATTTCAAATACAGAAATACACCAACAAATTTTGGAAACAACTTCCAAGAATACATTAATAAGTAATCAATCGATATGGACCCAGTTCAAAATCTTTCAAGTTAGATGAATCGACCTCAACAGCTAAGTCAAAAAATAATCTATATAAATATTACTCGAGAATTGGATAAATTAGAAAATAATCCTCCAGTATCTTTCTCAAACTTGTTGCCATTTGGCAATAGCTACTCAAGCTCTACGGGCTTTCGTGACTATTGCCTGGCAACAAGTTTTCGAAAGATCTGTCAAATAATTTTTAATTTATTCTCACTCTCTTGTTATATTATTACTGAAAAAATGATGTTGTACTATAACTGTTTTCCTACCTGACAAAGCCTATTCGCGATTGACATATTTGTGGAGCCAGTAACATTTTGAGTACAAAACATTGCAGAGTATTGGTAGTCTGAACAGGTTTAAATAGTAAACCTTTTATTACTAACTAATATTTTTAATAGACACTAATAACAAACAAAAAAATATATTAATATACAAAATTTATGATTATTTGCGCCAACGAAACTTAATTTTTTTTTGTCTTAAACAAATACAAGCAAATTGAAGTAAAATGTCATATGAAGAAGTTTACATTGTTGTCAAACATATGGTGATAGTTTATGTCATACTTAAAATTTAAGTTTCGTTGGTGCAAACGGGTATTAATGACTCAAAACACAATAAGTTATGTACATTAGATAGCAGAAAAATACGAAAATTTCGTATCAGATTTTATTATCAGATGACAGCGGATAACTTTGCTTCTAAGCCCTAAGCCCGTAGAACACACGCTTCACGTACGAAAGCCGTTATTTAGGTTTTAGCTCAAATTATTCTCAATTTCATACATTTATTTTAATATGCGGTGATATTGAGTTGGCCTACGTATTTGATAACCCGGATTCGATTCCCATAGTCAACAAACAATTTTCAACAAATTAAAATTACCTATCTGTGGAACATCCACTAACATCTTTGGGGGCTGTGATTTGATGGCTGGTAATCGCACTTCACGCTCATAAATATATCACTTGTCGAGATTTGCTATGGCACATAGTCACACCCAGTAATGGGTAAATGGCGTGATGATATATTTAATTATTATTTATTTTAATATTGCAGGTGTTGATGTCAAAATCCGCATCACTTGCATTTAAAAAAAAAAAAAAAACTATCTGTAGACAATACAAACCTTTATATTTGTTTTTGACAAAGTTTGCATAATGTACTACTACGGAAAGTTGAACATAACATACTGATATGTTAGGATGTATAACGTACACTTCTAACATATGAGGTGAAGTTCCATTGATTGACAACAGATGGCGTTACGATGAAAGAAAATAGTAAAATAAATGAAAAGTATTTGTATGATTATTTAAATCTAAGTTCTGGTAGACTTTTCAACACATTTGCACAGATAAATCTTATTTTATTAAATTACTTTACTTATTTACTAATATTCTAGCATTATTTAATATTTTGACATTACTGTTAGTACAGTTGGTATCACAATACATAACGTCAAACGTCAAACGTCAACGCTTACCTACAAAAACGCATCAGCTGTCAAAATGTAACAACATTGTTCTTGTAAACTGTTTTTAGAAATATTTTGTGGTCGTCTGAAAAATAGTGTACATAACTCGCTCGAAAGTGTGATAACTGTGCTCGTGTAATTAAATCAGTCGGCGCTGCGCGCCTCATTTTTCAATTTTACACTCGCACGTTATATTACACTTTCGATGCTTGTTATGTAAATAACTATTACATGCTATAAATCAGGACTGCAAACAACAGAAAACATCGATTCGGTTTTGGTTTACGGTTAATCATACTTTATCGATTCAGTTTTTGTTCTGGTTAAAGTAATTTTGAAACGGTTCATAAACCAATTTATAAAATCGGTTCAGTTTGCTGGTTTGGTTATTTATTTTTGCTGTAAAGTTATAATTTTATTTATCCAATTTAAATTTACAGGCATGTAGTAATACGTATCTACGTTTTGTAAATATCTATATAAATATTTAGAAAATATCGGTTCAAATCTATTCTAACCGGTTCATACGAGTATTTTCCGTTTTGTTCGGGTTCACGGTCCAAGAAAAAGAACCGGTTGGATTAGATTTCGGTTCAAGTTCCGGTTCGATTTGCAGCCCTGCTACCAGTTCAAGATATATCTATGGCGTTTATCATTGGAAATTTGCACATTAATATGAACTGCTATATTTCATGAAATATTTTTTCTTTTACTTGACAGATGAGTTAATGTCACTTTCGCAACATTAATAAACAGCCTCTAAATATAACCCAGCAAAGCATAACAAAAGCAGTGTCTTTCAAAACACTCTTCTTTAATCTGAAACTATTTCTGTCGTTATTGATATCTCTTTGACGTATATTATTTGAAAGCTATAGTATCCGTTGGCATTTCTTATTTTCTGGGATGAAACTGAATCCTTCGTCCTAACATGTAGTGAGGTGTCACTTCGGATGTTGCTGGTGTTGCTGTGACGGACAGCACATCTGTTCCCTCACAATACCATTCTTTGTTTTCTCTAACACCCTCTTTCATCCCTTATTCATTCTTGTCTCTTTCTTTTCTGCTTTGATTGAATGAACCACCATCATAAATAACTTCGGGGACCTACTATGTTAGAAATATTTCTCATTTCTAAAGACTTTTATCATATTGTATTAACATGAATAGAAAGGACAATATTTTCCTTATCATAATACAAATTAATACAAGTATAAATTATTCAGTAATTAAATATATGATCAAACATAATATTATGTATAAGAGCTGTTTAATTATAGATATTGGTAGATAGTTACCTGGTAACAGGATGTAGTTGCTAGTTATCAAATATTGTTTGTCAAACGCAGTGGTGGCCTAAGGAAAAATAGGGCTCTAGGCAAGGTGGCTCAGTGATATCAAGTCGGCCTGTGGATCCTAAGAACCCTCGTTCGATCCCCACATCCGACAAAACATTTTCACCAATTTAAAATAAAAGAAATAATGAAAATATAAATAGTGAGGTTAAATTGGATCCAAAAATTCTTGTGAAATTTGACAATTGGCCTTGGGGATCCTCAAAATTGGAAAGGAAATAAATAACGTATTTATTTCATAACAATTATAATTTGAACGTTTCGGATCGATATTATATGATTTTATACGTATAACATCTGCAAGCTTTGTTTGTTTTTTGCTGATGATGGATCGAGTATCGATCCGAAACGTTCAAATTATAATTTTTATGAAATAAATACGTTATTTATTTCCTTTCCAATTTTGAGGATCCCCAAGGCCAATTGTCAAATTTCACGAAAATATAAATGGCACAGTGGTATGCGAGTGGGCCTGTGGATCCTAAGAACCCTGGTTCGATCCCCATAGCCGACAAAATATTTTCACCAATTTAAAATAAAAGAAATAATGAAAATATAAATGCCAGAAATAAAATGATTTATGACAATGTGCAACACAAACAAATTCAATGACGTAATTGTGTGTGGAGTGTGATTTTGCAGATTATACAGGATGTTTAATATCTCAGATCAAATTTTTTTTTTAAATTGAAAAAATATTTGCACTACTCTTAAAATACCCATTTTTAATACCACTGATTGCAATTTAACATATTCATAAAATGAGTACAACTGTAATATTAAAACTTATATTATTAAAATGTTAAATTAAAAGCCATCGGTACGAAAAAGGTGTACTTCATGTGAAATGCGAATAATTCAAATATTTTTTCTAAAATCTTCAAAATTATTTACAAAATCACATGCGCTCTTAACCATTTACACATGTCTCTTCATCCCTCACCTATTTCAAAATGTTCGCACATTTGGTGTTACTCAGACGGTCCCAGGCACACTTGACCATAATATATTGGTTTAAAAACAAATAACCCCAAACATTTTATTTTCACAATACTTCATATTTCTTAAACCAATAACTACTCGTATAATAAAATAAGAAAAAAAGGAAAAAAATTACCAACAGTTGTCAAAGTTCCACAAAATTACAGCACATTTGAATCAACTTATTAGGTCATCATCAAAGGCTGGTCAGTTCAGCTTTAACCATAGACGCGTTTCGTCCTTTAGGGAATCATCAGGATGGTGCGATCAACTATGCAACTAGACCAACATGACATGAGAACTACGGAGCAATCTGTGGTGGATGGCACCACGAGTTGCTCTCATGTCATGTTACCGGCTTACATAGTTTAACATCCGTTAGTTCAGCTTAAAAAGTATCACAGTTCACTAGCCCCTAGTTGGTCTAGTTGGATAGTTGATCGCACCATCCTGATGAGTCCCTAAAGGACGAAACGAGTCTATGGTTAAAGCTGAACTGACCAGCCTTTGATGATGACCTAATAAGTTGATTCAAATGTGCTGTAATTTTGTGGAACTTTGACAAGTTTTGGTATTTTTTTTTCATTTTTTTCTTATTTTATTAAGACTTAGTTCCACATCGCAATTGACAATTTGTCTTTGTATTAGTCAATAACGATAAGTTAACTAACATAAAACGGAACATATAATTTAAACAATAACAGCCTAAATGATAAATATTGCCACAGTATTAGGTTTATACTGATGATCTAAGGAGGTTTCGAATTAACTCTGAATGTAGCAGCTTTTTTATAATGCTTGATCTAATATAACAATTTCTTTGTTGTGCCTTTGGATACTGGTACAAATTATGTTTTTAAGACAGAATACAATCTTTAAAGAAAAATACGAAAACTACGATTAAAGAATGATGAAATGAAATATTTTCTTGGTATTATGTGGTGATAACAAGTATTTGTGATTAAATTGCTGGTAGTTACCTTGAATTTTATATATTTTAAATTAAGTTGTCAGTAAACAAACACCGTGATAAGACAAATTTTTAATTAATTTAAATATATGCATTAGAATGAGTTTGTAATAAGTAAAAATAATTTTCAAATCAATTTTCTAATTACCCAGTGATAGAAGTATTCATATCTTAATCTTATCGATTAGTTGACTAGGAAATTTTGAGAATTGCAGAAATGATAACAAGATCTTCTTATCCAGGTCCTTTTATTTCTTGACATTGCTCACAGAGCAATAATCAAAAATATTTGTCACCCAACTATTTTTATTTATTATAAAAATTACATGTCAAATTTTATTTCCGCCTTAACCTGGTAGTGTGCCAACTGTTGGATAAAAAGTTCCTTCAAATTCTATTGCCAACTGAAACTTGTGTAGAATTACAAATAAATAAATGAAGTCTTAATTAAATTTCACTTTTTGAATTAGGTAATTTGCGAGATAATAAGTATATATTAATTTATTATTATACTAAAAACGTTATAAAGAGTGACTGACGTCATCCCTCCTGATAAAACTTAATAAAATCATAAGAAACTGGTGCAATATTTTAAATGACAATTTAAAAAAAACGGCATTAAAACACAAATCTTATATAAGATTATTGAATAATAGCTATATTTACTGTCGATTCATGTATTGAAAATAATTATTTTTCATTTTTAATAATTATTTTATATTTTGCACGTTAACATGACACATAATTTCTGTCTATATCGAGTTGTCAATGAGCTGTCAGATTCATTATCAATTGTTTCATACATCAAAAAGTATGTTTATACACAACTCATATATTATAAAGACATAATACTGATTTCAATTGAATTATATGGCTCATAATACATTAGTGTTTTATATTCCATAAAACACTATAAACAACTTGTTACTTAGCAACCACTTCATGATCTTCCGTATTTTGAGAAACTTTATAACTGAATCAATGTAAATGTTACGACCAATCTTCTTCGATACCTATAATTATGAGCTGTGGATAAAATTTTGTATTACACTTGTGTTTTTATATAAAACAGTGGTATAATAAATAACTATTAAAGTCTTTGATTTTCATCTACATTAGTTTGTAAAAGCTATATTATAAACAATGCTGATGGGAAGAAATTTATCAAAGATCAATTGCTGATTCTTCATTTTGAATAAAAATATACAAATAATTAACCGCTTTTACCCCAAAGTGGTATACGAGATGTAAGTTAGTATGTATGTCATTAATTTTTATTATTAATATACAATTTATTAGAGAGTACTGGACGCACTAAAAGTTTCTGAAATATCTGCGAAGTCAAAGAAAAATGTAATCTTGTCATCTCCAAAGAAGCAACGCGTAATACAATTTAAAACTGGATACATGTAAACGTAGAAACATCCTATGTCATTCATCTAGTTATATTTTTTTATGACGTCAGTGGTATCGTGTCTACCTGTGAATCCTAAGAGTAAGAACCCTAGTTCGAACCGCGCAGCCGGCAAACATTTTCACCAATTTAAAATTACCCCTGTGGCTCCCCTACCAATAACGTCTTTGGAGGCCGTGATTTGACGGCTGGTAACCACACTTCGCGTGCATAAATATATCATTTACCGAAATCTGCTTCGGCAGAATGCCACACCCAGTAATGGGTAAAAGCATGATGATATATTTATTTATTTTATTTTACATCAGTCGCTCTTTATAGCGTTTTGAGTATACTATTATTTATAAAACGTATGCTAAAATATATATTTTTCTTTTTCAGGTGAGTCTTAGCATCGAAGAATATTTTTCATTCAACTTTATTGAAGGTAAAAGAATATTTTCGTATTTCTTCATTTCGTAATTTATCATAATTAGTATTTACGAGCCAATAATCAAAACATAAGCACCGTTATTCGGAAACCTTTATGAGAAATATGTTTCCTGTTGACAATGTTGACATTAAATTGTGAAAAAACATCTAATTGACACCATGTGATTAAATTTCAAGGCAAAAATTATTACATGTTTTATATTTGTACTTTGATATTCTATAATTACAGAATTTGCAAAGAATGCATATTATGTAAAGTATGTCACTTTGGTAACAAATTAATTCGTATACATATTTGCATAGTATAAATTTATAAACATCCGGTTCTAGTTGTGAAATGTCGAGCTGAGCTATATAACTTTTTATTTCGTGTTTATTTTAAGATTTTGACGACCTAGGAATAAATGGGCAGATATTATTGACAGTTTGTTACGTCAACGAAATATTACTAGTGAAACATATAAACAATCTTATATAAAATATTATAAGAATTTTAAATGCGAAAGTGATGTGCTAAGATGCAGGACGGAAATTAATTAATTTATCTTCAGCTTTTGATGGACTCGCATTTCTTGTGCTCTTCAATCAAAGATAAACCTTTTACAAGCTCGAATTTAAGTTCTCATAACTTTACAGTTCTTTATATTTCACTTGAATAGAATTTGTTGTTTATTGCTATGTTTCGAAGTATATAAATAACACTACTACGCTCGGGACATAATGATTCATAACGCCCGCCCATCATTTACTTTATTTGTTCATGTAACTAGTAAGATTCATTCATTAATCGAATTTAGTATTAATTTCATTTTATACACGTTACTATAATCATAATTATTATAAATTGAAATTAATTTTTTCCACGATCCTGTTAAAAACTTAACATATCAACAATCAATATGAATGTGGAAAGTCTTTTTTTTGCAACACACAATGCAGCATGATTTTTTCCGCACTGACTGCGTTTATGATGATGCTATTGCCAAGATAACCATTATTCAGAGCTGGGCAAGCTACTTAAAAAAAGTAGCTAAGCTACAGCTACAGCTATTCTTTAAAAAAGTAGCTAAGCTACAGCTGTAAGCTATATTTTGTAAAATATAGCTAAGCTACAGCTAAAAGCTCTCGTTAAAGTAGCTGTTAAATTTTAAAGCTACTTTTTTAAATTATTGTGAAATAATTAAATTTGCCATTGTCATATGATCAGCCTTTTGTTATAATGACTGTTAATTTACTATTACGTACATAAATATCAAAAATAGCAAATACCATCTGGCACCTACTGTATATTTTTGCGTATTAGAGCCAGTTAGAACCGGCAACAAATAATTATTTTGTGTGGGTTTAGCTTGTACGCATGCGTACTTTGTTGATCTTCTGCTTAAAAAGTAGCTTGAAGCTACAAAAAGTAGCTTTAAGCTACAAAAAGTAGCTTTAAAAGTAGCTTCAGTTGTTATTTTTAAGCTAATAGAAAAAAAGTAGCTAGCTACAGCTATATTTTTTCACAGTTAGCTAAGCTACAGCTACAGCTAAGGTAAATGTAGCTCAGCTAGTAGCTAAGCTACAAAAGTAGCTAGCTACTGCCCAGCTCTGCCATTATTCAACAATCTTTCTTTTTAAATTAATATGAAATATAACAGTAAATGACAGATGTCAAATATGGATTCAAATATTGATTTTAAGAAATAAAAGATCACGACGTAGAAAAAATAGTTAGTATGTAACATACGTGTGGCAACGGCCATTGCCATACTTGTGTTACAATATACTATTATATATTTTAGTGAAATATAAAATTTGTATGTACTTCGGGCGACATCCATTCTTTGGGCTGGATACCGTCATCCTCTGTGCATAATAATGTACTTAACGCCCTTGGTACATAAAATACTGTTTTAGTTCTAGCTACATTCTCTTACTTATTAATAGAGGTAAAGAAACTATTCATAAATTCCTTGATAAAATAACAAATAATTTTATTATTTGTGTCATATAATTATTTCGTATTATAAACACTTTTGGGATATTAAATAACGAGACTGATGCTGTTTTCACATTTTATTTTGATTCCATACCAATTTACTTATTATCACTTTCAATATACACCTCTCCTCTATCCCTACAATGCTCCATGCTTATCTTCCATGGTTCGAAACAGTGCTGGAAGTCTTCTTCTGTCAGCTCCTTCAGAACGCGTGCCGATTTCTCTTTCAAAGCTCAAATCTTTTTGCTATTAAGGCAAATTTCACCTTAGGAAACAGATAGAAGTCGCACGGTGCAAGATCTGGCGAATAAGGCGGATGGTCCAACACTGGGATGCTGTACTTGGCTAGAAATCTCTTGAGAGACATTGCGGAATGAGCCAGCGCATTGTTTTGATGAAGAAACCATGACTTGTCCTTCCACAATTCGAGTACTTTTTTCAATAAATTATAAGTTTCCGTAGCAGTTTTGTCAAGTTTCGTGTGAAATTTCACAACTCGTTGCTCTAACGTTGCACTTAACATTTTTTCGGCGAAACATAAAAAACAACTCTAATTAGAACGAATGCTACGGCTATACGGATTTGTTTACAGAAGCGAGAGATACTGCATTCGAAAGGGAAAGCTTCACGGTAAAAAGCTGGTGTTTGGCGCATGCGTACTTCGTCTGTAGCAGCGTCAATCTCATTATTTAATAGCCACATCTCGTATAGCTGATCTTCCAAGGAAATTAGAATTTCTTTTAAATATTTGCATGATTTCTTTCATATTTCTATAAATTAAAATGGGTCATAATGAATGGGGTTTATAGAATAGGTGTGAAATTTGATGATCATTGTCGAATAAATGGTATATTACACAAAGAACAAACACTCCAATATGTGTTCCGCCTATAATGAAGGGGAATGTCCGTTATCGGCTCGGAGGCTATAACCGGCACTGCTGCACTGCCCGGAAACCGTGCATTCTTCGCGAGCCTCGACCCCATCCTTGCCTCTCCTTTCCTTACGCTGTCTCTCTCTCTCTTTCTCTGGATCTCTCCTTCACATTGTATTACCGTAGAGCGTAGAAGCATCATCGACATCGACGGGTTGGGTGAAGCGAATTGACTTCTAGGTCGAAGAGTTGGTCGGTGCCTCTATGAAAGCGAACGGCTTGTACTAGGCTCGGTGTTAGATCTATTCTAAGTGAGGGTTTTGGGTCATCGAAGATGCTGTTATTATTGATTTAGTAGATATTTTCGGTGTTATTCATGGATTGTTCTTAGTTGTGATAATAAAAATTTCTATAAGACACGATTGAAAAGTTCGTGTCCTTATTTTACTTTTATTAATTCATTGAGTTTCGTATTAAAACATTACGATACCAATAAAATAAAAAGAAATAAAAAATATGTACTTTGATGTTTCATAAAAACATTAACGAAATTACAAAAAATGAAAAGTTGCTTTGCATTCTGATTTCTTAGATTTGTATTACAAATCCACTTTACCGCGCTAGTGCAGTGAAATATTTTATTACGATTCTCAAAATAGTTAGATAATTTTGATATTATGTAATGATAGAAAATAATTATTTACGATGTAAGTATTTTAATGTGTTATATAACGAAACGACGGCAAAATTTGCAAAGACGCCGCAGGCCGAGTTAGACAACCTATTGTGTTTCACATTAACGCATTACGATACGAAACAACGTTTTATCAACTATCGTGAATTTTATTTAAAAATATGTTAGAAATAAATATTTTGACGTTCTATACAACGAAATTACGAAAAAAGCAAAGTTGTCATGAATTCTGATTCTAAAATAAATATATAAATATATCATTACGCCTTCTACCCATTACTGGGTGTGGCACTCTGCTAAAGCAGATCTCGGTAAGTGATATATTTTGCGCGTGAAGTGCGGTTACCAGTCGTCAAATCACGGCCCCCAAACATATTAGTGGTGGACGAGCCACAGGGATAGCTTTTTCAAATTATGAAAATTTGTCGCCTGTGGGAATCGAACCAGGGACCTCAGAATCCACAGGCCGACTTCATACCACTGTGCTAGGCCGTCCCATATTCTTATATTTATTAGTGGAAAACAATATATATCCACTTTACCGTACTAGTGCGGCAAAATATGTTATTACGACACCCAAAATAGTTACATAATTATATGCAACTGATTTTGTGAAAAACAGTCCTACAAAGTTCAATTTCGTGCAGCTGTTTTTAGGGACATATTTTGTGTAATCCAGTTGTAAAAATATCAAACTTAAATCTATTAATAGGTCATTAGTCAGATCATGTAAAATTATTGCAATTATTTTTTTATATAATAGAATAATTAACATAACAGATAATTATGAATTTATTATACTATTTTCTTCCGTCGTTATGACCTACGGAACAAAATGCCTATTTTAACCCCGTCTTCTTAAGAGTGGTACCGCTAGTTAATATGTATTGTTTCTACCACGAATTTATTGCCATAGAAATCAACTTTTATACCCTGACATGGTAATTAGCTATTTTTTCTACTAAAGCTGTATTCCATTTGTCACTTGGTTCACTTAAATCAGTTCAGATAAATTCGACACATGACTAAATGAATTGAATTAAGCAAACTGATGAACTTATTGGGGTGAATTACTTCAAAGTAAATTAGAACCTGTATTTCTAGTACTTGAAATAAAGTCAGCTAAGTAATGCAGCGAAATAAATAAATGATTTGGTTCAGTAAATGTAAGTTAGATCTGATCCAAGTGGCAAATGGAATTCGCCTTACAGTGTCACCTTTAAATACTTTCAAGTATCAAAAAGACATTAGTTTTGCACGTTACCACTAGTAATGTGCAAAAGAACGTAATTAAATAGTTGCTACGAAATAAACTTAACAACGCAAATAAAAAGTTTGAAGTTTGAAATGTCATTAGTTAATTATACTAAATTAGTTAAAACTCGATCGTAGAAAAATAGTATATTACGTACCATGAACTGTAAGTGACAGTTTCTAGGTCAAGGATGTAGTTTGGGAAATCGAGGCCCGTAGGGTCGAGATTTCCTAAACATTCGCGACCTAAACACTCACTTACAGATCGAGGTTAGTAAGCTATTTTTTACAATATCTGCACAAATAGAAGGAAAAAAATAGGTTTCAATATTAACAGCTGTCTAAATTAACAGGACCTTGTTCTACAATATTTACTTACTGTCCACGGTGGATGGTAAGTAAATATTATAATCCTGATACAACATGGAAAGAACTGTGCAATAAAATCTCCACTTTCTGTGTTTCAATTTTGTCATTAATGGATAATTTACAGTACAGGTATTGTAAAAATAATGTATGCAACTCGTGTTAAAAGTCTCACTTTATTGCTCGAATGAGAAACAATAAAGTGACACTTTCAACATTAGTTACATAAATAACTCTTATTGGTTCCTCTCTTACTTAAGAATGCAAAAATAAGCGGTAGCATATGTGTCCTATGCGTGGCTAGACCTTACTACGGCAGTAGCCTACTGTCAGACTACCTATTACAATATTATTTGATTTCTTAAAATATTGTATTGGGTATTTCTATCCGAAATCAGCATATGAGATGGAAAGAAACAAATGTAGACCCTTTTTATTTTCATTCCATGTCTGAGATAAAAATAACACGAAAAAAGTCAACAGTATCGGTCTTTAAATTCCAAATAAAAAGTATTTAAATTCTCTTGACGGCACGCAAATCATCAGCAAGCAAAGCTAAACTAACAGAACCTATTTGATTTCTATACCGTTGCATTTTCTCTGTCTGTTCCGTCATTGATTTTTCGACGTGACTTTACACAAACTTCCTTACGCTTTTTAATATTCCCTGTTCTTTTATTCATTCGTTTCATCCGGTTTCATTCTCCATCACTTCGACGCTTCGACTCTCGAATGCCAACATCGCGGGGCGAACCTAACGGCTCCGTGTCGACGTCGGAGATTCGTTTAATATTTATCCGTTTTGTATCATTTCGACATCGGAGGTGAACGAGATGGGGATCCTGGTTAATTAAAATTCAGATTGGTGTTCGGAAATTAAGAGGGCGCAACTCGAACGAAGTTTTAAGTTCCAGTTTGGGATTTTTATTTTTTAGAGGAAATTTGTAGGGTGATTTCCATAGTAATAACTTATCGTGTGGATTTTGGGATGCAGGACAAGTATCTAATACTAATTATTTTTATTATACGAGGGCAGGATGAAAAGTCTCTGAAAAATGAAACAAGAAATGATTTATTTGGTCAAAACATATTTTATTTCTCAACATAATCTCCTTGTAGCTCGATACACTTCGTCCAACGTTTTCGTAATTTTTCGAGCCCTTCCAAATAATACGATTTTGGCAATCCTTCAAAATAGGCGTTTATCTCAGCGATGACCTCATCGTTGGAGCCAAATTTCTTTCCGCCGAGCAATTTCTTCAAGTTTGGAAATAGATAAAAATCGCAGGGGACCAAATCTGGAGAAAAAAGTCCTTCTTATTGCGCTTGAACATCGCCAAACACTCCTTTGAACTTGTCACACGGTCGCGCTTGTTGTTAACAGAGAGCAAATGCGGCATCCATCTGGCAGATAGCTTTCTCATATCCAAACAATTATGCAAAATGTTCCGTACCCGTTCGATTGAGATGCTCATAGCCCCAGCAAGCTCGTGAACTTTAACTCGCCGATCGTCCAATATCATAGCATGGATTTTATAGACTATTTCTGGCGTTGTAACCTCAATTGGACGACCAGAACGAAAAAACAAACTTGTGAATCTATATTGCAAAATTAGAAGAATCTAAGTTACATGTTTCCCTGTGAAGAGTCTTCAGTCGCACTTCGCCACTTACATTTTCAGTAATTTTCAAGGAAACAGGAAGGTATTTCATTTATGGTCAAAACCAGGACGTAATTGTCAAGCCATTTGACATGACCTATATTTTATTCAAAATCTAATTTGTAGCAATTCATGTTAGATCTTGTTGATTGTATAGACTGGTATAATTTTGAACTTGAATATAACGTATACTTGTTATATTGATTTGTTTGTCGTACAGTACTAATATCCTTGGGCGCTGAGCAAAATAATACACGTATTTTATGTTTGCAATTTTCAATATAGCATGTAGGTATTGTTCTTTATTGCAATGAACAAATACAATTTAGAAGACTTTTATGTTTTTTGAACAAAAGTCTTACATCCTTGTATTTTATTGTAAAGCATTTATTTGTCCTTCCCTTTCACAGTTTCAATAACGCTCTAAAAATCATAAATATTTAAATTAAAATAAAAAGTGTTAACTTATTTGTGAGCCCATAAATTATCGAACTTACTAGTCATTCTAAACATTATACATAATATTACTTTAGTCTCATCCTAAACGAATAAAATATCGCCGACAACTTCAATATTTTTAGACATACATTGCGTTGCATCACGAGTGTCTAGCGTCCAGTCTATTGCCAGTCATGTGTTTCGTTTCGGTTCTAGAGAATGATATACCTACCGTTTCAGAAAGTCGTTGCCAGTGTTGATTTAAATGTTTATTTTGGAGTTGAAAACTTGTGGAGTGATTATGCCAGGATATAAATAAGACAGGAGTTTCTCAGATTATTGACTAACCATATGGTTGTCTGGAACATAGCCTCAATTTTATAATTGGGTTTGATAATTTTTTTCAGTTAAAATATTGATTTAGCCATAACCGAAAACGCATATTACATCAAAATACCGTACAGTGTAATTTTTACCATTTGTGCTGCAATTGATATACAGATTGGCGACGGAAAATGTAAACATAAGGATATACGTAACAATCTGTCATTGTCAAGCAGATGTCACTTGTTAAAATATTTATATTTTTATTAAATAGTATATTACGTACCAGCTACGTTTCCACATCTTAACATAGTCTCTGTTTTAGTCTTTGTTTTTGGTGTTTTGTTTCTGTTTGTCGGAAAAATTCCAGCCATTTCCAGCTCTTAACATAAACATAACCTTAATTCATTATTCTAGTAAAGGTTTCTTCACTTAAATGAGAAAATAATTGTATAAAACTATTTGAAATACTTTAAAAATTATATAAAATTATTAATGAGGAACAGTAATTACTATTAAAATTAAGCACTAGTTTAATTAATTTATACAATTCTAAAATAATTTTTAAAAGTTGAGACATTATTATAGTGAATAAACCAGAATTTTCAAATATAGTAATTAAAATTTCAAAATTGATTTTTATATTATTAAAATATGATTAAATTGCAAGTATACTTATAAAATCAAAGAAAAGAAATAAATTTTAAAATGACAACTAAATAATTTCTTTTTGACTTGTTAGTTTTGTTGTTGCTACTAATCCAGTAATTTTTATTTTTTTCACAGTTGAAATTATTACTATTTTTATTCTATTGTCTATATTTATCGTATTCCCAAGAAAAACCTAATGACATATGACAAATACGGCATAGAATTGACTGTATATTGCAGCATAACAAGAGATAGCATTACCGCAGCTAACTCTCGCTTACAGAACAGCGACGAAAGACTATATCGAAAGTATGAAGTCTGCAAACTTTGTGTTTATGCGCAGCGACAAAGACTAAGACTAAGACTAAAACAGTAGCTGGAAACGCTTAGCTGTAATTCACATATGGCAAACTCTCAAGGTTATGTTGAAAAACTAAACCTAAGACTATATTAAGAGGTGGAAACAAGGCTTGAACCGTAAGTGACAGTTTTTAGATGAAGAATGTAGTTTGGGAAATTGAGGGTAGATATTTCCTAAACATTCGCGACCTAATAAAATCATTTACAGTTCGAGGTTAATAAGCTATTTTTTACATTACTTGCACAAATAGAAGGAAAGAAAAATAGGTTTCAAAATTAACAGCTGTCAAATTGTCAAAATAAATAGGACCTTGATCTATAATATTTTCTTACTGTCCACGGTGGATAATAAATAAACATTAGGCGTATTCCATTTGCCATTTTTATCAGATCTAACTTACATTTACTGAACCAGATCATTTATTTATTTCGCTGGATTACTTCACTGACTTTATTTCCCCTACTAGAATTACTGATTCTAATTTACTTTGAAGTAATTTACTCCAATAAGTGTATAAGTTTGCTTAATTCAGTTGATTTAGTCATGTTCTCTAATTTATCTGAACTGATTTTAATGAACCAAATGGCAAATGGAATACAGCTATTATAGTCCTGAAGTAACCATGGAAACCACTGTGCAATAAAAGTTCCACTTAGGGCCAGTTTTTCAATCACCGGTTTACTCTCGATTAACGTTAATCATAATTAAATAATAATGGAAAACATGGTTTCCATTATTATCTAATCATGATTAAAAGTAATCGGTGATTAAAAAACTGGTCCTAACTGTGTTTAAATTTTGTCATTAATAGGTAACACTTTAATCCTCGAAAAGGAAGAATAAAGTAGGTTATTTACTCCAGGAATTTCGAATTATTATTAATAATTTTACTATTAAATTGACTTTGATCCCTCATTTAGTCTAGTCTTCTTGTCAAGAAACCTAATTAATTAGGTACTTCGTTTTGTGACAGTACTCCATACTTATCATGATGCCTGGCATAGAAGTTCAACTGTTATATACATCCCTATGATCGTTCCTACTTGTAGTCGCCAATTTATATTTTATTTATTCCGTCCATGATCACTGGGGGAGGGGAAAGACAGGCCTTTAAACTGACTGAAATTATTAGTCTCAAAAGAAATA
This sequence comes from Pterostichus madidus, assembly GCA_911728475.2. Lineage (NCBI taxonomy): Eukaryota > Metazoa > Arthropoda > Insecta > Coleoptera > Carabidae > Pterostichus > Pterostichus madidus. Next base: position 10,997,937 of record OU452313.1, on the reverse strand, counting down.
TTTTAGAAGAAAAATGTGTCACACATATAAAAATGTTTATTTAAGGCATCTTTAATATTTAATGTGCTTCAACATAACTTCAACCAGACATATTCCTTAAAGAGTTTTTTGAGAAGTCTAGCAAATTATGTTAGAAATACTCTATTCTTTTCAAGGTTAACCTAGTGTTTCTTGAAGATGCCTACGAATACATAAATAAATAAATAAATATATCATCACGCCTTCTACCCATTACTGGGTGTGGCACTCTGCTGAAGCAGATCTCGGTAAGTGATATATTTTGCGCGTGAAGTGCGGTTACCAGTCGTCAAATCACGGCCCCCAAACATGTTAGTGGTGGAGGAGCCACAGGGATAGCTTTTTCAAATTACGAAAATTTGTCGCCTGTGGGAATCGAACCAGGGACCTCAGGATCCACAAGCCAACTTCATACCACTGAGCTAGCCATCCCATACCTACGAATATAAATAGATTTTTTGCGCTTCTCATTTATAGCACAATATTTTATTGCCAAGTTATCTGAATTATTATGGTGTAGTGTTGGTATCATAGATTATTTTAAAATATCTTAAGTATTTGTTGCATATTTTGTGCAGTAATACGTTTCTTATTTATCACTTATTTGAATTTCTCTTTCTCTAAAATAATTTAGCAACGTTTGGCAGTGAAACATATAAGATGACGTGCAGCATAATAATTAATAATAAGAAACAAGTTGTGATTTCAAATATGAAGCTTATTTTGATTTCAATATAGGTTCTTATATACTCATGGAAGAAATTCTTTGCAACTTTGAACATTGAATGTACTTTTCATTTGCTTCGCTATGTTTTTCCTAGTCCTCATTTTATCCAGTAAACCTGATATCCTTTGCTATTCTGTATCTTCCTATGGGATTAATACTGATTACTTCCTGCGTCCTGGATGTTTTCCGTAACTTATTTCCTGCACGAAATTATATCTTTTGATGTAATCTGCATCTTCATACATTCAAATGAAAGAAGTCTGAGAAATGTACTTTGGTATTGACATCAACATTGCTAGATGGTTGAGCGAAATTAATATGTACTCGAAGATATGGATGTCTCAAGATATTCGACGAATTATTACAAATGAGTTTTTAATTTGAATATCATAATATCTAACATGCTAGATAAAGCTTAGGAAAGGCCATAATATGTCAGATTATTAAAAATGTTACCATTTATCTCGACATTTATGTACGCGAATCTATCCACGAAGTTCATCTTTTGTATAATATACTACTTTATTTTACGTTGCTATTAGCGACGGCCATTAAAACAGGTTTTTTTCACAACCGGGTGTATTAGTCGGTTTCTATGTCATCAAATTTATGAGAGAAATAATACATTTTATTTCACTGTACCGTTGTGAACAACGATGAAACTGGAATTTGTTTTTCCTCCGTTGATGCGGGAACATTGTAATTTAATCTCTTTGCCAGAATATTTTATCCCCGTTAGTAAAAGAAGATAAATTAAAACAATTTCAGTAGTTAATGATGAAAAGGATTGTTAAACCTCAGCAATATACTAGGTAATGTAAATTATGAAAACTGGGCTTGTAGATAGATTTAAATATATAATTTATTAAATTGTAGACGGTTTAGGAGGCTATGCTCCCATTTAAATTTTTTTTGTGCTGTTAGTCGTTTCACATTTGTAAATTTTATACTATTTATTTATTGACTTTACATAACTGTTGTAATGTTCTTGTGTTACAAATAAATAAATAAATATATCATCACGCCTTCTACCCATTACTGGGTGTGGCACTCTGCTGAAGCAGATCTCGGTAAGTGATATATTTTGCGCGTGAAGTGCGGTTACCAGTCGTCAAATCACGGCCCCCAAACATGTTAGTGGTGGAGGAGTCACAGGGATAGCTTTTTCAAATTATGAAAATTTATGTATTATATTATGTATTTACGTATATTGCAAATGGGAGTATACACTCCCGAAACGTACAATTTAATGAATTTTATATATATATATATATATATATATATTTACACCAAGCCCAGTTTCCATAATTTGCATTACCTAATTTCAGTAGTTCGTTCATTTATTTAAAATTCTTATATTATTCATAAGAATAAATATTCGCTTTAAATACAGAGGTCGTCTAAATTAGTTATTTGTCAAATTAGAGTGGGGAAAGCGCTCTCCTCTCGATCTAAACATAACATATTTTTTTCACATACTTAAAATAATTTATTTGAACTTTAAATACACTCAGGGATAAAACCGGTAAAGATAATATTTAAAAATAAAAATAAATAAATATATCATTACGTCTTTTACACATTACTGGGTGTGTCAGACTGCCACAGCCGTTCTCGGTAAGTGATATATTTGTGCACATTAAGCTGGGTTACTAATTGTCAAATCACGCTTCCTAAATAAATATGTTAGTGGAGGAAGATCCACAGGATTAATTTTAATGTATTACGAATTTGATGTCTTAGAAACTGACTTTAACGCCCGGTCGTGAAAAATAGCTTTTATTCAAACTCGGCACACTCGCATATAGAGAACAACATACTTTGTAGTTAGGTATTTCATTGTCAACAATGTTCTTCAAAATGAAAGCAACAGTAGTTCGACAAATTCAACTGCTCAATAAGAATTTATTCTACTAACCACTAATCCAAATTTATTTGTTTTACTTGTTATTCGTGCATGTCTGAAGTAGATTCCGTTTTGGTCTCTGGAGTAATGCACCAGTAGACAAAGACATTATCAGGTCCACAGAAAGGGAACAGTCGTTTGGACTTAGGATCTTCCATAACAATTTTCTGTTTGAATGCATCCGCTGTTCTCTATCTACTGTGGTAGCCAGTATTTTCCAATTATTCTAGTGGTATTCGTGGAACAGAAAACAATTTTCCCTGTTCTAATGTTTCCTCAAACAGTTTGTAGATACGCACATTCATAGACGTACGTAGAACTTTTATTTGGGTATGATTTTTTTTCTTAGCTTATTTACTGGACTAGTACATTAACGTCTGGTATTATAAACGACAAATAAATTTACTTCCAACGTAAATGTAATTTATATATTCAAATGACAGTTGAACTAAAAATAAAATTAATCCCTAAGCCTTAATCAATATAAAGATAAATCTAAATGCGTATTTCGAGAACTAAGTTCTCATCATCAATAGACGAAACAAGGGGAAAACCACGATTACACGACTTGTGAACCAAGCTAGTGGTCAAGGTTGAATCTTACAGTTGAAGTTTTGACAGTAATGTTAAATATGCCATAAAATAAATAAAATTGATTCGAAATTGTTTATTAAATTAAATTAATTATGGGAGTCAATTTGTTCTGTCCTTTATAATACTGGACATAAAACTTATGAAATTTTATATTTTCATCGGTAATTAAACTCATGTATATGAAACTTCTTATAGAAATGTCACTTTTGTCATTTGACATCGGGTAAATAGAAAAAACAACTATTTGCAAATGAACAAACTTTTATTTACCTTCACTACATTGGCAAAGGTGAATATAAATGTCATAATTTCAATAAAATACTTCATTCGGTAAATTATTTCAGTATATATCATTTGAGTATTTAGTTTTCTTCATAAAATATTTATTTTTAACACTCAAACTTGATTGTTTTGAGGTCAAATGTATCCAGTAACTTGACATTAGACAAGATTTCTCCACCTTTGGTGTAACGATTTTTTCATGTCAATGAAATCTTGTAAAAGATCGTGGCGCTAGTGTTGCAAACTTAGTGGCAATAATTTTATCCCTCCCCAATTTTTTACGTTTGTCAGCTTGTGAAATGATGCAATGTATAATCCAAAAATAAAAAACAACAAGTTTATTTGTACAACAATGTCCAGGTTATGTTCACTGTTAATTTCAAAATATTGGTACATTACTGCCATCTAGAAAAGTTTGGCGTGAAATCATTTTCTCGAAATGGATTTTTTGTAAAACTTAAATCTCTTATGGTATAATCCTCGATATTTTTATACTTTAAATACAGAGTGATCAAAAGGAATTGTTTCACTTGGTAATACAATTCTGGAGATCTTTTTATTCCACAGTTGGCACAACGGCAGGTAAAGGCGGAAATACTATTTTGCATGCCTAATAAATACAAATAGGTTATGTCAGGAATCTGACAGCTAATGGGATTTTTAAGTAGGCAATTATACATATACTCAAATTCAAATTTTCAAATGTCACTGTCAACAACAGGAAATTAATTTATGTATCAGGCTTACCAATTTCAAGTAGATTTTTTTATTGCCAACTGAAACAATTTCTATTAATCTGTACTAGTTGTGTTGAAATATATACAGTAAAAATACGGTGGTGTGGTTAACGGTACAGCATTCGTATTCAAAGATTCCAAGTTAGAATCCTACTCAGGCTATGGAGATATGAATTACCACACTGTGGCTCGATGAGAGATTTTTATTTATCTTATTAACTTTAACAGTCCGATTCTCAAAAAAGTTTTTAGTTAATCCTAAATTTTGAATTAGCTAATATTATTCTAATCCGATTTTAAAAAGTGAATCTAAATCGCTTTCCGAACACACAATATTATATGAAGGTTTATTTAATTTTTTTTTAGAATGTGGTTTAGCTTAATTTGACTAATCCAAAATTCAGGATTAGCTAAAACTCTTTTTAGAATTGAGCTGTAAGTTTTTGGCCACTGACGTATCAAATGAAATTTAGTGATTCACATCATGATTAAGGGGAATGTTATTCGTTCAAAACAAGGACTATCTAATTTGACATTTGTAAAATTTGTTTTCTCGTATTTATTTCTGAACAAAAGTAGTAGATTGCAGGAATTATTTCTTTATATGATTGAGTTTTAAAACCAGATTGTGGTCAAATAGGTTTGCAATAAAAATACAGTAACGTTGGAAGGGTCAAGCCCTTTTATTCACTTATTCTGCATCAAATGTGTAAAGCAGTACAACATATCTCATATTTGTAAACATTTTCGAAGATATCTCTTTTACCTTTCTCCTGTACTCTCCACCCACAATATTTTATTACATAAAGGCAACTCTATCCCCTTTTCCCCTTCCTCGTCTGCGCCTATGGCGGGCATCCAAGCACGCATCTTAGTTCCTGTTCCTTTTCCGGATCGGTTATCGAAACAACGCTTAACGCGTCCCTTGTGACGCGTCTGCATCCATACCTCGGCCATTACAGCTCTGTAACGACGCTCACGAACCATGCGCCGCGACGTCGGAGTAGCGGCGGTGGACCACGTGTTTGACCTTCCGTGTACCACCCTCCGTGTACCACCCTCCGCTGTGACATTGTGGGGTGGCGTGACGTCATGAGAACGGGCGTCATTGCTTGTCTGGTGGCTGGGTACAGGTGTACTAGCACTTGGTCGATTGAAACACGTAAATGGTGGTGGGTAACTTAGTTTGTAACCTAGTTTTCGTAAATTGATTAGCTGATTAAACATTGATATTATTTTGGATATGTCGCCGTCAGTCTACTCTGATGGGGACTATAACAATATATAATATAACAATCTCCTATATTCTGTAACTGTATCATTATCTGTTAATGATCGATAAGTTAATAATAATTTTGATTTTCCATTGTTATTTTACAGGTGATCACAATTTATTTATTATGAGACAAGAATAATTTACACTGGTATTTTTATATTTTATTCATGCGTTTTGTTTATTAATATACTTATCTGTTATAAAAAAATATACACAGCATATTTAATATTTAGAACATATGAATGTTATATAATATTATTAAACATGTAACTTAGTTTTTCAGTAATTCAGCACTGAAACTTGGTAATTATAAGTTTCATGAAAATACGGAGAGCTGAGTTGATTTTGAATGAAATTTAAAAACCTGAAGAGGAAGTTTACTGGACGCAGAAAACTATAAATTCCATTTATTTCAAAAATGGAATCAGATACGAAAAAAAGTTTCAAATAAAAGATGTTAGTAAAAATATTTGGAACATAAAATGTTATTTGCAATTTTTCTGTATATGTGTCTAATTTTGAGAAAAACTAATTTATATATTTAATAATATATTCCAATAATCATAGTAGCAATAGAAACAAAACACATAAACATGTTTAACACTTATATGTCAAATAATATTTGTCAAACGCAAGGAGCAAGTCATAAGTGTACAATTCAGCGTTTTTGATGCTATATCAATTTCATTGATCAAATAGTAAGTAATTTTATATTTCTATTTCTATTAATATAAGTTTATTTATATAAAATTTTGTAGGAAGTTGATTATCTGTAATGAAAATTAAAATGAAAAAATATTAAGGGCCAATTTTTCAATCACTGATTAATGTTAATCATGATTAAATAGTAATGGAAACTATGGTTACCATTATTATTTAATCAGGAATAACATTTATCGACAGTAAACTGGCGATTGAAAAACTGGCCCTAAATATGCTGGGTATAAGAAAGTCGTGTGGTTACCACACCAGATTTTTTTATTTTGAAATTTGCTTAAACGTATATACGTGGATACGATGAAATACTCTATCAGAAAAATTTTCTTTCTGCACTAGTACGAGCATACTTCCGAGTATTATATATGGTGTTTACTGACCTGGAAAACCTGGAAAAAACCTGGAATTTAAAAACATGTCTTGAAATCCTTGAATATCCTTGAATTTTTTATAAAATACCTGGAAACAATTATTTACCCTCAGTTTTGAAATAAAAGTTTTTGCTTTGTATTGACAGAGATTTTTGTTTTATTTTGAAAAATATTTTTTTATTTATAGATATATTTTTACAAATGTTGTTAGTTATTTTATGAACCTACCTTGATTTTTTTTTGTAATATATACCTTGAAATCCTTTAATCTCCTGGAATTTTATAATTTGAAATTAGTAGACAACCATTTTATACTTTTCGAATGCTCTGCAGCATGTATTTCTTTACCATACATTAAATAAGTGCAGACAAGTCTGCTCTCTTTGCAGGAAAATATATAATTATAAAATAAAAATAAATAAATATATCATCACGCCTTCTACCCATCACTGGGTGTGGCACTCTGCTAAAGCAGATCTCGGTAAGTGATATATTTTGCGCGTGAAGTGCGGTTACCAGTCGTCAAATCACGGCCCCCAAACATGTTAGTGGTGGAGGAGCCACAGGGATAGCTTTTTCAAATTATGAAAATTTGTCGCCTGTGGGAATCGAACCAGGGACCTCAGGATCCACAGGCCGACTTCATACCACTGTGCTAGCCATCCCATATATATAATTATGTCGGTATTTACATAATTATATATATGGGATGGCTAGCACAGTGGTATATATATATAATTATGTCGGTATTTACACTGCTAATTTAGCTAACAGTTGGTAAAATGATGTATGTTTTTTTGTCGTTTGATAACGGGTCGTTTATTATTGTTTTTATGATTTTTAAATTATTATACCTATGGACTGAATATGGTATCTTCACTACATCAACATTTGCAGATTTCGTTGTTGTGACGTGAGGATATATTTTATATCGTGATGTTTGCGACTGGACTACCAATTGTAAATTTACTCTATTGATGTTTGTACAACATACGCCACCGGGTGTATTTTATATAATATAAAATGTACGCGTATTTGTTGTGTTAACAATAAAATAATAAATTGGAAAGCAGCATTGTATGGTTAAATGCAATTCAATTCAATTTTGTACTACGTAATATATATATTACATACGTTGTATTAAAAGCTTTGCTGGTAGTTATTTATGAAAAATGAACATCATGAGTATATAAACAAAATTTTGTACAAATATGTTACATTTTAATCCAACGAAGTAAAATTAAATATAAACTTGAACTACGATTTAATAGTTATTTATGTACCAAGAGTGAAAACACGTTTCTGGCCCGTGGCATGATTATTAGCACGAGGCACAAGGCGCAAACGATTAAAATATGTAAATAGGTTATATATCAAAATGACATTTTGTAGAATCAAGTATTCACAATATACAAAAATTGTCATTTTATTTATATATCCATAGGAAGTATATCTTTTTGGCATTTGTGTTACTGTACAAGAACTTGGCAGCTTGTTTGCTGTTTGATTTTTTGTTTTAAAAATTATCTTTTTATTTAATATATATATATATATTAAAAAAAAATTAAAACAAAAAATTAAATAACAAGACTGTCGCTGCTACAGACGAAGTACGCATGCACCAAACACCAGCGACCGTCAGCTTTTTAGCGTGAAGCTTTCTTCTCGAATGCAGTACTTCTCGCTTCTGTAAACAAATCCGTATAGCCGTAGCATTCGTTCTAATTAGAGTTATATTTTTGTTTCACCGAAAAAATGTTAAGTGCAACATTAGAGCAACGAATTGTTGTGAAATTTCACATGAAACTTGGCAAAACTGCTACTGAAACTTATAATTTATTGAAAAAAGTACCCGAATTGTGGAAGGACAAGTCATGGTTTCTCCATCAAAACAATGCGCTGGCTCATTCCGCAATGTCTGTTAAGAGATTACTAACCAAGTACAGCATCCCAGTGTTGGACCATCCACCTTGTTCACCAGATCTTGCACCGTGCGACTTCTATCTGTTTCCTAAGATGAAATTTGCCTTATTAGCAACAAAATTTGAGCTTTGAAAAAGAAATCGTCACGCGTTCTTAAGGAGCTGACAGAAGAAGACTTCCAGTACTGTTTCGAACGATGGAAGATTCGCATGGAGCATTGTAGGAATAGAGGAGGGGTGTATATTGAAAGTGATAATAAGTAAATAGGTATGGAATCAAAATAAAATGTTAAAACAACATCAGTCTCGTTATTTAATAGCCACACCTCGTATACATATTTTTACAAATTTTATTAGTTATTATTTTATGAAACTACCTGGATTTTTTAAATAATATGTACCTTGAAATCCTTGAATCTTCTGGAATTTTATAATTTGAAATTGATAGACACTATGAATTTGAAATTAATAGACACCATGTGTATTTCATACATACATAACATCACGCTATATCCCATCAAATGAAGCAGCATGAATCCCAAAATAATTCATAAAACATTTACTCATTAAATTCATAAAGTAATCAGTCCTCGTCAAACATTCTCATGCTAACACACCGCCCTCACTTCAACCACATTCATAGATTCCTCCATATAAGCTCATTTATTTATCACACTCGAAATCATTCATCACACAACAAACTTTCAATCACATCTGTCCTCACTCCAATTCATTATCATTCATCTTGCTTCGACGTACTCGTACATAACATATTTCATTTAATTTAAAAATGGAGTATTGTGCACATCAACTAAAAATTTGCTATATCCTTCCAATTCTTTCTTTTTTAAAATGTCTTTTCATTGCAAGAACTCACTTATTCCACCACGTGTTTCTTCTTCAATTTCATATCTGCCGCAATTCTGCAATTCTGATATGTTTTGCTGCTTATTTTTGCACTCACGTGTCATGTGTCACGTGGGACTTACTTTAGGTTTTTCTTATTTTATATGTGCTTAGAACTGTGACTGTTGAAGTTCTAAAACTCATGTGGGATGTAGGTAGTTGCTAGGTGATAGCTCTTTTTGTGGGGGTTCGTGAATTATTTATCCACGTGCGTAATTTGAATTCGTAATGAGATCGTTCATGTTTATAGTTGTAGATAACGGAAATGTAATTAGGAATTGCAATATTATTGATCAAAGTTATTTACGATAAGTGTAGGAAGTTCATTTGTTATTTGTAATAAACAATAATTGGAATGAAAATTACCGTCTACTTAGATTATTTCAATATATTTCATTCAAAAGAAAACAAGGAGTAAAGTGACCTGTAGCTATCATCTATTATTATTAGGGATGGCAATTGGCTGGTCAAATATTATTCGATCAATTGACGTAGTATGTGACTGGTCATTTGTCAAATACTTAAGTAGTGAAGAGCGATCTGGTAGCATAATTCTTTATGTAGCCTCTGTGAACAGAGCAACGCATGTCCCGTGTTGGGTGAGATGCAGTAAATGCAGTATGCATTTCGCACTTTTTGAGGGTTAGTGTGTTAATAATACAGCTGTGGTAATCGCACACATGTTTCGTATTTATTTCTTATATTTTTATTATTTATCCATTTACATTAGCACTAGTTTTGTTTTTGTTTATTTTGTTTTTTCGAGACATATTTTATTTTTTATACAATAATAGTTATTTATTATATAAGTGTTTTATTAGCTATATAAAACACGCAAGAAAAGTTTAAACACGAGACCTTAGGTCAGCTGTTTAATATTCTTAAGTGTTTTATATACCAATAAAACACAAATTTAATACAAAATTTTATCCACAACTCATAATTATAGGTATCGAAGAAGATTGGTCGTAACGTTTAACATTGATTCAGTTATATATAGTTTCTCAAAATACGTTAGATCATGAAGTGGTTCTTAAGTTGTTTACAGTGTTTTATGGACAACTTAACAACTTTTGACCGGTCAATTGACCGAGCTGCCATCCCTAATTATTATGATACCTCTTATCCGCTACACCTATAAGTCATTACAATTTTTACAATTTAACAACAGAAATTAATTTCAATTCTATGATTTTTAAAATTTTCATTTGTTAGGAATATTAGTTTTGAGAGATTTTAATGTGAATTTAAACGGTTTTAAAAGAATAATGTTTGGCTTGTATTGACCTGACAAATTTTGATCCATTGAGCAAATTATTCGTATATGTAGAGTAAAATAAAAATGAATAAATATATCATCACGCCTTCTACCCATTACTGGGTGTGGCACTCTGCCGAAGCAGATTTCGGTGATATATTTTTGCTCGTGAAGTGCGGTTACCAGCCGTCAAATCACGGCCCCTAAAGATGTTAGTGAAGGGTAAGCCACAGGAGTAGTATTAATGTGGTGAGAATGTTTGTCGCCAGTGGGAATCGAACCAGGGTTCTCAGGATCCACAGGCCGACACGATAACCACTGTGCCACCTACTCCATATGGAGTATAAGTAGAGTAGGTATTATAAATTCCCTAACTGCTATATCATCCCGAATTCGATTTTCGTAGCTAAAATTTTTTTTCTCTACAACTAAATAAATAAATAAATATATCATTACGCTTTCTACCCATTACTGAGTGAGGCACTTTGTCGTATCAGATCTCGGTAAGTAATATATTTTGCATGTGAAGTTCGGTTACCAGCTGTAAAATCACGACCCCCAAGGATGCTAGTGGAGGGAGAACTACAAGGGCAGTTTTAAATCGTGAAAATTGTCAGCTGTGTAAATCTTAATATAACTTATATTTAAATACATTTATTAACTATTTGAATTACACTTTCAAATAACCAACTTTAATGTTAGCGGCGTTTGAATATTTTCAAACACAAAGTATTCATATTAAATTAGTTTGTTTACTTCTTACAAAGAAAAACTTTAGTCTATCACGTAAATTAGCTCATAAAACAAATGCACTACATGTTTTACATACACCTGTTCCACCTTACTATTGTCTTTACGAGCCAAGTTTATGATGCAGAAAAATTTATTGCTGTAATTTTTATTTTGCCTAGGTATTACTTATTATACGACCAGTAGCAAATTTCTTTTGTAGAATTCCTACATAAATATAAATATTTCGCAAATATTTTAATACATTATTATACTGACTGAATAGACTTCCATGAGAATATCATTGTAGTAAAAAATATCTCGATCCTAAAACTCTGTCGTTGCTTTCGTCGCACCGATCTATCTTCCTTACGGAAAACACGGACATAATTCTAAAAGAATACCCCCACAGGATCGAAAAAACTAAGAGCCTGTATATCCTTCCAAAATACTTTTATAATCCGTAAATTTTTCACAAGCTTACTGCACCAAAATCTCGTCTGCGCTGTTCACATCCATACCACAATCCATACTGTAATGTTGCCAGATTTGTGAGTAAAAATTCCCGCCAAAATATATATTCTGGTTAAAAGGAATGGACAGAAATATTTGTAAGAATATTAACATTACTAGTGTAGGAAGATTATCGAAGATTATTCAGAGTAATATCACAACAGGTTTAGTTTTTATCGGGCAAATTTTTATTTATGTGAACGTGATTGCTTGATAACAACTGAGGAGAGCAGATGACATGAATAAATCGCGACAGCGAATAACGAAGTTTAAGTGAAGAATTTTGTAATACATACATACATATCTTCATGCTATATCCCAACAAATGGGGTAGCACGAACCCTAAAATCACTCATAAAACATTCACTCATCACACTCTTCAAACATTTCATCCAAACAAACCACCCTCACTTCAACAACATTCATAGATCACTCCATATAAACTCATTCATTTATTACACTAGAAATCATTATCACACAACAAACCTTCAATCACATCATTCCTATTCACTTATCATTCATTTTCTTTCCTCAACTTGATTCTGCAGAATGTCATTTTGCCATATAACCTATTTACATATTTTAATCTTTTGAACATATAATTAAATGTTATTTTATTGTGCATAAAACATTGTATGTACCACGGGTGAAATTAGCGTTTCTGACCCTGAGCATGTTAATAGGGGCCAGAAACGCAGAAGCATATGTTTTAGCCCTAAAAAAACATTCTTAAACTGTTTTGTTTGGCCCGTGGGCCAAAAATAAATCATTCCTATACAAAAATAAAATGACAATTTTTGTTTATTGTGAATACATACATACATACATATCTTCACGCTATATTCCAACAAATGGGGTAGCACGAACCCTAAAATCACTCATAAAACATTCACTCATCACACTCTTCAAACAATCAGCCCTCGTCAAACATTTCATCCAAACAAACCACCCTCACTTCAACAACATTCATAGATCACTCCATATAAACTCATTCATTTATTACACTAGAAATCATTATCACACAACAAACCTTCAATCACATCATTCCTATTCACTTATCATTCATTTTCTTTCCTCAACTTGATTCTGCAAAATGTCATTTTGCCATATAACCTATTTACATATTTTAATCTTTTGAACATATAATTAAATGTTATTTTATTGTGCATAAAACATTGTATGTACCACGGGTGAAATTAGCGTTTCTGACCCTGAGCATGTTAATAGGGGCCAGAAGCGCCTGTTTTCATCCTTGGTACATAAATAACTAGTATGTACCACGGGCCAGAAACGCATATTTTCACCCTTGATACATAAATAGCTATTTTAAGATAGTAAAATATATTTAACACTAGATTTACCGTACAAGTCAAAATGACTAGTTTTAACATTTATAGTGATGATATGTTTGTGAATGTGGTAAATCTAGTGTTAATTTAGATTTCGTAGTAGTTAAGTTGAAATGTGTAGAGTACCAATCTTTTTGTAATAAGCATAACTTGATACTAGGCATCGGAAAGTTATATAGGTAACCATGGGACTGTGTTTATAGTTAGACTTCCACCTAAGGAATGGCGCTAATAGTCTTTATGTGAGAACATCCATTTTAGATAACTACAATATCGGCAATCATTGGTTACTAGATTGTTCCTGTAGTTGTCATTTGTATATATTTCAAATTTTTTAATCTGTCAAATATCCAATTAATTTTTATTTGTGAAATAATTTCATATAAATGTCATCACGTAGTATCAACTATTGTGTAAAAAACTGCACTGCTAGTGGTAAGTAAGTGAACATATAATAAATAATATTTAGATGAGGAATTGAATAAAACTGCGATTGAAACAGTTCGAAATATAAATAAATTGTATACAGGAGAATATTTTAATAAATATTTATATTGTAATAACGACTTTTTATTTTACGTAGTTTAAATAAATATAAAATAATAATAAAAATTACAAGTTGCCTAAATATGCATATCAGGTTGCCTATATACATGACTTTAGTTAGACTTCCACTACTCAGATGGCGCAAAATACAGTCCCAGTGTGTAACATGGCAGTTTCTTATCTATAGTAGTATATTATGATCTGTGCTTGATACACAAGTAAAATTATGATATTTATTTTTACTTTATCACAAGTTCAGATTTAAATCTTAATATTTCTGGAAATATAAAGTAAAGAAATAATCTACGTTCTCCGGCAGTTATTATAGAAAAATTTCTCAATCCTGAAAAAGAACAACAACAAAAAAAACTAGTAAAAAATCCATCGAATATTAGAATTCCTTCCTTCAATTTGGCAACATCGTCCTGGACGCGCAACCGCCATTTCCATCCTTTGCGTCACAGTGCGCGCGCACTGACGCTGCTGCTACTTCCGGGTTCGTCTACACTCGCTACACTCGCGTCGTAATAGCTTTCATTGACGAGCCCAGATCCGGGACATGCGCAGAACGCTTCGGAGCAACCAGAGTACACTGAGGCGGGTAGTGGCGGTTGGCCTCTAAGCTCCTGCTGAAACCTTAATAACCATTGTGGAAATGCGCGGCTAAGCTCATGCGCTGAAGTAATGAAAATGTGTGTCAGGTTAGCGGGATGTAAGATGCTTGTAATGAAATTAGTGGTTGTGTTCGCTTAAAAGATGCATAGCTTTCTCTCTGAAATGTTTTCTATAATTTACGGTTTTAGTAACTGAAAATGTATTGGACTTGACAGTTATCTAACAAGTCGAATCAATCATGTGCTTCTAATTGGGTCTGAAATTGGGGTCTGACCACTTTTTGCATCTTTTTGAAACAAGATATTAAGTATAACCTCTTTATTTTGGACACAGTTTAATCCGGACGTTCCTCGTTAATCCGAACTCTGCATACAAGGACTTGTCCAACGTCATAATAAATCATTACTAAGTTGCATTTATCGTTTGATTTAGTTCGCAAATTTCCATAGCTAAATAATTATGTATGGAGTGGCTAGCTCAGTGGTATGAAGTCGGCCTGTGGATCGTGAGAACTCTGGTTCGATTCCCACAGGCGACAAACAATTTTCATAATTTCAAAAGCTACCCCTGTGGCTTCTCCACCACTAACATCTTTGGAGGCCGTGATTTGACGACTGGTAACTGCACTTCACGCGCAAAATATATCACTTACCGAGATCTGCTTCGGCAGAGTGCCACGCTCAGTAATTGGTAGAAGGCGTGATGGTATATTTATTTATTTATTTTTTTAAATTACCCCTGTGGCTCTCCCACCACTAACATCTTTGGGAACCGTGATTTGACGGCTGGTAACCGCACTTCACGCGCATAAATATATCACTTACCGAAATCTGCTTCGGCGGAGTGCCACACCCAGTAATGGGTAAAAGGTGTGATGATATATTTATATTTATTTTTTATATAAACTTTAGTTTATTTATTTACTATTAATTATTAACTTATACAACTGATAATTAATTTATTTTACTGTTGAAAGGAAAAATTAAAATAAATACGTAAACAAAACATTACTATCAATAAGTATGTGAGACAAGTAACAAAATAAACAAATTATAAATTCTTAATTAGTCAAGTTTTTTTAGTTCTGATTCGTGTTGTTTTTATGCTTGTAAATTTCAATAGCTTCTCTAATAGTGATTAAACATAAGTTCAGAAAGCTTTTTCCGTAAGATACATATCTATTAAATTCAAGTATATGTGAGCCATAATATAATGAGGCTAAATGGCATCGTGGATGGCTTTAGATTTTAATAAGCACTTTTAACTTTTTGTATCACACTTTTTAATCGCTCTATAGTAAGACGGTTTATCTACACATTAATCAGTCGTTTAATAAAGGATTAATTAGCATATTGTTCTTTAATTATCCTTCGAAAAGTGCTTAATTATTTAATTATCGAATGTAAGAGAAGTGGATGAGAAAGAAATTGAGTGATTAAATGGGACTTACTTCAAAATTAAACTCTACGTTTCGGTTAGGAAAGTAAAAGTAGTTAACATAATAAAGTCGTAGGTGCTCTTTGAATTACTTAGTTGAAACAATGGCCATGTCTGATGAGAAGGTTGTTGAAGACACGTTACTAATTTTGTTTCTGTCATTTACGTTGTCAAAACATGTTAATATGAAATCAAAAACGTATTATTAGGTTTGTTGTTTCGCTGTCAGAGTTTCAATGATGTTGTAATTATCTTCTCATTTGACAAGGTCTTGTCTGGTCTATTGATCAACTTTATTTTGCAGTTTTCAAATGTTTCCAAAGTTGTTTAAATAATAATAATAGAGTATTCCAAGATGATGGTGGCAATTGTGGGATAAGAAATCAGCCGAATTATGCAGCTACAAGGGAAGTTCACGTTTCCTACGTGTTAGTCGTGTTACAGATACTATTTTTTTGCGACCACCCAAAAAATTAGTCCTTTCTAATAATTTTTTGACTCGAAGAACATCCGTCTTTACTGATTTAGGTGGGAAAGTACGTAACATATCCTAAATTCCAAAATGAGATCACAAAATATTTCTATGGCGATCAGTTTATTTATTTTGCGTAAATATTTTTCATTCCTCCGTCAAATCATGATTAATTTGTTATTGATGGGCATAAACAAAAAAATTGTACATGATACACCATAACAGAGTCTATACTGAACTCTCAAGCTTGCTCAACCAGTAACGTATTACTTTCATTTCTTACTATGTATATAAATAACTATTTATCGCGACCGGCTAGAAAATGAATCCTTTCTGATTACATTTTAGATCAGAAAATCCATCTTTACCGATCTATGAGTAGATCGGAAAGTACAGTCAGAGAAACAGGTAAAACTTTACCGATTCCTAAATTACAAAAAGAGATTTGAAAATGAATGTTCTCATCAGGAGTGAAAGTAGATTTCTTTTCTTGCCGGTACGTTACTTTTAAAGAAATAATGAAGGAGGAGGAGCTTATGCTGAGAGGAAAAAAATAGTTTTATATTTTATATATAGAGTTGGTCAAAGTCATTTATAATCCTGAGAGGAATATCTTAGGAGGTCGCTTCTACCGTCGATACATTCAATGTCAATAATAGGTTTTACATACTTGAATGAACGGAGTAAAAACGCATTCCAACCACGATTTTACTTTGGTTTGTCAAGCTCTATATGCAATACTTATTTTAATAATATAAAAAAAAATATATATATTTTAAGTAGGCTTAGGTCCAATACTTCTAATATTTATAATATTTTCCATACAGCACTGTAACAACTATCAACTTTTTTCTTTTTTTGTCATTTCTTCTCACGATTTAATATATGGCTGGGGATTAAATATTGTAGTCGGAGGACCGGTAGTTGAAATAAATATTAATTGTGAAATATGCAAAATTGTAAGTACAGAGCGCAAATCCGTAAAAGTAACAGAACATAATTTGTTATGCCAACCTCGGAATTAAGCCCGTTCAGTGTACATGTTGACATTACGAAGAATATAAAAATTGTGTCGTCGCAAAGTTGAAAATTTTTAAATATAAAAATTATGTAATATTAAATGCAGCATTATTAATTACAAGTATCCTTTAAAAAAAACGTATTTGTAAAATTTTCTTACCGGTACTCCGTACCGGCTCTATTTCTCTTACCGGTACGGCGTACAGGACCGTACCGGCCTACTTTCACCACTGGTTCTCATGGTGATTAGTTTATATATTTTGCGTAAATATATTTTATTCCTGTGTAAAATTATGAATTATAATTTGTCGTAGATAATCGCAAAAATATATTATACGTAAAGTGTCTTTATTAGAATCTGAATCTGCCAAAACAAAGTCTCACTTTCAGTTCTTGTTACGTAAATAACTAGTTTCATTTATAAACTTCACTTTTCTGGCTTAGATCGGTAAAGTGATTCTTATACTGATATAACTTGTAGTCGAGCGATAACTATAAGACAAAATAGTGATTTTCGTACTGTATTGCTTATTGTCCAACTTGAACGTACTGGAACATTAAATTTTGCGGTTTGAAAATACATCTTGCAAGATTAATCTTTCATCTAAGTTTATACTATTTTTATATGAAGTGTTTTTTCTGAAATATTTTAGTTATAGTTGACAGCGGGAAACAATATTCATATTCGGGCTTCATATTAGTATTCAATATAACTAGATATAAGAACTATAAATTCCTACGAAATAAAGAGATAAAAATTTAAAATCCCTAACCAAATTAAACCTGCACAAATCCGGCATCAATTTTACCCTAAATCCATCCTAATCCCCTGTCTTCATTATTAACTCAACCACAAGACACTGAAACAACAAAAAATCATTTGCGACAAGCAATCATCAACCTTCCTTCTTCCGATTTACCCTCATGGGAATCGCGTCCCCGCAGATCTAAAAACTAATCCATCCAAACAATAAATAATTCAGTGGATTTATACCGCCGCCGCGTCGTAAACCGCCAACGACGTCGCGGCGGCGAGAGACGTCGACTATGGGTGTATGACGTGGATGCTGGAAGCGGTGAAGGCGGAGCAGCTGCATAGCTGCATCGGAGGCGGGAAATCGATTACTGCAAGCTGGACCAAGGCTCAAAGGGTGGTTTACGCCCACTAGGATCTCGTTTTGTTTGTTGAAGGTTTTGTTAAATATACGGGTAGCGCTGACTTTACCTTGTAACAAAGAAGCGATTTGTCAATTGAATATTACGTAATGTTAACTGTTGTAATTGGAACAGCAATATAATTTATACATATTTTAGTTTCATTTATTATTATTTATTTATGGGGTAGCTAGCTCAGTGGTATCAAGTCGGCCTATGAATCCTGAGAATCCTGATTCGATTCCCACAAGCGACAAACAATTTTCATTATTTTAAAAGCTACCCCTATGGCTCCTCTACCACTAACATCTTTGGAGGCCGTGATTTGACGACTGGTAAGCGTACTTCACGCGCGTAAATATATCACTTACCGAGATCTGCTTCGGCAGAGTGCCACACCCAGTAATGGGTAGAAGGCGTGATGGTAAATACATATATATATATATATATATACATGCAAACAATTTTCATATATATATATATATATATATATATATATATATATATATATATATATATATATATATATATATATACATACAAACAATTTTCATTATTTTAAAAGCTACCCCTATGGCTCCTCTACCACTAACATCTTTGGAGGCCGTGATTTGACGACTGGTAAGCGCACTTCACGCGCGTAAATATATCACTTACCGAGATCTGCTTCGGCAGAGTGCCACACCCAGTAATGGGTAGAAGGTGTGGTGATATATTTATTTATTTATTTTATTTTAATATATATAACGTCAAATATTTGTAAATAAACTAAAAGAATTTTTTATTTAAAAAATTTAAAAAGTTTGGTTTTTGATTGTTATAGTTAAAATTATTAAATGATTTACAAGAGCAAGGTAGTTTTAAAAAAAAATTATGAAAATTTTGTAGTCAGCATACGTCAATTTTTTCAATCTTTGAATTGAAAAATCCTTTTTTAGTTTATTTACAAATATTTGACGTTATATATATTAAAAAATATATATATATATATTTATATGTTTTCATTCACTTTTATATCTATTAATCATTATCAATAATTTATTTAAAAAGATTGTTATATATTTTATAATTTATTTTGTCCTGATGAAGACTGTGGTGTCAGTCGAAATGTTGAGGAAATAAAAAAATTAAAAAAAAAATTGACTGAATTCCGAAGAATCTTTTTTCATAATAATAATAAATAGGTATGTTGTCAACGGCCATGGCTGCGCTCGTTGGTACTGATCTAAGCGATAACGCGAGTTAAGCAACGTTGCGCGCCTGTAGTATTTGGATGGGTGACCGTCCAGAGAAAACTCGCGTTGCTGTTGACAATAACAACTAAAACGCAGATCAGGGCGTAATGGCGGCATATGACCTGAGTAGTTGGTCCGCCAAAGAAGCCAGAAAAAAAAATAAGTAAAAAAAAATAATAAATAGGTGAGACAAATCACTTTGTAGTTCCCTCTCCCATAAAATTTGTATTGCGATTTGACGGTATTTCACGATAAATAAGAATAACAAGATAACATACTGCCATACTCCGTAAAGGCGTGGTAATTATTTATTATTTGTGTTGATTTAATTTGTGTCATAAAATTGGAAATGCAAGGTGGTCCCTACATAACAACGAAACTGCAGAATGCGCATAAATCGATTACCTTGACAAGTGTAATATTTACTAGTAACTTACACATCTAATGTACATGTTGTTAGCTTTATCTAAACATACGAGTATAGAAGCAGATGTCCACGGTACGCACTACGCACGGTTGTATGTAATTACAATTTTTACTACTGCGGACATAACAATACTACGCATGAGATTATTTTACATTACTTCACATACATAAAACAGCAAAAAAGTAGTAAATGTTATTAAATATTTTACTTTTTATTCTGCAGTAAAATTTGTGCAAGAATGATTGCTAATCTCCATTATTGTCCTAAAAACATTAACGCGATCTGTTCCATAGAATTATAACGATAATAACTAACCAGTAGACAGAACTGGGCAGTAGCTAGCTACTGGCTTAGCTACGTTTACCTTAGCTGTAGCTGTAGCTTAGCTAAATGTGAAAAATATAGCTGTAGCTTCTAGCGAGCTATGTTTTTTTTTCTATTAGCTTAAAAATATTGTTATAACAACTGAATCTACTTTTAAAGCTACTTTTTGTAGCTTAAAGATACTTTTTGTAGCTTAAAGCTAACACTGTTCATTATGAAATACCAATTAATTTTTGATTTGTATTTGTATTGTACCTACTTTATTGTTCTATAACTGTAGGATAACAAGTTATTATATAGTGTAAAATATATTAACATATTTTATTTTTCACTTGTTCTTAATCTATCCTACTTTTGTATTAAATATTAGACGAACTAAACATTGACTGTTTAGGAGTCTTCTGTTAATGTGACTATTAATTTATTCCGATATAAATAAGAATTATAGCATAACAAATTAACAGTACATTTGTTCATTTGCGAATTTTATATTTATTATCAGTCATTATAACAAAAGACTGATCAACTGATCATATGACAATGGCAAATTTAATAATTCACAATAATTGAAAAAAGTAGCTTTAAAATTTAACAGCTTCTTTAATGAAAGCTTTTAGCTGTAGCTTAGCTATATTTTACAAAATGTAGCTTATTGCTGTAGCTTAGCTACTTTTTTAAAGAATAGCTGTAGCTGTAGCTTAGCTACTTTTTTTAAATAGCTTGCCCAGTTCTGTCAGTAGACAATCTTAAAATTAAATGTTCTGCTTTTGAGTTCTCTATGCATTGTTTCCAAGTTAAATGGCAAAACAATACAAAAAGTTCCTGAGAAGTATGTTCACAAATTATACGTTTAAAATATTGACAGTTGTATGTTAATAAGAATGAATTACTTTATCTTATGGACGTCATCAAGAGAACGTCAGGGCAGTTATTTGTCTTTTATTTGGTAAAACTTTTGTGAATATTTAACACAATCAAATTAGAAATTAACAACGCTTTGTTTTTTTCCAAAAACGAATCTAAAATCTAAAACATATTACAAAACGGTGAGGCAATATTAAGATAAGACGTTGGTAGCCCTGCTTACAACAAAATTTAATTGATAGAAAATAGTTACGTGTAACGTTCAACGCTTCTTGATTGATTTATCCGTCAATAAATTGATCGATTTATTTTGGATTTATTGATAAGTTTAAAACCAGTATAAAACATGTTTTGATAGCCATGTTAGCACGGAGCTATGCTTAATTATTTATTTATTTTGTCCACACAATGCAGTAAGTGAAAATGAAACAAAAAAATAAGAAAGGAAGGGAGCGTCGCCCTCGGCCTGGTTTTGAAAGTGAATTCCACAGAGTAACATAAATAAGACAATAATTAAACCTCCAACCTCTTTGACTATGTAGGCCTGGGATTTCTGGAAGTCAGTTTGATTTCGATGAACAGATCAACCAGAGTATCAAAACAAGCTAAGCAATTTGAAAGTAAAAATGAATAAATTTATCATCACGCCTTCTACCCATTACTGGGTGTGGCACTCTGCCGAAGCAGATCTCAGTAAGTGATATATTTTTGCGCTTGAAGTGCGGTTACCAGTCGTCAAATCACGGCCTCCAAAGATGTTAGTGGTGGAGGAGCCACAGGGGTAGCTGTTGAAATTATGAAAGTAATTTATTCTTATCTAGATATTCAAATGTTAATAGCTATTCAACGATGTATTTGTTTTTGTAAGTATACCTAGAAATTTTGTATTATATTTTCTCTGTAGGTTTGTAAATAAGTCAATGAGCTGAATTGTAAAGAAGCTTTAAAAAAATCAAATTAAATAAAACATACGAGGTGTGACTATTAAATAACGAGACTGACGCTGCTACAGACGAAGTACGCATGCGCCAAACACCAGCGACCGTCAGCTATTTAGCGTGAAGCTTTCTCTTTCGAATGCAGTACCTCTCGTTTCTGTAAACAAATCCGTATTGCCGTAGCATTCGTTCTAATGAGAGTTGTTTTTTTTTGTTTTGCCGAAAAAATGTTAAGTGCAACATTAGAGCAACGAATAGTTGCGAAATTTCATATGAAATTTGGTAAAACTGCTACTAAAACTTATAATTTATTGAAAAAAGTACCCGATTTGTGGAAGGACAAGTCATGGTTTCTCCATCAAAACAATGAGCTGACTCATTCCGCAATGTCTGTCAAGAGATTTCTAGCCAAGTACAGCATCCCAGTGTTGGACCATCCACCTTATTCGCCAGATCTTGAACCGTACGACTTCTATCTGTTTCCTAAGGTGAAATTTGCCTTAATAGCAATAAGATTTGAGCTTTGAAAAAGAATTCGGCAAGCGTTCTGAAGGAGCTGACAGAAGAAGACTTCCAGTACTGTTTCGAACAATGGAAGATTCGCATGGAGCATTGTAGGGATAGAGGAGGGGTGTATATTGAAAGTTATTTATTTATTTATTTATTTATGTTACTCTGTACGACAGGAATTAAATCCCAATTACAGTACAGGGTCCGGACTCACCGAGGCGCAGAGTAGTTATTCTTATAATTTCTAGCTTGAATGGGAATCGAACTCGGGATCTCCGGATTCGAATTCCATAACGCTACTCACCCCACCGTACTGCCGGACAATATAATAAGTAAATAGATATGGAGTCAAAATAAAATGTGAAAACAGCATCAGTCTCGTTATTTAATAGCCACACCTCGTATGCTCTGATAAATTAATACTAAAGTTGCATGCTTAGTAGAGATCTTGAAAGACGAGCTCGAAGAATTCAGCCCACTTTTCTCGAAGAACTTTTTGTGTTGTTTTGAAGTCCTAAATATATAAGTTTGGTCGTTTAACGCTGCATTCTGTTTAATCGTAAATAAAGGACCACATACATCATAATAATAGTCGTACTTATTATTTTTTTATTTCCTCTTTATTGCGGCTTTTAGCATTCTTGTCTCCTGAGCCATGTTGCGGGGGCGGCGCAGAATGCATCCGCCTGCCGCCAGCCGTCCCCACGCGATGCAGTAATGCGCCGCTGTTCTTGATTGAGGCTGAGCTGCACCACTTGATTGATTTCGTATTGGGAATCAGGGAAATGGGATTGATTGCGATTGCAAACTACAGCGAGTGTATTGGTCAGAGAATACTTTCATGATAATTTGTTTGTTTGCTGTCAAATATTGTGCGAAGAAGAATTGAAATAGATCAATCTTAAGCTCAGATTGTAAAGAGTACGTACTTAATGTTTACAACCATAATATGCTTTACATAATATATGTTTTGTTATTATTATTATTTTTATATTATACTAGCTATTACCCGCGACTTCGTGTGGTCTACAATTTAATGCAAGGACCCGGCATGCGTTGCCTTGCACTTATAGAAAGAAAGTGTTTGTGTTTAATTCTGTTTTATTTCAGTGCTTTTGGATACACAATATTTTTAGTTTTTTTCTTTGGGACGTACACGAATAAATCAGAAAGTTTGCCGATGCGTAAGCATGCCACGTACAGCTGTCCATGTGAGAAGCATGGATTTTCCAAATTTAGTCCACACACTTGTAGCGATTGTCCCTGTACTTTTTTGATGGTCATTGCAAATGCGAGTCGTACCGGAAACTGCAAACGTTTGAATTCGAATAGCATAGAACTGAAGCTTTATTATACCTATATGTTAAAATTGGTTCTCGTCTATGCCTATACCAAATTTGAATCGAATTCGTGCAATACTTTTCAGGATAGTTAGAGGCCATTTTGTTTCAAGATGGCGGATTGAGGCTTTATTATACCTATATGTTAAGATTAGTTCTCGTCTATGTCTATACCAAATTTGAATCGAATCAGTGCAGTACTTTTCAGGATAGCTACAACAACTTACCAAAGTTGTATCGCAATCGGATGAATGATATATGCAAACGGGACAAACAAACAAACGTGTCAAGCTTTAAAAATTCTGTCACTGCTGCAATATTTTGATTATGCTCTTAATACCTAAATAACTATTTAAAATTTATTAATTCTTCAAATTAAATACGATTATTTTCAAATAAAGTGCACTCCCGTAGGACTCTAGTTACAGGATCCGAACTCACCGAGCCACAATCTTCGGATTTTAATTCCGTAATGCTAACTACGAGTACATCATTGTACTTGTCAGTTTTGCATTCAAAAGTCTGAAAATCATTGGAATTCTCACTGTTGCGCAAATGACATTTCTTAGTTATTTAATAGTATTTTGAACTATTATGTTCTAATATTTTTTTTTTGTTTTAGGTGAGTCGTACGTTTTTTTTATTTATCTACCTCGAAGGTAAGAAAACTTTGTAACACAGGTGTTTTTAAAATTTTGTTTTTGAAATGTGTGTTCAATGGAAAAAACGAGAAACTTCCATAAATGTCTACTAAAATCTCTTTAATAAGCATATCTTGTTATAATTCTCATTAAAAATTATCCTGAATGTCTTTCTTCATTAATAATTCTTAAATAGTACTTTTATGATTACAAATTTGCATATGACTAATTTAGAAATTAAAATGTGTAGGTTCTTAATTTTCATGAGCACATGTGCTTTACTATTTACCATACTTGTAGCTACGAGATGTCTTAGTGGGATGTAAATTTTTATGAATGCAAGCAATCAAGACTAATTAATTTACACGAATAAATTTCCAATTATACTCTAATCACGGATGCAATAACAATTACAGAGCGAACAAGAGAACTATAAAATTAACAAAATTAACGAACTCTTACGAAAATTTACGACATTTCTTAGAAAAACACACGGAGCTACTGTTACTTGCACGAAATTATGGCCAAATAGTTGAGTGTAGGTACCTAGTTACATCGTCAAATTAATGAAGTTGCTTAATTAAAATACTAGAAGGGCATAAATTATTGTTACAATCGCCGTTTCCGACGTAAACACGTTTTATTATAGTACGCACGACAGTGACACGCATACCTACATTCGTGTACTTAGCCCATTGGCGTCCCAAGGCGCTGAACTTAGGGGACACTGCTCCACAAATTTACATTTACAAATTAAATCATTATTTCATTAGGGAACCATTACATTGCAATGGAGGGTTATAAACAGAACATCGAACCCGTTAAAAAGAATTCAGTTTAGGTTCGGCTACTTCTTTTTAAAGTTTGTTTTAGGTACTGTTCATTTTTAAATTACATAATTTTAAATTCAGTTTGAGTTCAGGTACACGTGTTTCAGTACAACAAATTGAAATTATGGATAGAAACTTAACAGCTCGATTCTCAAAAAAGGTTTAGTTAATCCTGAATTTTGGGTTAGTTCATTTTATTTTATTCTAATTTTAAAAAGTTAATCCAAATCAGTTTCCGAAAACTAACTTGCAACAAGATTATAGTACAGTTCAAAATCTTTTAAGTTGGGTGAATCGACCTCAACAGCTAAGTCAAAAAATAATCTAATTAAATATAACTCGAGAGTTGGATAAATTAGAAAATAATTCTCCAGTATCTTTCTCAAACTTGTTGCCATTTGGCAATAGTCACGAAAGCCTGTAGGGCAGCAAGTATTCGAAAGACCTATCAAATTATTTTCAATTTATTCTCACTCTCTTGTTATATTATTACTGATTATTTTTTGACGTTTCTAAAAACTAATGAAATGCTTCATTGTATGTCACGTGTCTGCGTTTTAACCAATCCTGTCATTATTATACTGAGAATAAAGCTCTTGTGATTATTCCCGGGAATAATCTGTAGATGCTTTATTGTTTGTGACAAGTGATAGGTAGTTGTCAAATAATTATTTAAAACTGTCAACGCGTCAAGTAAAATGTGTGAAAAAATCGATTTAGTTGTATTTCAGATACAGAAATATACCAACAAAGCTTGGTAATAACTTTCAAGAATACATTAATAAGTAATCAATCGATATGAATCCAGTTCAAAATCTTTTAAGTTGGATGAATCGACAACCTCAACAGCTAAGTCAAAAAATAATCTAATTAAATTAAAATTCTAGAGTTGGATAAATTAGAAAATAATTCTCCAGTATCTTTCTCAAACTTGTTGCCATTTGGCAATAGCCACTCAAGCCCTACGGGCTTTCGTGACTATTGCCGGGCAACAAGTTTCCGAAAGATCTGTCAAATTATTTTTAATTTATTCTCACTCTCTTGTTATATTATTACTGAGAATTAGGCTGTAAAATTTTAACAAAACGAAACAGTACAGTTTTTATCTTTAAAGTACCAGTGTTCCATTGGGGACGGTCATTTTCCCATTTTTATTGATAGTGTACTTTACAGATAAACTTGACTAATTTAATTAATTATTCGTTTGTTCGTTTCGCCGATATACTGTTATTCAATGTTAACTTCAGTGGTACCCAAAATGTACTATTGTTTGAAAATTTCGCTTACTTTTGAGATTTAAAAAAAAATTGAATAATAATGGGTGACTATAAATGACAGACATTATTTTTTTAGTGATACCTATATATTATAAGTTGTATGTTGGTATACCTGATTGTCAAATTCAAGTCTGTAAAAATGTAATTGTAATTTAAGTACCTGTCATTGTCAATCTTGATTACATCTTTATTTATGTCGAATTCAAATATGTCAAATAAAATATAATTTTAACTTGATTGCCTGTCATTGGCAACTTTATTTCACTTTTATTTATTAAAATTGGGATAACTCTAACCTAAAAAATTCATCAAGAGATGTCAAGCTGACAGTGACGAGGCTTACCAACTAAACAGGCTAGCCAACTAAAAATTTTTTGTCAATCAATTATAATTATTCGACACATGCCCTTAAAATTAATGCACGAAGTCGTGACTCATCCTGTATTTATGAATATATTCCTTGTCTTATTCCATTTTGTGTCCAAAAATAAATGGTCATTATAAATAAAGCACTTAAAACTTGCACAATATAAACGACTAAATAAAAAACTTGTTTCAAAATGACAGTGATTTATTTGTATCTTATTTTAGGAAATTACTTCAAAATAATTCGCAATTGACACATTTGACACTAACTATTGTTATCTATTTGCCATTAAATATATAACTTTATTGTATTGTAATTTAGTAAATTTTGCATTTTATTCAGTTTTTGTTATTTTTTTTTAATACAGAGTTATCAAAAGGAATTGTTACAGTTGGCAATAAAAAAACTACTTGAAATTGGTAAGCCTGATACATAAATTCATTTCCTGCTGTTGACAGTGACATTTGAAACTTTAAATGTAAATTTGAGTACATTTATTATTACATTTATTCCTAAAGTATTTCTATTTCTCAAAAAGTCAAAATTCTATTAGCTGTCAGACTTCTGACATAACCTATTTGTATTTATTAGAAATGTCAAATAGCATTTCCGACTTTACCTGGCGTTGTGCCAACTGTGGAATAAAAAGATCTCTGAAATTGTATTGCCAACTGTAATAATTCCTTTTGATCACATAACCTATTTGTATTTATTATGCCAATGGCACACTGGTCGAGGAACATGAATGAGCGTCGAGGAACTCATCGATGAAACAACAGAACGCACCCGTCATCGATGAAAAATAGAGGCGCCTCTATTTCCATCGAGGAGTTCCTCGATGAAACGATTGTGTCTCATTTCACACGTATTATTGTGTCTCATTTCATGTTAGCGTGGGCTGTCATTTTGGTTTTGCTTTGTGCTATTTTTTCGTGTTTGTTTATTTTATCAGTCAGGGTGCGTTCTGTTGTTTCATCGATGAGTTCCTCGACGCTCATTCATGCTCCTAGACCAGTGTGCCATTGGCATTAGAAACGTCAAATAGCATTTTCGACTTTACCTGGCGTTATGCCAACTGTGGAATAAAAAGATCTTCCGAATTGTATTGCTAACTGTAACAATTCCTTTTGATTACTTTGTAGTTTATATTAAAAATAATAGTTAGTAATAGAAGACGAACAATTTAAAGCATCTCGGAGTATCAATGCTAAGCTGTCAAAACGCTGATATTTTATATGAAATACTTTAATACCAACATAATGCTATCAAATTGTGTTGAACATTACGGCATTGTAATTGTATCTCTTTTGAATGTTTCTAAATTATTTTTGAGAGAAATGCTTGATATAAAAGATGACAATTTAATTCTTCGTATATTTTGTTCAAAGTAAATTTCTCTAAAATCATTTAACAGCGGATGCCAAATGATTATGATAATAATATGAAGATACTACACAATGATTACTTAAGAATAGTGTCAAAGGAATTAAAATCATTTAAAAGAAATTACAGATAATAATAATTTCTTCTTACAAGGAAACAAATTATTCTCACATCAAGTTAAGTGGTATACTGGTGTGTGATAAACGACTTACTATAAATTAAACACAAAGGAAAATTAATTTATTACGTAATTCTCGTCGCTGTAGCGCTCAGGTTACGTTCACGTTGATGACATTGTTTCTCGCATACGAGACAGAACGTAAATAAATCCGTAGTAATAAACGTTGCATGTTTATTTCACACATAAAATTTCAACAAGTTTTATTTCAAATTAATTTATCACCCGTGAACACGAAAATCCAAATTATAATAGCTCGTTCACACAGGTCGTAAGCGGTTACAATAATGTTCCGTTATGCTATTATTCTACGACAAATATATGACTTTAATATACTAAGTTTTTATTTTACTTTACAGATTAATTTTTTATACTCAAGTGCATGGTTTTTGAATCGCTGCAAGATTAAAACCTTACACTCGAAATGACTTAATTATTATTTCATATTGTTTTATGCAGGTTATTGTTAGCAAATCTGCTATAATCTCATACATCAATGTTTATAAATATCACATCGAGAATAAAATTGATTTTAAATGTCAAAAGAATATTTTTACAATACCTGTACTTTAAGTTACCTATTAATGACAAAATTTAAACACAGTAAGTGAAATTTTTGATTTCCATAGTTACATCAGGACTATAATATTAACTTACTATCCTCCGTGGACAGTAAGTAAATATTATAGATCAATGCCCTGTTTATATTGACAACAATTTGACAGCTAATAAATTGAAATCTATTTTTATTTCCTTCAATCTGTGAAGGTACTGTTAAAAATAGCTTGTTAACCTCGAACTGTAATGCCAATGGCACACTGGTCGAGGAGCATCAAAGAGCGTCCAGGAACTCATCGATGAAACAACAGAACGCATCCTGACTGATAAAATAAACAAACACGAAAGATTAGCACAAAGCAAAACCAAAATGACAGCCCACGTTAACATGAAATGAGACACAATCGTTTCATCAAGAAAATAGAGGAGCCTCTATTTTTCATCAATGACGGGTGCGTTCTGTTGTTTCATCGTTGAGCTCCTCGACGCTCATTGATGCTCCTCGACCAGTGTGCCATTGGCATTAGTGATTTTTTCGGTCGCGAATGTTTAGAAAATTTCGACCCTACGGGCATTGATTTAACAAACTACATTCTTGACCTAAAAACTGTCACTTACAATTCATGGTACTCAATGTACTATTGTTGATTGAAATATTATTATTTAAGAAAATAACAAAAACTATTAAATCTCTAGTTTCAATGACAAGAAAAGCATAGTTCCCTTTAAAACAAAAGTTTCTCTAATGAGCATATCTAATAAAAGAATAGAAGTTTTGAAGTTTGACCAAATAATTTCTAGAAATTATTTGTTTTTGTAGTTCTTTACACAAAGAAAAAGTATAATCCACACGCTATACAATAGCATTAGGCTTCGTCTTGACTTCAATGGGAGATAATGGGCAAAGCTTATCGTAGATGGCAGTAGTAGACTAAGACACTTTAAATGCATGGGATTTGTAAATGTATGAGAAGACTTTTTAAAATATTGCAAATATAACGAGAACACATTTTTACACATTTTTTTAGCTTGTTTAGATATCATACATACGTCAAATAAACAACTATAACCGCAATAATTGACAAGTATCAAAATATATTTATCAAATATTTTAGCAGTTTGTGCAGGCTCAGGCTGTCAAAGCTATGATAAGTAGACGTGGATTATTACATAATTTTGAAAAAGTGTCAATAGTCGTATGCCGACATAGTTGCTATGTTTCTCATTGGCGATTCAAATTATTTTTTCCGCGTCAAATTTAAAAGGCTAATCATCGACTATCTAAAATAGACGATCAATTCCCAATACTCAGCTACACAATTGTAACAAAACGGAAAATTCAGAATTTGGTTTTGTTTATAAATTATGATATTTCACTATCAACTCAGCTTCGAGAAATACAGACTAATTAAGCGTTATCTTAAGTATCTTTCTAAAGTTCACTTGACAGAGTTTATTTTGTTTATCAAATTTATTAGTGCATATGTTATAGTAACTTCAGTATTCCGTAGATCATTATTTATCAAGTTTATAGCTTTTCTGAATTGTCGCGTCTGGTTATACGGGATGTGATGACATATCTGGGTAATTATTAGCTATGCATGGGTCGGATAGATTTAACTTATGAAACTCACCCCGTCTGGGTTTTTTATGTAAACTCATGCATGGGAATGCTTATCTAGACCAACTCTACGATACCAACCCCTTTCTCGCTTTGTCAGATCATCCCATGGAAACAACAATAATTAGTTAGTGGCAGGGTTGAAAGATTTAAATCAAATTGATTTAAATCATGATTTAAATCAAGTGATTTTTTTTTTGAATTATTGATTTAAATCAAGATAAATTAAATTTAATAATTTAAACAAAAAATGAATAATTTTTATTATAGTACATGTATTTATTAAATTAAAAACACAAAAAAAATCACAGTGAAAAAATAAAAACATATTTTAATAAATCATAAATATTTTAATATGATAATACTCGTAGAACAATTCAAATAACAAAAATAAAGTAGAAACGTTTATTCATTCAGTGGTACATTATTATTAAAATGTTTAAATAAAAAGACCAGTTTTCCAGCCTTTTCAGTTCCTAGTCGGTTTCTCAATTTTGAATGCACAAGTCTAAATGATGAAAAAACTCGCTCAACACAAGCTAAAGACGAAGTGGTGCATAAAAGTGATATTATAATTTTCAATATTAAATCTTTATTTAGTTCATCTTGTTGGGACATCCACCATTCAACACTTGAGACGTTGTTCAGAATTTCTTTTGAAAACATTACACAATACATAATATTTAAAAATTTAATTCAAAATACTCGTTTTTACGCACTTAATTTAAAAATCTAATTTAAATTTTAAAAAATCGATTTTTTGATTTTTTTTTTTAAATCCAGATTTTTATCCACCCTGGTTAGTGGTGGATTGGCTTCTATCGAGACAAGTTGTCTCTCGTCTGGGCAAGATGTACGTCTTGCCATGTAATTTTTGTAACATTAATAATAGTTGTATTCATACGTTGTTGTTGTTGTTTCATTGTCGGTTAATTTGTTTAATTTAAGTGTTAACTTTTGTATTATAATAATTATAACTTTTGTAAATATTGCTATTTCATTTTATGTTTTAATAAATATATATTTTTACAAGAATCGCCACTCTTCTAATTACACAATGTTGTGAAGCCAACACCTGAAGTAGTCTTTTTCTAACGGTTGTGTTGTGATGTAATATAATTAATACAATTTTTTAATCTCACACTATTTATTTATAATATGAAAATATTTTTGAGCGATAAATGTTACAAAATTTGAATTCTTTTTTTATATGATTAACTATGCAAAGCGTTAGAAATTTTCATTTACTATTAATAATTTATAATTTATAATAGTCACGTAAAATTAAAATATTATAAAATAACTCATATTATGGCAGTACTGATTAGGAACTTATTTGTCAACAAAATTATGTGGGCCATTTCCCTTCCCCCACTTTAAGATGTGTTGGCTTCACAACAAATGTCTCTATGGTTTATCTAGCGAGATACATCCTTATCAGATAAACTAAAACGTTATAAATTTTCATTTACTATTAATAATTTATAATAGGGACATAACATTAAAATATTATTATGGCATTTCTGATTAGAAACTTATTTGTAAACAAAGTTATATGCGCCAATTTTATAGACGAGATGATCAACGTTTTTATTTGAAAATACAAGAGTATTTGAAAATTCTATATAAATAGTTGAATTCAGTTTATATGTTTATAACAACATGACTATTTTCCATTAGTTCTCTTTTCTGTCACAAGATAGAGCGGCGTTTAGTTCCAATAATTCCAGATTGATTCAAATTTAGATAGACTAGAATTCTCTAAGACCTCCAACTGGAAACATTGTTATTTAAAGGAAACATTGATGTTATAATGTTGGTAAATAATTTAAAACTCTGTGTCAGAATTCTCCCGTTTTTCACTTTTTTCACAGCGAACTACGTTTTAGTTTTCATATTCTCGAAAAGTTTATATTGACCTTCAGACAAGTTACATTACTCTATCTAGAATTCTTGAGAAGTAGATATCTACGCAGTCTGGCTAAAATTGATTTCAATTTACCCTGTCTGTATTTCTCAAAAGAGATGGAAACCACATCTCGTATTTTGATGTAAAACCAACGATTGAACGATATACATAGATATATCTGCTCAATACATTATATGATTCAAATTTGCATTTCTTCGGACTAACAATTTTTAATTTAAATTCTTTACATGGGAATGTTTTTAATCAAAACTGATCCAGTAAAAGTTAATAGAATATATCCAGTTAATCTTGTTTTTATCATGGTAAATAAAATTACGAGAAAACTTGTGTCGCAAACAAGAAGTCTTAAGTTCAAATCTCTCTAATTTCAACTTATATAAAAAAGACGATTGTATCTAAGGCCGTATGTATTTGGGATTTTTAAAGTAACCCGGTAGGTTACTTTTGTTTAATTGGCACGCTTTAAATAACCCAGAACTGATCTTGAACTGACCCTACTGCTAGTTAGAGAGCTAGTGTGCAAAACGATGTCTCATTTATTCCAGTGACAGAAATGGATTTTTCAATAGATTATGTCATGAGAAACATGAAAAAAAGAAAATTAGATTGCGACACGGGTGGCAACAATAAATGGCGCCGATGTGAATGTGCCGATTTTAAGGGTGACGTTAGGTATTTTTTACAGGCTAATTTTCACTTTAAATTATAGACATTGGTATAATCAAGTAATAAAAATGGTAGACAGAAGTTTTGACAGGTGACGCATGCGTGACAGAAACGGTCAAAGTGGCAATTTTTATGGTGTCGTGTGACATATTTTTTACAGGCTGAATTTTTTTATACTACTTGTTCACGATGAATACATGACAAAAAAATGATTGACAGAAATTATTGCTGGTTGCGCGTTAGTGACAGAAGCTGTCAAAGTGGACTGGTTTAGGGGGGTCATGTGATGGAAGAGCAATATATATTATAATTATAATATCTGTTTCTTGCAATATAGTAGTCACAGAGGATAATAATATGACAGATAATTGCGACTCTGAAATAAATTATTTTGATACTGCTGATGACAAAATTATTAAAAAATGGACAGACTCTGACGTTATTTGGTTTTTGACTACATATAAAAATATAAAGATGACTTAAAACATCCAATTAAAAGAACAATTTAACACACAAACAAAACTAAAGAGATGTCGCTTCGAACATGCATTCAGATTTTAAATTTGCCGCTAATGTTTACAACTGACACTTGAGATACGAGTACATCATTTATTTGGAAGTAACACGAGTTCGTTCTAGGTCAGTTTAAGGTTGAACCCAAAGTTCCCAAACAAATACGGCCTAAGTAGTTCGAATTCCACTGAAAGCGATAGGTCTTTTTTTATTGTATTTGGGATTTAGTTCCTGTTATGCCGAGTAACAAATAATTAGAAGGAAGTGAAAGCTGAACAATTTCAGAAATGTGATTACCTTGATTAACTTCTAAATTTATCGAACACATGATAATCATTGAAACGAATTAATATTTATCAAATTCTCTACATCTGGTTTTAATTAAACCATGAAAAACAAAGCCATTCCTTCCTGAACAAAACACAAAAACCCCAAATCATTCACCCAATCAAAACACAACAAAAATATAAAAATCTCATCAACACACCGGTTCCCACGTCACAACACAACGTTGGACGTAACACAACGGTACTACACCGACACACATACACAGGAATAGTATTCACATTCTACACATTGTACAGGTATAGTCGTTGTCGTAACTGAAATTTGTTATTTGTGGTACTAGGTTAAATATACATAGAATAAGGCCCGGTTGTATAAAGCGATGTTAACTATGTTGTTAGCTAACAGCATGCTAAATGTTAACAATGATCAAGATGGCTGAATTCACATTTTACATATTTTCTTATTTATATGTAATCAGTAATTAATATTAGCATTAAAATACTTATTGTTCGCTAAATAACAATAATAAAATCATCGCGCTTTCTACCCATTACTGGATGTTGCACTCTGCCGAAGCAGATTTCGGTAATTGATATATTTTTGTGCGTGAAGTGCGGTTACCAGAGATGTTAGTGGAGGGGGAGCCACAGGTGGTGTATGTATCACGAGTGAAATTAGCGTTTCTGTCCCTGAGTAGGTTATTAGCCCTCACCGCTTTGCGCCTCGTGTTAAAAATCATGCCGCGGGCCAGAAACACCTGTTTTACCCTTGATACATAAATAGCTATTATTTATTTAATTTTGAATATGTCAAGTCTGGATTTAGTTCCTATGATTATTTTTTTTATCTTCTGTTTCTTATTTTCTTGTGTTTGTATTTATGTTGCAGTTATAAATAAAATTCTAATTACTAACTCCACATTTACTACACAACGACGGCTTGGAAGGACCACGGTAAAATATATTTTTGACAAAAATCCCGACTTTTTAAAGTTAGGATCCCGACTTTTAAACTCGGCATTCTGACTTTTAAACTCGGGATTCCGACTTTTAAACTCGGAATCCGACTTTTAAATTCTGGATCCGACTTTTAAACTCGGGATCCGACAAATTAAATTCCGGATTCCGACTTTTTAAACTCGGGACTCCAACTTTTTAAACTCGGGACTCCAACTTTTTAAACTCGGGACTCCAACTTTTTAAACTCGGGATTCCGATTTTTTAAACTCGGGACTCCAACTTTTTAAACTCGGGATTCGACTTTTTAAACTCCAGATCTGAAAATTTCCGTTATTCGTAAATATTCGGAATCGGAATTCCGAGTTTAAAAAGTTGGAATCCCGAGTTTAAAAAGTCGGCATCCCGAGTGTAAAATGTCGGAATCTCGACTTTAAGAAGTCGGATCCCAAATTTGTAAAGTCGGAATTCCGAGTTTAAATAGTCGGAATCCCGAGTTTAAAAAGTCGGAATCCCGAGTTTAAACTGTCGGAATCTCGACTTAAAATAGTCGGAATCCCGAGTTTACAAGTCGGAATCCCTAGTTTAAAAGTCTGGATCCTGACTTTAAAAAGTCGGGAATTTAGCCAAAAATGTATTTTATCCTGGTCCTTCAAAGCCGTCATACTACACCATTATAAGAATGAAAATCCATTTAACCGAATACAGTAGTTACTAATTACAATCACTTTCTCCATTGTCATTTGCTGTGACGACGACTATACGTTCACTAACACACAGTCTGCCGTGTGTACAAGTAGAGGCAACGTTTGCACGCAATGGAATAATTACACTTCAAAGCAGGCGAGCGGGCGTACACACTACGCATGACACGCACTTGGCGTCACGCATGTTTTGGTTCTCCCCTAACGTCTCTACCCCTGTGGTGGGCCCCACAGGGTTGTTGGTTGTCAGCTGTGACTGACATACATGGAGAAATGTATACAACCGGAGGTAGGGCTTCAGGAACTGGTGTGTTTCGTGATTTTTGACTTCGTTTGTTTGTATAGTAATTTCGATTTGATTTTGTTTGGGAAGTATTTTTAAGGATATTTGTGAAAATACCAATAAAGTTTACCTTTTATTGGAAAAAAAATATCCGATAATGGAAACAACAACATATGAATAAACTATTATTTACTTAGTGCCCAGACGACGAGAGCCAAACTTGTCTCGACGAAAGCCAATCTACCACTAACTAATTATAGTTGTTTCCATGGGATGTTCTGACAAAGGGTAAGGGGCTGGTATCGTTGCGTTGGTCCAGATAAGCGTTCTCATGCATGTGTTTACATAAAAAACCTAGACGGGGTGAGCTACAAAAATTAACTATATCCGACCCCTGCATAGCTAATAATTTACCCAGAAATGTCATCACATCCCGTATAACCAGACGCGACAATTCAGAAAAGCTATAAACTTGATAAATAATTATCTACGGAATACTGAAGTTAGAACATATCCTCTAATAAATTTGATAAACAAAATAAACCGCGTCAAGTCAACTTTAGAAAGATACTTAATATAACGATTAATTAGTATGTATCTCTCGAAGCTGAGATGATAGTGAAATATCATAAATTATAAACAAAACCAAATTCTGAATTGTTCATTTTGTTACATAAGCAAATATATGATTTTTTTAAAATACTCTTTTATTGGTTTCCAGTCTATATAGAATAATAAAGTTAGAAATAAAATGTTCCACCAAGAACCGACTACACAATCTCTTACTTTAATATATAGAATAATTTAACCAGCCTTTATTGTCATCTTTATAAATTCAAATACAATCCAAAACATCCATACTCTGGACGGGATTCGAATCTGCCACCTACGGCGTACAATGCCAAACGACTGCTATGTTAGCCGCTCGACTACCGTAACCAGTTTATGATTTTACAAAGTTATGTATTCAGATTGTGACGTCACATATATCTTCCGGAGTGTCAAGTAATTTGTTGCAATGAAAACATATGATATATTAATTTTTTATTAGAAAATAATCTTATTACGTTGAAAATCATATTTCATCTGACAACAGTTTGATTCTTTCCGTACCATGCCTCTTATTTGCAGTACGAGTATTTATCCTGATCCTTTCTTCTAACTAAATACGTAAGATGTCTCAGAATCGCTTTATATTTTTAGATTGGAATATTAAATTTTTTATGGATAGTCATATTTATACATTTTCTTTATAAAATCACAATTCACTAGTCTCTAGTTGGTCTAGTTGGATAGTTGATCGCACCATACTGATGAGTCCCTAAAGGACGAAACGCGTCTATGGTTAAAGCTGAACTGACCAGTCGTTTGTTGATGACCTGATAAGTTGATGCAAACGTGCTGTAAAACTTTTGTGGAATTTTGAGACAAGTGATGGAAAATTAGTTTTTCCTATTTTTTCTTATTTTTAAGACTCAATTCCACATCGCAATAGACATTTTGTCTTTTGTATTATTTTCTTTATGTTTTATCTCCAATTCTGTTTATTTCGATTACGAGGGAGGACATAAAATTTTAAATAATTTTAAAAACACTTTTAATTTAATTCGTGTGGTAGTACCGATTTTCATTTGTATACAGCGCTCTGTCAGTGAGAGTAATTTGCTTCATTACAGCTTTGCATTTAAACTTTTTGATATTAACTATGTAATTATAAAAACTCAAGGCGTATGACATGACGCATCTTCAATGATTCAGCAATGTAGCTTATTAGTGTGTTTCAGTTGGTACTGCTGAGAGCAACTGTGTGTTACCTGTAATGTTTCTTAATTTATATTTCTGTTAAGCAGAAAATTGTATGTTTTGCTTGGCACTTGTATACGTCAAACTTATATTTAATTGACCAATATAAAAAGAAACGTTAACATATGCTATTTAGCATACAAATTAATAAATAATAATTAAGCCAGCACGAAAGTTTCTGATTCATTTTAATTATAACCGTTTAGTAATTATTTCACCGTTGATTTTTGTGAAAATGACTTGTCTTTATAATTATAACTATTAAATATTTCACAAATTTAAATGCTAATTGGGAAGGAATTAATATTTATTATAAAATAGAGTATGTTACATTATAATTAGACATATAAACTGTGAAATATGAATATTCAAAAGAAACGGTTTACCGATTTAGGATATACAAATTTTAGACATTAACCGTTAGTATAAAAGTATTTAAAAATCAATATCTCGGCTATTTACTGACATGTAAATTAAATTTGGTTGAAAGGGACAAGGTTCGGCAATACGGTGATGTGGGTAACGTTATGAAATTCGAAACCGGAGATCTCGAAGTCCCACTCAAGATAAAAATTACATGAATTACCACACTGCGGCTCAATGATTTATTTATTTATTTAATAATAGCAAACAATCGAGCGACTGAGTAACCGCGTAATTGACATACGCGTACATCTTCATAAATCAAAGTCGATTTCGTTATCCAGGGACTCTTTCCAATATGTCTGTCTAAAAATGTTTCATTATTTTTGACGATACAGACGCAGGTCTAGTCTCTTTGAGAGTCCATAAAGCCCCATTCACAACACGAAATTAGTGGTTAGTGTTAGTAGTTATGGTTAGCGTTAGTAAAGCCCCATTCACAACACGAAATTAGTAGTTAGTGTTAGTGGTTATGGTTAGTGGTTATAGTTAGTAGTTACAGATTAAAATACATCGTTCACAATGTCCCAAATTAATGATTTCGAATTTATGTTTCTGCCGGTAATGTAGTGCACATTTTTGAAAATTATAGATATTACAAGAAATTATAATAGATGTCACAGTTGTCAACTTAAAATTTTGACAAATAGTTACAGTTTTGTTTGTTTGAGTTCTGATATTTTGTCTGTAGTTCTGATTTGGTAGAACTGGTTTTCTTCTATTTTTCTTTAAAATTGGTCCTACAAGTGCTAACAACAAATCAAATTGAACTATGGTCATTCTGGTGTAATTAAAGAACATGTCTTCATCATATGACCTCATTTCTTGGATAAAATTATCCCAGTCTCCCTGATTTGTTCGGTTTTGGTTGATTGGGCGAACCCACCATCTTCTATTTGTTTTTTTATTTCTTTTTATTTGCACAATTAAAGTTGCAAGTAACAACTTTTTTTTTAGCTTAGTTTCATTTTCGTTACATAAAATTCAAACTGAGGAAACGAACTGTCACTTTACTCCTCGTTTTTGATTGGCTGTGCCGTTAACCACTAACTAAAAGTTTGAAGTTTACAAACTTCTACGCTAACCACGATTAGCGTAGACCTGCGCTGGGCTAAGTTCGTTGTTGTGAACGCTACTAGAGGTATACATATGTCAAACTTCTAACGCTAACCATAACTACTAACACTAACCACTAATTTCGTGTTGTGAATGGGGCTTAACGGTCACAACAACGAACTTAGCCCAGCGCAGGTCTACGCTAATTGTGGTTAGCGTAGAAGTTTGTAAACTTCAAACTTTTAGTTAGTGGTTAACGGCACAGCCAATCAAAAACGAGGAGTAAAGTGACAGTTGGTTTTCTCAGTTTTAATTTTATGTAACGAAAATGAATCGAAGCTAAAAAAAATAGTTGTTACTTGCAACTTTAATTTTGCAAATGAAAAGAAATAAAAAAAACAAATAGAAGATGGTGGGTTCGCCCAATCAACCAAAACCGAACAAATCAGGGAGACTGGGATAATTTGATCCAAGAAATGAGGTCATATGACGAAGACATATTCTTTAATTACACCAAAATGACCATAGCTCAATTTGATTTGTTGTTAGCACTTGTAGGACCAATTTTAAAGAAAAATAGAAGAAAACCAGTTCTACCAAATCAGAACTACAGACAAAATATCAGAACTCAAACAAAAAACAAAACTGTAACTATTTGTCAAAACTTTAAATTGACAACTGTGACATCTATTATAATTTTTTGTAATATCTATAATTTTCAAAAATGTGCACTACATTACCGGCAGAAACATAAATTCGAAATCATTAATTTGGGACATTGTGAACGATGTATTTTAATCTGTAACTACTAACTATAACCACTAACCATAACCACTAACACTAACTACTAATTTCGTGTTGTGAATGCAGCTTAAGTTAAACAGTCTATAGATAGTTGTTTTAATATATTTGAACCAGAGCTGAGCAAGCTACTTAAAAAACGTAGCTAAGGTACAGCTACAGCTATTCTTTAAAAAAGTAGCAGAGCTACAGTTATAAGCTATATTTTGTAAAATATAGCTAAGCTACAGCTAAAGGCT
Organism: Pterostichus madidus; assembly: GCA_911728475.2. Classification (NCBI taxonomy): domain Eukaryota; kingdom Metazoa; phylum Arthropoda; class Insecta; order Coleoptera; family Carabidae; genus Pterostichus; species Pterostichus madidus. The sequence continues at coordinate 10,957,232 of OU452313.1, read as the reverse complement.
TTTCTTTTCAATTATTGTGAGTTAATTAAATTTCTTATGTACATAAATATAAAAAATCGCAAACGGACAAATGTACTGTTAATTTTTGATGCTATAATTTTTATTTATATCGGAATAAATTAACAGTCACATTAACAGAAGACTCCTAAACAGTCAATGTTTAGTTCATCTAATATTTAATAACTTGTTATCCTACAGTTATAGAAAACAATAAAGAAGGTATAATTAAAATACGAAACAAAAATTAATAGGTATTTCTTAATGAACTGTAGTAGAATTACTTTTTCTAATTTACTTTGAAGTTATTTACCACAATAACTCCATCAGTTTGTCTAATTCAGTTCATTTAGTCATGTTGTCTAATTTATCTGAACTGATTTAAGTCAACCAAGTCGCAAATGGAATACAGCTAATGTAACATATGAATTATTTAGCAAATAATTTATAAAAATATTGTAATATATTTTATTTCAAATTTCAAAGGTGATACCAGTTCTTCGAAAATCGAAAGTAAAGTCAAATATTCACATTCTCCTTCTTTTACCATACATAAGTCATGGTATTTTATGGTTTAAATAAAATAAGACCCTTTATATGTCATAGCTGTTTGAAAAATACCTCAATTTTCCTTTAGGTCGATTAGGTAACATTTGCTTTGATAACATGTAAAACAGGAATGAAATTCAATATTCAAACTTCATGTCTGGCTAATGATTAATCTGTTTTGTGTGTTTAAAATTTACAAAATCAATTTATCATCAGCAGATCGAGTGTCGGCGTTGGTATTGTTTCAAAAAGGTCACCTGTGAAATTAGAACACGAAGGTCGCTGTATAAATAAACCAAATTCGAATGGATCACGCCCTTATGGAAGTATAAATATTGTTTTGTTATTAATTTGTCGACCTTAGCATTTTCACCGTTTATAATCGTATAGATAGAATTGGTCTACAGTATCGATTACTGATTTAACACTATTTAAGTAAATAGATAATATCGATTTGTAACTTGATCAAGGTTCTACTATCTCCTTATTGTAACACGAGCATTTAATTTAAAAATGTAAATAGATTTGCCATAAACTTCTTTTTCTTTTCTCTCGTCTAATTCTGGACATGACAATTATAATATCAGGCTAGGCATCGGTGTCATTGCTCGAATTGTGCCGTATAGTGCAATATCGATTCGTGTGGTAAAATAAAAAATAAATATATCATCACGCCTTTTACCCATTACTGGATATGGCACTCTGTCGTGGTAGATCTCGGTGATATATTTATGCGCATGAAGTGCGGTTACCAGCCGTCAAATCACGGCCCACAAAGACGTTAGTGGAAGGGGAGCCACAGGAGTAATTTTAATGTGAAAATTGTTTGTCGGCTGTGGGAATCGAACCGAGGTTCTCAGGATCTACAGGCCGATTCGATACCAGTGAGCTAGCTACCCCATTCATGTTGTGTCTTTTAAAAATCGATATTCCGGTCTCATTGATCGAGTTATACATATCGTTTAGTGTAGAGTACATTTCTCTTTTGACAAGTAAAAATTTAAAATATAACCTTTTTGGGCTTACGATGTTTTTTTGGAATGCATTCTGAAATGTATCGCCAACATTTATCCGTAACATTTAAATTTGAATACTCTGGCTCAGATTGATCATAAAGATCAGGGTTATCTCTAACGAGATTGATTAATAAATCAATTTCACTTGTGGTCTACTCTGTATCGATTAATTTTGTTGATTCGAGTTTCACAAATAACTGTCATCAGAAGTGGGATCATATAAATATGAAAACGATATTGCGTTTTCACTTAAGTGAAAACGATATTCGTTATTGTAGTGATCCTATAAAATTAGTCACTCGCTTCGTTTTCATCTTCGGCAATTTTCGTAAAATCACTGTGTTTTTTCAAAAAATGATATCGTTTAGAAATCATTGTATTATTGTATCGCCAAGCGAGATTTTCTTGAACTATTGGAGAATTTTTATTAAAACCCGGTAGCGCAACATTAATCAGAACTGATGCTTGTCTTCTATTCTTGGTACTGTTGTCATAAGCTCTGCAACTTTCACCATTATTTTCAATAATATATTAACGTTGATAATATATTTTAATAATGCTATACGAAGTGCTACCCAAAAGTTCCCGAACTCTGTGTGTAACTCTTCTAACTACTGTAGTGCACTTATTTTCCTCTAGATTTCAGCACTAAAACATCTTCCAAATCCTACCTTTCGTTTCCACAACATTTTGCGTTCTTTTTGTCGTATCAGTGTGGCGATATACGAGGGCAGGCGCACAGGTCCGCAGTCGCAATGGAAAAATTGCATGAATTGCGCTACGAATTGGTTCGTCATCCACCATATTCTCCAGATTTGGCCCCCTGCGATTTTTATCTATTTCCAAACTTGACGAAATGGCTTGGCGGAAAGAGATTTGGCTCCAACGATGAGGTCATCGCTGAGACAAACGCCTATTTTGAAAGATTGCCAAAATCGTATTATTTAGAAGGGATCGAAAAATTAGAAAAACGTTGGACGAAGTGTATCGAGCTACAAGGAGATTATGTTGAGAAATAAAATATGTTTTGACCAAATAAATCATTTCTGGTTTAATTTTTCAGGGACTTTTCACCCTGTCCTCGTATGTGTTACTGTTTGTTGTGTTCTGCGATAGCGTGATGAGCGATTTGAAAGAGCAACGCAGTTTCATCAAATTTTGTTTCAAGCTCGGGAAAACGGCGACCGAATCTGACCAAATGCTTCAAGAAGCATTTGGTGATGAAGTCATGGGAAAAACAAGCCTTTCAATGGTCTAAGAGGTTCAAGAATGGAATGAGTCTGGAAGACGATAAGCGTTTTGGACGTCCTTCAACTGGAATCAATGACCAAAACATCCAAATTGTGCGTGAAACAATTCTCCGAGACCGTCGACAATCAATTCATGATATCTGTAAAGTTGGAATGTCCTATGGCACAGTCCAAAGAATTTGGGATGCGCAGAATTGCTGCAAAATTTGTTCCCCACACATTTCTGGTCATCCACGAATTTTTGACATCCACGCAAACAAATGTTTTTCCCCATCCCCATTACTTACTTTTTCGTCTTTCCAAAAATGAAAACCAAGCTGATAGGTAAGATATTTGAGACTGTTGAGGAGATTCAAACTATACCACAGCAGGTCCTCAGCGCTATTGGAAAGAAGGACTACAAAAAGTGTTTTGAACAGTGGAAAAAAGATGGGACAAGTGCAACTGTAAGTGGGGATTATTTTGAAGGAGATATTTTGTTAGTGTGAATAAATTTAAAGTGAATTTAATAAATATTTTTTAAAAAATGAGTTTGAAAACTTTCGGGTAACACCTCGTATCTGTCATAAAATTATATTTATAAAAATAGACTAGTTGCAAGTGAAATTTCTGAAATAAAAATATTAAGACCACAGACAAAGAGCCTTTGCGGGCCGCCAGTTTGCGCCCCCTGCTTTATAGAGTAAAAAAAAAACTTGTATTAAGTTTGCGGCCAGATCCAGAATTTATTACTGTAGTATTTTGACTTATATTTACATATCATATGCAAAAATGTTGAGTAAATTGTTGTTTTTATAGTGCTCTTGCTATCTAGATCTAGAAATAACCGTGACAAGTTTTAATGTGGAGCAATAATCTTTATAACTTGAAGATAAACATTTAATGAAAATAGAAAAATTTCTCAGAAAATGACGTTTATCATAAATGTTGACATAAAAGTCAGAGTTTCATATAAACGCACATCAAATATTTCCCAGAATCAAATAAATCAACTGTATTTAATTCCGGATATATCCAGTAAACTCAAACAGTAAACAAAAAATGTTATTTGTCAAACAATAACCAATTGTCGTTTATCCAATGTTCAATAAAATCAGCATCATAGTAAGCCATGGATCAACGGCGACTACGATGAGTAAAGAGTCACGAACAAGCGAACAACGCCGCAGTTCGCTTGTTTCCTGTCACGTGATGGCGTTCACGGCCTCTTTGATTCATTCATTCTTCGCGCGATGCGATACCCACACTGCCTTGTTTCACACAACAGTATGAGTATGTGCAACGATGGCTGTGCTTGCAGGGACGGACAAAGAGAAATTTCTTTGTACACTTTCAGGCGGATTAGCTGGAATTTCTTTAAGAAAACATAAAGCTTTTACTTGAAATTGAAAATTTCTTTGTAAGTGCTCTTGAAAGAAATAACTTCGGTATATTGCCGTGGCTTACAACAAAATTGACTATAGACAGAAAATAAAAGTGACTTCAGTGAGGTATCCCAAATTTTTTATAATATTAAATTTTTATTTCAAAGTGCCAAAGAACAAGTTTCTAATTGTCATTCAATATAATAATTGTTTATATTAAATGAAAGAATTATAAACTGTAAATTGCAAATTATTATTTCTTAGAGATTTCATCAAACTTATTTTCAAATTGTATGCTCTCATCTGAAAGTAAATTTGAAAACACCTTGTCCCATACTGCCAATCTGCGTGTGGCAATTTTAAAATTGCAAATTTCAGAAACGCAGTTGTAGGCCAAGTCAATTGAGAAGCCAATTATGTCATGATGAAACCCTGACAACGGCATAACTAACGAATACGTTTTTGTTTTCTGGAGTTACTTATATTGCATGGGCGTCCGCAGGGGGAGGCAAGCAGGGGCGCTCGCCCCTCCCAGGGTTTTAACTAGGGTGGTGATCACGACTCTCGAACATAGGACTTTAACATGTAAAATTCTAATTTTGTAATTTCCTGCTTCCCTAAATATTTTAGCAAAAAATCTTGTAATAAAAGTTTTAGGGCTTAAAATTCTGCATCGGAACCAATAAACAAAACTAATTTTACATACTTTGTAACGACAAAAATTAGCTTTGAAGATGACGAAAATTGCTTCAAAACTATCGATAGGCATGAAATTGAAACAAAATGAAACAAATGTTTGACTTTTTATCTGTCAAAATAAATGAAATAATAAATAAAGAATTTATTTTGACAGTTTTGACAGATTTAAAGTCAAACATTTGTTTAATTTTATTTCAATTTAATGGCTATCGATAGTTTTGAGACAATTTTAGTCATTTTCAGATCTAATTTGTGCCAAAGCATGCAAAATTAATTTAGTATTTTATTTGAAGCTTTTTTCTTTTAAATGATTACGAAACAGGAAATTAAAACAATATGATTTTACATGTTAAAGTCCTATGTTCGAGAGTCGCGGTCACCATCCTGTATATGTATATATAATATAATAAAAATTAAATTATAAGTTTAAAGATAATAGATTCAAGCTGAAACTGAATTTTTAGCAGTATTCTTATTTCCAGCTAGCGACATGTTCCCCATCGTAATCTAAGTTTATTAAGTATGCACAGATACAAAATATTAGAAAATAAAAACTGTAAAACTGCTAAATCGGAATTTATTGAAGAAATGGTGTCAATTTATGCAAGAGTTATTAGAAAATTGTCCTTCCTCTTCAATTCAAACCCAGACGACAAAGACTAGTAATTTATTTGACAAATTTAAATACTTTTTTATCTATTTGTTATGTGTATTTGTATTTTGTTATGTAAAAAAATATTTTAAAAATTTATGTATATCTGACAGTTTTTTGCGATCCGCCCCCGCCCCTCCCTGGAAAATGTCTGTGGACGCCCATGTTAAATTGAAAATGTAAATAAAAGAAACAAAATTAGTTAGGAGTAAAGCCTCATTCACAATACGAAATCAATAGTTATAGTTAATATTTATAGTTAACGCTGAGAGTCTGGTATAGCGTATAAATTCACAACAGCAAAATTAGCTTCACACTACTCGGTGTTAATTTCAGTTCACGTTTATACAATTCAAAATGGACGTTACCTGAGTGAAGTATGTTCAGAATCAAACTTGATTAATATGAGTTAAAGCCAATAAAAAAACCAGAAACCGTTTCCACGAGTAAAAGTTTGCCTTACATGTTATATAAAATAACGTAAGCATGGTATTTATCGATCTGGAACTTTTGAAATTTCTAGAAAATGCCTATAATTGAAACCCGTGACTTGAAATCCTTAGTGATCCTTGAACTTGTTTTATCTAAAAAATTGTTATGTACACTAAAAAAATAATTGTTTAATTTAGAAAGGGAAATCAGTTCAGCAATTGTCTTCCAATTAATTGTAAGAATAGCTATTTCTGACAATTTTTAATCCAGTTTTTAGAGTAATTAACCAAGTAAATTTTAAAATATTTAGATACAGAATTCTATTTTTTACAATTTTTATTAGAAACATTTTTCAATAGGTTCTTACAATTTTGACGTCACATGCAGCAAACACGAAGCAGACCCCCCTCCCCCCACTACACAATTTTGTGTGACACAACAAATTTGTAGAAAGAGCGAGGTGACACCATGCCGATTAACTGCTTTCTCCTTTCAACACTTCTGCCCTTAGATCCTCATATTTGTTTGACGTTTCACGTTTGGATCACGTGATAAACGTCAAACTGTAAAGCTATACCATGTTCGCTACATCACAAATTAATAAATTCTGTCTTACTCACTAGATGGCAAACGAAACATTTGAATTGTAAAAATCCGTATTAAATATGTAGTTATTTGTTTACCTACAGCAGAAAGTAGTTATTGTAGCGCGCATATGGAAATTGTTGACGAGGCGTAGCCGAGAGGAACAACCATGCAAGAGCGGCAAGGACTCTTTCTGCTCGAGGTATACACAATATTTTTTCTACGACCATATAAAAACACTTGAAAAAAATTAAAAATAATTATGTCAGTTTTCATATATCTATGAATAAGATGATACACTTATATTTTACCGCTCGGTTAACATACTTTGCACATTAGCGCAATTTTAAAGCACGAGCGAAGCGAGTGCTTTAATTAACGCGAATGGTGTAAAGGGCGTCTTCGTGCACGAGTTTTGTACAATGCTTTTTGTAACGAGCAAAAATGATATAACCGATAGTAAGAAAAGTTATTAAATTTGAAACATGAATAACTTTATTTTTATTTATATTTATGTATAGAATCGTTATTAGATTCGTTGTTAGGAGTAAGCGTGAGTAATTTGAGATGTTTTATGCATATGTTATGTACGTCGAAGAAAGAAGATGATTGATAAGTGAATAGGAATGGTGTGATTGAAGGTTTGTTGTGTGATAAATGATTTCGAGAGTAATAAATGAATGAGTTTATATGGAGTGATCTATGAATGTGGTTAAAGTGAGGGTGTTGTGTTCGGATGATAATGTTTGACGAGGGCTGATTATTTGATGAATGTAATGAGTGAATATTTTATGAGTGATTTTAGGGTTCGTGCTACCCCATTTGTTGGGATATAGCGTAAAGATATGTATGTATGTATTTATGTATGCCATGAATTGACATTTGTTATTTGAAAACAAATTGTTTATTTTTTCTCGTAAAGTTTGTTAAAATATGTCTGATTGATGGCGTTATAAGCTAATGTCTCTATTTGATTTATAAATTGCTTAAAATGTGTGTATATAAGTACAATTAATTAGCGTTTTAATAGTCAAAATTTAGAAACATAAAAATGGATGTTTTGTCAATTACTTTTCGCACTAGTGCACAATATCAAACTTTCTATCGGTTTCCAAGGTAATGTAAACCTTATTTTAGGAGATGCGAGTATAAAAATCTTATTACCGCTCAATAAGCTGCAAACATCAACTTTCTACTTTCAGCTGACAGTTGGAAATGTCTATTTTCTGCTCGGCCGTAGAAAAATAATTTTGATTATTTTTTGACGTTTCTCAAAACCAATGAAATGCTTCATTGTATGTCACGTGTTTAACCAATCCTGTCATTATTATACTGAGAATAAAGCTCTTGTGATTATTCCCGGGAATTATCTCTGTAGATGCTTTTTTATTTGTGACAAATGATAGTTGTCAAATAATTATTTAAAACTGTGAACGCGTCAACTAAAATGTATGAAAAAAATCGATTTAGTTGTATTTTAGATACAGAAATATACCAACAAATTTTGGAAATAACTTCCAAGAATACATTAATAAGTAATCAATCGAAATGGACCCAGTTCAAAATCTTTTAAGTTGGATGAATCGACCTCAACAGCTAAGTAAAAAAATAATCTAATTAAATATAACTCGAGAGTTCGATAAATTAGAAAATAATTCTCCAGTATCTTTCTCAAACTTGTTGGCATTTGGCAATAGCCACTCAAGCCCTACGGGCTTTTGTGACTATTGCCTGGCAACAAGTTTGCGAAAGATCTGTCAAATTATTTTCAATTTATTCTCACTCTCTTGTTATATTATTACTTACAAATTTTATAATGCAAATACCGGCTTTGCTATGAAACTGCCTAGATTTTTATTTGTGATATCTCCTGAAATTTTATATTTTAAACCTGGTAGACACAATGACTAAGATTTGCTACTTAATCCCTCTCTGTAATTGGAAGGTGCACCCACACATCCACTTGCAACTTTAGATACTCACCAATTCACATATAAGTAACCAACTTGAGCATGAATCGTAATGAATGGCTCGCGGACCGTCAGACGACTTGTAATGCTTGATTAATTCGCGGCCAACACACACACACACACACACCCGCGAACTTGCATTTGTCGTATGTGGGTTATTGGTTTCACAGCGCGTGGGAACCTCGTTGTTATTACTCATTGCCCATTGATTGGTGGACTCGCGACTGGCCAAACAGTTGAACAACGCTCAATGCTCAAACTTGCGTTGTTGCAATATGCATTGTTTGAGTTTGTTTGTTGTTTGTTAATGGTTTGTTTTTATGTAGGATGCTTGAGCTTTGATGTGGGTTGATGACTAATCATTAATTATAGTTTGTTGTATTGTAATTAATTTTTTGTTGTGGATTAATATTGATATGTGAATGTGTAATGTTGTTTTAATAATATTGTTTTATTATTTTGCAAGACTGTACTATTTTACATACTAGATCTTGATTATACATATACTCGTTTTATTCTCCATGAATTCCAAAAAGTACAAGAATTTTATTTCAAAAGTATTTCAATGTTTTGAATAATTTGTATTGGTTCATCAACTTCAAGTTATTAACCTATTTGGATAATTGAATCGTTCGGCAGTACGGTAGTGTGGATAGCGTTACGGCATGCGAATTCGGAGATCTCGAGATCGAATCCAATTCAATCTAAATATACATGAACTACCACACCAAGATTAGGTGAGTTCGGATCTTGTACTATAATTGAGAATAAATTCCTGCTGTACCGAGTAGCATTAATAAATCGAATTGAACACGGGTACTCAAGTCCACACACAGTCCAACTTGATACGACTGAACCACCTATCACTATTTAAAAAAATATGTTTTAATTTTAAGCCTTCTACCCATTACTGGTTGTGAGCAAATCTGGGTAAGTAATATATTTATGGGCATAAAGCAGAGGCGTAGAGAGGATAGTGCGCGCCCGGAGGCAATAGTCAAATTCGCGCCCTCGCCCCTCCCCAGTAAATTAACGATAACATTTTTTCTGACATGACATGGTCATATATATTAGCGTTCGTTCAACCATGGCAAAAGAAACAATTCGTAACTCGTTATAACTACCGCACATATTAAATAAAATCGTAAAAGCTAACTTACGTATTACCACCGTACCACCGTAGATTCACGCCCCGGGTTGACAAGTTCCACCTGACCGTACCTGAAATTCGAATGGAACGTGAGCGACGAAACTCAGTGAACCTTACGATTATGATTTCATTACAAAGATATCGTTCACAAATACCATATCGCGAATAGCCTAACTTACACGCCCTTACGTAACGTAATATACAACAGTATTGTCCGGTAATGCAAATTCGTTCGTACATTCGCTCGCGTGCTTGCTCCGAATACGCACATCACAGTCGGTGTTGACCCGCATGATCTCGCAATATTGATATAGATCCGCATGATCTCGTAAAGTTGATATAGATCCGCATGATCTCGTAACGTTGGTATAGATCCGCATGATCTCGTTGTGTTGATATAGATCCACATGATCTCGTAACGTTGATATAGATCCGCATGATCTAGTAACGTTGATATAGATCCGCATGATCTCGTAACGTTGATATAGATCCGCATGATCTCGTAACGTTGATCTAGTAACGTTGATATAGATCCGCATGATCTCGTAACGTAACGGTAAAGATTCGCATAATCCCATTGTGCGTAATATGTTGGTCGTACATAGTTCTCGTTTAAATAGTATGAATTATAGCAACATAAATGTAAAACCATATTATATATTGATACGGAAATAAACGTAAGAAAGTAAAGGACTCACCTTTTAAACAGTAACATATGCGCGTATAACGTTTCACCTACTGCACTTTTATTTGCTCCGAGATACTCCCGCGCTCGTAGACAAAACCCAACTGCCGGGCAATCGAATAAAATGTCTATATCATTAAGGGTTGTGTAACTATCTAAGATAAATTACTACTATGTTGCGTCATACCAGAAGTTTATTAATGAACCAAATCAATCGTAATTATAAGAATAAATAAACAAAAATGAATTTACAATTAAATGCAATATAATCGCTAACATATATAAGGAAATAAAAAAATATACTTTTAATAGTTTTTAAATAATACTTTGAGGTTAAGATGGATTCAAGAGTCAGTTAAAGTTTGATTCGTTGGTCCAACGAATCAAACTTTAAATAATACTCTACATATTTATTTTGCGCGACTTGATGGATACAAAGGCTATAGCCGGGTAAGATGGTCAAATCTGCCCCTAAAGGAAATCACATGGGGATATGATTTCCATCTAATTTACACGAAAGTAGAATTTTCTGACCAAAAATCACAAAAATTCCTCTTTAAAAGAGGATTAGTAAAATTAAAAACCGTATTTTGGGTTCTAAAACTGTGATTTCCATTCCATATGACAATGGAAATTGATTGAAAAAAATCACAAAATAATAATAATAATTTAGATGAAGATAAATCAAAATATTTATTGAAATTATTGTCGAGGTCGTGAACCTGATAAACTTCCTATAATTAGTGCTTTGTGTGTAAACAATGTTAGTTATTCGGCGAACACGCAATTAGTTGCAAGTGACCAGCGACAAGTTGCAGACGAGACAAAAGTTATTCCTCCGGGTTTAGAAACTGAAAATCCAAGGTATGTAAATATTAATAATAATAATCTAAATTATTGAGATTTGTGATTTTTTTCAATCAATTTCCATTGTCATATGGAATGGAAATCACAGTTTTAGAACCCAAAATACGGTTTTTTCATAGCCTCACCTTTATATTAACATAATGTTTCACTACTTTAAACAATGTTTACCTACTTTAAATATGTCTCACAATTCAAATATAGCGCCAAAAATCCCAAAACAATTTTTAACAGAAAGAGTGGATTATACTTCGTAGGTTTGTCTTGTCATATACATAGTACCAATACAAAAAAAAAAAAAGTTATAAAAAAACTCATTTTTGACTCCTCCTATCGGGGGGGAGGAGGGTGGGGGGCTGAAAATTGGTCAGAAAATTCTACTTTCGTGTAAATAAGATGGAAATCATATCCCCATGTGATTTCGTTTGGGGGCAGATTTGACCATCTTACCCTTCTATAGCCTTTGTTTATTATAATTGATATATCAAGTTTTTCAAGAGTCTCTTTTTCAATGCTCAACACAGTTAAACTTTGAGGGCGGTAAATTGCAACCAATTTTCAAATGTTGAAAGGCTCCAACTTTCATGCAATTAAAACGCACACTATAATTATTCTACACTAAATTACTACAGAATTTATGGAGGGCGCAGAATTTTTGAAGGTCGCCAAATTTCTGTAAAAATTTGCCAGCTTTCTACAGAAATTATAAACTTTGGAGGTGGGGGCGTTAAATTTCAACAAATATACAATTTTGGAGCATGCCTTATTTCGAGTTATTATGAAATATTAGAAAGCTCAAAATTTCAGACAAATTAAAACGTGCAATATATTATCAAAGAAAAAAGACATATGTGGAAGCTACAATTCTACAAAATTAGAACTTTTATAGGGCACCAAATGTCTAGAATCTAGACATTTGGCGCCCTCTAAAAGAGTTCTAGAACCTGAAAACTTCAGAATGTTGTGAGTACTTTTTAGTGTTTGTTGGCGTTAAATATCTGAAAATATGAACATGTACAAGATTTCTATAAAATTAATTTTGAAATTTGGCGCTCCCTTGTGGCCTGCGCCCGGGGACAATTGCCTCCCTTGTCCCCCTTGCCTTCTCGCTACGCCTCTTGCATAAAGTGCAATTTCCAGCCGTCAAATCACGATCCTAAAAGATGTTAGTGACAGGAAAGCCACAGGGTTAATTGTGGGAATCGAACACAGGTTCTCAAATTTACAGTTCGTCTTGATACCTCTAAGCTATCTACCCCTATTTTAATCATATTTAATGTGCCTTTTGTTGTAGTACATATTTTGAGATCTTTTCAATATTACTTTTGCATAGTCCGAGCGATTAGATGAGCGACGCGAAGACAACGTGACAACGTAAACCGTAGTTCAACTTGTTTCATATGCAATTATAAGTAAATTGTCAAATGCATAGTTTGAATTTGTAGATCAAACAATTCAAACAAAATATATAAGAAATAAAAGTTTTGTACTCGCATATAAATGATAAAAGAAGTTAATTTAAATTAAATACAAACTGTCATTACCATCTGAAAAGTAAACAACCATTGTATAAAATCCGTGAATTGCTATTAAATCACGAAATAATTATTACTTTCAACATGTATGCACGAAGTAAAATTACTTCTTCGCAAAATGACGTTAAATGTAAATATGTGTATTCAATGTGAGTGTATATTTGAATCACTTCCTTATTTAAAATTCCACAGAAAAAATATAACCTTAGCGTGTGGTATTTCCTCGGCGGTGAACACGGAGTGTACATGTAAGAAAGAATGTTACTTGTAACTCAATTACTTATAAGAAGTTGTTTATATGTAAAGACGGCAGATACGTAACTAAATGTAATTTTTAGTTGTTTCACCTTGAGTCAATGATCCTATTATATGTTTTTTACCTAAATAGGTATTTATATACGACCTCAATTAGGAATATTTCAGAGTCAATTTCAGAAAATTTTACCTGGATTTACTTTATAATTTAAGGAGATTATTCACTGATGGAGGGGAATAAGATTTGAAAAGACAGTATGTATTTTAATTTTTTTAAAGAATATATATTTAATATTAATTGTTTGTGTGGTTGGCACGTGATGAAACATTTTTAAATAATATTTTAAATAAAAACACTTGTTAATTTTTCACAAATTTATTTATTTCATTTTACACTACGCGTTTCGACTCTTCAGTCATCGTCAGGTGTACAGAGGAAATAAAACAACAGAGGGCGGGTGTTGTTTACAATTGTAGCCACTTAGTTTTGAAGTAGCCATCTTGGTTTGCGCCAGACAGAAATTTCATACATGATAAAAAGTGATTATATTCAGTGTTTACTTAAGTTTTTAATTAACATTTTGTGTTTTTAGTACATGTTTATACTATGTGTAACATACTGTTAAAAAAATACAGTGATTTTCTATTAGATATTAGATAATGTGGCGCAAACCAAGATGGCGCTCCCGCGTTTTCTCGTGGATACCCCTTCCGCTTCATGGCAACGCGTCCCTCTCCCATCAAACATGCTTACATTCGCTCTGTATATTTATTTACTCTGTGGTCAGGTGTATTACTATGTAATGTACTGAGTAATACACCTGACGATCACTGAAGAGTCGAAACGCGTAGTGTAAAATAAAATAAATTTGTGAAAAATTATCAAGTGTTTTTATTTAAAATATTAATATTATATTTATATTTGTGCTATTGTATTTATACTAGGGCCATTACGCAATACCCGTAGTACATATATTATATGTGCGTTTCTTGACAGATTATGCAGTTAATTACTCAACAGTCCTTAATAATTCATTATTAACGCCTTGTGACCAATCAGATCGGCGTTGTTAGAACAACGCAACTAAAATTTGACATTTACGCCATATAATCTCTAATAATTTTTATTTTTATTAAACTTATCTGAACCTAAACGTGTAATTTTCAGTTGAGTTAGTCGCATGTAATGGTTATTACTCATTGGATAAATTTACGTTACTCGCCAGCGGTTTATGTCATCAACTAATAACTATTATTGCATGCGCGTTTAATAATGTACTATTTTTCCACGACTTACTATAAACAATGTATCATTTTAAAATAGTCAATACAAAATCGATTTATATGGCGTAGGTAGCACAGAGGTTATCGTGTTGGCCTGTGGATCCTGAGAACCCTGGTTCGATTCCCACTGCCGACAAACATTTTCACCACATTAATACTATTTCTGTGGCTCTCCCTCCACTAACATCTTTGGGGGCCGTGATTTAACGACTGGTAACCGCACTTCACGCGCAAAAATATATCACTTACCGAGATCTGCTTCGGCAGAGTGCCACACCCAGTAATGGGTAGAAGGCGTGATGATATATTTATTTTATTTATTTAAAATCGATTTATATTAAACACCATCTGTACTGGGTGTTTTTATAAGTCGGATAAAATAAGGCTGTCTATTATATAACCTTAGAACAAATTTAAAAAAAAAATCACAAAATTGCAGATGCTTCACGATTATTAGTAGTAGCTCTGATTAGATAGTTATTTCTAATATATTAATAATTTAATTATAATTATAAACACTACAATAGTATATTTATTCTATATTAGAGATGATAATTCTAGTTCATTTGAGTGATCTAGTTCATTCGTTCTCGTTCACCAAAAAGATTAGTTCACTGAACTAGTTCATTAGTTCACTTTCGTTCACGAAATTTTTAAGACTATGATGAACGGAAATCGTATTGTATTGTGATTCACGAGCGAGAACAAGTGAACTTTTAGGATCTGGTTCTAGTATAATTTGACAACAAGTATGAAAGAAGAAAAAGATAAAAGACAAAATTGGTTTTTTAAAGTTGTATTTTTAAATAAATAAAATATCAAAGCAACGACCACGAACGAACAAAGTATAAAAAGTAAGTTTAGTAAGCTCCTCTAGTAATTAGTCTCGTTCACTTGTTCTTTGTTCTCCGCTTTCGATTCGACCTAATCGGCTGTGCCACCGTGGTGGTGAATCATATACGAATAGTTCGCAGTGAACTAATCGTTCACAAACTGCACACCTCTATTCAATATACAACTTCAGATAAATGACAGTTTATGGTGTCGGCCAGTTGCACTAAAAAAGTACCCTTTAAGAACTATGTTCTTAACATTCAGATTAAAACAAATCTATTTGTTCTATGACCAGAACGTCATATATTCACGTTTATTTTGTAATAAAAATGGCTAAGTATACCAATTGCTAACATGATCTATTTATTTAGTGACTGGCAGTAATAAAACAGTAAACCCCATCAAATAATTATACGATAAGAATACGAGTAGCAAAATAATTCAAAATAGAAAATGAGAAACGCAAGCAAATAAGTATAAGTTTCAATGTCAAATAAAGAAATAAAAACAAATACGTAGATCGTTATGAATGAATTATAAATAAGGATTTCTGCATCTAAGTACAGAGTACTGTTAACCGAAGCATGAAGATTGCACTAAGAAGGTAAATTATTACTAGCTAGTTACGCATATCAGATCGTTGTAAATTCATTTAATTGTTGTTATTAAGATCTAACGACTTTACTTAATTTCCTATCTCAACATCTCTAACGTATCAAGGTATCTTCTGACCGACGAAAACATCATTGCTTTAATGAATAAACCAAAATAAAAACAATGTTTTATTATATTTGTTTTACAATATCTTCAGTAAACAATTTATAATTATTTGTAAACAAGTTTTTTGAAGATAAATAAATAATTGTTTGTCTTAACAAGGTTAACTAAAATATGGGTAACAGAATAACAATACTTTCAGAGTTAGCTAATTTTCCAAAGAACAATGAAAAAAAATCTGTTGTGGGCACCACACGACTTTCTTATACACAGCATATTTAATATTCAGAATATATAATATTATTAAACATGTAATTTAGATTTTCAGTAATTCAGCATTTATTTGTTTGAAACATATAAAATATCAAATTTGTTTACGTATATTTTTTTAGTAATGATGACTACTTTATGTCTAACTTTACTGATGAGGCATATACAGATGTCCTTTTTTCGAGCCTAACCCTTGGTATCTTAAGAACCGTGAGGAAGTTGAATAAATTGAGGCAAAGTTGCCAAATTAGTTGACCATTGTAGTGATGTATTTGTTTTTCCGAAAATATACATAGATAACTAGATAAAGCGAAAATTCAAATCTATGTTTTTTGTTTCTATTGCTACTATGATTATTGAAATATATTATTAAATATAAAAATTAGTTTTTCTCAAAATTAGACGCATATACAGAAAAATTGCAAATAACATTGTAAGTTCCAAATATTTTTGCCAACATCTTTTAATTGAAAACTTTTTTTCGTAACTGATTCCATTTTTGAAATAAATGGAATTTATTGTTTTGTGTGTCCAGTAAACTTCCTCTTCCGGTTTTTCAATTTCATTCAAAATCAACTCAGCTCTTCGTATTTTCATGGAACTTATAATTACCAAGTTTCATTAACAAATCTTATCTCGTTCATGAGATATTGCACACTCTGACACACATCCATCCACACACACAAACACACACAGACATCATTGACAAAATGATTAAAACGGATTCAGTGGACCTCAAAACTCGTATTTCCGCGAAAATCTCGTCAACGATTTTTTTCACGATTCCAATACTTCCTTATGCTAATGGCGCACTGGTCGAGGAGCATGAATGAGCGTCGAGGAGCTCATCGATGAAACAACAGAACGCACCCGTCATCAATGAAAAATAGAGGCTCCTCTATTTCCATCGAGGGATTCCTCGATGAAACGATTGTTTCTCATTTCACACGTATTATTGTGTCTCATTTCATGTTAGCGTGGGCTGTCATTTTTGTTTTGCTTTGTGCTAATCTTTCGTGTTTGTTTATTTTATCAGTCAGGATGCGCTCTGATGTTTCATCGATGAGTTCCTCGTCGCTCATTGATGCTCCTCGACCAGTGTGCCATAGGCATTATACTGCGTATAAGAAAGTAAAAAGTAATTGTTACAATTATTTTACTGTCCTCGTAAATATTTCAAATAATATCACGCGAATTCTTAACCAATGTAATTAGTGCAAAAACGGCAGAATTAAAACTAATTAATAAACCTAACAGCATTTCTTCTAAATGCAAATTTTCTAGTTTGCAATGTCTTTTTGTAACTTATGCCGTATGCACTCTATGTAAAATACCGCTATTAATTAAATACGTTGTGTTACATGGGATTTAAGACGCTAATTAAGGCCGTTATGATATGAAACATGAATTAAAGCCCGAGGTATGAGGCATGCTACTAAGGAGGAATTTGTACAATGCAGCTGAAGAATTACATACAGGCATTGGAAAGTGCATGTGTCATATTTACTCATACTGTTAATAAATTTTGCAATAAAATTGCATGCTGCATTCTACAAATAAGTAGAATTTTTATTTATTATTGTTATTATTTGTTATAATATTATTAAATAAGAAAAATAGGAAAACAAAATTTCCATCACTTGTCACAAATTCCAATTTTTTTTTTTTTTACAGCACGTTTGAATCAACTTATCAGGTCATCATCAAACGGCTGGTCAGTTCAGCTTTAACCATAGACGCGTTTCGTCCTTTAGGGACTCATCAGTATGGTGTGATCAACTATCCAACTAGACCAACTAGGGACTAGTGATGATCACAGTTCACTAGTCCCTAGTTGGTCTAGTTTGATGATGACCTGATAAGTTGATTCAAACGTGCTGTAAAAATTTTGGAATTTGTGACAAGTGATGGAAATTTTGTTTTCCTATTTTTCTTATTTATTAAGACACAGTTCCACATCGTAATTGACTTTTTGTCTTTATTTTATATAATATTATTATTATTTAATTTCTGCCGTTATAAACCATAGGAAAAAATTAGTTTATTTATTTAGATACATAATTTGAAGCTGTATAACTTTTATTTAAAGCATTTTTGTTTAAAATCATTTGTAGAATTTGAAAAATGTCCTTAGAGATCCTTATTTGTTGTTGGAAAATGAATAAATACAGGTATTTATTGGTGTATTTATGGGGTGGCTAGCTCAGTGGTATGAAGTCGGCCTGTGGATCCTGAGAACCCTAGTTCGATTCCCACAGGCGACAAACAATTTTCATAATTTCAAAAGCTACACCTGTGGCTCCTCCACCACTAACATCTTTGAGGGCCGTGATTTGACGACTGCACACTTCACGCGCAAAAAATATCACCTACCGAGATCTGCTTCGGCAGAGTGCCACACCCAGTAATGGGTAGAAGGCATGATGATATATTTATTTATTGATTTAACTTAACGTTTTGTAATGTTCGTCTAATACTAGGTGAATATTAATGTTTATTGAAAGTCATAAATCGGTGACAGGAAACGAAAGGATTAAATAAATGACTATTCGATGGTAATATTTCGGCGTTTGATTAGAACCATCTTCAGATAATTTAATGATGAAAGGTGATGCGATGAGTATGGTTGGTGAGTGACTCATTTAATACATTATCATAGCGAAACATATAATTTTTATACATAAAAATTATATTACTCGTAGATTCTACGCGTCTCGAAATATTATGTATAAAAGCATAATAGCTATTTACATAGCTAGTGCGCGAAGACATATTTTGCACATGAGCACAATTTTGAAGCGAATGGTACAAATGGCATCTTCGTGTACGAGTTTTGTACAATGCTTTTTGCAACGAGCAAAAATTATATAATAGACAATAAGGAAAATTATTAAATTTGAAGCGTGAATTTATATTGACTGTTAAGTATGCCATGAATTGATATTTGTTATTTGAAAACAAATTGTTCATTTTTTCTCGTAAAGTTTGTTAAAATATGTCTGGTTGATGGCGTTATAAACTAATGTCTCTATTTCTTTTATAAATTCCTTAAAATATGTGTATATAAATAAGTACAATTAGCGTTTCAATAGTCAAAATTTAGAATCGTAAAAAATGGGTCTAGTGCGCAATATCAAACTTTCTATTGGATTCCAAGGTAATGTAAACCTTATTTTGAATAATGCGAGTACAAAAAATATTTAAAAATAACAAATATAAAATTCTTCCCGTTCATCATCTATTTAATTCCTTCGCAAAAATAAAATCCAGCATAACCAAGTCTACAAAACAATTATTTCTTCATTTGATTTTTCGTTCCCTGGTTCTGGATCTCATTTATTCGTCGACTGCCTCACCCTCTGTTTGCACAAAGATTTATTTCTCAATTTTCTCCATTTAGGGGATGGGGTTCAATGTAGCGCGTGGCGATGACAGAGGTCGTTGTAGGTCCCATGACCGCATTTCAACTGTTTTCCTCTTTCGAATGCGATCAGATCGCGAGTACATAAATAAGAAAGCGAAGGAGAAGAGTTCGAAGCTAGTATTTCAAAGGTGTTGACAATGTGGTGCTGCTGACAAAGTCTGGTGTTCCGATGATTTGTGAGCGAGATTTTGTTTGAGGTAAACGGGAAGTGTTTATTTTTATTATTTTTGTGATGTATGGGAAAAGTAGGTTGGGAAATTGAAGAATGGCATATGCCAAGAGAGTATTTTACTGTCTTAAAGAGTTTAGAAAAAATTTGATCAATACAAAAATAATAAACAATATTTTACAAATTTCATTCGTTTAGTTATACTGATTTTCTTATACTTTCCATGTCGGCCTTTCTGGTACACTCTGGTTTCATAAAATTAGATTAATTTAATGGAATATAGTCCCACGACATCATGGAAATGAGTAAATTAATAAGTGATAATTTGCTCTAAGGAAATTACAGCGGTAATTTTGCACTAGTGCAATTACCGCGATAATTTTTAGTAATACGAGTAATATAACAATTAGGGTCGTTGATTTCCAACGAAGTTTGAATTTCAGAACGTTCGAACATTCGAATATTTTGAACTTCGTCAGAAAAATTTCGAAGCTTCGAATTTACGAATCTTCGAATTCTCGAATTTTTTGCCACTGAATTAACGCCATCTGTCATCTCCAAACATGCTCACGCATAATTCGCGAAAAGTCGGCCACGAAATAAATAATAAACTCTGCGAAGTCTCCTGCAAAAACTCTGCAAGTTTAGGCGTCTTAATTAAGACATCTAATCTCTTACCGCCCATCTAAATGCTATGGACTTTTAGTAAAACATTTTAAAATGACAATAAAAAGGATACAAAAACGTCTTAATTAAAACGTTTTTGACAGTGTAGCGAAATTTTAAGTCTAAATTGAACTAATTTGGCAAATAATAATAATAATTAATAATAATTACTTATGAATTAATACAAAACTCTACGTTTATTCTGAAAATAATTTATATCAACATGCCGTGTTCACGTTAGGATCCAGATTCACAATTCGAATAATTAGAAAATTCAAAAATTCGGAATATTAAAAAATTCGGAAATTCGAAAATTCTAAAGTTCGAATCTAAATTCGAAGGTTCAATAAATCCGAACATTCGAAGTCTCGAATATTCGAAAAATCAACAACCCTAATTATTAATAACATACTTATGTGTTTTATTTAATTATTTATTCAATAATAAACAATATACATTAAAAAATACGAGTAGGTTTTCAAATAAAAAGAAAATAAATGTCTATTAATAATTTTAATAATGGATGATTAACTAACCGTCGTAATTAAAATTTAAAAGCGACAAAATATGATACGATGAAAGTAGTCTACGAGTATTCCTGTTTTCCTAGTTCACATTACCTATTTGTAAGAAATGTCTTTCTGAATAAACTCTTCTTCCTGGAGCAGAAAGGTAAATTCTGACAAATTTTGTCAAATAATTCGGGAATAGGTTTATATTTGCTGCTTGCCCATTACGTATAAAAGTTGTCGCATCGTGATATATGTATGTTTAATTATTAAAGACGCATCGAATTCTCTTGAAATTATTATTATTATTTATTTTTTTTCATACGTTTTTTATCAGTATTATCAGAATAAAAATCTGCAGAATATTCGATTATTAGGCACACAGTTCTTCCTTATATTCAGTATTCGGTATTCTGCAGATGTACTGTACGTTGCAACTCTTATTATTAGATAAATTATAATCAATTTATAAATCATGTTCTGCAATTTACATTTCAATACAAGGTAGCTACTTAAGAACAAGGAATATGAAGATATATTTATTTACTTGCATGCATGAATCTTTCTTCAAAGCACAAAATATGAAAATATTTACACCGCTACTTTCTCTACTAAATATACAAAGTAAGAAGAGAACACAAAGTAAGTTCTTCCATAAAGCTGAACAAATTTCAACTCATTTACTTTTTTCTCCCCTAAACCTTAAAATCTTAACGCACTCAGAGCAAGAAACTCATAAAACATACCCTCAAAACAAAACAACAAAACTCCTTTCTAGACATCAAGCGACGTCGAAAAACGTAAAACAGGAAACGTAAACAATCCCCTCTTCTCCTCTCTGGTAGAAATTGCATTTGAACCGTGGTCGGGAGAGGCATGGCGCGCAAAAAACCCGCTGCGCAGTGCGCATGCGTTGTGAACTCTGTTCGCGCTCGGTGGTAATGGCGGGAGAGCCCGACGTAGTAGTATCGGAAATCGATTTACTCTGGTGTTGGCTCGCTGTCTCTCTCTACGAGCTGTCCTTGTCTGACGAGACGTCGTTACGCCGTCTGGATGGCGGAGTTAGAACCGTGTTTTAGCTGGAGGTTTTAGACTGTTTGGGTGGAGGATTTGATGAGGTCTAGGGGAACGAACTATGTTTTTAAATATTTTCTTAGGTTATTTACAAAGTTGAGACCTCTATTTTCTGCAGTATCGTTTTGTTGTGATGATGTACCTATTCTGCAAATATAGGTACTGGTAGATGCACAGGTAGACGCCATATTTTTGTCGTAAAATAAAATAAATATATTATAATGCCTTTTACTAATTAATGGGTGTGGCATACTGCCGTAGCAGATCTCGGTAAGGGATATATTTTGCACGTGAACTGCGGTTATCAGCCGTCAAATCACAGTCTCTAAATTAGTTGGTGGAGGAAGAGTCACAGGGGTAATTTTAATATGGTGAAAATTGTTTGTCGACTGTGAGAATCGACACTCCCGTCCTTTCTTATTTTTGTTTGTTTCATTTTCAGTTACAGCATTGTCTGGACTTTTCTTGTATATACAAGTGCAGGCTATCGCTTTTATCTTTTCTAATCTTTGTAGATTCGTTGTTAGTTTCGTTATTAGATTCGTTGCTTAGGAGTAAGCGTGAGTAATTTGAGATGTTTTGCGCATATGTTATGGATGTGATAAATGATTTCGAGTGTAATAAATGAATGAGTTTATATGGAGTGATCTATGAATGTGGTTAAAGTGTGTGTTATATATATATATATATATATATATATATATATATATATATATATATATATATAGTTTAGTTTATGTTTAAATGCTTGTACTGCCAATTGTTTGAATTCTGATCTTACCACATTATAAAGTATTGGGTTAAGAAACGAAAAAAAAACCTTTATATTTTTTATTAACGTTTGTATCTTAAGAAGCGAAGATTTGCGCAAAAAATATGAACTCGTTTCGATCTCCAAAATCATCCTCAATCGATAGAAAGCACTTATTGCCCCTTAATATTTAAATCATTATAATTAGACAATTTGATTATTGTAAATAATATGGGGGTAGTTGGCTCAGTAGTATTTAGTCGGACTGTAAATTTGAGAACCCTGGTTCTATTCCTATAGCCGACAAACAATTTTCACCACATTAAAATTACCCCCTCCACTAACATCTTTGGGGCTAATATTTACATACATACATACATATCTTCACGCTATATCCCAACAAATGGAGTAGCACGAACCCTAAAATCACTCATAAAATATTCACTCATTACATTCATCAAATAATCAGCCCTCGTCAAACATTATTATCCAAACACACCACCCTCACTTTAACCAAATTCATAGATCAATCCATATAAACTCATCATTTAACACACAACAAACCTTCAATCACATCATTCCTATTTACTTATCATTCATCTTCTTTCTTCGACGTACATAACATATGCATAAAACATCTCAAATTACTCACACTTACTCCTAACAACGAATCTAATAACGAAACTAACAACGAATCTACAAAGATTAGAAAAGATTAAAACGATAGCCTGCACTTGTATATGAAAGAAAAGTCCACAGAATGCAGTAACTGAAAATGAAACAAACAGATAAGAAAGGAAGGCAGTGTCGCTCTACGCTTGTTTTTGAAAGTGAATTCCACACAATTGCAGTTAAACACTCAATGTAAGATCAGAAAATGAATAAAAAAAGATAAGAAATGAAGGGAGTATTTGAAAGTGAATTTCACACAATTGCAGGTAAACACTCTAATGAAATTACTAAACAACAAAACTAAAATAATATTTGACGGCTGATAACTCGCATAAATACATCACTTACCGAGATCTGCTACGACAGAGTGCCATACTTACGTAATGAGTAAAAGGCGTGATGATAAATTTATTTATTTTATTTAAAAACATAAATGAAACGTCTCTCATTAATCTCCTCGCTAACAATGAAATCATCCTCTTCACCTGGTCATAACCTTATGAATGGCACCAGCTCATTAAAAAAGCTCATTGCCTTCGCCTCGTGCCAGTCATGTGGTCATGTTTACGTTGCTACGCGACATGGCGCTAGTCCCAGTTCCATTCAGGTCAGCGACATTTCCCATCGCCATCGTCTAGCAGCGCCGCCAGTGACGACGGCGGTGGTTAAATCTCGGGGGAAAGCGTCGGGTGCGTCTCGCGTCCCTCTGAGATAGACGACGCTGTGAGGTGCGCTTTGGGAGCGCTGGTCACTATGGTTGCCGAGAGATTGGGTTGTTGGAGAATGTTTGGTGGTATTGAACCGATGTGGGGATTAAACTGAGAATAAATAAATGAGTATATGATAGGTGCTAGTGTCGTGTAGCGGTCTAGCCATTTGATGTTTAGAGCTCTTTATATGTATACATGAAAAATTTAACATTGGCAATCAGTATTTCCGATGCTAATGTTCACCAAATTATTTCAGTGAAAGTGCTTTGTAGTGCAGTTGTAGCAGAGCTGGGCAAGCTACTTAAAAAAAGTAGCTAAGCTACAGCTACAGCTATTCTTTAAAAAAATAGCGAAGCTACAGCTATAAGCTATATTTTGTAAAATATAGCTAAGCTACAGCTAAAAGCTTTCGTTAAAATAGCTGTTAAATTTTAAAGCTACTTTTTTAAATTATTGTGAAATAATTAAATTTGCGGTTGTCATATGATTAGTCTTTTGTTATAATGACTGTTAATTTACTATTATGTACATAAATATCAAAAATAGCAAATACCATCTGGCACCTACTGTGTATTTTTGCGTATTAGAGCCAGTTAGAACCGGCAAAAAATAATTATTTTGTGTTGGTTTAGCTTGTACGCATGCGTACTTTGTTGACCTTCTGCTTAAAAAGTAGCTTTAAGCTATAAAAAGTAGCTTTCAGCTACAAAAAGTAGCTTTAAGCTACAAAAAGTAGCTTTCAGCTACAAAAAGTAGGTTTAAGCTACCAAAAAGTAGCTTTAAGCTACAAAAAGTAGCTTTAAAAGTAGCTTCAGTTGTTATTTTTAAGCTAATAGAAAAAAAAGTAGCTAGCTACAAGCTACAGCTATATTTTTTCACAGTTAGCTAAGCTACAGGTACATCTAAGGTAAATGTAGCTAAGCTAGTAGCTAAGCTACAAAAGTAGCTAGCTACTGCCCAGCTCTGAGTTGTAGTTATTAAAATTCAGCATTTAGCCAATTAATAGATTGCAGTTCACTTTTTTATAACCGCAAAATGTATATCAAAAGTAATTAAAATTTTATTAAAAGTAAATATAACGGAATTTTATTTCTTTGTTCCGGCATTAGAATATCGTATTCTCGTACTCATATTTATGCTAGAATGAGCTTCTTAAATGATTTTTGGTAATATACTGTTATCGATAGCTGTATTTCATTTGCCACTTAATTCGCTTAAATCAGTTCAAATAAATTAGACAACATGATTAAATGAACTAAATTAAACAAACTGATGCACTTATTGGGGTGTATTACGTTAAAGTAAATTAAAATCAATAATTCTAGTGCTGGAAATATAGTCAGAGAAGTAATCCCGCAAAATAAATAAGTGATCTGGTTCAGAAAGTGTAAGTTAGATCTGATACAAATGGCAAATGGAATACGCCTGTAGATAGGTATAATTGCATTAACGTACCAAATATCTAGGCAACGAACAAAATAAAAAAAAAACAATTTATACAAATATCTAGGCAACGGACAAAATAAATCTCAAATCAACTTAAAATAAATAAATAAATATATCATCACGCCTTCTATCCATTACTGGGTGTGGCACTCTGCCGAAGCAGATCTCGGTAAGTGATATATTTTGCGCGTGAAGTGTGGTTAACAGCCGGCAAATCACGGCCTCCAAAGTAATTTAAATTACATTCCCTGTATGAAAACGATTACGTCATATGTGGACGAGGTTATCATAGATACGATGAAATATAGATATCTTTTTTTTAATAATATTCGTATCTATGCGAATGGCAGAAACGTATGTCTTAATAAGTAAAGACACACGTTTCATCTTTTTTCACGTTCTATCACATTAAATTATTTCAATGAAAACGTATGACAGTTCTTACTAATACGAAAATTTATATTTACTTTGTTTACAATTGTTTATAAAATAAAAATAGAGACCTATGGTCATGATTTTGTTATTTTCTCGTCTGTCATTTTTAAGTTTTTGACATTTTTGATACATAAATACAGACTGAGAAATAAGAAATAGCTAGAAAAATTTTGGATAATCAAATGCAGAAATGGGTTTGTCATCTTCAAAATTATTTTATGCTGGAGTTAGAGAATTGGGGATCTTTAATTAATTTAACTGTAGTACAAGAGGTAATGTGCATTATATTTTGTATTTTCATATAATATTTATTTATATATAATAATAATACATATAAAAATGTCAATACGGTAGGTAATATTTTTTGTGCGTTAAGATAAATTTATATTTGGTTTTTATTTAATATATGCAGAATTTGGTTTCATTTATAAACTAATTAAATTTTACAAAGTAATAAATATTTTTATCTGACATATAAATTTTATGTTATGTTTTAAAAATGTCATTCCAATACCAATGTAAACGTTTTAAGTACAAAATCTTGAATCACATGGATACCGAATGTGACGTAATAGTTTTCATACAGGGAATGAAGTATATCAGAAATTTCTCTTAATGGATAATGTCAACTATTTTTATAAAGAAATTATGTAAAGGAAAGCGGAAAATAGTATAAAGCATTCATTGTAGGAGGCAATTCTAGCACTTATCTAGCACTGGCTCGTATTAGAGTATAAGTTTATTTGACAGAAAACACGTTCTACATATTGTTTCAGGTTCCATGGCAAACTAATTAAAAACAGCAATTTTTTTTGGTAACAAATTGTCGAAAATTATATTTGCATATTGTTTTAAATAACAAATTTATTAAATCTCTACAAATTGTATTTGAACGCTAAACACCTATGGCCCACATTTAATGTACATCCGATATATGCATATTAAAAGGACAAAGAAATCGTTTAACAATTTAGGAAAGTTTTCTAAAACACAAAAACTGTAAGTTACTATTAAGTGTTTTCTTTTTAAACCATGACAACGCAACAACCGTAATGACACGTTGTTTTCCAGAACAATATTGGAAATTTAAAAGAAAAAACTACATTATTTCTTGTCACAAACAAATTCAAGTTGTCAAGTCATTTGACATGCGTATACACGAGTAACTGTAGTAGTTTAATAAAAGCGATGTCAAATTGAGGCAGTTACCTCATTTGTAAACCAGGACTACGCAGCGTCAAACAAAATATTTTGTTGTTTTCTTAAGGGAGTTCAAGGAAATGTAAATGAGTATGAGTGTTTTCTGTAGCACAAGTAAATACAATAACGTAATTGTTTTCCCATTTGACGTGTCATATAATTGCAATTTCTACCGCCAAAAATTATCAATGTGTGTAATTTAGATAATAACATACAAAACATCACGCTATATCCCATCATATCATTCGTAAACATTCACTCATCAGATCAGTCTTCGTCAAACTTTCTCCTCTCTCTCACACCTTCTTCATTCTCGCTTCAACCACATTCATAGTTGCCTCCTTATAAGCACATTTACTCATCATATAACAAACCTTCAATCACATCCATACAATCACTCCTATACACTTTTTCATCAATCTTTCTTCGACACACATTTCACACGCTCAAAACATCTCAAATTACTTACGCTCACTCTTCTAACAACGAATCTAACAGCGAATATAACAGGGTTAAAAAACCCGACCCACTGGATTTTTTTTGTTTTTTTGGGTTTTTTGTAATATTGTTATTAAAATTACCCCTCTGGTTCCTTCACCACTAAAATCTTTGGTGGGCGCGATTTGATGGCTGGTAACCGCACTTCACGTACATAAATATATCACTTACCAAGATCTGCTTTGGCAGAGTGCCACACTCAGTAATGGGTAAAAGTCGTGATGATATATTTATTTTATATATATTTTTCTAATTTATAAAACCACCATTTGATTGACTTAAAAGGACGGCAAATTGGAGACCGCCCTGGGCGGCAAAAGCTCTAAGTACGCTACTGTGTATACTACTAAACATTAAAACAAAATGTATGTACTATTATATAATAATAGCAAAAATATATTTATTTTATTGTGAATTAAAAACATAATACGCTCTATCATGTTATTGTCATACTTATTTAATTTATACTTATATTTCAAATTTGCCGGTAAAAAGATTAGAAAACAATCAGTTGTTTGTAATATCGATATAATAAATATAAGGCAAATAATATTTGGTCTTAAACTAGTATGATATTTACATTTGTCAAAGTAATGCAATGTGGTAACTACGACGCGATGTATTAAATGATTTAAGTGAAACGTTTTATTTTGTAAAGAGATTACGTATTATTACTTTGTAAAATAAATAAAAGATATTTATGTTCCGAGATTTCAATATATCTTAAAATTCACCCTGGCTGAATTTTCAACCATTCAATTAAATGGGTTTTTTAATGGGTTTATTTGGATTTTTAGGTGGGTTTTTCTGGGTGGATAAAATATGAACAACCCTGACAAAGATTGGAAAAGAACAGGGCGACATCCTGAAAATTCCACACAATAATAAAGTAATAATAAAGTAAAATAAATAAATAAATAAATATGTATATATCACACCTTTTACCCATTTCTCGATGTAGTACCTACTCTTCCGTAGCAGATATCGGTAACTGATATATTTATGTGCGTTACCAGCTGTAAAATCATGGTCTCCAAAGATGTTAGTTACAGGTGAACCACAAATAATGTAAGTATTTCCAAAAAAAGTTACGAACAATTAATTATCTATCTTCAACTTTTATTTGAAGCAAGTTCTGTATAATTCAACCATGCTTCCACGCTTGAGAAATAAAATTATGCTTAATCGATTAATAATTAGTAATAATTATTAGCTAAGAGGTCAAAATACTACTTTATATTTAAATGTATTTTATTGATTTTACATTCGACTCGATGTAGTCTATTTAACTATGCCTGAATGCCTCACTTAATTGATCGAAATCTGCAGTTATTTAATAAAAGACATGAGATGTGTGCTTACGGACACTTGCGTAGTATATGCAGAGCTGATTTTCATATATTTGTGTTAGTAACGATTAAAAACTGCGATATTCATATCTAAAGATAAATACTGGTATTTAATAACTGTATTACGTTTCTCAAAATAAAAACTTGAGTCGTGACATCATAAAAATTATGCTTGTATAATGAAATGTAATAGCACTCATTACAAGAAAAAAATAAAAATTAAATTACACAAACCAGAAAAATGATATTTAGTATTTCATATTAAAATTACACCTGTTACTTCCCCTCCACCAACATGTTTGACAGCTGGTAACCGCATTTCACGCGCTTACCAAGATCTGATAAGGCGTTATAATATCCATTTGGGAAGCGAGATAAAAGTCGTCACATTATTAGAGCACAATAACAATTATTTAAAAAAAAAATGCATAGGTTAATAGATATGAGTGAAACTGTGGAAATAGCGATACTTTTCAAATAATTTTACTTAAAAATATTTCTAGGTAGAGAGAAAAGTTTCAAATAAAAATTTTGGATACTAAAGCCCTATTTATAATGGAGAATGAAAATAATTTTTCAATTGAGTCTACGAAGCAAGAGATCGATGAATCTTGTTCAATTAGATTTATATCAAAAAAATACTATTGTGTTTGAGTGATGCAGATTTGACTGTAAGCTATTGAGATATTTAACTACAAAGAGATGGCGTTGGTCACGATATGTCAAACTTGAGACAAAGGTACGTTTTCTGTTGGTCTCCATACGCTTATCATTGCTGTTACTAGTGTTTCTTAAATTTTTCTTTTTTGTTGTTGTTTGCTTGTAGAGTTTTTTTTTTAAATTAATTTTAAATATATGTAGTTCTGTGTTGTCTTTAGTTGTAGTATTAGTAATAATTTCATTTATAGTTTAACTTTTAAGTACCATCAATATGTAGTTCATAGGTTCTTTTAATAGTGTACATTTTTCTTATTAGAAACTAGTTGTATTATAAAAATATTGATTAATTAGAGTTTTGTTACCTTCTTTGTTCTATTATCATTAATTTTTATTTATTAGGTTAGTAGCAAAATGTACCTTTATCGTAATTCCAATTATCTCCACTATTAGTTAGAGAGTTAGGGTGCAAAATAATGTCTCATTTTTTTGAGTGACTGAAATGTTTTTTTTTATAGATTATGCCATAATAAACATGAAAAGAAGAAAATATGATTTGGGAACGGGTGGAAACTATAGACGGCCCCGATGTGAATGCGCCGATTTTAAGGGTGGTTGTTGATTCCTACACCAGTCCACTTTCAGAGCTTCTGTCGCCAATGAGCAACCAGCAATAATTTCTGTCAATAATTTTTTTGTCATGTATTCATTGTGAACAAATAGTAATATGTCACACGACACCATAAAAATTGCTTATTTTGTCCGGTTTTGCCGCGCATGCGTCACTGGCCATAACTTCTGTCTACCATTTTTATTACTTAATTATACCAATGTCTATAATATAAACTGAAAATTTGCCTGTAAAAAATATGTCAACAACCACCCTTAAAATCGGCGCATTCAAATCGGCGCCATCTATAGTTGCCACCCGTTCCCAAATCTAATTTTCTTTTTTTCATGTTTATCATGACATAATCTATTTAAAAAAACCATTTTCCTACAACTGTGCGATTTCTTTGTTATTACGTAACTATAATTGCCTTGGTTACGTATGGAAAGTAGATGAATGCAGACCAAGTGCGTTTCCGAAAGCAAAGAAACACTAGTGCGGAAAGTGCTTCATTACGTAACTGTCAAAAGAATATTGTTTTGACAGCGATTTAAATTTCACGCCGAGCGCGGAATTCATATTTTGACCACAGACGCTTATGGAAGAAGAAGATACGGTGAACCAGCGCTAGTAAATATGCAGTAGTATATTTTGACGTTTATAAACGTAACCTTAATTTGCAGTATATCTAATCTGTAGACAATTAATAAAAAGAACCGAACAAAGTAAAATATATCGATAAATGGTTTTATTTAAAGAGTAAGTGAAATACTTCATATTTATTGTTTGTGTATATTATTAATACAGTTGTTACAGTTGCTTATATTGACATAATGTAAAGTGGAAACTTTTGTGTCTAAAGAAACATTGATTTCTTCCGTACCTGTTCATATTATTACCAGTAATATTATTGGTAACAATTTCGGAAGCTTCAGAAGTACCAGCAGCAGATTGATTGTCATTGTCGAAAATAGATCCAACATAGTATGATCCGGAGCTTCAATTATCTTTGGAGGTGTTAATGATAAAGAAGAATCACTCACTGTACTATTCCAATCAAGATGATTTTGAAGAAATTATTTTGACGTTAGTGAAAATTTTTTAAAATAACGTAGAACAATGTGCAAGCAATCAACAAACAAACCATAGCAACGCCGTAAAACATCGTTCTCATGTAATATCATTAAAATTTTATATATTTTATAAATTTTAATAATATTTTAGTGATTTACTAAATCGCACAGTTGTAGGAAAAATGTTGTTTATAACACGTGCCGAAAAAGGTTACATGCTCGTGCAGATTTCCGCACTCGGCAAACCTCGTGCGTTAAATTCTGCACTTGCACGTAACGAGCCTTTTTCGGCACTTGTTATAAAAATAACTATTCTGTCACTGGAAAAAATAAGACATCATTTTGCACCTTAGCTCTCTAACTATATGAGCGTATATTTATTTTAAAATTTCAGTAGGCCCTCTGTACAGTAATTGTGTTGCTGTAGTGCTGAGCAACAAATAAATAAAAAAGTAAATGACTACGTTTAAAGTTGAATTGGAAATATTGTGTACTGATATTGAGGTGTAAATCACAACCATGGCAATAATCTTTAACTGTGCACTCATTTTAAATACATTATTGAATGTAGACGCGTAAGTTGTCAATTTTAATTAGCTACAAAAACGTTCAAATGAGCCCAACTAACTACGAAATTATTTTGTGAATTTAAATTGGATTTCTCCTCACACTGATTAGTGATATGAGCATCATAAGTTCATACGTCGTACAAGGTATAGCAAAGAATTATTCCAAATTTCTCCAAATATATGTTACGGTAAAGTGTTAAATTTAAGCAAAATGTAATATGCAGTATCAAATCAGGCAAATTTTGCCAAAAATAAATATAAAGACTTGCGTGAGTGGAGTGTGTGTTTAACGGATTTAAGCCCCATTCACAACACGAAATTAGTGGTTAGTGTTAGTAGTTATGGTTAGCGTTAGAAGTTTGACATATGTATTCCTCTAGTAGCGGTCACAACAACGAATTTAGCCCAACGCAGGTCTACGCTAATCGTGGTTAGCGTAGAAGTTTGTAAACTTCAAACTTTTAGTTAGTGGTTAACGGCACAGCCAATCAAAAACGAGGAGTAAAGTGACAGTTGGTTTTCTCAGTTTTAATTTTATGTAACGAAAATGAATCGAAGCACAATAAAAAAGTTGTTACTTGCAACTTTAATTGTACAAATGAAAAGAAATAAAAAAACAAATAGAAGATGGTGGGTTCGCCCAATCAACCAAAACCGAACAAATCAGGGAGACTGGAATAATTTGATTCAAGAAATGAGGTCATATGATGAAGACATGTTCTTTAATTACACCAGAATGACCATAGCTCAATTTGATTTGTTATTAGAACTTGTAGGACCAATTTTAAAGAAAAATAGTAGAAGAAAACCAGTTCTACCAAATCAGAGCTACAGACAAAATATCAGAACTCAAACAAACAAAACTGTAACTATTTGTCAAAACTTTAAGTTGACAACTGTGACATCTATTATAATTTCTTGTAATATCTATAATTTTCAAAAATGTGCACTACATTACCGGCAGAAACATAAATTCGAAATCATTAATTTGGGACATTGTGAATGATGTATTTTAATCTGTAACTACTAACTATAACCACTAACCATAACCACTAACACTAACTACTAATTTCGTGTTGTGAATGAGGCTTTAGGGTTTGTTGGTTTAAACTGCGAGCGATGAACACGACCAAGAACATGTTTAATATTCAAATAAATGCATGAAAATCAGAATAATTCGAGCGAAATTCAGAATAATTCGAGCTAAATTCGAATATAACGGCTTGCGTGTGTTGAACGTGTGCCCTACGGGCTAAGGATTTGTTTGTTAAAAGTGCGGGCGAAGCAAATTTCGCCAAGAATGCGTTGTGATATAACTGGCGGCTCGTCCGAGGCTAAAAAGAATGTTTTTAATTTATTAATTTGTTAAACTTTTTGCAGATATTTATTTTGCTATAAATATTTTGAAAAAATAGAGAGTAGGTCTCAGGATCAAAAATTGCACAGAAATAAATCTAGCACAAGAGTATATTTGGACGTTTCGTCCAGCGAACTGGACGTCATCAGCAATCACAAAAAAGTGAAATTTTAACAAATTAATTGTAAAATAATTGTAAACAAATTTTACAAAAGTCAAAACCATAAAAACTAAATAAATAATTATCATCACAACTAAAAGATTACAATACATGTCATCATTTTGACTTGCGTCTTTGACAATGGGTACTACGCTTATGAGAAAAATACTGCTCTAAAATTTATGATCTGTTCTTTCTGAAAAAAATTGTTTTGAGATTTTTGGTGCCGTATTTGAATTATCAGAAATTCTTAAAGTAGAAAAACAATAATTTAACTATGCTAATATAGAGGTGACAACAGAAAAAAAATCTCGAAAATTCCTCTTTAAAAGAGGATTAATTGGTATATTTTTTCAAATTTTTGTTAAAAATAGTTTCAAAAATTCTATTTATGGGAAAATAGATGGAAATCATATCCCCGTTTGATTTCCTTTGGGAACAGATTGACCATCTTACCCGGCTATAACTTTTATCAAAATTATTATCTGGTTATTCTGTGGGCGTTGGTGGGTTCATTCGTTATCAGTGACATCTACTTTTATGAATGATAACGCATAGCAGAGCAGCAAAATAACATGGTTATAATGTGACAATTATAATTACTAACCGTCAAGCCGTCAGCTTGATAATTCGTATCAAATCTTAAACATAAGCCAACAAATTATTTACACTTAACGAGACGTTAAATAAAATACAAGTCAAAAAGCTAAAACAGCTCTTTTGTTTAATAAATCTGAGTTTGAGTTTATTTTTATATTTTAAATAACAAAATTAACTGTCAATTAAGAAAAATTGTTCTTAGCAACGGACCAAAACAAGGTGATAGTTTCAATTGTTTTTTATCATCGATGTAATATTCATGTAATTAAAGAATATTCTCATTGTTAATTAGCGGAAAAACATGTCACCTGACATGTTAATTAAATTCACTTATAATATAACTAGTACGGTGAATATTACCGATTATTTTTTGACGTTTCTCAAAATAATAAAATGCTTCATTGTATATCACGTGTCTGCGTCTTAACCAATCCTGTCATTATTATACTGAGAATACAGCTCTTGTGATTATTTAAATCAGTTCAGATTAATTAGACAATATAACTAAATGAACTTAATTAAACAAACTGATGCACTTATTGGCGTGAATTACTTCAAAGTAAATTACAATAAGTAATACTAGTACTTGAAATAAAGTCAGCGAAGAAATTCAGCGAAATATATAAGTGATCTAATTCAATAAATGTAAGTTAGATCTGATCCAAATGGCAAATGAATGCGCATCATGCTGTATCTCATTCATAAAATTATATTTATAAAAATCAATCAAATAGCCAAGTGAAATTTTTGGGAAAAAAATATATCAAGGCCACGTACCTAGTAAAGATCCTTCGTGGGACATTTTCGGCCCGCGGGCCATCAGTTTACGACCCCTGATCTAAAGTAAAGTTAATGTAAAAACGTACCAGTAATTTAAATAAAATAAAAATAAATATATCATCACGCCTTCTACCCATATACTGGGTGTGGCACTCTGCCGAAGCAGATCTCGGTAAGTGATATATTTTGCGCGTGAAGTGCGGTTACCAGCCGTCAAATATGTTAGGGGTTGAGGAGCCACAGAGGTAGTTTTTGAAATGGTGAAAATTGTTTGTCGCCTGTTGGAATCGAATCAGGGTTCTCAGGATCCACAGGCCGACTTGATACTATTAATCTAAAATCGGTTTTTTAAAGTATGTGTAAAGAAGAACGTAGTCAATGATACAACAGTTAGATCTCGATGCTGAGTGCAATAACATTAAGCGCAACATAACGAACTCCAGTCACATGAAGCGAAAGTATGTCGATAACTACGCTGACTAATACTAGAATCCGTTCGGCGCTATTTCGGGCATCGCCCGCGTTTTATCTAAATTTGGCCTGAGAGTTAAGTTGTGGTGTTTTTATTTTGTGGCGCTGTTGATGTCGTAAGCGGTGATCAACCAACATACGAGCCTCACAGAAACTTCAGCGAGGATGTAAACAACAGTTGCTGTGGTTTTAATGTTTTGAAGGAATTTTGTTTATTGCTGGCTGGAATATTGAGAAACTGAGCAATATTTATAGGTATGGAGGCAGTGTTTAATTATAACTGCTTTTATTTAGATTATGTTTATGTCAATATGAATTAATTTAAAAGAACTAACCAACTTAATTACTTCTGACTCATTTATGAATCATGAATACTTTTCTGTATTTACGAGTACATCAGAAAAAGAGAACTAATAAATTAGAAAAAATCGTAAACATAGGAATTTTAATGGAAGGCTAATGCAAAGAGCTTATAAATTTGTAATGGACGTTTATGTATATACGAGTCATTCAATTTTTATTTATTTATTGCTGTATTTACTGGATTAAAGGCTATCGTGTAATATTAATGTAAAAACATGTGTGTTAGTTCTTCTTGTTTTCTTTTTCACAGGAAAATTTTTAATAATCCACAATTGCATGATCATATAACTATATGGAATTACCGTACGTTATTTTTATTCTCTGAAAGAAAATCTTGTTTAAACAAAAAAATGCACTACATTCACTGTTCTTTGTCAATGTTAATTTTCATTATAAAAAAGTACAATTCGTGTTCCCCATTTGATTAGATATAACATGATGTTATGTATGTAAGTATAATTATATTTTATTTTAAAATTAAAGTATTAAAAAAATGACAAATTACGATATAATGAAAACTATAACATAACTATAAACATAAAATTGTTTGGAATTCACTTTCAAAAATAAGCGTAGGCCGGCTCTCCCTTCCATTCTTATCTTTTTGTTTCATTTTCAGTTCCTGCATTGTGTGCACTTTTTTTTCATATACAAATGCAGGCTATTGCTTTCATCTTTTCTAATCTTTGTAGATTCGTTGTTAGCTTCATTATTAGATTCGTTGTTAGGACTAAGCGTGAGTAATTTGAGATGTTTTACGCATATGTTATGTATGTCGAAGAAAGAAGATGAATGATAAGAGAATAAGAGTGACTGGATAGATGTGATTGAAGGTCTGTTGTATGATACATGATTTCGAGTGTAATAAATAAATGGGGTGGCTAGCTCAGTGGTATAAAGTCGGCCTGTGGATCCTGAGAGCCCTGGTTCGATTCCCACAGGCGACAAACAATTTTCATAATTTCAAAAGCTACTCCTATGGCTCCTCCACCACTAACATCTTTGGGGACCGTGATTTGACGACTGGTAACCGCATTTCACGCGCAAAATATATCACTTACCGAGATCTGCTTCGGCAGAATGCCACACCCAGTAATGGGTAGAAGGCGTGATGATATATTTATTTTATATTTTATTTATAAATAAATGAGTTCATTTAGTGTGATCTATGAATGTGGTTAAAGTGAGGGTGAAATGTTTGACGCGGAGTGATTATTAAAAGAATGTAATGAGAGAATATTTTATGAATGATTTTAGGGTTCGTACTACCCCATTTGATGGGATATAGCGTGGCGATACGTATGTATATATGTATGTATAAACATAAAATAATGTTTATTAAAAAAATATTTTTTTTGTTATTAAGTCGTACATAATAAAGTATTGCACATTTTAACAAATTTCAGTTTATACTTATACTATACATATATTTTATCATTTAAAAAAAATATATATAATTCAACCAGATTCTTCTTATAAAACCGGAAACCTAAGATTTTGTACTAAAAATCGAAGACTCCTACTAGCAATCGTGACTATAGTCAAGAGAATATCATCCGTTGGGATGATATACTCGTATATCAGATTTTTAACATATTGAAATTAACCCTGTGGCTTCACATTAACATCATAGAAATCTGTAATTTAAATACTGTTATACCGACATCTGCTACAACATGGCTACAGTAGGATATCACACTCAGAAATAGGTAAAGTAACATAATGATATAGTTATAATTCTAAAGTTACAGCATTAATAGCGATTAAATTTTATATCTAATTTGAAGTGTCTTGAAACTACCGATTTGAAATATATTTTAAAGTTAGTATTAAAGTCCGCACTTTACTAAATTAACGCGATTAATGAAACTTGGTTGAGGCAAAATATTTTTTCAAACATAATAATTTGTAAAGGAATAAAACTGGATAATTGGCTTGTATGATTTATTGATAAATCAGTCAGGCAACGTTTCGACCAAGGTTTGCGATTAAGGTAGTTCTAGTGTGACAGTAGCGACATCGGTCGTCGAGTGGCGAAACTGACGCTCAAAAAACAAAAAAAATTGAATAAAATAAGTGTTTTATACCTATTATGATTTAAATATCATGAATTGTCAATAGCTTGTTGGTCTAATGAATTTTCAAATACCGTACCACCGTGTAGTGTTGCCATTATAAATTGGGAACCTTAATTTTTCGTTAAAAACAAGACTTTGCTGGGCTATATATCCATTATTCTACGATAAAAATATTTCTTCTTTCGATACAATATACGTGGATAGTTCTAGAACATCATATTAGTTTTTCAAATGAAACTGAAAATTTTTAGAGGTACGCCAACCAAATATGTGCGATTCTGAATGACAATCGCCTTAAGCCTCGTGTATTAGAACTCAACTTTACAAGCGAATATATTTGTTCGCAGACGGTGAATGTGTTTCATATTTTAGCAGGATGCGTATGACTATCCCATGTTTACGTCTGCCAAGTTTCATTCCTATCTGTAAAAATGTTTTTCACGCTAGAACTACCTTAACAAGTCAAGTCAAATTAAAAGTCAAACAAAATAATATGATAATGGTCAATATGCTGAAGAAAAAAATGTTTGAGTAAATTTGAAATTAAATGAAGTTAATTTAAATGTCGCATTAACATTTTAGACAGTGGCGTACCTAGAGGGGGACGGTGGATGCGATCCGCACCGGGTTGCACAATTTTGGGGCGGCATTTTTTATATTTAGTTTTAGTTATAAAAAACAACTTGTTCACTTCATTAGTTTACTATTCGATTTCTATGAATTATGAATTACTATATGATTTCGAATATTTTTCTTCATCGTTGAAAATATTATCTAGAAAAATTACTTTATTACTGCCTAATTTAAATATGCCATCCAATCGTAAAAAAGTTTCCCACCTATAGTTTGTCTCCATTACAATTATTTATTTATTAATTTAATGGAGCAATGGCTCTGTGGTTACAAGTTGGCCTGTGGATCCTGAGGACCCTGGTTCGATTCCCACAGCCGACAAACAATTTTCACCAAATTAAAATTACCTCTGTGGCTCCCCTACCACTAACATCTTTGGGGGGCGTGATTTGACGACTGGTAACCGCACTTCACGTACATAAATATATCACTTACGGAAATCTGCTTCGGCAGAGTGCCACACCCAGTAATGGGTAAAAGTCGTGGTGATATATTTATTTTTTAATTTATAAAAACCACCATTTGATTGACTTAGAAAGGGCGGCAAATTGGAGACCGCCCTGGGCGGCAAAAGTTCTAGGTACGCCATTGATTTTAGAAGTACATAAAATGCGAATGCTACATTTAACTTAACTTCACTTAACTTTAACTTAACTGAATTTTTTTCTCAAAATGCAATTGTTATTCTAATTATTGCTGATCGCAATTGATAAATGAATTGCTGTGATCGCAACTTAAATCTATTTGCTATTGCTTTAATGTGGTCTACTATCAGAGCTGGGCAAGCTACTTAAAAAAAGTAGCTAAGCTACAGCTACAGCTACAGCTATTCTTTAAAAAAGTAGCTAAGCTACAGCTATAAGCTATATTTTGTAAAATATAGCTAGGCTACAGCTAAAAGCTTTCGTTAAAGTAGCTGTTAAATTTTAAAGCTACTTTTTAAAATTATTGTGAAATAATTAAATTTGCCATTGTCATATGATCAGTCTTTTGTTATAATGACTGTTAATTTACTATTACGTACATAAATATCAAAAATAGCAAATACCATCTGGCACCTACTACGTATTTTTGCGTATTAGAGCCAGTTAGAACCGGCAACAAATAATTATTTTGTGTGGGTTTAGCTTGTACGCATGCGTACTTTGTTGACCTTCTGCTTAAAAAGTAGCTCGAAGCTATAAAAAGTAGCTTTAAAAGTAGCTTCAGTTGTTATTTTTAAGCTAATACAAAAAAAAGTAGCTAGCTACAAGCTACAGCTATATTTTTTTACAGTTAGCTAAGCTACAGCTACAGCTAAAGTAAATGTAGCTAAGCTAGTAGCTACGCTACAAAAGGAGCTAGCTACTGCCCAGCTCTGTCTACTATACATCAGATCATTAAAATGTAGATACACTGAAGCAATAGCAATAAACTAAACCTATAATTAAATGAAAATAAGGATTTATATTACCTACAAATTAATTATGCAATATAGCTATAAATAATCCAATCCTCAGCTAGTACAGTAGCTATACATAATCCAACAAACTTTTCAATATTGATGATCAATAAATAACCTCAATCCGAACCTCAACCCTTTAATCTCACACCCTGAATCCCATCCGTCCGCTAATGCCGAGGAATCACGCAACTCTCACACACGATCGCACGATCAAGGAAGCCCATAGTTCCCTTTCGTCCGGGGACGCATATTTCCTTGTTTTCCTCCCTTGACCCTACGCCTTCACCCTACACTACGCTTCCGTGTCGCAACCCGTGAAAAACACGCGATTACCAAGTGGAACAATCGCCATGCAGGCGCCATCGCCAAGGTTTAGATTAATTGTTGGGTTTAGTTAATATGATGTTTGACGATCTGGTAATTGAGTTAAAGTTGAGTGGTAAGAGTGATGGATGAATGTTTTTTCTGGGGGATCAAATAAGGAATGTGAAAATTATTGTGTTGAAAGGGTGGTGACACCCTAAAAGACCAAGGGAAAGATAATTTATAAATTTAAATTAGTACGAGCTCTGCATCACATTAGTTGATCGGAATATTCTTTTTTGTTTGATATTTTATTTGGCAGTTTTATTTGTAGTATAATATAAAATATATCATTACGCCTTCTACCCATTATTGGGTGTGGCACTCTGCCGAAGCAGATCTCGGTAAGTGATATATTTTGCGCGTGAAGTGCGATTACCAGCCGTCAACTCACGGCCCCCAAAGCTGTTAGTGATGAGGGACCCACAGGGGTAATTTTAAAATGGTGAAAATTGTTTGTAGCCTGTGGGAATCGAACCAGGGTTCGCAGGATCCACAGGCCGACTTGATACCACTGTGCTAGTCTACCCCATAATAATTCAACAGAAAGTATTTTTTATTATTATTTATGTAACTCTGTACAACAGGAACTTAGTCACAATATCTGTGCAGGTAGGGATGGCAACTCGGCCAATTGACCGGTCAAAAGTTGTCATTTGACGGTCAATTTGACCGATTTTGGAATATTTGACCTAATCAATTTGACCAATTAAAAAAAAACTGCAAAAAACAATAGTTTATTGTATAAAAAATAAAATATTTCTCGAAAAAACTAAATAGAAAATACGTATTTGGTAAAAAGAAAAACAAAACTAATGCAAATGTAAATAGATAAATAATAAGAATATAAGAAATAAACACGAAACATGTGCGCGATTACCATAGCTGTATTATTAACACACCAAACCTCAAAAAGTGCGAGCTGCATACTGCAATTACCGAATTTCACCGAACACGGGACATGCGTCGACCTATCCACAGAGGCTACACAAAGAATTATGCTATCGACACGCCCCACAGTGGGTCAAATCGGGATTTTACTGTTCAAAAATCGGTGGAGACCTTAATATCCATCGGATCTGAATAATATTTTGTTTTAAATTAAAGGTAATTAAAATCCCTACACATCTGTCGAGGCAGATTTTTAAATGACTCTGTCAAATTTTATTTATTACATAATAAATTGTCAAAAAACTGTAAAAAATATTAAAAATTTAGACAGTGAAAATTATTTATTATATTATTTTTGTATATTACAGCAACATGACAGATTTTACAAAGCTATTGACAGATGTCAACTTTATATTATGTTGAGAATAATTACAATACGGATTTAATGAATAGATTAGAAATTGAGTTAGGGTATCTTAAGACAGGGAATCCGTATTGTAATTATTGTCAGCATATTATAAAGTTGTAAAAAAACTCCTCCATACTGATGAGTCCCTAAAGGACGAAACGCGACTATGGTTAAAGCTGAACTGTTCAGCCGTTTGTTGATGACCTGATAAGTTGAGTCAAACGTGCTGTAAATTTTTGTGGAATTTGAGACAAGTGATGGAAAATTAGTTTTTTCCTATTTTTTCTTATTTATTAATCTATTAAGCTTCATTCACAGCTACTGTTTTAATGCATAACGCTAACATGTAAAGTTAACACACAATGCGTAAGAAAGTTTGACATACGGCAACGTACAAGACCATTCAGAGCTACAATTTAATGCTAATGCGTAGTACATAAGCGCAATGCATAAGCAAAAAAGTTTGTAAACTCCAAACTTTTGTGCTTACGCTTATGCACTAAGCAAAATTTTTCGATGACAGCTGTCAATATGAATGGCAATAACCAAGAAATTTTACATTTATAACAAAGAAGAAAATTAGTAGCTACAGCTAGTGTTACACATTAATCTAACCAATGACAATTATAATGATAGTTCGGCTGTTCGGCAAGTAAACTTCATGTGATTCACATCTACGCATGCGTAAAATAAAAAAATAAAAATTCTGTTCACAAATGTTATTAAGTAT
Organism: Pterostichus madidus; assembly: GCA_911728475.2. Classification (NCBI taxonomy): domain Eukaryota; kingdom Metazoa; phylum Arthropoda; class Insecta; order Coleoptera; family Carabidae; genus Pterostichus; species Pterostichus madidus. The sequence goes on along the minus strand of OU452313.1, from coordinate 10,915,033 downwards.
TTTTTAAGAATAGTTTAACATTATTATTATCATTATTTATAAAATATTCTATACGTATTTTTGTTCTTTTATTCACAATTCTGATATTTGTGCACAGATGTCACTACCTTCGTTCTCACTATGCTTATCCACTAAATTTTGTCGCAGAAAATGCAACACTAACCTTATTCTTACGCATTAACAGTATGTAATAAAATTATGCGTTATGTATTATCACTACGAATAAAAAAAGTAGCTGTGAATGTAGCTTAACAGTATTTCATCTTATCTTTACGAAATAAATACACAACAAACGAAAGAACATTTCTCTTTTTTAAATATGTATTCCTTCTCCAATCATGTAATTTCTCCTCGGAAAGTAAATACCCTGCGTAACATTTTGAGAACATCTGTCCAGTAAGCTCAATCCAACTTCCTCGTCGGCAGGTGAGTCTAAAATTCAGCGTATTAAAATGATTCCGTAGTTCTATCTGTTTGGCTGAATGGTGCACCTGAATTCCGCTATCAAGACAGGTTTTATTAGGGTTTAAGTTCGGTGCTAGGCTCGAGATGTTTCGTCAGCCTGGCGATAAACTTTGTGATTTCGTTCGGTGGCGGAGAGGATGGAAGATTGCGCACAAACATGAGTGGAATTCTTACGAGCTCTTGGGATTTTGTTCTCGGGTGTTAATCAGATCCTCAACTCGGGGAGATGTGCTGCACACTGATTTCTTTACGAATTGGTCTTTTGTGACTTTCGAGACAATGTGAGCGGAAGAGTTGGATGATATCAAATATTACAAGCCGGAAATGAACTAATATTTCAACTGTTTAAATGTAAGCAATACTTTCTTAGCTTCATTCAAGATTTCTCAGAACCATCTTAAGATTCTAGGCACATAGAAATGCTAACAGATTTTAGTGGAGTATTTCGTATTAAACTATTCGGATTTAATTTAAATTAGATTAAAAGAGCATGTAATTTGTGAATTTGCTTGAACTATGAATTTTATTTGATAGCTATTAACAAGTACCTTTTTTAAAAGTGTATAGAAATTGTACTGTAACAACAGAACTTAAATGATTAGTTTTGTTTAAATAATCTAAATTATGTGTCAAATGGAACCGTTGTAAAACGAGCATGTTTCGTATATTATGAGCGGTCAGTTTAGAAGATGAATGATCATATACCTAATAATTTTTAATTTAATTTGTGATGGTGTTGACTTCAGAATTTTTTTTAGATGAATATTTAATATATCTAAAATTATATATCAGGGACAGAAAAAATATAAATAAATAAATATATCATCAGGCCTTCTACCCATTCTGGGTGTGGCACTCTGCCGAAGCAGATCTCGGTAAGTGATATATTTTGCACATGAAGTGCGGTTACCAGTCGTCAAATCACAGCCCCCAAAGATGTTAGTGGTGGAGGAGCCATAGGGGTAGTTTTTGAAATTATGAAAATTGTTTGTCGCCTTTGGGAATTGAACCAGGGTTCTCAGGATCCATAGGCCGACTTCATACCACTGAGCTAGCCACGCTATATAAATTAATCTGTTGGGATAAGAGATGGCACTGAAACCCATACGTCAAAAGCTGAACAAAGGAGGACCTTTGTTTCATTTCCGTTAGTGTAACATTGCAGGCTCTAATATTTCTTTGTTTTGTTCTTATATTTACAGTATTTTCCAATTCGAAGCTTAAAAAAATTCGAAAATACCAAGCTTCGAAGTTTTTCTGACGAAGTTAAAAACATTCGAATGTTCGAACGTTTAGAAATTCAAACTTCGGTGGAAATCAACGGCCCTAATACTAATTAGCCTCAAAATACGTTGAAATGATTTTTTTTAATAATTTAAATTATAAACGTAAATATTTTAAGATCTTTAGAATATAATACGTTGAAAATCACGAAAACATTTTCGTCTCTTGCCTAAGGTTAAATATGGCCTTTTTATACCCACCTAATATGCCGCAGTTGTTTAAAATATGAAAGAAAATGTATAATATTCAACAAACAATACTGTTTGTTAATGTCTCTGTTTGGGATATGATCCAATTTTCCTTGTCATTGTCAGAAAGCGTTGTTATGTAAATGGCATTCTCCTGTTTGCAAAATTACACCAGGGAATTAATTATTATTTACGAGTATTAGAACTTTATTAGATTTGCTCAAATGTATAAATAATGAATTCGCAACTTACGGAAATATTGGTTTATAATCATATGTCATTGCAAAGGCAGTAGCGATAAAAACCAAAATAATTTGTAGCTTTTAATTTAAAAATCTGATTCATATAATTGTGTACTTTCAGATTAGAAAGGTAAGCAGTCACCTTTATATTGTGGAGTAATTGTACAATCAATTCTATACCGTTACTCTGGCACACAATGCACACTAATATTTTATTTTAGAAAGACTGAAATGGTAGACATTAAGTAATATGTGGAGATGAGTTATTTCATGTTCTTATTATACGGAAGCTAGATTACAAATTATTTACGATAAATTATGTTGTTGTTGATATATTTTATATCATATCTACTAGACGTTCTTTATGCGTTAATCCGTTTTATGAATCCGTTAGAAATAAATGATAATTATGTGCTATTTTCTTTGCTATACGTTGCAAAAAATATGAACTGTTTGCGGTTAGTAAGTAACTAACTGAAGAGTTTAATCTAAATAGTAATTTGTTATTATTAGGAACAAATTTTGATTAGACATTAAAATAAGCTTTTTTGATATCTAATCCTGGTGGTATGTTTTGTATTGTACTGCAAAAGACAACAATACTCCTTTTATCTTAATTATTCTATTTTTCGTTCCTAAGGAATTCATGAAATCTCGTTGCGTATCGAAAGAGCGTTTATTAAGATACGCAATATTTTGATTTAGCTTTACTTTACTTCACAAGGGAAGTTTTATTTTACTACATGTACATTTCGACTGCCGTGCAGTCATCGTTAGTAGTACACTGACGTGAGTGTACTACTAACGGTGGCAGTCGAAATGTACATTTAGTATAATAAAACATCTCTAGTGAAGAAAATAATATTATGTTGCTTATAAACATTTATCTTCACACAGCTCTAAACTATATATTAATTGATTTAGATGGTTGGTAGTACCTGATGATATACTGTAACTGTCAAGCTGAGAAAATCAAAATTGAAATATAAACCTCAAAATTTTTTTGAAAGTAGATTATTTATATATATATATATATATATATATATATATATAGTGGTATCATGTCGGCCTGTGGATCCAAAGAACCCTGGTTCGATTCTCACAGCCGACAAAACATTTTCACCACATTAAAGTTACCCCTGTGGCTCCCACACCACTAACATCTATGGGAGCCGTGATTTGACGGCTGGTAACTGCACTTCACACGCAAAATATATCACTTATCGTGATCTGCTTCGGCAGAGAACCACACCCAGTAAAGGGTAAAAGGCGTGATGATATATTTATTTATTTATCGCACTTGTCCTTTAGAAAACTTCGACTCGTGCGAAAAAAAATGTCTTTAAAACTCGTTTTTAATGTACTATTTTTAAAATCGAATGTATATTGAAAAGACAAGTGAAACGAACCACAACAAAGATGCATTTTGGCGATATTATAGACTGAGGATAGTCAAAGAGTACCGTGATTAAAATATGGAACGGAATTTAGAAAATATGTTGAAAATAGCTTGCAGCAAAAAACTGTTTGGCAACGCTGATAAACACTTTAAAACCAACGTGAGATACAAAACCATAAAACCCTAAGTCTCTCCTAATTTCCAGTAAGATAGATACGCATCGCTCGTAAAAAACTTTACAACCCATGGGACTTTTTGTTTTTCTATTTCTGCGTTTCGCCGTTTCGCCCGTGCTCTTATCAGGGGCCTGCCGAACATAAATAGAAATAAATAGTCGCTAAACTACATAATTTCACTGCAAGGTACGCATTCGGTTCGGTTGCCTTGCTTCCCTAATCGCGATTGTTTTTTTATTTAGTTTTACGACTATTTTATTGTTAATTATAGTCACCGAACTTATCTCTTTGAATAAAATAACTAAATTATGACTAAATATACAATTGGGATTTCGGTAAACAGGAAATGTTTGGCAATTTATTCGGGCAGCTCGAAAAGTAGATTTTTTCCCTTGGAAGTGATTTCGTAAATGGATTTTTTGCTAATGAGATTGGAGCTAAGATATAAATCTAAGTCGAATGCAAAGTTGTACTGTAATTAAAATTCAGACGGAGGGCAGAATATTTATTTTTGCAGTTTCGAGCCATTTTCATTTTCTGAATAAAAGTTGTTTATGAGGAACTGGAGCATTTTACAATTAACTGCATAAATTGAGTTGAAAATGAGTGTATTTTGTAAATATTTTACTGTGTTTTTTTTAGAAGTTGTAAAAAAATGCAAAACAAAATTTATAGCATATTTCCGTTCAACCTTGGCGTTTGTTTTTATTAAAAATTTATAATAAGGGATAAAACATACATACATATCTTCACGCTATATCCCATCTATTGAGGTATCACGAACCCTAAAATCACTCATTAAATATACACTCATTACATTCATCAAATAATCGGCCCTCACACCACATTCATAGATCACTCCATATAAACTCATTTATTTATTACACTCAAAATCATTTATCAGACAACAAACCTTTAATCACATCTATCCAATCATTCCTATTCACTCATCATTCATCTTCTTCCCTCGACGTACATAACATATGCATAAAACATCTCAAATTACTCATGTTTACTCCTAACAACGAATCTAATAACGAAACTAAAACCGAATCTACAAAGATTAGAAAACATGAAAGCGATAGCCTACACTTGTATATGAAAGAAAAGTCCACACAATGCAGAAACTGAAAATGAAGATAAGAAAGGAAGGGAGCGTCGCCCTGCGCTTGTTTTTGAAAGTGAATTCCACACAATTGCACTTAAACGAAGAAATAGAAATACGGAACTGGAGAGTGAAACACGATGACATTACACTTATTCTGTAAAATAAAGCCAAGAACTAGCTTTATAACTACATATAACATGAACCAATAATATCAATTTCTATATTACAGAATAAGGACTATTTTTAGTGATTTTTTATATTTATTAGAAGAAGGTAAACAAAAACATAGCAATGTGGGCCAATTTCCTTACCCCACTATTTCACAACATTGTGTAGCTGAACATAGGGAATTACTCGTCTATTGTAGATGGTCGAAGGATAGATGAAGGACATATAACCTCAACATTGTAAATTGTTGGTGTCGAAATATTACTTTTATTTATGGATCTTTTATCCTTTCTCTAGGTGGCGGGACTGAAAAGAATATGCTATAATCAGACAAAATTAACAACGTTCACAATACATAAAAAATATTGACTGTCAAAAAAATTTAAATTTCGATTGTTTGTGTGGCCACCAACATATCTGATAAAAAGCACCAAGAATTTTAAAATTGGCTCATTAGGAAAAAAGGAATGTTATCGCATTCGTCCTTTGTAAAACTCGAAGCGCAGTGACTCGTTTTCCAAATTTGGTTTCGTTTGTTAACAGATTTCCTTTTGAAACTAAATCTTTAATATACTCATATCAGATTGCTAGGTTATGGAGTACATGGTTCAGTGGTATCGAGTTGACCGACGGGTCCTGAAAACCCTGGTTCGATTTCCACAGCTGATAAATATTTTCACAGCATTAAAATTACCCTATGGAGTAATGGCTCAGTGGTATCCGAGTCGGCCTGTGGATCGTAAGAACCCTGGTTCAATCCCTACAGCCGACAAAACATTTTCATCAATTTAAAATTATCCCTGTGGCTCCACCACCACTAACATCTTTGGGAGCCGTGATTTAACGGCTGTAACCGCACTTCACGCGCATAAATATATCACTTACCGAGATCTGCTTCGGCAGAGTGCCACACCCAGTAATGGGCAAAAGGCGTGATAGATATATATATATATATATATATATATATATATATATATATATATATATATATATATATATTTATTACCCCTGTGGCTCTCCCTCCACTAACCTCTTTGGAGGCCGTGATTTGACGGCTGGTATCCGTACTTCACGCGCATAAATATATCATTTACCGAGATCTGCTAGATAGAGTGCCACACCAGGTAATGGGTAAAAGGCATTTCATCATGATTTGTTCATCAAATGTCTAATCCATCCAATTAGTGTTTCTTGAATTAATTCCATCGTATTAAACTTCATTCCAATTCACATTACTTAGCGCAATAAAACCATCGTTCCAAGTAACCGATCATTAGCTAAATAAACACCCTGCATCGGAGTTGAAAAACAAACATCGTCTTCTCCATATTGACGTATCACTTTATCATTCGCATTATCTTGCATAACACGCACAGAAGTTAATTATCGATTACCCGTTCCAAGAATTATTCGTACACCGAAGTAAACAGAGTTAATTTATACTTTTGTTTACGGTTTTTTTACCCCGTGCATATTTTTGTAGATAATGATGAGAACGTAATAAGTGGTTATGGAGAATGAAGCTGTTGAGGTTATTTTTGTTTTTAACGTCACCTGTCTTTCCAGATTCCAGTGGCGTGCTTTCACAAAATATAAGGATATTTCAAAATTGGTCCAAAAAAGAAAAAAACGTGCATATTATTTGATATACTGATCTAGAATGAAAGCAAAAGTAAGCATTAATTAATTTTAATCGAAGACATATAATTCACGGATTACTTTTATCTGAAGGAAAACTGTATTTATTTTATAAAAATCTGTAGGTAGTGACTACCCTTCTAAGGTACTAACTTATACTTGGATTGATTAATTATTATATTTATATATCCTATTAAATGGGGTAGAACGAATCCTTGAAACATTCTCTGAACATTTATTCGTCTACTTCATCTCATTCATCTTCGCCAAATATTTGTATACTACAATTGTGCTCACGGTTGCCACCTTTCTGGATTCAGCTGGAAGACTCCGGTTTCCAGTACAAATCTCAAGCTTCCGGTTTTATAAGAAAAGTTTTCTAATTGAATAATATATGTATATTTTTAATGAGAGTGAGTCTAGTAAAAACTGAAATTCATACAAAATTAAGTTATATGAATTCTAATAAAAGTTAGTTGCGCTATAAGCTTATATTTTGTAGTTAATAATGAGTTATTTTCATAAATTTTTGCATATCATTACAATTCATTTTTACAGTAAGCGATTTTTTTTGTTATTTAGAATCTTTTTATAATAACAAAAAATGGTTTTTTTCCACAACACACATATTATTATTTTTATTTTTATAATTAAACTTTCCGGGTTAGCATTGACCAATTGGGATTTTTAAATAAGTATGCGTTCAAAGTGGCAAAAATTGGAACTACGTCAAAGTTACACTTTGCTACGTATCTAATAACGAAGTACTTAAAAAATAAATTAAAATGATTGATAATAGAACTAATATTTTTCTAAAACCAGCAAGAAACTGCCTACGTTCCTGATTAATTTTAGTGTGGAAAGTAGATTTTTACCAAAACAGTCAAGTAAAGTACGCAGTGGCGTACCTAGAACTTTTGCCGCCCAGAGCGGTCTCCAATTTGCCGCCCTTTCTACGTCAATCAAATGGTGGTTTTTATAAATTAAAATAATAAATACATCATCTCGACTTTTACCCATTACTGGGTGTGGCACTCTGTCGAAGCAGATCTCGGTAAGTGGTATATTTATGTACGTGAAGTGCTGTTACCAGCCGTTAAATCACGGCTCCCAAAGATGTTAGTGGTGGGGGAGCCACAGGGGTAATTTTAATTTGGTGAAAATTGTTTGCCGGCTTTGGGAATCGAACCGGGGTCTTCAGGATCCGCAGACTAACTCGAAACCACTGAGCCATTACCCCATTAAATTAATAAACAAAAATAAATCATTGTAATTGAGACAACTTTTTTACCATTGGATGGCATATTTAAATTAGGCGGGAATTTTTCGAGATAATATTTTCAGCCCTATATTGACTTGACGATGAAGAAAAATATTCGAAATCCTATAGTAATTCATAATTCGTAGAAATCGGATAGCAAACTTATGAAGAGAACAAGTTGTTTTTTACAACTAAAACTAAATATAAAAAATGCCGCCCGGTGCGGACCGCACCCACCGTCCCCCTCTAGGTACGCCAATGAAAGTACGTATCCAAGGTTGCAACAAAAATAACAGGCTGGTAAAGTACGAAACAGTCCGGTAAACACTTTACCTGACTGTTTTGAGTTTTATCTGACAGTTTTTTATTGTCGTAACATTGGATATGTAGTCTGCTGTCAATACAATTCGTATCAAAAAATTTTAATATTTTGAATTATTTATGATTAATTATTGGTTAAATTACATAATTTCAGAAAAAATAGTATACATAATAAATACTTTAGGAAAGTGTTTTTACTTATGTAATGTACTATTACAATAAAGGAAATAATAAAACTATAATTAACTAATATTATACTAAAGGCACTAATTTCTGCTAAGAAAATTAACACCATTAAAATAACCTATGTACTATAGTTTATATGATCTATGCATGTGGTTAAAGAGAGGGTGGTATGTTTCGATGAGAATGTTTGACGAGGGTTAATTATTAGATGAATGTAATGAGTGAATATTTTATGGGTGATTTTATTGTTCGTGCTACCCCATTTGATGGGATTTAGCGTGAAGATATGTATGTACGTATGAACTATATATTTAAATTTGTACTTAAAAGTTAAACCATGAATAAAACTACAATTAGCGATAACATATAACTATATTGTATATAAAGTAATAAAAAGAAAACTACTAACAAACACAAAGTAAAAGAAAAAAACAAAAAAATACAAGTGACAGCAATGGAGATCAGCTGAAAGTGTATCTTTGTTTCAAGTTTCACATATCGTGATCAACGCCATCTCTTAGTAGTTGAATATCCCAATTTGTAGTAACCGCGGCTATGCTCCACCCCTGTACATTTTTCTTTTGACGTTAGCATGGCTTTTATATTAACAGAGTTTTATATTCTGCATTATATTATTAATGAAAGACAAGAAAAATTCTACTTTAATGCTTAAGTTTTGTTGTGCTATAATGTCAAGTTTTCTTGGAAGATGAAAAAAGTTTTCAGTCACAAAACATTCTTTGGAACTGAGAAGTTAGTTACAAACAGTTCTTGGTTAATTACCTTCAGCTAATGGAGTAATTAAAGTGAAATTTTTGTTCCGTAACATCACATTTATTGTGAAAAGGTTAATCGATTGATTAAGCGAAAGTGAGGCTATTTGGTGCTTGAAAGATGATCGACATTCATTTGAAATTTTCTAGGCATTTATGCGACAGAAACAGCGTTATATTTTGCAGCTATCAACTTTTATGGAGCAAGTAGCTATATTTTTCTTTTTATCAATTAACGGTAACATTTATTATTTGTAAAGAACTATAAACATATAAGTACAAGAAAATAATCGTATATTATGTAGATACAGTGTATATACCTGCTTAACAATTTAAAATATGACTTGTGGTCAGAGCTGGGCAAAATCACGAACAAAATGAATTAAATCACAATTCACAAATCAAACAATTATTTTTTTGTGACAATTCACAATTCCACTTCATTTTCAAAGTGAATTAATTCACAAATCAAAGTGATTTGTGCTTTATTTATGTAACATTTAAATCACAAGCCTTTTTGTGAATTGGGGCTTGAGGCTTGGGGCTTGGGGCTTAAATCACATTCACAAGTACTAAATATCTATTTATTTAAAAAAAAAAAAACTAGGTACAATGTAATATGCCAACCGAATGAAAACAGATATAAGTGGATATTTTCAAAGGATTGAATTACGTCATCAAAAAATGACATGTGTTGCCATGTTTACATTAAATCTGTACCCGGTTTTAAATTGTATTGCATTGTAACAGTTTAGCTTTTAAAACTACTATAGACTAACACTAGTATTCATAGTCGTTCGCCAGCGTTTCGCCAAGTGTATCGCTTATGGGCGCTTCCTCAGCGCGTCGCTGGGCGAACGACTATGCATACCAGTGTAAGAGTCTTCAAAAATACGAATTTTGTTTGTAAAAATATACAAAATGGATAGTAATTTGAAAAAAAATTTTAGTGTAACACAATTACGAATCAATTCACAGATCACCGACAGCTACAGAAATGTAACATTTAAACGTCCACCAGAATTGCCAATGTCAATAACAAAAATAATATACTTTTATATAATCCAAAACAGTTAAAAAATAAAAAATATTTTTTATAACGCACGTATCGATAATAAATTTCAAGTCCTATCAATTGAATTACGTCATTTCAATTGATTTAAGCTCTTTCAATTGAATTAAGCCTTTTCAATTGAATTAAGCCCAGAAAAATGATTTAAGCCTTTTTTCAGCTCTAGAACAATTCACAAGCCCAAATCAATTTCTTGAAAGGGCTTAAGTCACAAGCTTAATTTGCGAATTTTTAAAAAAGGCTTAATTCACTTGCTTTAAATCAAGAAATATGATTTAAATCATTTTATAATTCCTTTTGATTTAAATCATGCCCAGCTCTGCTTGTGGTACGTGCCGAAATCTGCAGATCGCATATTGCTATTCTCAGAAGGGGTTAAAAGGCGGTATAAAATCAAAACAATCTTGTTTTGGCAAAAGAAAATCACTGTTTACGATTTTTTATGATTATCAGGTCATTAACTTAATCACAGGATTACTGGGACCGCCATGTATTTACGTAACATGTTTGTTTTTATTTTTATGTTTACCAAGATTGATTATGTGTATATTATAGATATTATTTTAGATAAGAAATAGATAACTCGTTAGCAATTTATTTACATATTTACATAAATTTATACAGGCAATCTAAATAAATGTAAATATTAATAAGTATGTAATATGAATTAATAATAAAATATGTAATACCGTAATTTTTTTTTAATGTGAAAGTTTTTAAAAAGGACGCTCTAATTTTTGTGCCATTTATGATACATAAATAAAGACAGAAATAAGAAATGGCTTATAAAATTTTGGGTAATCAAATGCAGAAATGCGTTTGTCATCTTCATGATTATTGTGCGCTGGAGTTAGATAATCGAGGACCTTTAATTAATTTAACTGTTGTACAAGAGATAATGTGCATTGTATTTTGTATTTTCATATTATTTATTTATATATAATAATAATACATATAAAAATGTATATTTCTTTGAGTTTTATTTAACAAATTTACATATTTCAGTAAGGTAGGTAATATTTTTCGTGCGTTAAGATAAATTTATATTTGGTTTTATTTAATATAAGCATAATTTAGATTCATTTATAAACTAAATAAATTTTATAAAGTAATAAATATTTTAATCTGACATTTAAATTTTAGGTTATGTATTAAAAATGTAAATTCAGTACAAATGTAAACGTTTTAAGTACAAAATCTTGAATCACATGGATACCGAATGTGACGTAATAGTTTTCATACAGGGAATGAAGTATAATAAGTTTAATTGGTGCAAACGGGCATTTAGAAGTACAATTTTATTTTAAATGACTTTTCATTCTTATACTTTTGCTATGTTCCGTATTTCATTGCACGTACTGTATAAGTATAAGCAGGAATATTTACGCAGTGCTAATCCAAAATTAATTTTTAAAATGCTTGTGTCTTCTAAAAATGACAGGAAATTCAAATTCTACCGATCTTTACGTACCGGTGCTATTTCCTCATAAAATCTAATTCCATATTCATGATGGTCGTCCAACAGCATTAAGGTACGAAGGAGGGAGGAGAGGGTCTCTTGTTCCACGTTCCCTTTTTATTAAATGCGTAAAGGGCCTCGGGTACCAGGCTTAAATGAGCCACCGTTTGTCACAGCACAAATACGAGCTGTCATGTTTTGGTGGTTGGACTGCAGTATACGACGGAATAATTTCATTTTTAATGGATCTTGCTGTAGGGATAATATCTTGGTTTTAAAGTCAAAATGAAGTGTGTCAGGTGCTTTTGATAATTTATTTTTGGTTTCATGTGGTATTCAATTTAGTTTTGGAAATTATACTCGGTTAAATTAACTGAAATTTTTAGGTAGTACATACATACATATCTTCACGCTATATCCCAACAAATGGGGTAGCACGAACCCTAAAATCACTCATAAAACATTCACTCATCACACTCATCAAACAGTCAGCCCTCGTCAAACATTATCATCCAAACATACCACCCTCACTTCAACCACATTCATAGATCACTCCATATAAACTCATTCATTTATTACACTCGAAATCATTTATCACACAAGAAACCTTCAATCACATCATTCCTATTCACTTATCATTCATCTTCTTTCTCAAATTACTTACGCTTACTCCTAACAACGAATCTAATAACGAAACTAACAACGAATCTACAAAGATTAGAAAAAATGAAAACAATAGCCAGCACTTATATATGAAAGAAAAGTCCACACAAGTAACTGAAAATGAAACAAAAAGATAAGAAAGGGAGGGAGTGTCACCCTGCGCTTGTTTTTGAAAGCGAATATAACACAATTGCTGTTAAACACTCTACGTAAGAACTGAAAACGAATTAAAAGATAAGAAAGGAAGGGAGTGTCGCTCTACGCTTGTTTCGGATTCAGTTTAAAGTAATCCACCCCAATAAATGCATCAGTTCGCGAAATTTAGTTCATTTTGTCATGTCTGATTTATCTGAACTCATTTAAGTAAACGAAGTGGCACTTGGAATACCGCTTATTATAGCTGTATACCATTTGCCACTTGGTTCAGATAAATTAGACAACATGACTAAATAAACTGAATTAAGCAAACTGATGCACTTATTAGAGTAAATTGCTTGAAAGTAAATTAGAATAAGTAATTCTAGTACTAAAAATAAAGTCATCAAAGTAATACAGCGAAATAAATAATAAAGTTAGATCTGATCCAAATGGCAAATGGAATACGCCTAATATAACCTAGATAATTATGAATTTGAACTTTAACCTAACTAATAAATGTCAGAATAAATTAAATTTCAAATATTTATTGAATCTGTCAGTATTACCACCTTGAAATTGTTTAAATAAAATTTCTGCAATAAATGTTGTAAATGCGATGTAGATAAATAGTATAAAAACACATGTTACAATGTCCAATTGTAACACTTGTTTGAAAATGAAACAAAAAGATAAGAAAGAGAGGGAGTGCCGCCCTGCGCTTATTTTTGAAAGTGAATATAACACAATTACAGTTAAACACTCTACGTAAGAACTGAAAACTAATTAAAAGATAAGAAAGCAAGGGAGTGTCGCTCTACGCTTGTTTTTGAAAGTGTATTTCACACAATTGCAGTTAAACATTCAATGTAGGTAGTGTAGTTTTACAATAGGGTGGTTTTGATTATTAATAAAAATAACTAAAAATAAAATTATTGATATAAACCTGTCAGATATTAGAATCTAAACCAGATGTCGCAAACTGGCAGCCCGTGATGTCTTTTTACTCGGTCCGTGGTGTTAATATATTTTTTTTTCAAAAATATGACATTTAATTTTAAAAATATTCTATATGATGTTTATTGTTCCCATAAGAATATTAAATTTACGTTATTTCCGTGTTCAAAGTAGATACAAAAATTATAATTTTCCTGGGACAAATATTTGCCTCCCACGCAGATATGTAAGCATATTGTTATTTTAATCTCTATGAATGAATTTGATAAGGGTGACATTTGCTTTCTCATTATAATGATGAATATTGAGTGGCATATGCGTGTAATGTGTTAATGTGTGTGATAGTGTGTTGTCGGTGATATGCACAATTACATCAGTTTTGTTTACAACCATTTAAGCAGTATTAATGAGTTTTTAATTACATAATTGCTTTAGAAACTTGGTATTCTACCGCCCTGTTTGACCTATTTATTTCTGTCTTGTTTTTAGTTTTCATTTAGAAAATAATAGATTATGTTATGTACCCTTGGAATTTTTTACATGCTTTGAAAAGTTTTCTATATAAGCGCATTTCTTGTTAAATTCTTTTGTAGATAATGTCAAATAAAATTGCAGAACAATATCATTATGAGTGAAAAATTGTACGTTTCAGTTTTTATCAGTAATTAGTTACCTAATCGATGTAATAATAATAATACAAATTATGTGTTTTATGCATAGTTAAAGTGCTAAATCATTTCAAGTTATATTGTAAATTACTCTTTAGTATCTTTAATAAAAACTGAAATATTATATTATTTTATAATCAATCATTAAAGAGTAACGTTTATTGCCAGTTGTGAATAATATCCGATTTATTGTTCTCGAAGAGAAATAGAATAAAATAAAATTGATAAAAAATGAAAAGAAAGTTAAAAAAAATTAAAACATAAACAACGCAAACGTTAAAAAACATAAATGACAGTTCATTTCTAGATTCCGGTGATTTGACCTGAGAACCGGATAGTTTCGATTTCCGATCCAAAATTATCCGGATATCCGGACATCTAAATGTACAGCTATCCGGGTCCGGATATTGAATCCTAAACTATAATTCCCAAGTCTTCTTAAAACGAATTAATAACAAAGTAAAATATAAATAATTCTCACGACGAAATGACATCCATGTGTTCAAAAGTCCAAATAGTAAACACCAGTTTTATCTCTTAGGTATAATACAGCAATATAGAAATAAATACTAAATGATAAACTTGCAAGTTTTAACCAATAATACTTATTTTAGAAATGATGACGCTGAATACATTATTTTTCAATTAATTTAACCTGTACACAATGGCTGGTAATAGGCGCTCGATTCTAACTTGGTTTTAGCTAATACCAAGCAACGGAAATATAAACGTGACAACGTTAGTTGTATTCCATTTGACACACAATTGCAGTTAAACACTCTACGTAAGAACTGAAAACGAATTCAAAGATAAGAAAGGAAAGGAGTATCGCTCTACGCTTGTTTAGGATTCAGATTCAAGTAATCCACTCCAATAAATGCATCAGTTCGCGTAATTTAGTTCATTTTGTCATGTCTGATTTATCTGAACTCATTTAAGTAAACTAAGTGGCACTTGGAATACAGCTTATTATAGCTGTATTCCATTTGCCACTTGGTTCACTTAAATCAGTTCAGATAAATTCGACACGTGATTAAATGAACTGAATGAAGCAAACTGATGCACTTATTGGGGTAAATTACTTCAAAGTAAATTGGAATCAGTAATTCTAGTACTGGAAATAAGGCCAGCTAAGTAATCCAGCGAAATAAATAAGTGATCTGGTTCAGTAAATGTAAGTTAGATCTGATCCAAATGGCAAATGGAATACGCCTAATGTAAATAAGTCTCCTTGGTTACGAACAAAATACAAATCATTTGACATTAACTGTCAACAAAATAAAACTACATTATGATACGAGAGAGTAAGTAAGTTTTTAAAGCATGTGTGACGAGTTTAAGAGCACGACGCGAAGCAGAGTGATTTTAATGGCACTAATGCTTTAAAGACACTTACACATATGTATCATAGATTATTTTTTATTATACCTTTATCAGAATCTGGAAAATAGAGCTGGCAAGCAGCATTTTTATTTTGATTCATTCCATAATTTTGCGTGTAATTTGACATAATATCGTTAACATTTCTTGTTACTATATGTATTCGTTATTTTGCAATTTGTTGTGATAAAAAGGAATGAACTTTGAAGGTATTGACTTAAATTAAGAGAGTTTTGACAAATATTAATATGGAGCTCCAATTTCTCGGTATCCAAATATCAATAATAACATTTATATATTTAACCGTTAATTGAAATATAAATAAATAAATAAAATAGTTGATACTTTTGCAGTTGTTTAGCAACTTTAAAGTATGGCATATTTTAATGTCGAGTTTTCGCACGCTTTTTAATTTGTTAAACAGGAATTATTGTGCAGGTATAATAATAACGAATTATTTAATTCTAATGTTAAAAAATAGTAAAATTAGTTATTTTTGTATTAAGTGCACTGAATGAGTGTTTTTTCTTAGATATATTATGTACACTGCGTATTTGCGTGAAACTAATAGCAAACGAAAGATTGTCACAGTAGCATTGATTACTGTTTGTTATTTATTAAAATGATAGCTGGACGTACTATACAAGAATAGTTCTGAATACGAGATAATTTTTACCCTGATAATTACAGCCTTAGTTTGTATTTATATGTTGCGTCGTAATTATAATAGTTTTCATTGTATTTATCCGTCAGAAAATATCGTTAGCAAGACTAGAAATATTATTAACCATAACTGAAATTGAACAACATTTTTCATTTGAATATTGACTTCTCCATTTTGTGAGAGGTTAGTTTATTTATTTATAGTAAATGTAGGACATTAGGTAATACGTTATCATGGTTTTCAGCTCACCTATTTCGATAACAAATTCTCCGTTTGTCACGATAACAACTCATACACGCAAACATTTCCACATAGAATACAGACGCCAAGCGCAGCAGGTCTCAGATAACGAATTTGTGAATGGGCACCTGTCATATTTCTACTACTTAAACATACGTTTATTACATATATTGTACGATAAAAACTGTGTTGGTTCCACGAAATTGCACAAGATAACGATTTGTACAAAATGTGAATATTTGGTTAGCGAACAAATGTAAGGGATCCTCAAAGATAAGAATATTCGCGGAATTATCGACGAAGTGAAGAGTGCTCTTCCATGAACTTGAAATATCTGTATTTGTTTTTTGGCGAAGCAAACGTACTGTCACTTGACATTACTTTTTTTTATTTTTAATCTATGTTGATTTATCTAAATTTTCCTCGTAGGGGGCCTAACGTTTTAATAGTTAATTTTTATCTTATGATAAATCGGTATTTGTTTTGTTATTTTTAATTACTTTGTTAAAGTTTAAGAGATTATTTTTTGACATTTCTCAAAACAAATGAAATGTTTCATTGTATGTCACGTGTCTGCGTTTTAACCAATCCTGACATTATTATACTGAGAATTAAGCTCTTGTGGTTATTCCCGGGAATTATCTCTGTAGATGCTTTCTTGTTTGCCACAAATGATAGGTAGCTGTCAAATAATTATTTAAAACTGTCAACTTGTCAAGTAAAATAAAAATAAAATACATAAATAAATATATCATCACGCCTTCTACCCATTACTGGGTGTCGAAGCAGATCTCGGTGATATATTTTTGCGCGTGAAGTGCGGTTACCAGTCATCGAATCACGTAAATCAAGTAAAATATGTGAAAAAAATCGATTTAGTTGTATTTTAGATACAGAAATACACCAACAAATTTTAGAAACAACTTTCAAGAATATATTAATAAGTAATCAGTCGATATGAACCCAGTTCAAAATCTTTTAAGTTGGATGAATCGACCTCAACAGCTAAGTCAAAAAATAATCTAGTTAAATATAACTCGAAAGTTGGATAAATTAGAAAATAATTCTCCAGTATCTTTCTCAAACTTGTTGCCATTTGGCAATAGCCACTTAAGCTTAAAATTGCTTAAAATATGTGTATATAAGTACAATTAATTAGCGTTTTAATAGTAAATATTTAGAAACATAAAAATGGATGTTTTGTCAATTACTTTGCGCACTAGTGCACAATATCAAACTTTCTATCGGTTTCCAAAGTTAATGTAAACCTTATTTTGAGTGATGCGAGTATAAAAATCTTATTACCGCTCAATAAGCAGCAAACATCAACTTTCTACTTTCGGCTGACAGTTGGAAATGTCTATTTTCTGCTCGGCCGTAGAAAAATAATTTTGATTATTTTTTGACGTTTCTCAAAACCAATGAAATGCTTCATTGTATGTCACGTGTTTGCGTTTTAACCAATCCTATCATTATTATACTGAGAATAAAGCTCTTGTGATTATTCCCGGGAATTATCTCTGTAGATGCTTTTTATTTGTGACAAATGATAGTTAGTTGTCAAATAGTTATTTAAAACTGTCAACGCGTCAAGTAAAATGTGTGAAAAAAATCGATTTAGTTGTATTTTAGATACAGAAATATACCAACAAATTTTGGAAATAACTTCCAAGAATACGTTAATCAATCGAAATGGACCCAGTTCAAAATCTTTTAAGTTGAATGAATCGACCTCATCAGCTAAGTAAAAAAATAATCTAGTTAAATATAACTCGAGAGTTGGATAAATTAGAAAATAATTCTCCAGTATCTTTCTCAAACTTGTTGCCATTTGGCAATAGCTACTCAAGCCCTACGGGCTTTCGTGACTATTGCCTGGCAACAAGTTTTCGAAAGATCTGTCAAATTATTTTCAATTTATTCTCATTCTCTTGTTATAATTTTGTCGCCAGTATATTTTATATTTTACATTTGTTTTAATTCAAGATGTGTTTCATGGTCATCTGTTTCGCTTTTAAATTAAATTCTTATTTTTACTTTCTTGTTCTAATACTAATTTATGTATACTTGCACTCGACAATTTATTTCAGTTGGAAATACGTGTTTACGTCAACTGCATCAAAATAATTGTTGACAAGTAATTAATCTTTATTATATTTATCTGTTTTGAATGTCTGCGGCTACTTTAGAGTATAAATTACATGCATGCTATTTAATATTTATTTTCTTTCGTAAACAAATAGTTTCTCTAATTATAAATAATTTGAAATAATATAAATAGAAAATATATATGCTGAAATAGTTAAAATATTTCTATTATTGAATTCCATTCATATTTGTAATGTTATTCTACCAAGAAAGTATAATATAAATAAATATATTATCACGTCTTTTACTCATTACTGAGTGTGGCACTTTGCGCGTGAAGTGCGGTAATCAGCCGTCAAATTACGGCCCTCAAGGATGTTAGTGATGAGGGAGCCACAGGAATAGTTTTTCTTTAATATAGTGAAAATTAGTTGTCGACTGTGGGAATCTAATCCGGGTTTTCAAATCCACAGGCCGGAACGGCAGTATTGTCTCACCTACCCCATCACCAATCACGATAAAAATAGTATTTAACCTACTATCTACAATATTGCCAAAATATATCATTGCTTTGGTTCGTTTTACTTGGGTTTTCAACATAGGTAATAATAGGCGTGATGCAATATGGCCGACGGTAAAACTGCTATTGAAATGCGGTTATCAGCCGTTAAATCATGGCCTCGAAAGATTTTAGTGGTGGGGAAGCCACAGGGGGAGTTTTACTGTGATGAAAATTGTTTGTCGGCTGTGGGAGTCGAACCCGGGTTCTCAAATCCACAGTTCGACTTAACCACCTACCCATAATTTATAAGTGAAGTTGAAAATATCATTGAAATTACAAAAACAAGAAATAATTCGTAAAACATTTTGGAAGTTTAGAGAAAGGAATTATTTTTGTTTATAATGTGCCTTTAATGATTGTTTTTAAATAGGACCGTGCTCTTACTCAGAATTTGGCCATTTTTAAATAAAATTTATTAATTGCAAATTAACAAAAAAAATTGATGGACTAATGTATTCAACAGTATAGAGTGATCAAAAGGAATTGTTACAGTTGGCAATACAATTCCGGAGATCTTTTTATTCCACAGTTGGCACGTCAGGTAAAAGTGGAAATGCTATTTGGCATGTCCAGCCCTATGCAACTTCGTATATAAGCGCAGTTAGTAGACGTCCAGCTTTATGTCATTCGCGCGCATGACTTTCAAAGAGAGAGATAGCTTAAAGAGGCTGGCATTTACTCAACGCCATATGAACGCAGGTTACTTTTTTCAATCATTAGTGTTGTTTGGTGATAAATAGTTATAAACAATTAGTTTGCAATGGGTCGTAAGTGTTTTGCGCCCAATTGTACCAGCGGGTATGACTCAAATCATGACAAAATATCTTTGTTTCGTGCGCCAAAAGAGCAGTTGGAAATTTGGAAAAAAGTAATAATATGAGCATATATATATATATATATATATATATATATATATATATATATATATATATATATATATATATATATATTGAAAATTATGCATTCTCTTTTTCTTGTAGAGATCACAAGAAAGAAATAATATCTGTTTTTGTCAATGAATTTATTTTAATGCGCTTGAAGCAATATTTTAAACAGAATCAAAATAATATCAAATCTCAGTGTAAGGAAGATCTAAAAATCTAAATTAAGAAAGAATTGAAATATTCAGTTCGATCTGTTCTTATTATTATAAAAAAAATATAAATAACTAAAATTGTCATATCTCGAACATTTGCTATTAGTCAAATAACTATTATGTTCGTTATCAAAACAAATCGGTTCACCAAATTTTTTTAAATATCAGTAAACTTTTACGTAAAAAGAATTGGCTATTGGTCGTCTACTGAGGACTGTGATGCGAAATGAATTGTCGAGAGTAGTTGTTTATCTCGTAGCGAGACCAAACTAAAGTTGGCATTTGACAATAGTTTTTTCTCGTCTCCTTCCAGCTCGAAGTAATTGTTTTTATTGAAGTTCTGCATTTTGTTTTAAAACTAAATAATGTCTTATACATGCTATTATTTTTTAAACAATAAATAATCTTACATGTCTTATATAAATAACGTTTTTTACGTTAATTTCTTTAATTTGTGTTCAAAGAATGATTTATCATCAATACAATTCAAGGTACAAATGAAAGAATGTATGATATTAAGATAAAATCTTGCAGGTTATTTGACATATTGAACATATAAACAACTATATCTCATAAGTATGTCAATAGTAAAGTTAGTGTGAAGTAACATTGATTTTCAGAATGCTTCTAAAAATAAGTCTGCGAAACTGATTTCAATCTATTGCGAAATCCTTTCTTAGAACTCTTTCAAAGTTCAGCACATCTTTGTCCTCAAAATTCAAAACATTCTTGTCATTATATTTTCTCTTCCATCTTTCCTTATCTATTCAAATTCTGATATTGATATCCTAGTAGACAAGTCCGTTAGAGTCGTTCATTAGCTTTTCTGCATCACTATATCAATCATGCGTGAATCGCTCGTGATCGAAGCTTCTGTTACTCATCGATCGAAGCACGTAACCTTATACGAGTTTCATTCATTCCTCGTTTTTGGAAAGCGAGTGACGTTTTTGAAATTCCACAACTCGCGGCTTGTATCTTGTATCTTGTGGTGTAGTCAGTTGGAATGCGATCGAACGGTTGCTGAAGGTGAGCTGAGATGTGCGAAAGAAAGAAAATTGTTTCACTGCATGGAGATGAAGAGATGTTGGTTTGATTTTTGATAACTGATAGACCTCTATTTGTTATATAAAATTTAATTATGAATAGTTAATACAAATTGGTCTATTGATTTTGTTTAACAGTTGAGAGCTTTCATATTATCGTAATTGTTTTATTATAATTACAGGTTCCTTTATATCTGTTCCACTTTAAACAAATCTGCATATTAATAAGTATTGCTATCAATTAAGTTTCTAGATTTTTATAAAGTAATAAATTTCACTTCTTCCGATTTCCGATTTAATGTTCAATTGACTTGTAAACAAATTTTCTGCATTTTTTATTTTTAAAGAAGTGTTCACCAAAATTTTTTTCCTATCAAACAGTTTTTTAACAATATCTTAAAATCCAGAAGACATATGCTCTTGGGAATTTTACCATTGGTTTCAGCGGATTAAAATATATATGTATTTAAATTTTCAGTAATAATATAACAAGAGGGTGAGAATAAATTCAAAATAATTTGACAAATCTTTCGAAAACTTATTGCCATGTAATAATCACGAAAGCCCGTAGGGCTTGAGTATCTATTGCCAAATGACAACAAGTTTGAGAAAGATACTAGAGAATTATTTTCTAATTTATCCAACTCTCGATTTATATTTAATTAGATTATTTTTTGACTTAGCTGTTGAGGGCGATTCATCCAAGATTTTGAACTGGGTCATATCGATTGATTACTTATTAATTTATTCTTGGAAGTTGTTTCCAGAATTTGTTGGTGTATTTCTGTATCTGAAATGGAACTAAATATTCATAGCGACGGTACTAAAATGCTCGTTCTCCCGTCATTATTAGTAACGGGAGAAAAAGTTCTTAGCAACGGTACTGTGGGCTAAAATGTAACCCTATGATTTTAATACCATAGAAATTGACTTTTATTCCTGGTCGTAGAAAAATATACTTTTTTGTATGAAGTTGAAAGTTTTCAGACATTCATTTTTATTTATTGTTAATCTTAATAATACTGTGGTTCTCAGAAGTATTTTAATTTGTTGACCAAATAGCAGCTGCAGCATTTCTAATTTCTGATACAGCCTAGATATTTGACATTTGTTTGTAACACAGTGAATGATAAAAGTTTGTTACTTAAGCTGCTGTCACATCTGTGTGATTTTGTTTGATAAAACATGTTTTGTCATAGAGAAAAATAAAACTGATCATAAATATGTAATCGTCTACTTCTGATTTATTACGATATTATTTCAATTGTGCCAACAAGATTTTACCGACCATTGAAACAGAATCATAGGATAGTATATTGAGAAACAAGTGTTACAATTGGTTATTGTAACATGTGTTTTTATACTATTTTTCTACATCGCATTCACAACATATATTTCAGAAATTTAATTTATTCTGACATTTATTAGTTAGGTTAAAGTTCAAATTCATAATTATCTAGGTTATATTAGGCGTATTCCATTTGCCATTTGGATCAGATCTAACTTGCATTTAATGAACCACCTTATTTGTTTATTCCTCTAGATTACTTTGATGACTTTATTTTTAGTACTAGAATTACTTATTCTAATTTACTTTCAAGTAATTCACTCCAATACGTGCATCAGTTTGCTTAATTCAGTTCATTTAGTCATGTTGTCTAATTTATCTAAACTGATTTATGTGAACCAAGTGGCAAATGGAATACAGCTATAATAAACTGTATTCCATGAAATCAATTCAAATAAATCTGACATGACAAAATGAACTAAATTAAGCAAACTGATGCATTTATTGGGGTGGAGTACTTTAATCTGAATTCGAAATAGTAAATCTCGAACTGGAATCAAAGTGAAGATAATAAGTCAGTCAAATGAATAAATAAATAAATATATCATCATGTCTTTTACCCATTACTGGGTGTGGCACTCTGCCGAAGCAGATCTCGGTAAGTGATATATTTTGTGCGTGAAGTGCGGTTACCAGTCGTCAAATCACGGCCCCCAAAGATGTTAGTGGTGGAGAAGCGACAGGGGTAGCTTTTTAAAATATGAAAATTGTTTGTCGCCTGTGGGAATCGAACCAGGGTTCTCAGGATCCACAGGCCGACTTCATACCACTGAGCTAGCCATCCCATAATAATGAATAAATGATCTAAGTATAAGTTAGATCTGATCCAATTGGCAAATAGAATACGCTTATAAATCAAAATACCATTAATTTTTAATAAAGAAGTGTTTTTCAGTTTAATATAATTATTTTATTATAGACAAAAAAATAAATAATTTTACATGGATTGAGCAATGACAACTAAAGTGATAGATTTATATTTGACATTTTTACAACTAGAACAATCCAACAACTTCACAAAGAATATCTCCGAAAACAGTTGCTCAAAATTTTATTTTGTAGCGCAGTTTTTGCCAAATAATTGTACAAAATTCACTTTGTAAACGCGATATAGGGAAAATAAGAAACATCAGTGTTAAATCCTGTATTTTTGAAATAACATATTTGGATCTGTTGTTCGTTCTGTTTAATTATGCCTTTTTTGCAATTAAACAGTCGAATTAATACTGTTTTTTTCTTTTTCAGGTAAGCAGACAATTACCATTTAACAGAAAACACAATTCAACATTCTGCGTTCAATCCTGTTCATCTTCATTATCAGCAAATTCTCTGGTATGTGGTACCAATTATCAATTTACAACATCCTTTAATAGTCATCCACGAAATGCTTTACAAATGCGGTGTGGCATATGCGAGATTAACAAACGATTAAATTTTCATTTTAATAATGCTTGCTACATACGAGGCAACCGCGTTTTGCGTGCATTGAATGCCGAATACGTTACGCGAACCAACGGAATACGTTCGGAATGTGTGGCGCGAACAGTGGAACACTGCAGGAACACTTGTTCACAAGCAGTTGCTGTTGTATCAATTAACACCTTGTTAGAAGCTTTGTTAGGTTATAAAAGTTGCAACATGAATGATGTGATGTTCTGTCATTGGAATTTATACAATCTTATTCTTAACAAATTCTTGAAAGGAGACGGCAGCATATGTTTTATAGGTTTAAATATTATTATATTTACTCACGATCTACGAGTACAAGTTAGACGTATTACATTTTATATTGATATTGTTGTATCTTTAAAATAGAAATTAAATAATTGTAAGTAGGCAATTAAATAAACTTGCAGCAAAACTTTTTACTTAGTTTTGGATGTGCTCTTCAGTTGCAAGTTTCGATAGATGAAATTATTTGTACCTCTAGTACAATTCCACCATAAAACAAAATATGTCTATTTAAAGACAATCATAGCACAGTGGATAAAAGTGAGAATATTTAAAATAAATTGCAAGCACATTTTCGGCTGTATCATGTAACACGTCTTTAATAATAAGCGATGTCGATAAATTTAACTAGCTTTGGCAACACCGGTTTTGTCTTGACGTTTGTCAAATTTGTATTTATATGAATAAAAATTTGACAAACACAACAAAACCGATGTTGTCAAAGCTAAAAAAAATTATCGACGTCGCTTATTATTAACGATGTGTTACATGATACAGCCGTATATCAGATAAAGAGCGAAAAATTAGGAATTATTTTTATTAATTTCATTAAATTACGCTATCAAAATAAAATAATCTGTATTATATAAGATGTAGAGATTGTGATATAAAATTTGGTTCCATAATTTTTTGCCGAACACTTATTATTTACAAAAAAAAACTGATTTTGCATGTTAATTGCCTATATCAATATTTACGTGGGACACGCGGGGCAAGGTGAAAAGTCCCTGAAAAATTAAACAAGAAATAATTTATTTGGTCAAAACATATTTTAAATCTCAACATAATCTCCTTGTAGCTCGATACACTTCGTTCAACGTTTTTCTAATTTTTCTATCCCTTTCAAATAATACGATTTTGGCAATCCTTCAAAATAAACCCACTTTGGCCTATTTCGGCTTCGATTCGCCAGGACAAGTCCACTGTTTCGACTGTTCTTTGGTCTCTGGTGTTTTGTGATGGATCCAAGTTTCGTCTACGGTTACGAAACGGCGCAAAACGTCCTTCTTATTGCGCTTGAACATCGCCAAACACTCCTTTGACCTTGTCGCGCTTGTTGTCATTAGAGAGCAAATGCGGCACCCATCTGGCAGATAGCTTTCTCATATCCTAAAATTGATGCAAAATGTTCCGTACCCGTTCGGTTGAGATGCTCATAGCT
This sequence comes from Pterostichus madidus, assembly GCA_911728475.2. Classification (NCBI taxonomy): domain Eukaryota; kingdom Metazoa; phylum Arthropoda; class Insecta; order Coleoptera; family Carabidae; genus Pterostichus; species Pterostichus madidus. Next base: position 10,889,553 of record OU452313.1, on the reverse strand, counting down.
TCAGCAAGCTCGTGCACTTTAACTCGCTGATCGTCCAATATTATACCATGGATTTTATCAACGATTTCTGGCGTTGTAACCTCAATTGGACGACCAGAACGTACGACGTCCTTCGTGGTCATACTACCACAACGAAAAATCAGTAAACCACTTGTGAATCGTTCCAATCGATGGTGAGGAGTCCCCATAATGTTTAACAAGCGATGCTTTGGTTTGCGTAATGTTTTTTCCACGCAAGAAATAATGTTTAATCAAGACGCGAAATTCACTTTTTTCCATGTTTTCAAAAATCTTCAAGGTTGCTTGCTTTCGATGGGTGTCAAAACAGAACTGAATGACATATCAGTCTGAAAATTTTAGTGCTTTCTAGTTAAAGATGGTATATCACAAATGTCAGATTTGCGATTGTGGCACCATCTGTTTTATTTTTCAGGAACTTCACCCTGCCCTCGTAGTACACGCTGAGTTTTAAAAATAATTTATGCAATGAAAAGTCATATTTGCAGGCCGAGATCGAATGCTATGGCCGTAAAAATTCGTAAAGATGATGGATCGTGAAGGGCTGATTTTATATAAAATTTTCCAGAATAAATATCAGATTGCCAATACTGATAAAAATTAATTGAATTTTTTATTTACATACACTTGTGTCCCTATAAAATATTAAAATTACAAACAACAGAATCTTAATAAAACGAAAATGCACGAAAGCACAAAAATTAATATTGATACTACGTCTTACGCAGTGCGAAGCCAAAGTATACTTTTAAATTTATCATTCCCTTTGTGGGTTACAAAGTGCCAATTTCTGTGTTTACATTTAATTTTAGCACTATTTACTCACGGTAATCGCAACGCGTTGTACGTCAAGTTCACGCAGCAAACACTAAAAACAAACCATGATAAACACTGCAATAATACTTTTATTTTAAAGTACATTACATTATACATGTGCAAAAATGATAACATTCTCCATAAAATGTTTACAGCGAAGTATATGTAATCTTAATATAGGTTCAAAGTAAATTAATAAATCTAACACTTGTAGAGAAAATTGATTCTTGTGACAAATGTTCGTGATAATACGAGGAAACGTCACGCCGTAAATATTGTATTAAAAACTTTATATAATTATTATCTTCGCACTATACATTTACATTATTTATTCTTTTACGCCTATATTTATTTATTTGATAAAAATGCGTACAAACTGCACTTCGCTTGTTAAATATATATTACTCAGAGCTGGGCAGTAGCTAGCTACTTTTGTAGCTTAGCTACTAGCTTAGCTACTAGCTTAGCTGTAGCTGTAGCTTAGCTAAATATGAAAAAATATAGCTGTAGCTTGTAGCGAACTATGTTTTTTTCTATTAGCTTAAAAATATTGTTATAACAACTGAAGCTACTTTTAAAGCTACTTTTTCTAGCTTAAAGCTATTTTTTGTAGCTTAAAGCTATCACTGTTCATTAAGAAATACCTATTAATTTTTGTTTTGTGTTCGAATTGTATCTTCTTTATTGTTTTCTATAACTGTAGGATCACAAGTTATTATATAGTTTAAAATCTATTAACATATTTTACTTTTCACTTGTTCTTAACCTATCCCACTTTTATATTAAATATTAGATGAACTAAACATTGACTGTTTAGGAGTCTTCTGTTAATGTAACTGTTAATTTATTCCGATATAAATAAAAATTATAGCATCAAAAATTAATAGTACATTTGTCCATTTGCAATTTTTTATATTCATGTACAAAATAGTAAATTAGCAGTCATTATAATAAAAAACTGATCAACTGATCATATGACAATGGCAAATTTAATTAATTCACAATAATTGAAAAAAGTAGCTTTAAAATTTAACAGCTACTTTAACGAAAGCTTTTAGCTGTAGCTTAGCTATATTTTACAAAATGTAGCTTATAGCTGTAGCTATAGCTTAGCTACTTTTTTTAAGTAGCTTGCGCAGCTCTGATATTACTTATCGTGATCTGTTTTAGCTGAATGCCACTATTTGTCTATTTTTAGCTGTCTATAAATAACATAAATGACTATTTAAATATAAGCAGAATATTATGCCTATATTTTAAAACTCTTTGATAAATTTATTATTTATAAATTTGTTTTTCAAATTAATTTGTTAGTAAATAATTAGTACTAAATATTCTGCCAGCTGTACAAATTAAAATGATAAATTTACTAACAATTATTTATTTTAACATTTATATATTAAAACCAGGGTCTCCAGGGATCTAGAATCTATAAACATACAGAGCTGACAATCGCATTTTATGATAAATTACCTAGCTGCATATCTACAGTGTGCTGCAATTGCAGAATTCCTAATTCTGTGAGATAATTGGTGGAATGGGATAATATATTTTATATATATTATATATAATTACAGCACGCAAAAGAGTTCGTTAATAACTCATTCAAGTGCTGTAATAGAACAGTATAATTTATATTTTAAAATTGGTGACTGTAGAAATATCATAATGTCAAAAAAGATGGGACTTGCTAGGAAGTAAACTCTTGACTCTTCAGAAAATCGTCTACACTCATTTTTACTTTAAGTAAGTTGACAGTAATTTCAAATTCCAACAATTTCATTTTCAAACATCATATCAGTGGTATGAAGTCGGCCTGTGGAACCTGAGAGCCCTGGTTCGATTCCCACAGACGAAAAACAAATAAATAAATATATCATCACGCTTTCTACCCATTACTGGGTGTGGCACTCTGCTAAAGCAGATCTCGGTAAGTGATATATTTTGCGCGTGAAGTGCGGTTACCAGTCGTCAAATCACGGCCCCCAAATATGTTAGACGAAAAACAAATTTCATAATTTCAAAAGGTACCTTTGTGGCTCCTCCACCACTAACAACTTTGGGGGCCGTGATTTGACGACTGGTAACCGCACTTCACGCGCAAAATATATCACTTACCGAGATCTGCTTCGGCAGAGTGCCACGCCCAGTAATGGGTAGAAGGAGTGATGATATATTTATTTATTTATTTATATCAGTACTAACTAATACAAAATTCCCTAAATTTTAAACAATGTTTTATTTAAAAAGAGCGTAAAAGGCATAAAATTAAAAAAAATAGTATTAAGAACTCAGTTCCTAGTTATTAATTATTTTGTTTGAACGGTTGGGCCACAACTTACTTCTCACAATATAAAATGACAATCATGAAACGCATTCTTTGATAAACTATTTTAAAGGCAACCAAATAAAGTAATAAATAATATCATCAGTTTATTCATTATTAGATGTAACATTTTACTATATCCGATCTAGATATTTTAGACAGTGAAATGTGTTTATCCCCCCACGCTTGTTATTGAAAAGGAAGCCAAAGAGGTAATTTAAATAAATGTACAGAAAATTTAAAGAAAGTGATTCTCATTATTTTAGATATCTTAAAATTGTTGGCCAATCTTCTGAAATTATTTTTAGCCACTAGACCACTTCTGAAAAATTAGCGAAAATGATCCGCAATTTTTTTTATCTCTTAACTAATCTTTATTTGATAATCTTCTTTATTTTTCGCAATTTTTAATAATTAAGTTTAGGAAAATTTAGAAAAATATTAGTTATTATTTGCAGGTTTAAATATTATTGAATAGGTTTGCCTATTAACAGCACACTCGATATGCTCATTTTTTTATGTATTAAATAAAAAACGGATCTATTATATTATTATTATTATTAGCTATTATTATCTTTAGTGTAAATAACTTCGTAATGGTTATATTTGATTCGACTCCCACAATTGGTAAATGAAATTTTTATCTATAAAAATTACTATCACCAACAAATTTGACATGATTTGACTAAATTGTATACGCAAAATATATGATATATTAAAATCTGCTATAAATAATTATTAAATACCGTGATTACGTTGTTACATTTTATTTTGTCATATTACATACAAATATGGTTCCATTTAAAAAAAAATCATAAGTTTAAATACCTGTCTACTTTCATTATTTGAAATATTTTTCCGATATTCTGTTTAAGAATTAAATGAGAAATTTAATATTTTGCCATTATTTAATGACCTTAGAGAATGTTCATACCAAAAGTACAATCTCACCGAATTCGTAGATATTATAGATCTTTTAACACAGGCTGATTCATAGACATGATTTGAGTTTTTTTCCTGATTGAAATAATTAATAGTAAAACTGTTTACAAAACAGAATAAGGTTGTTTATAAGTTTGGAACGATAATTAGTGTTTTATATGTCATATTAAAGTTCGTTCGTTAAGAAAATTATGTGTGGTTACATAGAAAGTATTTTATTTTGATTCTGATTGGCTGATCTAAACGCCAAAATGAAAATATATTTACGAACATAAAGAACTTTTGATAGTGACAGTGCTGTGCCAATTTTAATAGATAATATTTAAAAGTTTCATAAAATTAATCTGTTGGGATAAGAGATGGCACTGAAACCCATACGTCAAAAGCTGAACAAAGGAGGACCTTTGTTTCATTTCCGATAGTGTAATATTGCAGGCTCTAATATTTCTTTGTTTTGTTCTTATATTTTCAGTATTTTCCAAGTTTTTATTAATAATTTAGGTACACGTTCAGTGTTTCTTGTTCTGTAAGATTTAGTAGTACATTAATTTTAATTTCTCAGTTCAGATACGTAATTTAGTAACTAATTAGGTTATTTTCGTAGTTAACTTTATTGTAAGTATAATTTGTGAGATCTAGTTTCTCGATTGTTCTTCGCAGTAGATTTAAATTCAGGTACACAAAAAAACTTTCTTCTTTCTAATGTTTTTTTTTTAGGGAAATTTAATTTTTCACAATAACCTACAAATGTCATTACATATTTACTATTTTATTTCATATGAAGTATATAACATAATTAAAATTAATTAATGGGGTGGCTAACTCAGTGGTATGAAGTCGGCCTGTGGATCCTAAGAACCTTGGTTCGATTCCCACAGGCGACAAACAATTTTCATAATTTCAAAAACTACCCCTGTGGCTCCTCCGCCATTAACATCTTTGGAGGCCGTGATTTGACGGCCGGTAACCGCACTTCACGCGCAAAAAATATATCACTTACCGAGATCTGCTTCGGCAGAGTGCCTCACCCAGTAATGGGTAGAAGACGTGATGATATATTTATTTATTTATTTAAAATTAATCTGTACTTATAAAAGCCTAGAAAGTATAAGGATGAAATGTATGTTAAATTTTCTTTGAAAATATTTAAAATAAATACACAAACAATATTGAAACAGTAGTGTCGTTCCTAACAGCATATAAATCTCATGAAAGTGTTCCTTTGCTGTAGTTTCAAATTTGACCACTAGGTTCGCATTCTTATTGAGATGTTCCAATTAGGTATTTTCGAAACAAATTGTATTTTATGTTTATTTGTAGGACACTGTCACCATTTTTTTGTGCTATGTAAATATGTTTTCATTTTGACGTTTTGGTCAGCCAATCAGTATCAGAATAAAATATGTCCTATACAACCACACCGTAATCTTTACCGAACAGACTCTAGGTTGTATTTTTTAACCTCAAAACTTGGTACTATAGTTATCAGTTATTTTTGTTCAATAGGAACAAAGTTAAAATTCGAACTAAAAATAATGTTAGTAGTAGTGACACATTAAAATCTGGACCGCATATATAACTCGACATAGATAACATACGCCAAACACAAAATGTAAATGAGCTTCTATTCCTGCATCCTGCTGGAAGAGATCCTGCTAAACACACGACCTTCTCGTCTCTCTACCCCAGCAGGAATAGCGTAGTAAGGGTGAATTTGAACGTACAAATTAAAGACGATTAATTAATTTATACCCAGCGGAACCCTTCTGCGATGTTAGCGTGCATACTAGCGGCTTCTCTGTCGTTCCTGCGGACAGTCCTTCATGCTGTTGCATTCTCCTTTAGAGAGCGTTGAGTGTGAAAACACTCTTCATGTCATTTGAGTACTTTCAGTAAAGAGGAAAAAGGATAAAGATAGGATACTTGACCGACCGTTGAGAATAGAGAGCAAATTTAGCGCAGGCTAATATTTCAAGAATTAAAAAAAAATCATAGTTAATAGTCGAGGAGAATTACTTATACAGATGTCGAATTAAATGTATTCAAATGGCAATGGTTTTTATCAGTGAAATTTGTAGTCCTGACCGGATCTATTACAGCGTTAATGACGGTTATTTATAATTTATTTTGAATTGTGAATTCATTCATTCCTTGGACTCAGTGGTATCAAGTCGGCCTGAGGATCCTGAGAACTCTGGTGCGATTCCCACAGCCGCCAAACATTATCACCACATTAAAATTACCCCTGTGGCTCCCCCTCTACTAACATCTTTGGGGGCCGTGATTTGACGACTGGTAACAGCACTTCACGCGCATAAATATATCACTTACTGAGATCTGCTTCCCAGCAATTGGTAAAAGACGTGATGATATATTTATTTATTTATATATTTATTTAAATCATTTCTTTTAAAATGAATTATGTGTTGTAAAATTATAATTCCTTAACTATTAATGTCTTAATTCAGTGTCCATGAACTAATAACCCAGAACTACAAATTTCGTTGATTATTTTTTGACGTTTCTCAAAACCAATGAAATGCTTCGTTGTATGTCACGTGTCTGCATTTTAATCAATCTTGTCATTATTATACTGAGAATAAAGCTCTTGTGATTATTCCCGGGAATAATCTCTGTAGGTGCTTTTTTGTGTGACAAATGATAGATAGTTGTCAAATAATTATTTAAAACTGTCAACACGTCAAGTAAAATGTGTGAAAAAGATCGATTTAGTTCCATTTCAGATACAGAAATACACCAACAAATTTTGGAAACAACTTCCAAGAATACATTAATAAGTAATCAATCGATATGGACCCAGTTCAAAATCTTTCAAGTTAGATGAATCGACCTCAACAGCTAAGTCAAAAAATAATCTATATAAATATTACTCGAGAATTGGATAAATTAGAAAATAATTCTCCAGTATCTTTCTCAAACTTGTTATATATAGTTTCTCAAAATACGGTAGATCATGAAGTGGTTGCTAAGTAACAAGTTGTTTACAGTATTTTATGGAATATATAACATTAGTGTTTTTTGAGCTACATAATTCAATTGAAATCAGTGTAATAATGTCTTTATTATATATGAGTTGTGGATAAAATATATTAATTATATTTATATTCTAAAAAGTCATTATTTTCAATCACATTTTATTTAGTTATTTTTTCATTGTCAAGTTATTAATCAGATAAATTCGTACAGTAAAAACAAATTTTATATTATTCTCATTCCTAATGTAAGATTTTGGAAACAGGCTAGTACAATTTGGAAGATGAATTTCCTAAAATGTACTTTTACAAAGTAACTTTAAACACATGTGCTGAAGTCGAAAAGAAAAGTGTTTATAAACCATCAACCTACATGTATAAACATTAATTTTCGTACAATTTCAAACTGATTAATAAATAAAACAAAAAATGTGTTTAGTAGTACGATATTGGCAATTCTCCCCTGTATTTTATTTGCAGGGTAAATCAATAATTTTCTTTTTAATTATATTTACAAATTTCGTTATATCGGTGTCAAACGGTTAATGATTTCATCATTTGATCAAACTTTTGTATGATAAACACAAAAATATTACTTTATTTCATACAATTTGTTCAAATACCCTAAATACAAACTTTTCTGAAGTCCGTATGTCACGCTCCATAATTCTGCACAGAATTTTGAATAGAATTTTTAGGAACAAATTTCTGGACAGAATTTTGTGTATACAAATATTTTGTATGCTACTATAACCATAATTTAATACATAATTCTGGTTATGCACTTCCGCATTTGTTAAATTTATGTATGACAGTTGACAGTTGAGATTATGACTTTTATTACTGAAAATGAATAATACACAATTGTATGCTAATGCTATCGTTGTTGGTAAAATTATTACCACTATTTTAGCTTTACGTAAGTTACATATAAAAAATTTATAAAAAACAATGGTCTAAAATGACGGCAAAGCTATTTTAATCTTGCAGCTTATAAAAATTTGAGATTAAATTCAAATCAAACGTTCCCTGTCAGATTCGCGGCTCATACTGTCTGCGTATTTAAACAAAACATGTTCTAATTTTCTGGAGAGAAAAGTAGTCTTGATAAAAATTTCTGTATGCAACGGTCCATCAAATTATATCTATAATTATATCTATACAGATCGTGACAAACGGGCTTCATTCTGTTGTATATGTATTAGGATTCATCTTTTGTACATCAAGTGAACAAAATTAAACACTGGTCAACGTCGTTAAAATTTTCACGTAATTATATAACAATTATTAGAGTTTGAAGTATAACATAACCTAATTTTTGTGTTTGTTTCTTCACTGTAGTGAAAATAATGATCGTCTAACATACCTAGTTTTCTTCATATATAATACATAATTTGACAAACAAGAATGAAATAAACATTGGCCGTGTGACACCGGCTTTAAAGTGACATCTTTGTCAAATCACGGTACCGATAGACGTTACTAAGTCATTAAATAATAAATGATTATAAATTATTAATACACAAGTTTGAACCGCCAGACTTAAACCATGAATTAAACACTGAAAAATAAAGGAAAACGTTCATTTGAGCACTTGCCCGTACATGTTTTATTTCAGAGATATTTATATTTTGATTATTACAACAGTGCAACCCTAAAATATTTAGCTATAACAATAAATTATTATATATACTAAAAAATAAAATAAGTAAATAAATATATCATAACGCCTTTTTACCCATTACCGGGTGTGACATTCTGCCGAAGCAGATCTTGGTAAGTGATATATTTATGCGCGTGAAGTGCCATCAAATCACAACCCCCAAATATGTTAGTGGTGGAGGGGCCACAGAGGTAATTTTAATTTGATGAAAATGTTTGTCGGCAGTGGGGATCGAATACCACTGAGCCATTATTCCATTATCATATGTACTATTTACCAGATATTTCGTAAAACAGTAGAAAAATAAATTAAAGTTTGAAACAGTAATTATTTTTTGTTAAGGGGTTACACCACTGTAACAGTCGGAAAAAAGCGTTTTTTTGACATTTTTTTTATGTTATTAGACATATATTGAAGTATATACAACTTTTTTTTTCATTACAAATATTTCAAAATGGCGTTCGAGCCATTATCCCAAGTCATGTTGAATTTGAGGCGCTCCATGGTATGCAGTGTAGGTGGTGCAAATTTTAATTTGGAACAAAATAAAAAATATTCTCTTAATCTACATGACTATAGCTAGTGAAGTACATACTGAATTTTAAAAATATTGATTTTTGTGGGATTGGCGAGTACTTGAAGTTAAATTTCGATTTTCGACCAAAAAAAGGGTCAATCATTTGTTTATAAAATTTTTTAGACATATCGAAAATTCCATACGTGGTTTCATTTCAAAATATTGTTGATGAGAGATAAGATGAGAGGAAACCACAGGGGTAATTTTATTGTGGTGAATATTGTTTGTCGGCTATGGGGATCGAACCAAGGTTCTCAAATCCACAGTACGATCCGACCTCTGACGTAATGATTATAATTATTTTGCCTGAGTTTTTTAAACGGTAATCTTTAATTAAGTTTTATCAGATTAGCAGTTAGGTATGTTGCAAAATATACTTCGATGGTTTTGTAGATTCAAACAAAAGATATGTTATTCTTGGTATTTCAACACGTGCTATAAGACAGGAAATGATAATGCAAAGTTGTGCACAGTAAACCAAAAATTATCTAATTAGTTAGATAAAGTAGGTATTAATCTTAATTTGTGTCAAATTAAATATATTAGAATGTTGAATTAAATTTTATTCCTCTTTTCTCTCTTATTCTTGGAAATCTATTGAAAACTTCCAAATCAGATTTTACTCATTTTACTACTATTTATATGGCTCAATAAACGACGACAAAGAACTATATTCCTCATAAATTAATAAAAAGCCACTATTCGCAAACACAAAATAAAAGAAAAAATAAAAACATGCCAGTGGCAGCAATGGTAAGCTTCTGGAGACACTGAAAGTATACCTTTGTCTCAAATTTGACATATCGTGATCAACGCCATCTCGTAGTAGTTGAATATAAGTAATATAATAAGTACGGTGGAGTGCATAGCGTTATGGCATTCGAATACGGAGATCCCAAGTTCGAATCCTACTCAAGCTAAATGTATATACGAACTACCCCACTACGGTTCTGTGAATTTGAACACTGTACTGTAATTGAGATTAAGGTAGTACTAGTGCGCCATCGGTTGTCGAGTGGCGAAACTGACGCTCAAAAAAATATAAAAATTTAATAAAATAAGTGTGTTACACCTATTATGATTTGAATATCATGAATTGTTAACAGGTTGTTGGTCTAGTGAATTTTCAAATACCATACCACCGTCTGGTGTTGCCATTATAAATTGGGATTCTTAATTTTTCGTGAAAAACTAGGCTTTGCATGGCTATATATCCATTACTAAACGATAAAAAACTTTCTTCTTCTGATACAATTATACATGGATAGTTCTAGAACATCATACTAGTTTTTAAAATGAAACTGCAAAATTTTAGAGGTACACAAACCAAATATGTGCGATTCTGAGTGATGATCGCCGTAAGCCCCGTGTATAAGAACTCAACTTTACAAGCAAATATATTTGTTCACAGACGATGATTGTGTTTCATATTTTAACAGGATGCGTATGAGTATGACTATCCAATGTTTACGTGCGCCAAATTTCATTCAGATCTGCAAAAAAAAATTTCACGCTAGTACTACCTTAAGTTTCTGTTGTATAGAGTAACATACACATAAATAAATAAACAAATAAACTAATTAAAAATTCAAAAAGAATCAAGTATAGCAGTATATCATAATATGAGTAAAATAAATAAATAAAATAAATAAATATATCATCACGCCTTCTACCCATTACTGGGTGTGGCACTCTGCTGAAGCAGATCTCGGTAAGTGATATATTTTGCGCGTGAAGTGCGGTTACCAGTCGTCAAATCACGGCCCCCAAACATGTTAGTGATGGAGGAGCCACAGGGATAGCTTTTTCAAATTATGAAAATTTGTCGCCTGTGGGAATCGAACCAGGAACCTCAGGATCCACAGGCCGACTTCATACCACTGAGCTAGCCATTCCATATGAGTAAAATCAAACAAATAAATCGAATTGTACACTATTTTTACGTCTAAAACACATGACTTTTGTATAATATTTTCATTTTGATCATCAAGTAAGTTAGACGATAAGTGGCGGGGTCAGGTAATCCGGGTGAAATAAGTTTCGAACTAAATTACAGTATTTTTCTTCACGCTAGACGCATGTGAATTATAAAAGTTAATCACACAGTTGACAGCTATAGAAAAATGAAAATTTTAATACAAATCAATACGAAAACAGTTAATAACAACCAACACAATCGACTCATATAATTATCTCCCATCTTCATTAATCTTTCAGCAAACCGCTACTCAAACTGTTTCCTTCTTCTGCGCATGCGCTTAACCTGCGGAAACCGTAAGAAATACTACGTTACTGCCCACGTGCCCTGTACCGCCAAGCATAGAATGAACGTACGCGAACGTTAGTAAAATCACGCTGAACGGTACGTTTTTTGGCGGTGGAACATTACTCCAATCATTGCGCTCCGTTCGGCCAACTCGAAGCGTACTTCGGTTGTATTCGGGTCATTACTAGCAACTCCGTACCAGTTGGTTCTCATTCGTTGATTAACGCTGATGTGAGCGGTGTTAGTTTGTTGTTCGTGCGAACTGTCAAAATAAAAACAAACTTGGAGCTTCAAGTATCCAAGTTTTTTAGTGTTGTGAATTGTTTTGTGATTTTCTAATAGTGTTAAATATTGTTTTAAATTAAAACTATATTCTCTCAATAATGTTTATGTTTTACTCACATTAAAAAGAGTATATTAACAGATTGTACTGAATAAATTAAATTAGTGGTTAATGTGAAATTCCTTGCGTCATTGTTGTGTACAGTAAAACATCACCAGTGATAAGATTCTCAATTAGCACCTCGTAATAGTGGCATGCTTAGTGTAAACAATAATTTAAACTTGATTTTTTTAACACGTAAGTGTTATCTTCAATAAAACTATGTCAAATTACTACCGTAGTAATTGTGTTTACTGACATACATAGTTCTTTTTATGTTATCTAGTGTAATTTGGAAGAAAGTTTTATCAGTTTGTGCGTAAGTTTGTAAAATTGATTGTCAGTGTAGTGAACATGTGCATAAAGTGAAAATTTTGTCATTTTTTTATTGGATTGCAAACATGAGTTTGGACATCAGAGTTCTGCCCAGACACAACAGACATAATCGTAAGTGTTATTTTATTGTTTTTCTTATGATTAGAATTTGTTTAGACTGTAAGATGTCTAGACTGATGATGTAGGTACAAATATGACCTTGCTATTTTATGTAGACTTTGCTTTTGTTAAATTATTTTCAAGTAAAAAAAGTCGTAAAAACAAGAATAATTGCGCGAATAGAAAACACACGAGTTGACAAGAATTTAGCTTTTTATCTAAATTTAATGTTCGGACAACAACATTGTTCAGTCTAATCTTGTTAGTTATATTTTAAAATTGCAGTTCATATTTAAATTTGTTTAATCCGAAATTTTATTCAATGTAAAAATAAGAAATGTTAAATTATAAAGAGAAAAATTAGATACCGCCAGGATTTGAACCTGGAGCCTTATGAACTCCGGTCATATACTCTAACCACCTAAGCCATGGTTGCCCTGGATTGAAATCTGATTATATTCCAAATTTTTCCCTCTATTTTTGTTATGTCTCATAGGCAGCCACGAGCCCATAACTCTTTCATGTACTGGAAGACTTGACATGAAAGTCATCTGCCGTGACTTAGTTATTTAAGGGTTTAATTTCTCTGTTTACAATTTAATTTAAGCTACTAAGTATTTACTTAGAAAGTAAGAATTAGCTAAAATTCCTGTATACACTCTTGCCTTCTTTTGATATTTTACCAAAAGATAGCACTGTATAGGAGAAGTTCATGTTTGCAATGACTCAAAAATAATTATTTACCATTACCTTCCAATTTTTCTTATTTAATTTAATAAGAAATGTTATTCATTATTTTTCTAAAATATGTTCAGTACTCGTTTAGTAAATGTTATTTATTTGATTAATCAAGATGAATACCACGTTTATATTATAAAATTAAAATCGAAGCTGACGTCGATCGTACTTTAAAAAATCGAATTCTATAAGTCTCGCAAATAAAATCCGTTGCATTAGATTTTAATTAAATATAAGTGCATGCAGAATTGTAGGCGGCAGCATTAAAATTTTAAATGTGTATTTAATCTAACAACAGTTAATAGCAATGTTAATTTTCCTGTATATCTTAAATTACATTTAAAAAATAAATATGTTTGATAATATTGGACGTTAATATTTTCATACCAAAGTTGTTTATTTCGGAAGAAAAATAGTTTCAAATACAAAACATTTATTAAGAAAATAAAACACATAATATTAGGTGGAAATATCGTCCTGACATGAGCGTCCACAGACTTTTTTCAGGAGGGAACGGGTCACAAAAAATCTCAGATATACCTACAAAAATTTCTGATTATTTTTTTATTTAAATTTTTACAAAACATAAATACAAATACACCTAACAAGTAGACAAAAAAAAATATTGAAAGTTGTGAAAAAAATTCTTTGTCGTTAGGGGTTTGAATTGAAGAGGAAGAACAATCTTCGAATATCTCTTCCATAAATTGACACTTCTTCAATACTCGTAAATTCCGATTTAGCAGTTTTACCGTTTCTTATTTTCTAATATTTTGTCTTTGTGAATACTTAATAAACTTAGATTACTCAATCGTTACGATAGGAAACATGTCGTTAGCTGGTTATAAGAATACTGTTGAATTTTTTTATTATTTTTAAACTTATAATTATTTTTTTTAATTTTATGTAAACAATGTTAAATTTTTGACTAAAGTGCAGTATCACTGACCAATTTTTTAAATTTCTCCCAGTACTATAATGGCACCTCAAAACTTTTTCAGAGATTTAAAGCTCATCGCAAAACAGGCGCGGTGGTCGAGCATGTTAATGCACATCTCTTAACATGCTGTGACGTCACTTGTATTAATCATACTCGGTTGCTATAAGCTAGTCACTTATACATATGCCTTAAAAAAAAGTAACATCGACTACGGAAACCGGCAGTACGTCAGCGTAAAAACTGCGGCTCGCTGTGCCCGGTAGGCCCAGGTCCGATTCGGGCTGTAGCGCCATTGAAGAAGAAGAAGAAGAAAGCTCATCGCAAAGGAGTATAAATATCATAAATGTATTAAAATGGCAAAGACTATGATAAGGTTTGGTTCGGTTAGAAAGAATTATTTTTTATTTCCGGATAATTGTAGATTACATCATGCTTGAGGTTTGAAGCTAGAAAATATTTTTCAAATAACAGTTTAGAAGCATTAGTTTATTAAGTATTTTTTAGGGAGTTTTGAAATTCACAAAATTTTACCAACCTAAAATTACATTTTTTTAAATTGGTCAGTGATATTGCACTTTTGCCAAATTTGTACATGTTAGTTTGCCTTAAGAAGATTTATGATCGAAGTGGCGAAGGATAAAAGTGAATCAAAATAACTTACCTAATTTTACGTTAATATGTCAGTCCTGAGTAGGCAGTTTCAATTTTGTGAATATTTTCCGGGTATTATCAACAAACGGCAGGTAAACAAACCTGTTGTAGGTAAATGCACTTCACTATGATTCAAGCGCAAAGCATTCAGCATTGGCGATATTCAATAAAAGCGAATTATCGATGATATGCTACAATTCCAATGTCACGTGAGTGGGTAGAAAATATTGCTTTTTGATAGATTGCTGAGCGAGTGAATTTAAAAACAATGTGGCCTTATCATAAAAATGTCGTAACTTGATTTTATTGTTCCAGTTTTATTGATTAGTTCGATTTATTGATTCTTACATAAGTTTTCTATTATGCAATTTTTATAGAAACTAATACTTGATAAAAAGAAAAATTATTAACAATGTGACGCTAAAGGATTTATTTATCAAAAAATTTAATTCGTTATTAACGATCAGGAAATTTTTCTCATATATTAACACATGACATGATTTGACGGCTGGTAACCGCACTTCACGCGCCTAAATATATCACTTACAGAGATCTGCTTCGGCAGAGTGCCACACTCAGTAATGGGTAAAAGGCGTGATGATATATTTATTTTATATTAAACTTTAGAACAAACATTTATCCTATCAATATTAAAAACAAATGAAATGTGTCTTGTAAAGTGTGGAATTACTTTACCTTCACAAGAGGGTTATTTTGTCGCATTAAGGGATTTCAACCTGTAATGATCGGCACGGCATCAAATATATTCGTTTGGGTTAAATTTTATAAAATGGAGTAGAGATGGGAATTGTAGTTCATTTGAGTGAACTAGTTCATTCGTTCTCGTTCACCAAAAAGATTAGTTCACTGAACTAGTTCATTAGTTCACTTTCGTTCACGAAATTTTTAAGACTATAGGTGTATTCCATTTGGCACTTGGTTCATTTAAATCAGTTCAGATAAATTAGACAACATGACTAAATGAACTGAATTAAGCAAACTGATGCATTTATTGGGGTGAATTACTTTAAAATATATTAAAATGAGTAATTCTAATACTGGAAATAAAGTCAGTGAAGTAATCCAGCGAAATAAATAAGTGATTTGTGAAACAGGGTATCGAGAGCCGCTTGCTGTTACGCGTATAAAACAATTGTAAAATTGACGAACTAAATTGAAATCAACGCGATTTAATACACAATTAAATAAAAAGCGAAATAAGATGAACTTCTAGTAAAAATATATATTTAATAAAACATATAAAAATATAACGTAAAATTTACAGAAGTTATAAACTAATATAGACAAAAGTTAATATAATTAAACAAATTATCCGGCAATGGAAACAACAACGACAACATATGAATAAACTAATATTTAAGTAACAAAATTACATAGCAAGATCTACATCTTGCCCAGACGAGACAACTCGTCTCGTCAGATGCCAAACCACCACTAACTAATCATTGTTGTATTCCATGAGATGTTCTGACAAAGGGTAAGGGGGTGGTATCGTCGCGTTGGTCGTACATATGCGTTTACATAAAAAACCCAGACGAGGTTAAATCTATCCGACCCCGCGCTTAGCTATAATTTACCCAGATATGTCATCACATCCCGCTATAAACTTGATAAATAATGATCTACGGAATACTGAAGTTATAACATATGCACTAATAAATTTGATAAACAGAATAAACTCTGTCAAGTCAACTTTAGAAAGATACTTAAGATAACGCTTAATTAGTCTGTATCTTTCGAAGCTGAGTTGATAGTGAAATATCATAATTTATAAACAAAACCAAATTCTGAATTATCCGTTTTGTTACATTTGGTTCAGTAATTGTAAGTTAGATCTGATCCAAATGGCAAATGGAATACGCCTTATGATGAACGGTAATCATATTTATTTTCATTCACGAGCGAGAACAAGTGAACTTTTAGGATCTGGTTCTAGTATAATTTGACAGCAAGTATGAAAGAAAAAAATAAAAGACAAAATTAATAAAAAATAAATATATCATCACGCCTTCTACCCATTATTGGGTGTGGCACTCTGCCGAAGCAGATCTCGGTAAATGATATATTTTGCGCGAGAAGTGCAGTTACCAGTCGTCAAATCACGGCCCCCACAGCTGTTAGTGGTGGAGGAGCCACAGAGGTAGTTTTGGAAATTATGAAAATTGTTTGTCGCCTGTGGAAATCGAACCAGGGTTCTCAGGATCCACAGGTCGACTTCATACCACTGAGCTAGCCACCCTATAATATGCTATTTAGTGACACCTTTTCATCTATTGATTTCATTAAAAAAATTGTTTTAAAAACTCTAAAATACAGAGATACATATTTATCATGTACAATTTTTATTAGGAGCATTTCGCTCCATCTATTACCATTTAAAAAATAAAACTGTTTTTCCCTGATTAACAAATTTTATTACGCGACTGCTAAAATAAAAATTCTAGAATTATTATCATCTTTAAAAATAAACTGTAAATAAATTGTAAACAAGGAAAAAAAAGCAAAATTAGGAAAAACTGTATAATAGTTATGTTCTGTGAAGAAATATGTAATATGTAATTTAATAAATTAAACTTTCATAATTTTTACTTTCTTATACACAGTATAAGGAAGTATTGGAATCGTGAAAAAATCGTTGACGAGATTTTCGCGGAAATACGTGTTATGAGGTCCACTGAATCCATTTTGATCATTTTCCCCATGATGTCTGTGTATATGTGGATAGATGGATGTGTTCCGAATGTGCAATATCTCATGAACCAGATAAGATTTGTTAACGAAACTTGGTAATTATAAGTTTCATGAAAATACGAAGAACTGAGTTGATTTTGAATGAAACTGAAAAACCAGAAGAGGAAGTTTACTGGACACACAAAACAATAAATTTCATTTATTTAAAAAATGGAATCAGTTACGAAAAAAAGTTTCAAATAAAAGATGTTAGCAAAAATATTTGGAACATAAAATGTTATTTGCAATTTTCCTGTATATGCGTCTAATTTTGAGAAAAACTAATTTATATATTTAATAATATATTCTAATATCATAGTGGCAATAGAAACAAAAAACATAAGAAAAACGAACATCCTGTATATGCCTCATCAGTAAGTTAGACATTAGTAGTCAACATTATAAAAAAATTATACGTAAACAAATTTGATATTTTATGTTTCAAACTGCTGAATTACTGAAAAACTAAATTACATGTTTAATAATATTATATAACATTCATATAGTCTAAATATTAAATATGCAGTGTAAAAGAAAGTCGTGTGGAGACCACACCAGATTTTTTATATTTGGATGGAATTGTTGGAAGTAAACATAATTTATTTTACACGTGTAATGTCAGTATCAACATATCACATTGTTATTAAAGTATTTCCTTTTTGCTGATTGTACAGTTTTTTGGAATTTTTACAAGACATAAAAAGTATGTTATTATATGATAACATTGAAATATTTTAAATATAAAATTGAAAATAAACATCCTACCTGTGCTATTCGTTACGTATGTGCGCCCACGTGTGTACCTGATGTAGTTATTATTGATAATTAGTGTTATTTGTTCATTTTACCTCGAATTAAACAACAAAATTTGATAAAAATGCAAGTGCAAAATAAAGATAATATTTTATAAAAATTCTTATCTATTTATATTTACTATTTACTTTGCAATAGCCCATTGACTCGGATGATTATAAATTAATATTATAAAAAGTTCGGAATAATCTATAGGTGGACATCAGTTTTAAAATAATTACATACTTGCGCAATTATTGCAAGATAATAAATAAAGCAGAATTTTATGTTTAACGGCTAATTGCATGCATGTACATACAAATATTTGTATTTAACGCAGATAATATGAATATTTTAATCATGTTTACACGTACTTAATTTTGTACTAGGTTTTGAAAATACTGCATCGGTACAAACAAACTTACAGATATGCGTTAATAATTCGATGTATCATCTGATATTATTTTCAGTTTATGGGGTAGGTGGCTTAGTGGTAGCGAGTTGGCTTGTGCATTTGAGAAACCTGATTAGATTCCCACAGCCGATAAACAATTTCCACTGCCTTGTGGCTACCCCGCCATTAATATTCTTCAGGCAGATTCATAAAACGGATTAACGCTAATAACATTTTTAATATTATTTATAACTATGTTTCAAATGAAAACAGATCCAAGAGTTTTATTAAATTTGATGCTAATTAATAGTCTTTTTAACTCAAGTTAAAATAAACTTGTTTCTCACATTGGAAAGAGAGTTACAAACGAAATAAAAAATGGTGTTAGCGTTAATCTGCTTTATGAATCTGCCTGTTGGGGCTATAATATGACAGTTTGTAACTGCACTTCACGCGCAAAATATATCACTTGCCGAGACCTATTACGATAGAGTGCTACATCTAATAGGTAGAAGGCGTGTTGATATATTTATATTTATTTATTTTATTATTACTTTCAAATTGATAACTAATTTGATCACGTAGGGCCAAATTCATAGTCGTAATTCACACTCACTTCATTCTCACCTCACACTCAAAGTCGATGTAAGGCAACTAACTCAAAAATGTGTACAATTTGAGTTAGTTGCCTTAGTTACTTCGACTTTGAGTGTGAGGTGAGAATGAAATTCACTCTCACCTCATTCTCACCTCACACTCAAAGTTGAAGTAACTAAGGCAACTAACTCAAATTCTGGATAGTGGCTTAGTTACTTTGACTCTGAGTGCGAGGTATGAATGAGATGAGGTAAGTTACGACTATGAATTTGACTCTAAGTATTGAAACAATATGCAAAAAGATCCTATAGCTAACTCTAAATTGAAAGCAAATTCTTAGATATTCTTAATTTACCTGTTACTTAGCTGTTTCACAATCAATCATGGTTGTCATACACTTTTATATTTTATGTGATATTAATTAGCTATTTTATGACATGGGGTTTAATTGCACCATAAAGGTTAATTACTAGTAGTACAAGTATATTATATATTTATTTGTTAACAGTTCGAACCATATTTTTCATTTATATGACTTTGAAATATGAAGTTGTCAAGTTAAACAGTTTGATATTTGATACGTGAATTTTTTAGGTTAACTCGGTTTCATTTAATCTAAAAAAGGATAAGTTTAGAAATAAATGATTCAATTTTAATTTCAATGACTGTTCACAAATATAATAACATTGTATTTAAATTTGGAGTTAGTAATATTAGTGTTAGTATTTTAGTCTTTATCGGCCCAATTCTAAAATTTTTTTTAGGAAATTTTGAATTATTGTTTAACTAATCTTATTCTAGTCCGACTTTAAAAGTTAATCCAAATTACTTTCCTGAAACCAAATAGGTACTAATAAGATTATATAGTTTATTTAAACTTTATTGAGACTATAGCTAATTTGTTTGATTCAAAATTCAGAATTAGATCAAATTCTTTTGAAAGTTGGGCTGCTTAAGTCTTGACACAAAAGTGGCACTACCAGTTAATAAATATGTGTTACATTATTTCCAGGATTATAACACAAAATATTGGTCTGTTTGTATGCACGACATCTGAAATACACTTTGAAGTTTTTGAATAAAATTTTGTGTTTAAGCCTAAAATCAGAAAACTGATGTTAAGTTCAATAATGGATCTTATGTATGCAGTGACAATATTACTGTATTGATGGATTGTTTTAAATTTCTATGTTTTTTTGGTATTTAAATGGTAGAGTACAAAATTCGTAATATATAAAATTGTAACAAAGTGGTTTTGAGTTGACTGTAGATATCCTGCTGGTTTGCTTCCCGATTTTGTGCGATAAGATTCTGAAGAAAAATCTTATCGTGACAACGAATATGTGCGGTTATATGCAGTCGTCAGCCATCGTTGCACCCCTGAAAATACCACCCTTCACCCCGCTCAAAAACATAGCGTCTGTTTTTGAGCGGCAGAGTCAGTGATGACACGTTCGCCTCCTCGTCTGGTCAAGATGTGACCAGAACGCATCCGCTCCCGCTTTTCGCGCGGATATTTAGTATTTTACGCTTTAGCTTATATTCTGTTTTATTACTAATTACTCTATTAAGTTTGTTGCTAATAAAGTTATCTGTGTTTTGTTATTGTGTGCGTATTATTATTAACCAAATAATTGTCACTTCGCGCTTCCGGTTTAATTACGTTTGAATAATCGCCATCCAGAGAAACGATACGCACTCGCGATGTACAGATCCCCGTCGTGTTACAAAATGAACTATACTACAAGATTTAAAAAAAATATATAAATTAATTTGTTATGTAGTAAAGTTTTTCATATATTCAGAAAATAAACATTATGTATTATTGTTAGTGAATGCGTAATGTTTTGAAATTTCCATGTTCTAATAATAAAGAATTTTGAATAAAATTGAAGCTCACATATTATTTTAAGAATAAAATAAATCAAGAAGATATATTAAGGATGAATAAATGGTTTAATAGCTTGATTTTTTTTACTTACAACAGCTAGGCAACGTTTTGGCCAAGATTTGTGGCCATTTTGAAGTACGATAATAAATAATATTAAAAAAAATATATATATATATATATATATATATATATATATATATATATATATATATATTTTAAAATGAAAAAAGTAATTTAAGAACGAAAGTTAAATAACATGTCACATTAATATAAACTATTAGAAGTGAAACACTGACCTCTAATAGTCTATATTAAGGTGACATGTTATTTAATTTCGTTTCGTTTTTAAAATCTTAAATTACTTTTTTATTTTGAATATGTCCTTTAATAAGAATATATTGTTATAAATTTAATTTTTTAAATATTATTTTTGTGTGACTTGAAAATGGTCGTCACAAACCTTGACCATAACGACTTGTTTACATAAACATTTCATGTCGGTAATCCATTTATTCATCTTCATATATTATTGTCGGTGGGGAAGTTTTGTGTTAGCACAACTCTTAATTTTATTTGCTATTCTGTACAACAGAAACTTAATATCAATTATAGTAAGGAGGGACCTACAACTTACAGTAGAAACCAAACCACTTAGTCGCAATCGTATTTCTTGGATACAGGTTGAAGTCAGCGAGATATGAACGCGCGATCTCTTGCTTGATAGATGCAAGTTGTATTATTCACTGAGCTAACTGCCAGTGTTTTGACATATACATAAAATTTACGCCTATTCCATTTGCCATTTGATTCAGATCTAACTTACATTTACTGAACCAGATCACTTATTTATTTCGCTGACTTTATTTTCAGGTCTAGGATTACTGATTCTAACTTACCTTGAGGTAACCCACCCCAATAAGTACATCAGTTTGCTTAATATAGTTCATTTAATCAAGTGTCGAATTTATAAATAAATAAAAAAATATATCAGCACCTATTACTGAGTGTGGCAGTCTGCCGAAAGAGATCTCGGTAAGTGATATATTTTGCGCGTGAAGTGCGATTACCAGCCGTCAAATCACGACCTCCATAGATGTTAGTGGTGGGGGAGCCACAGGGGTATTTTTTTAAAATGGTGAAAATTGTTTGTCGCCTGTGGGAATCGAACCAGGGTTCTCAGGATCCACAGGCCGACTTGATATCACTGAGCTAGCTACCCTATTTACCTGAACTGATTTAAGTGAACCAAGTGACAAACAGAATACAGCTTTTGTTGATAGTTGTAACAAACACTGCAGCTTGGCCGAACTCTGGTGTCAAGTGACTCAAACTAGAATTAACCGAACTGAACGACTCATTCGGAAAACAAATTTACCACTCCTACTCCTTTAAAAAACAATCTGTTTCTTATTTCCTCCGCCCAAAACAAAATCGCTTCCAATTCTTCATTTCTGTAAACATCTCATCCATTTGCAACGATCCACAGTCAGCACTCTTCCATGCAAATGATGACTCTTGTTCTTGTCTGTGTCTCATGTGGAACCGCGCCAAATCCCCGGCCTGCCACGATGTTATGTATATTGTAGATTGTGTTGAGATACGAAGCAACATACGGTCTCTGTTAGCACTGGAAGGATTGTAAAGAACTAGCAGCGTGAACTCGAAGATATTATATTATTTACGAAGTGTGGATTTAGTAAGAATGAGGTTAAATATCAATCAATTATATGGGGAAGATATAACATCTTGTTTAGAACGTCTCCAGATATGGGAAGTCAAATACGAGGTGCTACCAAAAAGTTGCCTAATTAATTATTTTTTTTAAAAGCTGTATTTATTAAAACTTCAAATCAACAAAATATCTCCTTAAAAATAATCCCCACCTACAGTTCTCCACTTGTCCCATCTTTTTTTCCACTGTTCAAAACACTTTTTGTAGTCATTTTTACTTTCTTATACGCAGTATAAGGAAGTATTGGAATCGCGAAAAAAATCGTTGACGAGATTTTCGCGGAAATACGTGTTTTGAGGTCCACTGAATCCGTTTTGATCATTTTCTCAATGATGTCTGTGTGTGTGGATGGATGGATGGATGGATGGATGTGTGTCCGGTCGTGCAATATCTCATGAACGAGATAAGATTTGTTAACGAAACTTGGTAATTATAAGTTTCATGAAAATACGAAGAGCTGAGTTGATTTTGAATGAAATTGAAAAACCGGAAGAGGATGTTTACTGGACACACAAAACAATAAATTCCATTTATTTCAAAACTGGAATCAGTTACGAAAAAAAGTTTCAAATAAAAGATGTTGGTAAAAATATTTGGAACATAAAATGTTATTCGCAATTTTTCTGTATATGCGTCTAATTTTGAGAAAAACTAATTTTTATGTTTAATAATATATTTTAATAATCATAGTAGCAATAGAAACAAAAAACATAAATTTTAATTTTCGGTTTATCTAGTTATCTAAATCTTTTTTTGGAAAAACAAATGCATCATTAAAATGGTCAACTAATTTGGCAACTTTGCTTCAATTTAATCGACTTTGTATCTCACGGTTTTAAGAAAAACTAATTTATATATTTAATAATATATTCTAATAATCATAGTAGCAATAGAAACAAAAAACAAAAACATGTTTAACATTCATATGTCAAACAATAATTGCCAAACGCAAGGAGCAAGTCATAAGTAAATGTTCAATTCAGCGTTTTTGATGCTACATTAATTTCATTGGTCTAATAGTAAGTAATTTTATATATCTATTTCTATTAATATAAGTTCATTTATATAAATTTTGTTAAGAAGTTGATTATCTGTTATGAAAATTAAAAAGAAATCAGTAAAATCCCAAAATTTTTATAAATTCAAATAAATGCTGAATTACTGAAAAAGTAAATTACAAGTTAATTAATATTATATAACATTCATATACTCTAAATATTAAATATGCTGTGTATAAGAAAGTCGTGTGGTGACCACACCAGATTTTTTTCAATAGCGCATAGAACCTTCTGCGATATAGTTTGAATCTTCTCAACAGTCTCAAATCTCTTCTTTCAGCTTGATTTTTATTTTTGGGAAGATGAAAAAGTCGCAAGGAAAGAGGTCTGGAACATTTGTTTACGTGAATATCAAAAATTCGCGGAAACGTAAGATGTATTGGCCGGTGCATTTGCAGCAATTCTGCGCATCTCCAGTTCGTCCGCCAAAATTCTTTGGACGTGTCATGTAGCCTTCCAATTTTATTACAGATGCCATGAACTGATTGTCGACGGTCTCGAAGAATTGTTTCATGCACAATTTGGATGTTTTGGCCATTG
Organism: Pterostichus madidus; assembly: GCA_911728475.2. Classification (NCBI taxonomy): domain Eukaryota; kingdom Metazoa; phylum Arthropoda; class Insecta; order Coleoptera; family Carabidae; genus Pterostichus; species Pterostichus madidus. The sequence continues at coordinate 10,865,051 of OU452313.1, read as the reverse complement.
ATTCCAGTTGAAGGGCGTCCAGAGCGCTCATCGTCTTCCACACTCATCCTTCCATTCTTGAACCTTTTAAACCATTGAAAGGCTTGGGGTTTTCCCATGACTTCATCACCAAATGCTTCTTGAAGCATTGGTGAGTTTCGGTTGCCGTTTTCTCGAGCTTGAAACAAAATGAAGCAGTTCATTAGATTTATGAAACGTCAAAAAATAATCTACATAACAATTTTTCATTATTACTTATGATACAAACATCTCACCGATCATTTAAGCTCATCTCTCTAAATGTACTGGTTGTTAGGAAAGAATTCTGCTCTGACAATTTATAATAAAGTACTTTTGTATAACCAGATACTTAAGCCTATATGGACATATGGCATCCAGCTGTGGGGTTGTGCCAAAAAGAGCAATCTATAAATAATACAGCGAATACAAAACAAAGTACTAAGGAGCATTGTTAATGCCCCCTGGTACCTTAGAAACAGTGACCTCCATAGGGACTTGGAAATGGACACCGTTACTCAGACCATCAGTAAATTCGCAAGAAGTCATAAACAGAGACTCCTCCATCACGTAAATGTTGAGGCCATCCAGCTCCTTGACAATACCAATCAGACCAGAAGACTCAAGAGAACCAAACCTCTGGAGCTAGTTTAATATCGTGTTAGTGAAAAAGCAGAGCACAGTGTGCGTTTACATGTTAATATTTGTGTAATAATGTTGTTAGAAACTAAGGAATACTAATGAGTAAATCTTTAGCCTAAGTTTTGTAGTATTAGTTTAAGTTTGCACAATACTACTTATTGATCAAGTAGATCAGATTGTATTTTTTTCAAAAAATACCTTGGGGTATTTTAATAAATAATAATAAAAAAATTTCTCTAAGAGTAGTCGAACTAAAAATAAGTAATAAATTATTATTACGTTATACTGCTTCTTCTTTCTTAATATTGATTAGATATCCAAATTACAAATTTTCTTATATTTGTTTATTTTGTTCTTAATGTGCTAACAAAAACAATTAACATTCGACAAAAATTCCCAAGATTGTTCTTTTATCTGTGAGTCACAACTTCAGTAAATTACACAAAAGTTAATTAATTACTAAATGATCTAACGAAATTTTAGTTTTATTAAAAAACACACACATGTCAAAATAGATACGAACGAAAATAAGATAATAATAATTTTAATTCTTTAACAATGGCAAATTTAAATTGTAGATCCTAAAGCTCTACTTACAATAGACCACTAGAAAATAAAAATTTTGGTTGCTTCCGAAATTGCACCTATTTATTTCATATATTTGATTCCAACTTATATTTTTTTATTAGAACGTGTTGTTAAATATTACTTTAAAAAGCAATTATTATTATTTTAGTGCTGTTATTCCAATATTTCTTTTATTAATGAAATTTACTGTTTTAGTTGATAACTTATAATAATTTTATGACGTGTAGTTTCGAGTTTTACTACAAGAACTTTTATTTATTTATAATAAATGAAATTTTAAAAACGCTTATTTTGTTTATATTTTATATTGTGAACCGTTTGGTAAATAAATAAGGTGTGCGAGAACATCTCTGCTGTAATAAAATACCGAAATTAAAACGACCCTCTTGCATCCCGAAGTAATAAAAGAGCAAAAACGCCAACGTTTACTTACAACCAATCATAAAACCACCCTAACCCTAAAATATCTTTACATTTCCGCCATCTTGGCTGCGGCCATTGCCCGTCAGCGCCGCATGGCGGCCATTCAACGAACTAATTACTAATTTCGCGCCGTATTGTTCTCAACACGTACGCTTCTCGCTAACCAATTGTTTGCGAAACGTGAAAAATGTTCGTCGCTTTAAATGATTTACCGTTTCGGTTGGAAGGGAACTCGAACCGGAAGCAAACAGACGACGCGATGTGATAAAAAAACCGGTAATTTACGGGTGTTGCGACGGTGCTAAATGGTTCATGGTTTGTACTGCGTATTTTATTGGTTTATTGATATAAATTACAAGTATTGAATGACGTTGTTTCGTTGTATTAATGAATAAGAATGGAAGGAATTAGATTCCTTTTCGTTTAAATTACTCTCGATTTAAAACTCAAGTACGTTTCTGAATTGCAAATACGATCATGCTGCATGCTGCTGATGCATTTAATATATTTTTCAATTATCGAAAACAACAAAACAACAATTTTTATACATATTTTAATATTTTAATTTATAAATACAGAAAATATCCCAAGAATTTTATCATTAAAAATAACATTCTTGTGTACAAAATAAAACACTTAGATTAAACGAGCGAGTCCAACGGCGATGAAACGATAACAACACGTAATACTTCGTGATCGGTGATAATGATGCGTGATCCACATAAAAAGGTATATAAATGCACAACAAACAATCCAGTATCGCTCTCAGATCACACAAATATTTGATTTGAATTTGTGCTGTTTAGACCATTGCCGTTTTGCTCATGTTATGAGTAAAAATATATATAGTTGTTGCATAGTCCAATATTTTAATACTACTTCGTTTCGTTGTGTCTGGGTCCATCTTCAGATAAAGTGATGAATAAATCCACGTTGCTATTGACGAACAAAGACCTAAAAATGCGGATCAGGGCGTAATGGCGGCATACGATCTAGGTCGTTGATCCTCCAAGAAACCACAAAAAAAGACTTATCTGTTAAATAAATTCAAAATATGGTGTTAATAAAGACAATAAATATCATTATTTGTAATGTGCCATGATTTCCATGCAATATTTTTCACTTATCTGATAACTATGATACTTTATCCGAATATGGAAAAATTGATTCCAACTAAACAAAACAATGAATTGTCATTATTTTAAATGGTGTAGGTTTGCATTAAAGTCATCAGTAATCCATTTGAATAATATTATTATTATTAGGTCATTAATACGTCGGACGTTTCGAGATACAACGCATCTCTTCATCAGCGACTAAAAATACAAAAAATAAACATAAAATATCTAAACATAAAACACATCATCAGCAATAATTACCAGCAAATAGTCGTAAAAATAACAAAAAAGCATCAAAAATAACAGGCAAAGCCGTAGTCAAAAAATATATAAAACTTAACAACAAGGTACAAAACTAGTCACATGTTATAAAACGGAAGTGCCATAACCTTAAAAACAGCAACTTCAAGTAAAACAAAACCACTGCAGTCAATCTAAAAACAGTCAAGATCTAAAAAACCATAAAGGTCTAAAATAAAAAAATATAAATGAAACGTGACAAAGTAGAATATAAAAAAATAAATAAAAATAACTAATAAATAAAAATAGCAAAGCAACAACAAAAAGCACAACATCCATTAAATATTATTCAAAAGTGGTTTAAAATAATCTATAATAAAATCATAATTAGTTTTAAAATTAATAGTTTTTTGCTGTAGATTATTATTAGGCTTATGGTTGATATATAAAGATTCCAGAACTAGTCTTTTTTGTAAATTCGTTTCATGATGAAGTATTTTGGTTTCTTTGAAATTGAACTTGTGTCCTAGGTGACAATGGTGTCTGCTGAGAGCACTGTAGCCATCATCAAGGAGTCGGCAATGGTATTCGTGTTGGTAAATTCTCTTCTTGAGAGGCTGTTTGGACTCACCTATATATCGTTGGCTGCAGCTGCCACATGTGATCTGGTAAATGTGATTCTTATTCGCCTCTACCTACACCATTTAAAATTTATCTGGAAAAGTCAACACCTATCTCTAAATTGTCATTATTATATATTTGTATTTTCCTTTTTTGTATGGGTTTAATGGCTCAGTGGTATCAAGTCGGCCTGTTGATCCTAAGAACCATGGTTCGATAACTACAGCTGACAAAACATTTTCACCAATTTAAAATTATCCCTGTGGCTCCTCCATCACTAATATCTTTGGGGGTCGTGATTTAAAGGCTGGTAACCGCACTTCACCCGCACAAATATATCACTTACCGAGATCTGCTTCAGCAGAGTGCCACATCCAGTAATGGGTAAAAGGCGTGATGATGTATTTATTTATTCTGTCATTTAAGTAAAAAAGCATTTAATAGATTACTAGAGTAAGATTATGCTTATGTTGAGAGCTGGAAATTGCTGAATTTTTTCAACGAAAATAGAAATAAAAAACCAACAGTTACTATGTTAAGATGTGTAAACGGAGCGTTTCATACACTGTATAATCCTATAATTAATTGAATAAACCTAAAGTGAAACTATCACAACCACAGAGTAAATAAATATACAGAGTGAATGTAAGCATGTTTGATGGGCGAGGGACGCATTGCCATGAAGCGGAAGGGGTATCCACGAGAAAACGCGGGAGCGCCATCTTAGTTTGCGCCACATTATCTAATATCTAATAGAAAATCATTGTATTTTTTTAACAGTATGTTACACATAGTATAAACATGTACTAAAAACACAAAATGTTAATTAAAAACTTAAATAAACAGTGAATATAATCACTTTTTATCATGCATGAAATTTCTGTCTGGCGCAAACCAAGATGGCTACTTCAAAACTAAGTGGCTACAATTGTAAACAACACCCGCCCTCTGTTGTTTTATTTCCTCTGTGATCACAACCGTCACTGTCTGAAACATCATTCCACCAAATCATTCTAAACGATGATGCACACAACAATGCAGACATCCGTGCCGTTCCCAAAGATCGATTCGTGTTATCTGTAATCTAGGGCAGCAACGAACGAATACTGAATTCCAGAATAATTGCGAATTTAAGTCTTGGACTTGGTGAATTGGGCCAGAAAACTTACACTCAAATAAATCTTCTATATTCAATTAAACATCATCACTAATTGATGCCATTAGCTCCATTTCGCTCAGTTTACCCTTTTTTGATTTCTTACTGCTGGATTGTATCTCTTGACCAAAGTGAATGGAATTGCGGATTTGCGGAAGTCGAAGTATCACTAGAGAATTTGACGGATTTTATTGAAGGATGATGTTACTGGCGGTTTTAATTTTGACGCCTAATGTACTTTTAAATAAAATAGCATCACCGTTGATTGATTAGTATTTCACAAGATTGACAACATTTTTCGGAAAATTGTAGTAATCAAATTATTAATCAGTAGAGAATTAGCACCGATCAAGTCTTACAAAAAGTAGGAGAAAAAAGGACACTGTATGAGATTATTTTGAAAGGGAAGATAATGTGGTTGGGCCATGCGTTGAGATAAGATACTCTAATGATGGATGTAATAGAAGAAACAGTAGATAAAAGAGGCAAGAGGAGGAGGAAGATGGTAGACGACCTGAAAGAAGAATGAAGTTATGGTGAATGAAAAGGCTGGGTATGAGTAGTATAAGTTGGAGAAAGCATTTAGGACCTGCGTCAAGCAGATAACTATTGATGAGAGAAACTTAAAACCAAATACGAGGGCAGGGTGAAAAGTCCCTGAAAAATAAAACAAATGGCGCCATAATCGCAAATCTCATGTGATATTTGTGATGTACCATCATGGAAAAAAGTGAATTTCGCGTCTTGATTAAACATTATTTCTTGCGTGGAAAAAACATTACGCAAACCAAAGCATCGCTTGTTAAACACTATGGGGACTCCTCACCATCGATTTGAACGATTCACAAGTGGTTTACACAAAGGACGCCGAATGTTCTGGTCGTCCAATTGAGGTTACAACGCCAGAAATCGTCGATAAAATCCATGGTATGATATTTGATGATCGGCGAGTTAAAGTGCACGAGAATGCTGAGGCTATGAGCATCTCAACCGAACGGGTACGGAACATTTTGCATAAATTTTTGGATATGAGAAAGCTATCTGCCAGATGGGTGCCGCATTTGCTCTCTGTTGACAAGAAGCGCGACCGTGTGACAAGTTCAAAGGAGTGTTTGGCGATGTTCAAGCGCAATAAGAAGGACTTTTTTCTCCAGATTTGCTTGAAGAAATGGCTCGGCGGAAAGAGATTTGGCTCCAACGATGAGATCATCGCTGAGACAAACGCCTATTTTGAAGAATTGCCAAAATCGTATTGTTTGGAAGGAATCGAAAAATTAGAAAAACGTTGGACGAAGTGTATCGAGCTACAAGGAGATTATGTTGAGAAATAAAATATGTTTTGACCAAATAAATCATTTCTTGTTTAATTTTTCAGAGACTTTTCACCCTGGCCACGTATGCCTAATAATATTAATTAGTATCGTTCGTTATTGAACATTTAATTTTGTTAACAAAAAGAATAGAAGAAGCATTAACATTTTCATAAATATGTTTTACGATAACGCTCATGTAAGCATATTAGTGATAGCATGGATTGTCTGTAGCCCGGATTACTGTATCTCGAAATTCTGGCATCCTGATAAACCGGACGCCGGAATTTCACCCGCCGATTTTACTTAAAATTTACGTACTACAATTTTAACTGAGGAGAGAAGTACAAATTTAACAATAAATGATACAAGATTTCAAGTGTCTCTATTGCTTAATTAAATTATCTATAAGTATGTACCTATCTACTTTTTGTCATAATATTGTAAGATTACTTATTTGTTAGATATGTGGTTACTGAATAAAAATGACCCTTTAAAAAGTGCCATATTTAATTTAAGTTAATTTATTTTTATGTAACCATATCAAAAATACTAAATTTTGTGACTAAAAGTTGTATTGTATGATTCAACCGAATTTATTGCGTTATGTACCTCCTGTCAAAGTCAACATTTTTATTTTAAATTAATTTGGACATTTATTTATATATTATTATTACTTATTAGGATCAGGAAATTCGAATTCCATTCAAGCTAAATTATATATAAACTACCACACTGCGGCTCGGTCAGTCCGGCTCCTGTACTGTAATTTGGATTAAGTTCCTGTTGTAGCATAAATAAATAAATAAACATTATAACAATTATCAGTCTTCCTAACCTAATAAAAATATTATTTAGCATTGACAATATCAGATAATACTCATCAATAGGCTGAACTTTCAAAAAAGTTTTGACCCCGCATGATTTGATACTCTCAGAACCATTCTAAAAGAATTTGAACTGTCAATTCCAGGTTATATCGAATAAAGTACTGACAGTTCTTGGAATGGTACCTATAATGCTCATGCGCACTGGCTTGGGAATTAATGATACGAACAAATCTATTATTGTGATTGAAAAAAAAACATATTATTTTTCAATTAAATTTTTGTTGATTGTTACTTGTTTTAAATATGTGTAAAAAGGTCGAGTTGATTTAAAGTATACGCCGCACAAAATGGGTTGACAATTACTTCATTATATATCCTTATAGTAGAGGACACGACTCATTTAATTCCTATTATTAACTTATTAATTTGATTAGAAACCATGAATAATGATTTTGTTATTATGACAGGTAGCAATACATAATTAGAATTTAAGAATTCTGAATGCATATTGATAAACACATGTAAATAAACAGGAAGATATTACGTCGTATATCTTCAAACCTATCAACTAAAATGCAAACGAAATACATTTAGCTTTTTTGACGTACATTAAAAAAGAAAATAACAGATACGCAATAAATATCTAATATATACCACCATAGAATTCAGTGCGTATTTGACACGGACTATATGTTGTGCGCAGTAACATCTCAATCCCAAATAAGTAAAAATTAACTTGAGAAAAGACGCATACAAATATAGAATACGAAGTAGGGACAAGGATATAAATACAAAAAGTTTTAGAAAACAAGTTAACGTAGACACCCCGTCCTAGATTTCTGTGCGATATCAGGGTTGTACTGGCCCATTGGGCAGCCGTCCAAATGGGTTAACATATCACCAGGTTTCGTTTCAAAACATTATTAATAACAAAACAATCAGAATTCACTTAGTTCACAATCGCCAAATCTCTACCTGAATAAAATCTAGAGTGAATATTGATGGCATCACGCTAATATTCAATTTGAGGAAAATTGGAACACGTTAGTTTTGGAAATTTATTACTGAGCACACTAACAAACGGAAAAATACAAATGTATAATAACAAGAATTACTAGCAAAATTAATTGTTTTCGTTTTGTTGGAGTCAGTTTTTCCATTTTCGGATAAGGCGTCACGTAACTATTTGCCTGATACGCTAAAAATATCGCATGAAATCATGACACAGGATAAAAATTACACTCACCATCTTTATCGATTCCATATTTTTAATTTATTTTAATTAACTTATGTAAAATGTAGTTTTGTGTTGTCGTTAGTTGAAGTTTTAATATTAGTTTCATTTATCATTTATCTTTTTGTTTCAAATTTAAGTACATAGTTCATATGTTCTTCTAATATTGTATATTTTTTTTAATAAAAATTACTTTTCTGTTAGTCTAATATTCGTCAATTATACTTTTATTATCTTCTTTATTGTAAATATTAATTCTATTATTATTCATTTTTATTCTTTTTAGTACTTAGTTATTCGGTTAGTAGCAAATTGTGACTTTATCGTACTATAAATTTTTGTCATTATGAGTGCACTCTTATTTTAAAATCCTAATAGTAATTTAAGTATCAAGAGCAATTTAAGATTGTTTTTGAAATTGAAATCTCCAATACATTCGATACCGGTAGGACACTTGCACTGGTATGCATAGTCGTTCGCCCAGCGACGCGCTGAGGAAGCGCCCATAAGCGATACACTTGGCGAAACGCTGGCGAACCGCTGGCGAACGACTATGAATGCTAGTGTAACTGACCACAATATATGTTATGTTTTTTGCACCATCGACTCAATAAGAAAATAAAAAAATTGAAACATTTGAAAATTATTTTAATATTTCAAAAATTGTTGAGAGTTGTTAAATATTCATTTATTTATCGCCTTCTGATCGGTAACCAATTATTTTTCTAGAACTGTGCGATTTTTTTGTTATTATGTAACTATTATTGCCTTGGTTACGTCCGGAAAGTAGACAAATGCAAACCAATTGCGTTTCTGTAAGCAAAGAAACACTAGGGCTGAAAGTAATTTGTATTTTACGCAATTGTCAAAAGAAAATATAAGTGAGAGATTTACATTTCACGCCAAGCACGGAATTTCATATTTGATGTACATACGCTTATGGAAGACGAAGAAATATGCAGTGATATATTTTGACGTTTATAACCATAATTTTAAACTGCAATATATCTAATCTGTAGGTACACATCACATTGAGCATACAAGAACTTAACTATATCAGTATTAAATATGATAATTAATAAAAATAACCCGTGTCGAAAAAGGTTACGTGCTCGTGCAAATTCTGTTCTTGCATGCAACAAGCCTTTTTCGGCACTTTTTATAAAAATAACTATTTTATTCATTTTGTACCTTGATAATTTGTATTTCAATATTTTCTTCTATCTGTCATCATTTTAGAATTATAATTATTTAAACAATATCATTAGATTAAAATATAAATCTATCATTACCCCATTTGGCCATTATTGGGTATGCCCTAGCAGATCTCAGTAAGTGATATTTATCATTAGAATTACCACCTATGGCCCTTATAACTTCCTTTATAACAAAGTTTAAACTGCTCTCATGTTTTTGTTTGCTAAAAATGCATCAGAGCGAACTAGGACAAAATACGGTATAAGGTATTTCTAAAAACAACTTTTGACATCGTACCTTTTGTTGTGTAACGTTTCTAAATTATACTTGAGAAAAATTCGTGAAATAAAAATGATAAATAATGTACTTCTTTCTATCTTATTGGGATATTCAACTACTAACAGATAGCGGAGACAAAGGCACACTTTCAGTTGGCTTACCTTTACTGTCACTTGTGTTTCTTTATTTTTTGTTGTATTTTCTATTTGTTAGCAGTGTTTTTGATTAATTTATATAGAATCAAGTTGTTGTTAGTTGTAGTTTTAGTATTAGTTTCATTTATCGTTTAACTTTTACATACAAATTTTAGTAGTAGTTAGATTCTTTTAATAGTGTAGGTTTTCTTGGTATAAATTAGTATAATATTAGTTAATTATAGTTTTATTTAAAATATTAGTCTTATTATCATTTACTTTTATTTATTTTCCAAATATTTAGTAGCAAACTGAACCTTCGTTGTAGTTCCAATTAGCGCATTCTTATTAAAAAATCCTAATATTTATACTATGTTCTTTTAAAATAATTTATAATAATTTTAATAACAAATACAGGAATAATAATACAAAATATAAATTTTGTTTTGCAGTAGATGTGAGATAAATAAAAGTATAAACATGTTTATCACCAAAAAATATTGCACATAGATGAACGGATAATAACTGCGAGGTAATTGAATTTTTATGTAGAAAAACAACGTATTATCCCATCAAGGATATCCGGAAAAACATGACGTGAAATAACCCTGCTCTTAACCCAGTTTCCACGTTAATCAATATTTCCAAATAAAAATACGACGGTGTTTATTTACGAGCTGAAATGTTTGTGACAGAATCGATCCACCAACCTGTTAATAATACACAAACGTAACGTAACTTCATTAGAACGTAGTATGACCTATGACCTTCCGTTATATTTAACTATAAATAATACATATTTATTAGTTTATTTCATTGTTCTAGAACGTCACTGCGCACTTTTATTCGACAAATAGACAAGTTCAAATATTGAGCGAGTTATTATGCTTTGTTTGTAAGTCTTTTGTTAATTTCTAACGTACATGATATTTAAATATGTGCACTTTAATTCATTAATTAGAAATGTGCGTTGTTCTTTTGTTCGCTTTGTTGATAGTTACTCAGAATTGTTGGCAAGGAGACAAATCTGTGATTTATGAAGTGTTGATACGTTTATTTACAAAGTTTTTGTATTTATATTTACAACTGTACTTTCGTACTTTACTTCTTTTTGAAAATATTTATAGCACGTTTATCAACACATAGGTAAATACAACATGCAAACGTTACAACTATTGCCGACGTTTGTATTTAGCGAAATGCAGAGAATTGTACCAATTTTTGTGGTACCAAAATAATAGATTTGTAAACATATAATTGTTTTGCTAACATTAAAATAGTAAAAAAAATAAACATTACTCCATCTATTAATTATATATTATTAAATAAGAAAAAAAAGAAAAAAAAATTCCAACACTTGTCAAAGTTCCACAAAATTCAGCATATTTGAATCAACTTATCAGGCCATCAGCAAACGGCTCGTCAGTTCAGCTTTATTCATAGATACGTTTCGTCCTTTATTTATTCATTGCTATTCAGCAGTTTGCCATTTTTGTCAGTAGATGGCACCACGGATTACTCCGAAGCTCTCATGTCATGTTACAGGCTTACATAGTTTAACATCCCTCAGTTCAGCTTAAAAAGTATCACAGTTCACTAGCCCCTAGTTGGTTAGTTGATGGCACCATACTGATAAGTCTCTAAAGGACGAAACGCGTCTATGGTTAAAGCTGAACTGACCAGCCTTTGATGATGACCTAATAAGTTGATTCAAATGTGCTGTAATTTTGTGGAACTTTGACAAGTGTTGGAATTATTTTTTTTTCCTTTTTTTCTTATTTTATTAAGACTTAGTTCCACATCGCAATTGACAATTTGTCTTTGTATTATATATTGTTACTAGAAATAAATAGAAACGATTTTTTTAACGTAGCATTAGTTTTATACTATTAATAACCACTGAAGAAGAAAATTATGTGTTCAAATTGAATTATAAAGGGAACAAATACTTGAGATACCACCAAGATTCGAACCTGGGACCTACGAATTCCGCTACTAAATACGGTCATTTTGTCTTCATCAATTGTTAAGTATTTACTTATATACTAATTAAATCACCTTGTATTTTCTTTTCGAATTCGAATATTAAAATTCTATACATATCAAAATACCAATAAGCATAATTTTTTCTCAAGTAGTTTTTTCGGATTATGCGCTATTCTAAAATTTTCATGGCCTTCTGATACTTGACAAAAATATTATTTTTTATTTTTCAAATATCCAGTACTACAAGACATGTTAGTATAAATTGAAACTTTCTAAAAGTAAAATTTAATTTTAAACAATTATTTATTCTTGTACTTTTGCTTTAAAATATATAGGAGAGCACATTTTTGAAATTCTATGTTAAACTTCTATGTTCCGTATTTAATAAATTATAAAATAAATAAATATATCATCACGCCTTTTACCCATTACTGGGTGTGACACTCTGCCGTGGCAGATCTCGGTAAGTGATATATTTATGCGCGGGAAGTGCGGTAACCAGCCGTCAAATCACGCCCCTTAAGATGTTTGTGGTGAGGGAGCCACAGGGGTAATTTTAAATTGGTGAAAATGTTTTATCGGCTGTGGGTATCGAACCAGTGTTCTTAGGATCCACTGAACCATTACCCCATAAAGTATAATTGTCAAAATAATACCGAATGTGGTAATAATCTAACACTATGAACATAGTTGGGGATAATTTTTGTTCAAAAAAACAACAAAATTTTAAATTATAAATAAATAAATAATAATATATCATCACGCATTCTACCCATTACTGGGTGTGGCACTCTGCCGAAGCAGATCTCGGTAAGTGATATATTTTGCGCGAGAAGTGCGGTTACCAGTCGTCAAATCACAGCCCCCAAAGATGTTAGTGGTGGAGGAGCCACAGGGACTGCTTTTGAAATTATGTAAATTGTTTGTCGCCTGTGAGAATCGAACCAGGGTTCTCAGGATCCACAGGCCGAATTCATACCACTGAGTTAGCCATCCCATAATTTGAAATTATGAAACCTTAAAAATCTTTTACCTTACGGTATGTTATATTATGTTATTCTTATGCTATATAAAATATAAATTATGCATTAAAATAAAAATTATTTGAAGAAAATTGCTACTTCCTTATTCTTTAGAAAAACATAATTAAATTGTCCAACTAAAATAACAACTTTTGTCTAATTTAACCGAAGTTGTATCTCTTATAGTTCCCAAGATCCCAATGGTGGGCCTCATAAAGGAGCCAACCTTGTTCAGTGGTATAATAATTTAAGAAAACAGTTCTTAATTTTCAATTCAAATAATCTAATTTTAGATTCAATATAAAATGAAAATGTTTACTTTTTGCTCGTAAATAATTGCAAATATTATTTGCAAAAATAAAAAATTAAACATAAACAAAAACGTAAATACCGAGAACAATAACAACAAATGAAATTCTCGTTCTTGCTGAAGACTTGAGATTGGTCACGATTACATTTTGCAACTATTATGACGTAGTCAATGTGATTTTTTGCATCATGAGAAGGTGAAACGTAGTCTAACAACAGTTGTAGTTCGCTCCGCGATTAAATCTCATAACGGGATATGGCAAGAGAGAAATTTGATTTAAAAGGTTTTGCACAACCTGTTTTTATTTACTAATGTATAACACTTGTTTTTAATATCGCTGGTCGAGTTATTTTTGCATTATGTTGTTGACAAAGTTGTATGCACTGATAAGAAAACTGTTGTTGAAACGTTGAAAGCCGGAAATGTAACATAATTGTGATAACTGAGGTGACAGAATCATAATAATAAAAATCTAAATATAGTCATTCAAGATCTGCAGGCCATTTTATAATGTACTTGGCATAATTTAAATTAATGCTTGCAGCATTTTGCTGTTACTACCATTATTTTTTCCTTTGTTGTAATATGCAAAAATAATTCCTGTTTTCGTAAGTACTTTAGATTTTATTTTTATTTATAACTGTGCTTATAATTATTATTTTGTCATTTTCATTTTTTAAACAATGACAATATAAGTCGAGTTAAATAGGGAAAGAATTATGTTATTACAACTAAGATTTTTGTCAACGGCCATGGCTGCACTCGTTGGACCTGATCTAAGCGATAACGCGAGTTATGTAACGTTGCGCGCGGGTAGTACTTGGATGGGTGACCGTCCAGAGAAACTCGCGTTGCTGTTGACCAATAACATCTAAAACGCAGATCAGGGCGTAATGGCGGCATATGACCTGAGTAGTTGGTCCGACAAAGAAGCCACAAAAAAAAACTAAGATAACAAAAAAAAACAAGCAAATTATGATGTTGTTTTCGTCAGATATATTGAATTAGTGTAGCAATCAAATTTTTACTATTTGTTCAGTTCACCAACAAATTTAATAACGCAATTACTTGTCTTCCCATCTGATATGGCTTCTGAACTACACTATTCTACGAGGGCAGGGTGAAAAGTCCCTGAAAAATTAAACAAGAAATGATATATTTGGTCAAAACATATTTCATTTCCCAACAATCTCCTTGTAGCTCGATACAGTTCGTCCAACGTTTTTCTAATTTTTCGATCCGTTCCAAATAATACGATTTTGGCAATGCTTCAAAATAGGCGTTTGTCTCAGCGATGAGCTCATCGTTGGAGCCAAATCTCTTTCCGCCGAGCCATTTCTTCAAGTTTGGAAATAGATAAAAATCGCAGGGGGCCAAAAAGTCCTTCTTATTGCGCTTGAACATGTCACACGGTCGCGCTTGTTGTCAACAGAGAGCAAATGCGGCACCCATCTGGTAGATAGCTTTCTCATATCCAAAAATTTATGCAAAATGTTCCGTACCCGTTCGGTTGAGATACTCATAGTCTCAGCAGTCTCGTGCACTTTCTCTCCGATCGTCCAATATCATACCATGGATTTTTATCGACTTAGTGGTTAAAGCATCAGCCCGGCAAGCTGAAGGTCCTCGGTTCGAGTCTCAGGGCGTCTCCCGAATTTTTCTGTCATAAACTTTAAATTTATCAAATTCAAAGTCATTCATATGATTGAAAACTCATGAAATTTAGTTTAAAAATCGTAGTTTCAAAATTTAGGGAATTTTGTGTTAGTTCGTGATACTGATGTGATGTTTAAAGATTAAATTGTTTAAAATTTTCAAGTTACTTAAAGTGAAAATGAGAGTAGCCGATTTTTCTTGTAGCTCACCTGAAATAAGTGAAATTGCTGAAAATACCGTCAAAAATTTACTTTCTATCAAGTCTAATCTTTTTTGACATGATTTTTCAGCAGTCACAAACCTCAAAAATATAAATTTTACTGCATAGCACTCAAATAAGCTATTGACGAACTCTTTTACGTGCCATAGAAAATAGTTATTTGTGTATTAAGAGCGTAAAGTGATTCTTTATTACTCGCGCACGGTAATTGAGAGAGTTGCAATAGTGCAAGGGGAATAATTAAATTGATTGTTTTTTATGTTTCTCAACAGCTAAGTCAAAAAATAATTTAATTAAATATAGCTCGAGAGTTCCATAAATTAGAAAATAATTCTCCAGTATCTTTCTCCAACTTGTTGCCATTTTGCAATAGCCACACAAGCCCTACGGACAACAAGTTTTCGATAGAACTGTCAAATTAGTTTCAATTTATTCTCACTCTCTTGTTATATTATTACTAATAATAACTATATTCGGTTTAACCAATTCGTATTCAAATATTAAAAAAAAAATCTGTTTGGTTGTCTCATTTCTGTACCAATCATAATATTTTGGTCAAGAATGAGTGAAATTTTAAAGCACCAATGTATATTTACTTGTTCCTTAGTAACCATAAACTTTACAACTGAAAGCATAAATGTGAACTTTTACAGAGGTTCTAAACGTATCGGGTTTAATCCCAGTCCTTCACTAGGTCTAAGAATGAAAATTTTAATTGCGAAATAGTCTCTGCGTCTTTTCTCTTCTATTGTTTAGGAATACCGTTATATAGGCATCATGATAATGGGATGGCTAGCTCAGTGGTATGAAGTCGGCCTGTGGATCCTGAGGTCCCTGGTTTAATTCCCACAGGCGACAAATTTTCATAATTTGAAAAAAGCTATCCCTGTGGTTCCTCCGCCACTAACATGTTTGGGGGCCGTGATTTGACGACTGGTAACCGCACTTCACGCGCAAAATATATCACTTACCGAGATCTGCTTCAGCAGAGTGCCACATCCAGTAATGGGGAGAAGGCGTGATGATATATTTATTTTATTTTTATTTATAATAAAAAAATGTCATCTGTTGAAATTCTTTTCTGTGGCAAAATATTTTACAATTTTTGTATGTAGTGTTGTTTTACTAACTTTTTACAATATTTTGCTGAATTTAAGAATACAGTAGACCGTTAATAGAGCAATTACTTATTAATAAATGAATTCAACGAAGAGTGAAAATCACTAGACGTGCCAAAAATACGTCGCAAATAAATTTATTTTGGTCATTGATCCCAAATTATGGCTTCGGGTTTTCCACTGGGCACTTTTCAGCGAACTATAAAACATAATTTATTCTTTCCAATAAATACTACACTCCCAAAAAGCTATTGACATAAAAAGAAATATTCGCGATAGTAAATTACACATAAATTTATTTACGTGACATAGGTATAAGAAAAGAAAATTTTGTGATTCAGACTTTTGTAAGGTGTGGCAGGTTTTTAGAAAACGACATATTTTATTTTGCAGTATCTATTATTTAGTTTGTTTTTGTAACCAGTGATTTATCTATTTTCTTCTATTTGGCATTGTTATTTTTGTAAAAAATAAATAAATAAATATATCATGACGCCTTCTACCCATTGCTGGGTGTGGCACTCTGCTGAAGCAGATCTCAGTAAGTGATATATTTTTGCACGTGAAGTGCGTCAAATCACGGCCCCCAAACATGTTAGTGGTGGAGGAGCCACAGGGATAGCTTTTTCAAATTATGAAAATTTGTCGCCTGTGGGAATCGAACCAGGGACCTCAGGATCCACAGGCCGACTTCATAACCACTGTGCTAGCCAATTTATTAAGAAAAATCTACATTTAGTTAAAGTTATTCTAAACTTTACAGCCGAGTCAATGCAATGTTGCACAAAATTTAAAATCAAACAGTGACTCATTCTGAACTAGTTTCCTAGTTTAGATAATTAGAACTTGTAATTATTAAGCCGATTAACTACAATTATCATTTCGCAATGTTCAAAAAAGTGCTCCGAATAAGGAATACAATATTTATCAAATCTTTATTATTATTTTCTTATTGACTACTCTAATCGGCCTGTGGATCCTGAGGTCCCTGGTTCGATTTCCACAGGCGACAAATTTTCATAATTTGAAAAAAGCTATCCCTGTGGCTCCTCCACCACTAACATGTTTGTGGGCCGTGATTTGACGACTGGTAACCGCACTTCTCGCGCAATATATATCACTTACCGAGATCTGCTTCAGCAGAGTGCCACACCCAGTAATGGGTAGAAGGCGTGATGATGATGACTACTCTAGTACTATAAAGGAGGAGCTTACCGAGAAATCCAATACAATGGATTCATCCACCATTTTATGTTTATATTCTTTTTATAAAACTAAAATATATCAAATAGTGCAGTCCGGATTCAAAATTCTCAATAGAGAGATACGATTTTTTAAGATTAAAAATTTATTTGTGACTTCATTTGTACTAGTGTCAGTGTCAGGTAAATAATAGATTGTTATGATTCTTTTAATATTTGTTAATGCACTCATAGTGTAAGATAACGTGCGAGTGTACAAATTGAATAAGGATGCGCGCAGCGCCGAGTGATTTAAGTACACGAACACAGTTATCACACTTTCGAGCGAGTTATGTACAATATTTCTCAGACTACAAAAAATTTCTAAAAAAAAAACAGAATCGCTGTCATCTGTCAAGTAAAAATTAAGATTTTCCCTAATATAGCATAAAATAATCAGTGCTTTTTGTATCAAATAATGCACAAAATATATTAACTACATTTCTACTGCAAAATTATTTAGAATGGAGTATTAATTTGGCTATTTGAAAACTATCACCCGAATTCTACAATAGAATTCTATAGGCCCTATAGTATAGGGTATGCTTCCACCCCTGACGAGTTTTTGGAGATAAGCGTTGACGTTTGAGGTTACGTGTAGTCTAACCTATTGTACTAACCGTAATGTCAAAATATTAAATAATTCTAAAATATTAGTAAATAAGTAATTATCAATTTAAAAAAATAAGATTTATGTGAGCAACTGTTGAAAAATCTGCCAAAATTTAGATTTAAATAATAATACAACATACCTCTGATTGGTTGACAGTATTAGGCTCTGCTTCTCAATATAAATAAGTTTTTTGCTTGCGTTACTTTTTACTTTGCTTTACTTTACTTTATCATTTACGTGACTTCATTATAAATCCAGCTTTACAAATGAGAGCGTAATTATCAACTTTTCATAGCAATCCTAGAAAAAATTATTTCTGGCTTTTTTCAGTAGAAAATTACATTTTTCACAGATTTAAATAAATATATAAATGTTAATGTTGCGACATTTAACGAGTGGTGGATATAGGATGAGGCGTGTTTCTTTGGATTGTGATTTTCTAAATCATGATTCCTTTGATCGTGATTGCGTTGAATCATGATTAAATATGATACTGAAGAAAACATCGAACAGGAATAATGATTCAAATCCAAACCGATCGACGCGATCCTATAGTATGAACGTTAAAATAACTGCAAATGTCAAATACACAAACTAACCTATTTAAAAATTTCATAAATGAGTGTCCATGTAAGCCATTTAAAAATTCTTCCAGAAGCAGCCAATTTCCCTTAATTCCACAAATAGAGCACATAAATTTATCATCAGATGCCATTTTTAAACCTTCAATGAGAATCAGTCAACATGAATCATGATGTATGATTCAGAAGGGTAGGGGGATTGTCGTTTCGTGATCACAAAATGAAAGAGTAGGGATAACGAATAACGAACGAAGAAACATGATTCTTCATGATCATGTTAAGTTTGATCACTTTGATTACGAATCACAGTCCAAAGAAACACGCCTTTAGTAGATGAATATGATTGGTTGGTAATAGTACTGATGTGAAGTGCGAACAAAAAAAAGAGTGAATATTTATTTTTATATTGGCATTAGAGAAAGACTTGAAATTATAAAATTTTTATACGTATTTTTTTCCACGATAGTAAACACAAATGTGTGACATTCTCTTCATAAAATTTAGATATGGCTTTGGTAGTTAATATAGACTTTATTTAAAATACCTACTAATGGGTAAGTATCCTTCATAAACTATGTACTATCTCTTTCGTTTGTTAATTAAGGTGAATATTGTGTGCAAAATTAGGAATTTCTTGAGATAATTTGCAATGTACTGTTGTGTAATTCATCAAAGAATAACATTTGCAAAAAACGACCTCGTTTGTCCTGATTGGCTACTTTCTCAAGATTCGGTCGCGTAGAATGTTTGGCAAATGTCAAATCACCATTCAGACACATTTTCGGGCAATGGCACCGTGATTAATATGTATTACTGTGTTGTTTTCACCATCTATAAATAAAAGATTTAAAAAGTGATATTTTTAACATGTTGCTGAAAGTTGACATGGTGTAGAATTAACTTTTTAAGTGAGTTATTAATAGATATTTTTTCTGTATTGGTGGTTTATTTTCTAAATTTATTTAACCTAGTTTAATATCTGCGTAAACACTGCGTATTGCAATATGCAGTTGATTATTCTGTAAACATCTATTTTAATAAACTTATTATTGGTTCTCTACGACAGATATGCCGACAGATACTATGAAGTGTATTTTTGACTGGGTGATTAATATTTATCTTGTAAATCTTTATTTATGTCGTTACGTGTTACTCAAGACTGTATGTTTATGGTTGAATGCAATCTATAATAATTTGTATAAATATGATTACTTTATTTTATTTCAAAGAATGTATCAGTTACAAAATATTTCTTGGAAAGATATATGTATATCATTACTTGTTAATAAGACGGAAAAGTAAACATACAGAGTGGTCCATTTAAAGTGTTATCAGGAAATATCTTGGAAACTATAAATTTTACGCAAAAATGACCTAGACGGAAAACAATCGTACAAAAGGGGGCCATAATAACGAAATATTGGTTTTGTCCTAGATGGCGCTGTTGTCGCTATTTTTTATTAAAGAATCAGATTCCTCGTTAAAAACAAAGAAGAATTTATTTAGTTCACTTTTTCGTCAGCATGATAGATGACGCTGTAATCGCGAAAAATGATGTTGCTTTCGGACGTCCGATTCTTCTTTTTTTATGACAGAAAAATAAACATAAACTTTAAATTTATCAAACTTCAAAGTCATTCATATGACTTAAATTCTTTAAATTTACTTTGTGGTATGATTTCCTTAAAAAATCAGATTGTGTCGCTACAGACCAAACCCGTTGTCAATTCCTGTGAGACATAGGAGTCTTGGGATCGATTAATTTAAAAAGAATGTAGTTCTTTATTGTCCTTAGTTATAATCATTTAACTTTTAGGTATATAAGTCATAGTTCTTTTAATAGTGTAGATCTCCCTAGTGGAATATAGTTCTTAGTATAATATTAGTTAATTATAGTTTTATTAGCTAGTAGTTCTTTTGTCATTTATTTTTATTTCTTTTTAAGTTTTTAGTCATTAGATTAACCTTTGTCGTAGTTCCAATTCTACTCTGTCTCGCCGTAGCTTTAGAGCGTAGACTAGCAAACTAAAATAAAAAATTCCGTGTCGGTGATTGGCTGATCGCCATTGTAACAAACATAGTAGTAAGTGACTAGGATAAGTGACATTCATTTGTATTTTGCTGTTTTTGCCAGTTCACTGTCAGTCAAAGTATCGTTTCCACGGTTTATTCTATTTTTTGATTATGATGATATTACGAAAATTTTAAAATTTCTTTATAATAATTTTTCACTGCGTAAATCGGTTTAGACAGACTGTAACAAAAAACAATCTTCGTACAATATTTCACCTCCTGTTAGTTTGTCTTTTAACAACTAAATAATTTAACCCGAAATGTAAAAAATGATAACATCTACAAACCTTCGTTTTTTCTTCAGTTGGTTCTGTTTCCCGCGCAAAACCTCCTAGAGTAGATTATTTAGCCCAAGACCAAGGACCGGCATCGCGGTCATCGCTCTACCGTGTACGTTCTACCTTCTGCGTTCCACGGTCTCCGTTCTGGCGGGCGCGCTTGGCGACGGCAACGAAACGACGCAATTTCACTGCGCATTTCGGCGACCGCGAGCGGCCATGTCCCTCAACAGGTGGGTCGTTACCCTGCGACACCAACACTGGGCCCCTCAACAGGGAAAGTTGGGTAATGTGATGTTGATGTTATCGCCCATGGTGCTTGTTTTGATGTTCAGACGGTTTTTAAAAGGAATTGTTACTGTAGAAGATTTGTAAATATGTAACAAAAATCAATGTATGTTGATCGATGATGTAGGAATTTAAACCTGGGACCTCTTTCTGGTTAAACGCTCTCAACATCTCAGCCATTGTGACAATTATATTCTCATATAGCGGCTTCATTTAAATTTTATTATTTATTTATTCTGTTTGTAATTTTCCACATTTCCAAGAAAATCAACTATTGTTTGTTTTTAATGTGCCTGATTTCATGTACGGTTTAATAAAATGTAGTTGTGTTGACGAAGACATTATTGGAATATTCAACTGCTAAGAGATGGCGTTGATCTCGATTTGTCAAACTTGAGACAAAGGTACACTTTCACTTGGTCTCCATAAACTAACCATTTGCTGTCACTTGTATTTTTTGTTTTATTTTTATTTTGTGCTATTGGTTTTTTATTAATTTATATAGAATACAGTTCTGTTGTACTTTTAGTATCTGTTAGGGTCGTTGATTTCCACCGAAGTTTGAATTTCTGAACGTTCGAACATTCGAATGTTTTGTACTTCGGCAGAAAAACTTCGATGCTTCGAATATTTGAATTGAAAATAATAAACTTGGCGAAGTATCCTGCAAAAACTCTGCAATAACTCTGCAATGTTATTCATCTTAATTAAGACATCTACTCTCTTAATTATTATTTATATTATTTATAAATAAATAATAATACATAAATTTATGTACAACAAATGCATTGAAGTTGTAAAACAACTTCATTGCATTTGTTGTGTGTCATGCCTTTTTTATCCCATAATATGGTTAGTGAATTGAACTCTCTAAAAAAGAATATCTAACACGTCCCTAGTAAAAATTATGATGAGGCTCAGATCTGGCAATAGAATAACTAAGACGAGGATTGAACCCTCGATGCTCAGTTTGCAGTCTGACTGACTTATCCTCGAGCTGTTAAACATTTCACATAATTAGAATAATATTATTAGTTTAATGCATACTATAGAAATTAAATGTTTTAAAATATTAAACTGTCAAATCATTTTGATATTATAACATGTAAAGAATAAAAATTTAAATTATAGTATAATGGGATGGCTAGCTCAGTGGTATGAAGTCGGCCTGTGGATCCTGAGGTCCCTGGTTCGATTCCCACAGGCGACAAATTTTCATAATTTGAAAAAGCTATCCCTGTGGCTCCTCCACCACTAACATGTTTGGGGGCCGTGATTTGACGACTGGTAACCGCACTTCACGCGCAAAAATATATCACTTACCGAGATCTGCTTTAGCAGAGTGGCACACCCAGTAATGGGTAGAAGGCGTGATGATATATTTATTTTATTTATTTAGAATATTAGAAAAATTAAAAAATTTGAATAATTCGAAAATTCTAAATATTTCAAAGTTCGAAAGTTCTAATCTAAATTCGAAGGTTCAATAAATCCGAACAATCGAAGTCTCGAATAATCGTAAAATCAACAACCCAAGTATGTGTTTAATTTATCTTTTAGGTATAAATTTAAGTACATAGGTCATAGGTCATGTAGATTTTCTTAGTAGAAATTAATTATTTTTGCATAATATTAGTTAGTTGTAGTTTTATTACCATTTTTATTTTATTATATTTAATTTTTAATTATTTTTTTAAATACTTTGTTATTAGGTTAATAGCAAACTATGTCTTTGTCGTAGAGTTTTTATTTTAAACAATTCCAATACAAACATTAGGATGTACAACTATATATGACAAAGGAGGAGGCAAGGACGTTGAAAGGAGGGGTTATGGCACTCAAGTCAAGACTGTGAGGCTCGGCAGATTGACAGAGACAGAAGTATTATTTTCTGTACCGTGCTTAGCCTGCTATTGATTGACATGTGTCATAAAGAGATTTGAAATTTAAATAGACAGAACAGAATCATTCTCTCTAAAAGATTATAAATTTTTACAAGGAAACTGAAATTATAAACACTTTGTTACCATTTTATGTCCAATTCCATACAACACAAAAATTGAAACACAAATGACACTTCGTGGTTATGTTTACATAAAACAACGCTCCCTGACAAGGTCTAAACGTCACTTTTCTTACATAAAAATTCGAAATCTTTGAAAGAAGAAGAGATTTGGCTAAGCACGGTGCAGAAAAACTATTGTTGTCTCTTTCCCTTGCCCAAGCCTCACTTCAAACAATGCTACAGTATCATCATGCCATATCCCCTCCTTTCAACGTCCTTGGGAGGAGGTATATTTACTTGTCATTTCTTGATTCGGAAAATAGTACATGAACATTATCACATTACAAATTAACTACAGGTATATATTTTTCGAGTACTTATAAACCAAGAGTATGGTATACTATAATTGCGATACACATTGGTCCGATTGTATAAAACGTTATCAGCACATCACGTTGTTAAATTTGCGAAATAGTTGAATTAGAATAAAAAAAAACACGTATATAAGGAATATCAAAACGATTTGACAGTTTAATATTTTAAAACATTTAATTTCTATAGTATGCATTAAACTAATAATTGTCTGTTACAAATATTGTTTTACCATTGCTATTTAACTAACGAAAAACATTTTAATACTGATATTAATTAATTATAACAAAAATCGGAAAATATGTAAAATGTGGTGTCAGCCATCTTGGCCATTGTTATCTTTTAACATGCTGTTAACTAACAACACAGTTAACATTGCCTTTTACAACCAGGCAATTTGGTTTCTGTTTCGTGATTTAAAATAAAATAGGTACATAATTGTTAAATTGTCTTTTCATGCAACAAGGCGTGTATAAGCTATTTCGAATGGCTTGATAATTACGTTGTTGAAAATGTTTGCGATACACGTTCCGTATTTTATTTCATCATTATATTTCCGGATAAAACAATAACTTATTTTATGTTACATTGTTATAGTAAATAACTCAATTGTAAATGAATTTGACATGTCGTATATCTCTATTTTATATATAAACAATACATGAAGAAAAGATATTTATTTGAATTATTATCATATATAGGGCGTTCCATGAAAAAAACAAAATGAGCCAATAATGTGGAAAATAAATTTTCTGTTTGTATGTTTACTTTAAAATGAATAGGAGAGCCTATTTCCGATCTTTTTTAAAATCTTGTATTGAATTCCTATGGTCTGCGTTTCTGTACACACCTTGTATACATATGTAGATTATGGCCAAGATTTCACTTAAACACAATTATTATTTTTATACAAATAGCGGCATAACTCAAAAAATACGAAATGAGCGATATTATTTTACTTAATTCATTAATGGTAACATTACTTCTAAAGTAATCAAAAACATATATCATTTACAAAATAAGTCAACAAACTGGAACAAATGCAAACAAATGTATAACGTTTAACTGTTTCATACATATTATCATTTTTATCTTAACTGTAACTAGTTTAAATCAATTTATTTATAAAGCAGTTTCCGTGGGACAGCTTGTATATATTTTTATTATTAATATATGGAAAAGGCTTTTAAAAATAAGCAGTAGAATTTTTCTTTTAATTGAATTTTAGGAAAACGTGCAAGAAAGTATAATGAAAACATCAATGAATGACTTAATACTCTCACTATAAAAACATTGTATAATTATGGCATTTCCGGGCGTTAAAGCAAACAGTCATGTAACTGCGTTAGTTTAACACAACAGAACATAGTACGCAGGTACATAGACTACGTGTACATACGCAGATAACCGTACGAACGTAAACTATGCTCGTTAACATAGCGCACAGTGCGTAATGTGTATGCTAATTAATGCTAACATTTCTGCTAAAACAAGCACAAAATCTCATTTGTTCCCGCCGTCGCACACATCCCCATAATAGAGGGATTTCGCATATGTCTACCACTGAGTTGGGCTGTATTAGCAGAGGACGTGTGATACCTTCCCAACTAATAATATTATGGTAGACGTGAATTTTCACAAAATTTTGTTTTCACTACGATTTGCATTTGCATGAATATAATATGTATGTACTGATTATATGATTGGAAATTCAAAGTAGGCCTTTTAGATTAATAATATGTGAACAAAGATAAATGTTGGTTTAATTAAAATGACGCTAGGTTTGCACTCAATGAAATTATTATTATTATTATTTTAAATAAAGACAGTTATTTAAAATTTTCTCAAAATAAATTAAGAAAAATTTTCATTCGTATGTTTCCGAAACGTCGATATTTTAATCAAATAAACCAGTACTAAACAAAAAGTGAATTTTTCTGTAAATTAAGATATTTGTTGACTATTTTTTACTTTTTTATTTAATTTATTAATTCTATATAAATAAATGTAAAATATTATGATTTTCAATAAGTCTTCAAGTTATTAGTTTTGTAACGTATTTTCGACTTAGTTCTTATATTTTTCTGTAAATAAGAGCGTGTAAAAATTGTAAAAAAATAATTTTTTCAGCGATATGACAGGTGTGATTAGAAAAATGAAATATGTGAAATGATTAATTTATTAATTTTTTTTAAATTTATTTTAACTTTAATTTTATATTATAGTTTCTGCATAAACACATTAAATTAAGGTATTTTTTCGAACCATCTTTCGAATATTTTTCGAAATAACTATTTTGTCTTTAATATCAAACTGTTGAAAACTTGACGTATTTTTAACTAAATAAAGAAATGATGGTTAAAATGTTTATAAAACTTGAAATTTGAACAATTCTGGTTTAATAAATAAATGACTACGTATGTCAACGGTGATTTGTTTTTGTGTTCTGACGTCAAAATTGTTATCGAACATGACTTTTTTTTTCATTATTAATTCTTTTTCGAAGAAAAGAAGATAAAAATGTTTATAAAACTTCATATTTGAACAATTCTAGCATAGTAAAACAAATGACTACGTATTTCAACATAGCGGTGACTTATTTTTATGTTCTGACGTCAAAATTGTAACCCAACATTACTTTTCTTTCTCATTATTAATTCCTTTTCGATTTATTTAAGTTCGCCCCTGCCAAGCACCACCTGGTATATTACATACCGAGATCTGCTACTGCAGAAACCTACACCCAGTAGTGGGTAAAAGGCGTGATGATATATTTGTATTTATTTATATATGTAGTTATCAGTTTCTCAGTTCTTGATTCGGAAATAATAATGTGAGCCTCTCTTATAAATTTCTATAAAGTTTTAGAGATCGGGTAATTTTGTTACACTAATATACTTCTGAAATACTTACAATTCATTTCAATGAACCCACATTTTATTTTGTGCAAATAAATTTTAATATAATCACTAATTATATAATGGTCTTTAAGCGACATGTTGCAAAAAAAATACATTTTAACACGTTAATTTTGCCCGTAGGTGTCTGCCCTTTCTATATTATGTTATCTATTTAGTGTTATTACCGGAATTTAAAATTGGCAGCTTCATTTTAGTAAAATTCTGTATTTTACATTTTAGTATTCACTATAAATTCTTCCTCTACATCTCACACATTCCAGTTTGTTTCTCAAGTATATTTATAACCGAAAGTGTTCCGAAGCGTTCCACTCTCTTTTATAAGACGTATACTTCAAGTGTGATCGATATACACACGTGACGAATGCTTCAATACGATAATTTATTCAGCCGAAGCCACGGCATGCACGTGACCGCGTGAACATGAAATACACAAGGCGTGCTGAGTAGCGTGACATGCCACTGACAGCTGACTTGGTGGCCGGAGTATCAAGAAGGCGGGAAATGAAGTTTTTTGAATTTAGATTAAATAAATTTGGAAAGATGGTGTGTATTTTAATAGGAAATTAAATGGTATAGAAATTTAAAAGAAATTAAATATGACTACGTTTACAAGTAGGGCAAAAAGTACTTTACTTGGTTTGACTTTAAAAAGACGACTTTTGCCGCCATTTATATACTATCTACTAACTATTTATCTTTCTAATATTAACCATATAAATAAATAATATTTTGGTCGTTGTCCTCGATTAGTATTATGGTCAATTAAAGTAGCATGTAGGATCAAATAAGCAAATATCCATATCCAAAAATATTTGTTAAGCATTTGTCGAACGTTTCGGACTCATAGAGACATCCATCCACATGTTTTTTGTAATGTGTTCTTAGGTGAAGCGCTTTACGAATATTGTTTGTACTTATTGACTTGGTTCTTTTTTAACTGTATCTTTGATATTTTTTGTATAATTTTGACCTACCATATGCTATTTTTAAGAGTCGTTGAAGATGGATTCCTCTATGCGTCGGAAACGTTCAACAAATGCTATATTTTTGGATATAAATATTTCATTATTTTTTCCTACATGCATCTTTATTTAACCATCATATAAATAAATCAGGTTTTTTTGCTATTAGTAAAATCTACTTTATGAATAATAAAACATAATAAGCGCAGCAACTCTAAGAGTTCTATGTTGTAACTCACGTATTATAGTACATTATTCAATGAGCGTATAATGTACTCTTTACTCATGAGGATGAAGAATGCAACATGAGCCGTAGGTTACAATTGTAATTTATCCAAATGAGTAATAGCCATTACACTTCAGTTCAATGATGATAAATTTATTTTTATTTTATTTAATTAAAAATTATTTAGTTTAAAATAATAATATTGATATAATTAGTGCAAAATTGAATCATTTTCCTAAAGCGGTAGTTTTGACTGTAATTGACAGAATTAATAATATATCGTACGAATATATGCAAGAGACCTATGTAAATTTATGAATATTAATATTAACTACCCTACTTATCCAAGTTATTTACGTATAATTAAAATGAATATGATTAATGATTTAATTTATGTCGGTGTTATTATTTATAGGTAGCTAGTTTTGTCCGACGTAAAAATAATTCATTGAAAAGTAAATTCCTAGGTGTCAGGTCGGTATTTCTTTACAATATGTAAATGCATTTCCTAGCTCTTAATTGGTAAGTAAGAAACTTTGATTAGATAACAAAAAAATATCGTCATAATTAATAGATTGTTTCAATGTAATCATTTAGCGTCCAAGGTGACAATAATTTACAAGGATTTTTTTATTAATTAAAATCTTGGACTAATTATTAATTACTATTATTACGTTTCAAAGTTTTCAAAGACAGCAAAAATGACATTTATTTAATTATCTTAATTATAAGTTATGATATTTTACTTTAAAATACCGTTTAGCATAATGTAGAGCAAAATATTAATATATACATTTAAAATTTATTAGTCTAACTTTTTGTACATTTATTTCCTTCTAATCATTACAATTTTACTCAATTAGCTTATAATTTATATGAAATAGTAGACAATAAATAGAATATATATTACATTTACTATTTTTATTTATTTATGAGGTAGGTGGTTCAATAGTATCGAGTCGGACTGTAGATTTGCGAACCTGGATTCGATTTTTACAACCGACATACAATTTTCACTACATTTAAATACTCCGCGGAACTCCTCCACCGCTAACATCTTTGGGGACCGTCATTTGACGACAAATAACCGCATTTCATGCGCATATATATTATCACTTACCAAGATCTCCTATCCAATAATGGGTAATAGGCGTGATGATTTATTTTATTTATATATTACCTTTGTTATAATATGGGAAAATGGATCGATAGTATCGAGTCTACGAATGGATCTAAAGAACCCTAATTCGATCCCCACAACCGATAAATATTTTCACCCAAATTAAAATTACCTCTGTGGCTCCCCCACCACTAACATCTATGGAAGCCGTGATAAGACGACTAGTAACCGCACTTCACGCGCTTAAAATATATCACTCACCGAGATCTGCTACGGTAGAGTGCCACACCCAGCAATGGGTAATAGGCTTGATGATATATTTATTTTATTCATATGTTACATTTGTTGTAATATAAATAAATAAATAAATATAAATAAATATGCTTCAAGGTCCAATAATAACAACAAGTTTTATATAAAACGTTTTTATTTGAGAACGTTTCGAACGTATACTACATTCATCATAAGCTCTATAAATAAACAAAATAAGTAACAATATTATAAAAAAATATATATCATCATCACGCCTTCTACCCATTGCTGGGTGTGGCACTCTGCTAAAGCAG
This sequence comes from Pterostichus madidus, assembly GCA_911728475.2. Taxonomy (NCBI): domain Eukaryota; kingdom Metazoa; phylum Arthropoda; class Insecta; order Coleoptera; family Carabidae; genus Pterostichus; species Pterostichus madidus. The sequence continues at coordinate 10,835,724 of OU452313.1, read as the reverse complement.
ATCTCGGTAAGTGATATATTTTTGCGCGTGAAGTGCGGTAACCAGTCGTCAAATCACGGCCCCCAAACATGTTAGTGGTGGAGGAGCCACAGGGATAGCTTTTTCAAATTATGAAAATTTGTCGCCTGTGGGAATCGAACCAGGGACCTCAGGATCCACAGGCCGACTTCATATCACTGTGCTAGCCATCCCATATTATATTATATTATAGTAATAGAATAAATAATAATTACCAAAAAATTAAGAGTAAAAAAATAATCTTCATTTTTTGGTAATTATTATTTATATTTTACTATAATTCTCAGAAAAGTTATAGCTACAATTTATCTAATCCTGAATTTTGGGTTTATCAAATTAAGCTAGACCACATTCCCAAAAAAGTTTACATAGACTTTTAAACTTTACCATTTTGTTTTCAGAAAGTGAATTGAATTAACTTTTTTAAATCAGACTAGCATAAGATGAAATAATCCAAAATTCAGGATTAGCTAAAACTTTTTTGAGAATCTGGCTGTTCACGGTTAAAAATTAAAGGTATTTTGTTTTACTACATAACCTAGATTATTATGAATTAAAACACTAACCTAATTGATAAATGTCAAAATAAATTTCAAATGTTTATGAAATCTGTCTGCATAACCACCTCGAAATTTTATTAAAACTTTTTTTAATAAAAATTTTGAAATTAAAATAAATGAATGCGATATAGGAAAACTTTTTGTAACTTGCCTGCGGCTCCTAACACAAACTGTACTCATATTACAAAAAGGGTCATTGTAACATTTGTTTTTTAATGTACTATTTTCATCCATGTTTGACTTTGACATATTCAAATTAAAAAACAATAGCCTACTATAATACCAACCTATTTTTAAAATATTGACAGAATATGCATGTGCGTCTAAAAATAATTGACCTGTGTTTTATACAGTAACTTTTAATATACAATTATTTGCGTGCAGAAAACGTTTTTTAAAATTGAAGGCAAAAAATTGACATTAAATGTTCATAAAAATTGACCGTGTCATACGAGCTTTACAAATAAAAAATAATAAGGTGTGTAGATAGGTGTAGTATTTTTATGTTTGGTACTATAATTGAACACGTTTTATTTGCAAAAAACTGATTTCTTATATTAATTGGAAAGTCTATTTTAATTGATACAAACAATATAAAAATTAAAAACAATTAATAGGTCATTTGCTTAACGTTTACGAAGAAAATCCACAAACTAAATATGCAAATATAATTTATTGATGCGATATTATTTCATACCTGTACGGATTGATAATTAGATTCATATAAAATGTATAGGGATAGCATTATTAATTTTGTAATTAAATTTGTAACAGAACAGAACAAACCAGCTATTAGTACTTAAATATAAATAAATATATCATCACGCCTTTTACCCATTACTGGGTATGGCACTCTACCGAAGCAGATCTCGATAAGTGATGCGTGTGAAGTGCGGTTAACAGCCGTCAAACCACGGCCCTCAAAGATGTTAGTGGTGGGGAAGCTACAGGGATAATTTGAAATTGGTGAAAATGTTTTGTCGGCTATGGGGACCGAACCAGGGTTCTTAGGATCCACAGGCCGACTTGATACCACTGGGCCATTACCCCAATTAATATGACAATTAAAAATAATTTAAACTTAAATGTATGTACTTAAACACAGGCTGGATTTCTTTTCAGCGCCGTCAAAACTTTCAACAGGTTAGAATATTTTTTTGATTTAAAATTGATAAACGACAAAAAATGACAATTGCGAAATGGAACAAATCTTTAAGTAAGAAAAAATAATAGGAAAAAGTATCCTAACATTTGTTCCACAAAAATTCAGTAGGGCGAAACGCGTCTATGGTTAAGAGTTGAACTGACCAGCAACTGACGATGACTTAGTAGGTTGACTCAGTTGCTGTATTTTTGTGGAACTTAGACAAATGTTACGATATTTTTTCCTGCTATTTTTTCTTACTTAAAGATTTAAAATTGATCAAAAGTATTGTGAAAAACTATCTACTTGAAAACAGCTTTTATAATGATAATGAATTTGTTCTATTATTTTATTCATTTGTTTATAATTATGCATCTATTTTTCGATTCTGTCTGTTTAAACTGTGTAGCCATGGACATTAAATTATTACGAGTATTATTAACAAGACATATTTCCAAATAAAGCTTCTTACTTAAAAATATTTGCCAATAAGATCCATTTCTATTTAAAAATAAATATCACATGATTTGTTGTTTGCAATAAGGTGTTGAACTGCATACTTATACCAATATATCACTTGTAATGATTTGCTTCATGTCGAAGTTGTATCTACATCCAAATTTGGAGAATGTATAATATTTATGATATAAACTAATCGACAGTTAAAGCATGCTTAGATACTTATATAGTAAGATGTGGAATTAATTACTTTCATACATAAATCATAAACTCACATGAGAAACAAACAAACGATAATGTACTCATTAGGAAATTATTCTCAATTTTACAACCTCTTTGCTGTTTTATTATCAGATAATTGATATTTAATCCCTAGAAGTTAATTACTTCAATGAGTGCGCAGTAAACTAATAATAAAACTTATAAATATAGCAATAATGGCATTTGATTTAATTGATATTTTATAGATTTGGTAATAATCACCTTTAAAACAAATATACGGGTTAACACATTTGCATTTATAGTTTCTCATGGATTAACTTCATTAGTTGTTTCAAAGGCCGTGAAACAATTTGTATACAGTACAACCTCTTTAAGGTGGTTCTATCATGACAGTCTCATACAAAAGTATACGTGACCTAAAAAGTTTACAAAAATAATTATTACATTTTTGTATGGTATAGGTTATTAACAGAATTAATATTTCGCTGCAAATATCGTATAATTAATAATAACATTGAATATATTAAATAAAACTATTTAACTAGTTTATGAAATTCAGTAACATACCAAAATTTTTGCAAGTGAATGTTTCATGCCAACCAATAGCAGTGTAAGATTTGACACAGCAGAAGCTATGACAACAAGGTTAGAGCCACAAGCGGCCAGTCGGTACGAAACGTAACTGTATTATCGATACATCCTGTTGATAGTTCATAAGAAAAATGAGAAAAATGCACCAAAGCAATTATTATCAACTGTAACAACAAATAAATAAATATAAAATGCTGTAATATTTTTTTTTGTATTAAAATTAATATATTTTACTGATCGAAATAATAACATTCATAGTTCTTGCTTTGTTATTCGTGCGGCCATCTCTGTCTAGTGTCTACCTGTGCTATGCAACGTTGCCAAGCATTTCTGACAGTTCTATTGATTAGCATAGAATATCCAACTTTCATCGCCAATTTCTTTGAAACTAATCCGCTAAGGCATGGATTTTTAAATTCTCGTACCTTTATCTTTACATGATGTACTCTGTGTTAGTTTTTAGTTAAAAAATATGTACAATATATGAATTTATTACGCAGTAAGCTGCCTCGCGACGTACAGTTCCTATAACGCCAATGCATTTTTGATCGACTTTGGTCAACTTTAACATTACATTACTCAGCTCAACAACGGTAAACTTTAAAAAAAAATTGCATACTAGTGTAGAAACACATGAAAAATAACATATTTACATTTCATTATAAACCGGGTTATATGCTTCCATGATAGTACCACCTTAATCTGGACGATTAAATGTACGCCCGACTGATCGATTTGTCAGGATTACTGGATATTTGTGAGAAATGTTGATAAATGAATGGGATATACAGGTTACATAATTATTGAGTTTTGGAAATTTGCAAATTAAATAAAACGATAAGTGCAATCTAGTGACGATATAAGTTAGAGAGCTAGGGTGCAAATGATGACAGAAATGGATTTTTTAATAGATGATGTCATGATAAACATGAAAAAAAGAAAATTAGATTTGGGAACGGGTGGCACTATAGATGGCGTCGGTGTGAATGCGCAGATTTTAAGGATGGTTGTTGATCCCTACTCCAGTCCACTTTCAGAGCTTCTGTCACCAATGAGCAACCAGCAATAATTTCTGTCAATAATTTTTTTTTGTCATGTATTCGTCGTGAACAAGTAGTAATATGTCACACGACACCATAAAAATTGCTTACTTTGACCGGTTATGTCGCGCATGCGTCAGCGGCCAAAACTTCTGTCTACCATTTTTATTACTTAATTATACCAAATTCTATAATTTAAACTGAAAATTAGCCTGTACAAAATATGTCAACAACTACCCTTAAAATCTGCGCATTCACACTGATGCCATTTATACAGGCTGTTAAAAAAGTTCCGGCACGGTGAAATATCTCGAGAAAAACACATCGAATCAAGAAACGAAAAAAACACGTGTTTCATATTTTGCAAAATAAAGGCTTGTGGCTACTTGTGATTATGTTGATTTTTTTATTTGATTCAATGTTTATTTCTTGTGATATTAGACCGTTTTTTACTTTTCTTTCAGAATCATGTCAAAACTTATTTTTGTGTTTAGAGCGCCATCTATTCCGAATTGGAAAAAAATTTCAGATGAAATTAATTTATTTTTTTTCGCAGAATACGAATCTGTAATAAAAAATGGAGGTTCCCATTTAAGGTTTCAACGTTGCCCCCCGCCCCACCCCCTGGGGGTGGGGGTTGGGGTTTGTGTTTGGTGTGCTTAGATAGGTTTTTGCAAAATATGAAACACGTGTTTTTTGGTTTCTTGATTCGATGTGTTTTTCTCGAGATATTTCACCGTCCCGGGACTTTTTTAACACGCTGTATAGTTGCACCCGTTCCCAAACAAAATTTTATTTTTTTCATGTTTATCATGACGTAATCTATTAAAAGATCCATTTCTGTCACTGGAATAAATGAGACATCATTTTGCACCCTAGCTCTCTAACTATTTGTTATGACGTAGGATAAGTCCGAATTAAAGAGGTTGTACTGTATACGGCCACAATTTTTGTTTTAATTGTTAAAAATACTTAATTATTTAAGAAAGTGTTTGTAACACATTTTAACATAAATATAAGTACATAAAATCACGCTTTGAAATATTCATAATTATTTATTCATTCGATTAATTCTGCACAAAATTGACACCAAACATTCCTGTCCTGAAGCACATATTTCATAACTAATTATCTTTATCCATAATATACCTTCAGGTTTCCGTATTTTATATACAAATTAAATAATTTACATTGCTAAATGCTACCTTTCTATGAATTATGAAGTAGATGTCTTTTTTTAAATTGTTCGAAAATAATCGTACGTAGTGTACCACTTTTTTATAAATATATTTAATCATACTCATTTTAATTAATACAGTTTGCAATAACATAAGTTATATTTCTTTAAAAAAAAAAGTTCATTTTTAATATTTCTAAAATGTTTATGGCCTTTAGTACAAATTATATGTTAAAATAGAATAAACAGAAACTAGAAAAAATGTCTAGCAATCTATGCTATACATTTCAACAATTTTTATTAAAAAAATTTAAACCGTACAATATAACCTACATTTAGAAATTTAAAATCTACTCGTTAAATAAAATTTTTTATTACTGTGCTCTAAAAAATAAAAACTCCTTAACGAGTAAAAAGTTTGAAGAATTAAATGATTAAATGTAATATAAGCTGCATTGTACTGCACTGTAATGTGCATAGCACGAGAGTTGGAAAAAGAACAAGTAAAATTCTCATTGTCGTATTCAGTTTACTGCTGAGTTTTGTAAATTAAATATGGTTTTGTGTGCATATTTACTTTTTTAATACTTTTAACTCACAAAAATTGTCACTATGATAGCATTTAATTTAAAATATTTAAATTTCTGTATATTCTGTAATTTTATTTAGTAGAGTAATTAATCTAAGTATACTATTCAGTAACTTCTAAGTTAGTTTAGGACTGTGTCCAACTTATTTGATATATATATATATATATATATATATATATATATATATATATATATATATATATATATATATATATATATTTATTTTGGTATCACAATATTATCAATGTCCCTACATCTTATTTAATACATATTATTACATTTTGATAGCGTAAACTAACAAAATGAATAAAAATATTTCTTCATCTTTCGCCTACTATTTTATTGCTAGTGACAGAAAGTGCTTGAAATTTGTTTTAAATATTTTAATTCTCACTGTCATCTTGAATATTTTAAAAGTCGAGGACTGCCTTTTATTATTAGAATGTATTATTGCAATTTTTGCATCGGTTTCAAGAGCTTAAATAAACCTCATTCTTCTTGTGGCCGCTAATTCTTCTTACAAGAATCCTTGTTTGTTTCTCAGCTGGACATCTCCACTCAGTTCTTTCTATAAAGCTTATACACGACTTGGTTCTCGCATCTCACCGCGGCATCTGTCTATGTATCCCAGTCATTAGGCTTACGTTAAGCCCGCACTTGCGAAGAAATCCTAGTGATTTTTATCCGCGAGTGCGGCCACGTTCGCGCATAAATCAAACTCGCTCGCTGCAGTCGTGTGGCGCAGGAAGTAATAAGATTGTACGAAGGGCCTATAAATCTCAACAGCACATTAGCAGACCAGTGGTTTAGATGCGTGAACAACGAGCAACGGTAACAATGCACGCCAATTGGAGATGAGTGTGAGGGCAGTTACAGACCAAACTATGATTATTTAATTGATGTTAGTTTGTAACATTAGCGATGAAATATCTCATGTTTATATGAATGGAATCGTTTACTAATGAAAATTCTAATAAATATTACTGAGTATGTAAAACAGCCCACATAAAATTAGTAATTATTAAGTTCAAATTCTTTAAAATCTTTAGATGCAGGTGTATTTAATCGGTATTTCTTTCAACTTCTTTAAAACGCTACAAATATTACGTGATATATAACGTTAAACTTGTTACACCAATATATCTATCCCTACATAAAATTATGTCTCATAGTCTCACGGTTAGTTTTCAATTAGACACAGTTTAGATTATGATTTTGTCGTTTTGCTCCAAGCAAGTAATATTTCGAAGACTGGGGTACTATCGTTCTACCAAATAGTAGAATCGACAGTTTTCAATAAAGCAATACTTAAAATATATATATTTAAAGGGTTATACTACCCAGGCGCACTGAAAAATGAACCTTTTTTTGAGATTTTTTTTATCGATTACTAATCTATGGATTAAAATGAAATTATAAGACTTTATTACACATGTAATAAGGTATGTAAAAATTTTTTTTTTTAATTTACGATACAATATGGTGCCCTGGCACTAGGTAACTTGAACAATTTTTTTTTTAGGAGGAAACCGGCGCGGCCTCTCGTTCTCCGTACATAACTTAGAGCAAAAAAATATTTTTTTCCTAATCTATATTAGTTTTTCTTTGGAAGTACCCCGGATTCGAACTGACGACCCAATGGTCGGATGACGTCAGCATGTTAGGAGATGTACATTAATACGCTCGGCCATCGCGCCTATCGTAAATGACATCATATATATATATATATATATATATATATATATATATATATATATATATATATATATATATATATATATATATATATATATATATATATATATATATATATATGACATTTTTTATTAAGGGTCCCTTTAACGTATAATAAAGGGAAGGAAGGTTTATGAAATACTATTTCAGTTTTGGAAATCTTAACTTTAAGGAATACTAACACTGGTATGCATAGTCGTTCGCCCAGCGCCGCGCTGAGGAAGCGCCCATAAGCGATACACTTGGCGAAACGCTGGCGAACCGCTGGCGAACGACTATGAATACTAGTGTTAAGCTATCCTTATTAAAGGTACACTTAAGCATAAGTAAGGTGACTTCTAAGCAACGTTCATAAATACGGGCCTTAATCCCAATTACTTTACCCGGTGACCTAATGGAATCTAAATTTGAACGTATAACCCGTTGCTTGCAACGCAACTTTTATCTTGGTTTTACCCTTTGGGTTTCGGTTATCCAGTACAAACATACGATACTTATATTGCTCCTGTCCTTTACATTTTTAAAACCTATATCTCAAAAAAACTGCAACGTATTTAGTTAATTGTCGTTTTATCAGGTTCTTATGACGTAATATCCTTCCTACTGGTTTTCATATTTGACACTGACAAGATTCTACATCTTGTGGTTTTAACTATTTTCATTCTTATTAGAAAACAATTTTATTACAATAAATCATTTCATCTTTGTGAAAATGTATTACCAAGTATTATTTACGAAAGTATACCATGTAAACAAGTAAATCTAAATAATATTTTTGTTTTGCACATTAAACGCCTCCAACGCATTTCATATATCTTCCCACTCTTTCGCACATCCTTACATTCTCCCCACGCAAGTGTAAGTAAACTGACCACACATCATAGATGATACATATCTCCCACTTACAGCCATCCTTGTCTACCATCCTTACACATTGCTCTAAGAAATGAAATACCGTAGTCGTTAATATCCTGCAAATAACGAGTCTCGAGTCCCATCTCATTTCTCCAGTCTCGTAGTCGTCGTGACGTCAGAGTGACTGTGCTCAACATGCGCATTGAACGCAATACGTGACGCGCCTGTGCAATTAGACAATTTATAACTGCGTAAGTGGTGATTACGAATCGTGTGTAAGGAGATATGTTGGTTTGTCGCCGCATGGGAAAGATTTAGCCCACGGAAACTCGCGTGAGAAATACAGAATGCCCCTCACGAGTTTGTCATTTGAGTTATTAATTCGTAATAATGAGCGCGAAATTCAAAACTGAAACAGAAAGGCTCTTTTTGCTGATTGACGGTACAAATATGATTGTATTGATAATTGAGAAGCTGTAAATTGCAAGTTTTACAGCCTAGGTTGTAAAAGTGTTGCTATGAAAAAACAACAAATTTAATATTTATGATTTAATCTCCTAAGGGCCGGTTTCTGAAAACAAATTTAACTGGTCAGTTAGTTTAACTCTTCGATACACTGTCAAATGGGTTTCTGAAACATCATATTGGTATTTAACTGCCCCGTTAAGTTAACACCCAGTAATGGGTAAGAGGCGTAATGATATATTTATTTTTTAAATTTATACTGATTGACAACATTCACAAAAAATCTGGTGGGGGAGCGCACGACTTTCTTATACACAGCATATTTAATATTTAGAATATATTAATGTTATATAATATTATTAAACATGTAATTTAGTTTTTCAGTAATTCAGCATTTATCTGTTTGAAACAAAATATCAAATTTGTTAACGTATAATTTTATGTCTAACTTTACTGATGAGGCATATACAGGATGTCCGTTTTTCGAGCCTAACCCTTGGTATCTCAAAAACCGTGAGATACGAAGTCGATTAAATTGAGGCAAAGTTGCCAAATTAGTTGAACCTTTTAATTATGTATTTGTTTTTCCGAAGAAAAACATAGATAACTAGATAAAGCGAAAATTAAAATTTATGTTTTTTGTTTCTATTGCTACTATGATTATTGAAATATATTATTAAATATAAAAATTAGTTTTTCACAAAATCAGACGCATATACAGGAAAATTTCAAATAACATTTTATATTCCAAATATTTTAGCTAACATCTTTTATTTGAAACTTTTTCTCGTAACGGATTCCATTTTTGAAATAAATGGAATTTATTGTTTTGTGTAACATTCCTTTTCCGGTTTCTCAATTTCATTCAAAATCAACTTAGCTCTTCATATTTTTATGAAACTTGTAATTACCAAGTTTCGTTAATAAATCTTATCTCGTTCATAAGATATTGCGCACTCGGACACACATCCATTTACACACACACAGACATCGTTGAGAAAATGATCAAAACGGATTTAGTGGACCTCAAAACACGTATTTCCGCGAAAATCTCGTCGACGATTTTTTTCACGATCCAATACTTCCTTATACTGTGTATAAGGAAGTAAAAGGAGAATGACATTTATGAAATTATAAACGTCAAATTTGTTTATAGCCACCGCTTAGCAAATATGATGCCGATGTGATTAAAAATATGGTAAATAATTACAAAATTAATATTAATTTCAAAAAAACGACCAAGAAAAATGTTCAACATAACAAAATTAAATCTGATTACTAAATTAAATGCAGAATTTAATTCTCTACAACATTTATTCGAAGTATTTTTGTATATAATAATTTGGAAAGCTTTACTCAAGATAAACTTATATTAAATTTCTCTGGCTATTCGTTCCACAGAGTTAGTAGATGCACGCGATATACAATAAAAGTCGTGGTGATTATCAAAATAGATTTACAACTAAATAATTCAAATAAAAACCCAGTAGCTCACATAAACATAATCATAACAAATAAAGCTGACATAATTTAGTCATTTAGTAAAAAAAATATCATCATATCTTTCTAAAAACAAGTGGAACAACATTTCTAGAAAAAGCAGGCTTGTAACCCAATAACAATCAATAAAATACCAATAAATTTATTCAACGGCGATATAAAAATCGTAATCGTTTCATTCCGAAGCCATTAAACTGTCTGTTGACTTTAAAGCCAAGTTCTTTGACTCTCTCCGAATGTTTACGCCGCTGTCTCGAATGGTTTTATATGTAAATTACACATAATTTTATGCTCGTTGCATCACAGGCTGTGAGGTTGTTCCTCTTTTATCGGTATTAATTGGAGTTAATTACGGATATTGAGCTGGGATTCTTGCTTACCGTGTATCATGGTCATTGGATTTATTTTATGGTACAAATTTCACTGTAATTTTCAACTATCACATAAAGTTTTATGCGTTTTTTAAGGCGGATAATTCGGCTGTTTATTTGTTTCGATGTGGTGTTTCAAAATTGTTACTAATGATCGTATTGCTTAAATTAACTTGTTTATTTTGTATTTATGGTAACGTCTTTCTTAGAATTCTTACTTGCAATATTATTCGCAGTTAATAAACAGTGTTTTAAATAGCAATTTGTAAATTGCAAATAATATAATTAACATTGAGATTGTGGAATTTCCATTTTATTTTATATTACATATATGTATTATCAACAATTTTATGTTAATTATTTCTCATTGTATATATTTTTTTCTTTTTATACATTAATAATACTTTGATTAATTAATAAGTTAAAACAATTACAGATTAGGTATAAGTAAATACCGTGTCAAATAGGAAAATTATTACGTCATTAAATTTATTTGTGGTACAAGACATAAGTTACTTTTTTAATATGTATCATTAACATATTTTTTTTACTCAAAAAGAGGGATACTTCTACTTATGTGGGCATTATTATCCTGATACAGTAGGGTTTACAGTATTTGTGTAGTTACTAGTATATGCAATATATTTTTCCTACAACTATGCGATTTATTTGTTATTACGTAACTATTATTGCCTTGGTTACCTATGAAAAGTAGATAAATGCAGAACAAGTGCGTTTCTGTAAGCAAAGAAACACTAGTGCCGAAAATAATTTGTACTTTACGCAATTGCCAAAAGAAAATATGAGTGAGAGCGATTTAAATTTCGCGCCAAGTATAGAATTTCATATTTTAGGCCCATACGCATATAGAAGAAGAAGAAATATGCAGTGATATATTTTGACGTTTGTAAACATAACTTTAAACTGCAGTATATCTAATCTGTATACATCATATTGAGCACACAAGAACTCAAGTATATTATTAAATATGATAATTAATAAAAATAACCGAACAAAGTAAAATATATCGATAAATGGTTTTATTTAAGGAATAAGTGAAATACAAAATATTGATTGTTTGTGTATATTAATAACACGTTGTTACAATTGTTTATATTGGATAAATGGAAAATGTTATACTATCTAAAGAAACATTGATTTCTTCCGTACCTGTTCATATTATTAACAGTAATATTATTGACAACAATTTCGGAGGTTTTAGAAGTACCAGCACCAGGTTGATTGTCATTGTCAAGAATAGATCCAACAATTATCTTTGGAGGTGTGTATGATAAAGAAGAATCACTGATTGTAGTATTCCAATGTAGACGATTTTGAAGAAATTGTCTTGAAATTAATGAAATATTTTTAAATAACGTAGAACAATGTGCAAGCAATCAACAAACAAACCATAGCAACGCCAAGGATTTCTAAATGGTCATAGATAAAATATTATGTGTACCTAGAGCAGAGTCCTCTATCAACAATCTGTATGTACGAGCGGCAACAGGCTACTTTCTGGTCTAGCTAAATAACTATTGTTTGCATTGTTGGATTTCAGTGATGATGCCATTTTCTTTCCAGTTAATCAAATTATAAAACAAGTACGATTTACTAACTATTTTGGTTTAATATTTTAATTTTTATAAAAATACTTTTCATACTATCAATCTTTGACCCAAAGAATATGTACTATGTCTGATTTATAAATAATAATCATATTTTATTTCAAAAAGATCAGTGTTGAAGTGCCAACTAAATGCCCAATTAGACACATATTTCACGTTAACAAACTGGCGTATAATTATTAAAAATTTCATATTTTCGAAATCGTGGATTTCTAATCATAGAAATTAAATTTCCGCGCTGTCATTTGTTGCATATTTTCGATCCATCGCTTAATAAAAGTTTAAATCTTTTTAGTCACATTTCAAGTTAGTATAATTAATCTAGCTTTATAAATATTTATAATCAAAGTTAGTTTTGAGCAGTTTGAGTCCTGTCGTGTTGTCCTGCCCCATGTGTCGAAATCACAAAATCCCTTGTGTCGTCCTGTGATGATCCTCGTGTTGAATATGTAGTGGGGCACCCAACTAGGACTCCGCTAAGCCCTTTTGATTACTTTCCGAAACTAATTTAGAAGTTCACGGACTTTTATGATCAGGTTGAACCTGTAGTTGTGGACAAAGTTCTCTGGGACTGTTTCACATTCAACGTTGTATATAAAATTATTGATGTTTAGTTTTGAAATGGTGGTGTGCTTAGTTGAAAAGTAAAAGCAAATTAGCAGTTTTAAGTTTGGGAATGCATAGTTAACTAGAAGGTATAATTAGTATATTACATAACAAGTATCGAAAGTGTAAGATAACGTGCGAGTGTACAAATTGAAAAACGAGGCGGGTAGCGCCGAGTGATTTAAGTACACGAGCACAGTTATCACACTTTCGAGTGAGTTATGTACACCATTTTTCAGACGACCACAAAATATGTCTAAAAAAAGTTTACAAGAGCAATGTTGTTACACTTTGACAGCTGATACGTTTTTGTAAATAAGCGTTGACGTTTGATGTTTGAGGTTAGGTATTGTGATACCAACTGTACTAACTATAATGTCAAAATATTGAATAATGTAAAAATATTAGTAAATAAGTATTTATTTATTTTAAAAAAATCAGATTTAATTGTGCAAATGTGTTGCAAAATCTGTTAAAACTTCAATTTAAATAATAGTTCAAATTCTTTTCATTTATATTATTATTTTCTTTCATCGTAACACCATCTGTTGTCAATCAGTAGAACTTCTCATGTACGTAGTAACTTATGATATTATGGTTACTTTCATAAGTGGTCGTCTGAAATAGTTATTTACGATACAAGTACCGTAATGTGTGAAATTACGAAACGAGATGGGAAAATGAAGTCATTTCAAATAACAAAAATGTGTTTATTTTTTTGCATTAACACCAAACTTGGCTTTGTTTTATAATATTGCAACAAAAGAAGTTTGAAAGTGTAAAACTTTTCATTCATAATTTTGGTAATAAACTTTCGCGGCTGCGAATTCGTGACATCATTTATTCATACACATACAATGATACTTTTCACTCATACATTCGCAAGTGCTGTGTTTTAACGTCAAACGCTTAAACTTCAAACGCCAGCGTTCTAACTTGAAATTTTTGTGTCAAGGTGTGTACAAATATAAAATAAGTACTAACTAGGGATATCGATTTTGTAAAAAATTGCCGAACGAATAGTCGGTCAATCGAATATTCGTATCCGAATAGTTCGAATATTCGTTAGTCTCCATATTCGTATCCGAATATTCGAATATTCGGATCCGAATATCCGGATATTCGGATAATCGTATATTCGGATATTCGGATATTCGAATATTCGAGCTTCATATACGATTTCGAGAAATTTAATATGCGCCCACCTCTAATTACCAATAATTTTATTATATATTACGTGAGTAAAATGAAAAAAAACTGATCCATAATTATTTTATTTGGATAACTATTTTTATTTATTAATTGATGACAATATGAAATATACATTATTTTGTTGTTAAAGTGTTTACTGTTTAGATTTTTGATTTCGTTTGTTTATTAGAATGTGCTAAAATGTTGCAGCTAAATTAAAAATCTAAAGTATTTATTAACACTTTCGGCAATTCGAACTATTCGTTCATTATTATTGACTATTCCGATATTCGAATTATTCGGATAGCCAAAACCGAATATTCGTCATATAAATATTCGAATATTCGAATAGCCGGATAAAATCACCATCCCTAGTACTAACGTCTATAAAATAAAATATATTTTAGGTGGCTGTTAAATATTGCGCTGTATCTGCATATACAAATAATTCATACAACAATAAAAATAAAGTTATCTTGATTAATAATTATATTTAAGTGAAACATGGAAAATTGGCAAAATCGCTGAAACTTTTTAAATCTTCAAAATTTCCTTTTTTTATCTTCGAAAAACCCATTGGATTGGTTTTATCGTCATCACTTAATAAAAGTTTACGTCACGTTTGATTATTTATTTAATAAAAAATCTATTTTGGTTCTTCAAGAGATGAGAGATGTTATAATTAAAAGCTATATTTTCAATTATTTATTAGTTTGTTATAAAGCATTTCTTCATAACAGTTCATATTCTAGGAAAGAAATCGCTGAAATTTATGTGTTTAGTTTTCCATGAAATATTAAGTGATTATAAATAAAATTAGTCAATAAATAATCCGGTTGACATTTAACAAGCTTTAAAAACACAATAAATAATGTTTATAACACTAAAATTGATTATAAAACACAATATTTTTTAAAATTTCTATCAAAAATAACAGTTTATTTATTATAAACAGTTTCGTTATCATTCTCATAAAAATAGACATAAAGATTATATCTGAAAATTTGATGTGTTAAAATATCATATCATCACACACGAAGATAGTTATCGTATTGTGTAGAATAAAACTTTATCTTTTAGTATATAGTTCTATAAAGTCACAAAGTATCATATGTCAAGTGTGAAATACCACCGTTAATTTTCATTGCACGCATTTTATGTTACACACTAAATTTTTATTTACAATAAGTAAATATTTTCCCATAAAATGGCCATGAATGCGAGGAGGATCAATTTCATGGTGTTTTATTGCCATTGAACGAATGAACTTTACAGAGCTTCGTTGGAACTTCTCTATAGTAACTGAAGATTATTATTGTTTCATTATCTCCGCTTGCAGGTTCACACGGTCTTGTACTCAAATTTTATTACTAATTAAGGCGGGAAACTACATACGAACTATTTGTGGAATGTATTTTATATTTGTTTTACTGGTTCTGTGTATTTTATGGTAATTTAAATGCAGGTTTATGTGGAGGGGTAACTTTGCCATTTGGGATAGTTTTATTTTTATTTTAACCTTAATTTTTTGTATGTCTTTTAATTGATTTCCTGACGTCTGTTTTCTTCTATAACTGTGTTTTGAACTAATACCTTTGGCACGAATTAATTCACAGGCAAAGAACTACTATTTTTATTTTATTACATTTAAAAAAATAACACTCCTTGAAATGATATTTATAATGCAGATTACAATTGAATTTACTATAAACAGTTGTTATTGTGTCGTGAATAATAATTTTTCTACTAATTAAATAAATCATGTTGCGAATATTTCTTTTGATATTGCTGATACACTTTATAATATAACATCTGGTGATAATATTCAGTACTAAATATTGGTATCTTTCCTGTTAAGTATAAGTAATTTATTGTGTTCTGGATCGATAAGTTTTGTATTTTATACATTTTTTTAATATTTATTATTGTTTCTATCAGGGTTGAAAACCTCGTTCTTTAAAAAAAACCCGACCCACTGTTTTTTTTTGGGTTTTTTGAGATATTTGGGTTTATTTGGGCATTACTGGTTTTTTTTTTATAATATTGACAAATACACGTTTTCATTCAAATGATTTCTAAATTAATTTTGTATATAATGTTTAAAATGTATATTGTATGATACTAAACAAAATTTATGTACTATTATGTAATAATTGAATAAAAATTTATTTAATTTATTGTTAATTAAAAACATAATACGCTCTATCATGTTATTGTCATACTTATTTAATTTAAAACTATATAAATTTTGCCAGTAAAAAGATTGGAAATCAATCAGCAATCAGTTTTTGTATTACTAATATAATATGAGACAAATAATATTTGGTCTTAAACTAGTTTGATATTGACATTTGTCAAAGTAATGCAATGTGATACTACGATATGCTGTAATAAATGATAATTTAAGTTCCGAGATTTGACTCAGCCTGGGTGAATTTTCAACCATTCAACCAAATGGGTTTTTTAACGGGTTTATTTGGGTTTTTTAGGTGGGGTTTATTAAAAAACCCCTGGTAGGTTTTTCTGGATGGGTAAAATATGAACAACTCTTGTTTCTATATAGTTTAATTTTGTAAGGTGTACGGTTTAGAATATGTGTGACTACTAGTACTCCGCAATATTTTGCTGTCGATACGTTGACTCCACCTATTCGTCAATCGGGTCTTTCACTAATTTATTTATTTTTATTTTTTTATTTGTGTTAAGATATTCATTCTAACATTTATTATATTCAATGGCTGCTAACTCTAGTGAGTAAAGTGTGCACTATGCAGCTGTCAATCTGACATCTGATAGCAGGCCATGGTGAGCTTGAATCTGCAAGTGCTATTGTAAGTTTGTTTTCGTTTTGAAAATAACATATTTATACAATAACAAACTTACTGTTTGTGTTTATGTCAAAGTCTGAATAACAACAAAACAAGCTTTTAGGTTATATTAGGACTTCAAACAATTCTCTTAAAGTACACTCTCCCTGCAACGTTTTTACAACTTATAACGTGAAATATCTAATGTGTGTTACACATTGTAATAATGAAGTCACACTGAACGCCACAAATAGTTTTTATTAAATTTATGAATAAAAAGTTTTTTTTTGTTCTAAACAATTTAAAATTAGCTAATTTTTAACAATTATTATTAAAAAGTAGAACTTCTCTTGTGGAGGATCCCTCATCTTCATAATCGTAAATTTGTCATTTTAATAATAAAATTATTGGTACCAGTCATGACAACAAGAAAATAAATTATTCTTAATGTATCTTGTCCATTATTACCTTACCATAAAAATAAATAAATAAAATAAATATATCATCACTCCTTCTACCCATTACTGGGTGTGGCACTTTGCCGAAGCAGATCTCGGTAAGTGATATATTTTTACGCGTGAAGTGCGTTACCAGCCCTCAAATCACGGCCCCCAAAGATGTTAGTGGTGGGGGAGCCACAGGGATAATTTTAAAATGGTGAAAATTGTTTGTTGCCTGTGGAAATCGAACCAGGGTTTTCACGATCCACAGGCCGACTTGATACCACTGAGCTAGCTACTTCATGATAACTATATTCAATAAATATATTATTGTCTATGTAGTTGTAATAAACTATATACGATACGTGGGAAATTAAAATACATTCAGGATACAATGCTTTAATAAATATTTTTTTGAAATATATTGTAAACCTATAAATATAAAATTGTTGTAATAATATAATTCATATTTTACACAGTTAAACAATTGAATTAAATATATGCCGTGAAAGTTGAAACAAACTATTATTATTTTTAATAATTTTCCAGATTTGCTCCGCATTCATAAAATGATTTACCAGTTGCATTGCTTTCGTTCAAATTTTTAGAATCAACGAATAATATCGAATGGAATATAGGACAGAAATATTTAGTTACTCATTTGAAAGCTCATCTCATCATCTCGATGCAATATTGTTCATTCAGAAACTATAAAATTCAAATATTATTTAAGGTGCAACTGACCCTGAGTTGGTTAATTGTTTACTAAGAAAATATTAAAATGTTGAAAACAATACTGGGTGGTCTAGACAGCATAAATTTACTACAACAATAACTTGTCAGTATCCAGGATACATAATTCTAGGATCCGAAAAGGTAAAAATCTCCATCCTGCTTTTATATCACGTGTTTATGGTGATATGCAAACATGGAACCTTGATCTGTCACTCTCTCACAAACATAAGACGTGGTGACAAGTCACCAAATGATCTTATTTACTGGGTTTGGAACGTAAATATGTTGTTGTATTTTGCGAGACATGACATTGGGAATCAGGTCTAGATCAGTCGTTTTCAAACTTTTGGATTGGAAGGTGGTGTGTTGCAATTATTTTACAAAATGAACAATGTGTATGTAAGGTTTATTTATTTATTTAAATTTATAACAAAAATTACATGAACATTTTAATAATAGGTATATAGGTACTTATCTTTACGATGTTCACATATCAAAAGTTGTATACATACGAGGTGTGGCTATTAAATAACGAGACTGATGCTGTTTTAACATTTTATTTTGATTCCATACACCTATTTACTTATTATCACTTTCAATATACATCCCTCCTCTATCCCTACAATGCTCCATGCGAATCGTCCATTGTTCGAAACAGTGCTGGAAGTCTTCTGTCAGCTTCTTCAGAACGCGTGCCGATTTCTCTTTCAAAGCTCAAATCTTGTTGCTATTAAGGCAAATTTCACTTTAGGAAACAGATAGAAATCGCACAGTGCAAGATCTGGCGAATAAGGGGGATCGTCCAACACTGGGATACTGTACTTGGCTAGAAATCTCTTGACAGACATTGCGGAATGAGCCAGCACATTGTTTTGATGGAGAAACCATGACTTGTCCTTTCACAATTCGGGTACTTTTTCCAATAAATTTTAAGTTTCAGTAGCAGTTTTGCCAACTTTCATGTGAAATTTCACAACAATTCGTTGCTCTAATGTTGCACTTAACATTTTTTCGGCGAAACAAAAAACAACTCTAATTAGAACGAATGCTACGGCTATAGGGATTTGTTTACAGAAGCGAGAGGAACTGCATTGGAAAGAGAAAGCTTCACGCTAGAAAGCTGACGGTCGCTGGTGTTTGGCGCATGCGTACTTCGTCTGTAGCAGCATCAGTATCGTTATTTAATAGCCACACCTCGTATACCTACTAACAGTAAATGAACTAAGCTCTAGATATTGACGTATTATGTTTGCGCCCCATTCGTACTAAAAGTGTAACATTGTAGGTAGATAATATTTAATGCCTATGGCACACTGGTCGAGGAGCATCAATGAGCGTGGAGGAGCTCATCGATGAAACAACAGATTGCACCCGTCATCGAAAAATAGAGGCTTCTCTATTTCCATTGAGAGTTCCTCGATGAAACTATTGTGTCTCATTTCACACGTATTATTGTGTCTCATTTCATGTTAGCGTGGGCTGTCATTTTAGTTTTGCTTTGTGCTAATCGTTCGTATTTGTATCAGTCAGGGTGCGTTCTGTTGTTTCATCGATGAGCTCCTCGACGCTCATTGATGCTCCTCGACCAGTGTGCCATTGGCATAAGAAATACCCAGTTCTAAATTTAGAATATTATATGTGTTTTTTTTTAATAATTTGTTATAGCAATATTTAGGAGTTTTGCGATCCTCTGAATATTAGTGAGTCGTGACCCATAGTTTGAAGACCACTGTTCTGGATGATGCAAATAATGTTTCAAGTGTTTCCTGCTTTCGTTGGTTGCAGTTGCTAATGCAGGGTGCAGAAGTGTTTTTCATTCTGGTGGGCTAGTTCCAGGAAGGAATGATTTATTTTATTTTGCAATACTGAACTTAATTACAATTTATTGCTTATTTAATATTCATATGGTAGTTACTTTGGGTTAAAATATGACAAGTGCGGCACTATATTTATCATAACATAATGTTATTGTAGTTGATTGCGCAGAATCACAGATAACGTTATTTTCTTGTTTGGTTAGAAATGTGAATAAAATAATTATCAATCATCACGCTATTTTACTTTATCTTCAACATAAGCCGCTTTCTTTCTGTCACGGAAATCCGATTTAAACGATCCCTATCAGATCATAAATGTTATTTTGCTTTAAGATCAAATTCTTCCACTGCCGAATTTTGAATTGCAGTTCATTATCCCCTGGCCTCTTTTAAATCGCTCTAAAACTACAATCCTTTGATCGGATTGCTACTACACATCTTGTCATTCTTAGAAAAATAACTTTACTTAGTCATTTACTCTTTGAAAAATATAAATAAAATAAGGCTTCAGAGATCCAAATTATCTATATATTTTTTTAAAAATTGGACGTTTGGAATTTCAAACGAAATTCATCATCAGCTACAAAATATAAAATGTAAATAAACTAAATAATATACAAATAAGTAATATAAATACCATTAACAATACAAAATAAACGAAATTAAAATAAAATGTTGCAATATGTCAAATAATAAATAGATAAATCAAAATTAAAACAAAATGGCGTCAAAAGTAAAAACAACTAGATATTTTTGAAATTATATAAAAAATTTAAAGCATATTTTAAATTGCCAAAAGCATCAGTTTGATAATTTAAACAAGAATTTCGATATAAATTGATGTACAAAGTTTTATGAATGAGACGATGATGTAAAAGATTGACAGTACTTATTACTTCAGTTTCTGAAAATTTAAAAACATGTCCAGTTTCTTGATGATGTCGTGTTAGTGCACTATGATAAGGATTTAATAATCTACAATTATATTTATGTTGATAAAGACGTTTTTTAAGAGGTTGAGAGGTCTCACCTATATAAAATTTATTACAATGACCACAATTAATTTTGTAAATGGTATCCTTTTTAAAATCTCTCTCAATGGGATCTTTTAATTTTGAAAAAAGAAAATTAGTATTTGTTTCATTATTTGTGACAATTTTAATATTGCTATCTTTTACATCATCGTCTCATTCATGAAACTTTGTACATAAATTTATGTCGACATTCTTGTTTAAATTATCAAACTGATGCTTTTGGCAATTTAAAATATGCTTTAAATTTTTTATATAATTTCAAAAATATCTAGTTGTTTTTACTTTTGACGCCATTTTGTTTTAATTTTGATTTATCTATTTATTATTTGACATATTGCAACATTTTATTTTAATTTCGTTTATTTTGTATTGTTAATGGTATTTATATTACTTATTTGTATATTATTTAGTTTATTTACATTTTATATTTTGTAGCTGATGATGAATTTCGTTTGAAATTCCAAACGTCCAATTTTTAAAAAAATATATAGATAATTTGGATCTCTGAAGCCTTATTTTATTTATACTTATAATTTTGGATCCTAAATATTTTTATTATAATCTTTGAAAAATACTTAAAAAAATTTAAATATATCAATCATTCAATATGGAACAGAATATAAGTGCAAAATAGTAACAGTGAATCAAATAACTATTGCATAATTTCGTGATATGAGAAATATTGTTACAAAATTGACATTTTTAAATTTGATTATGTTTTGACATTTCTCAAAACCAATAAAATGCTTCATTGTATGTCACTTATCTGCGTCTTAACCAATCCTATCATTATTATACTGAGAATAAAGCTCTTGTGATTATTCCCGGAAATAATCTCTGTAGTTGTTGTTTTTGTTGTCAAATAATTATTTAAAACTGTCAACGCGTCAAATAAAATATGTCGATTTAGTTCCATTTCAGATACATTATACATCAACAAATTTTGGAAATAACTTCCAAGAATACATTAATAAGTAATCAACCGATATTGATCCAGTTCAAAATCTTTTAAGTTGGATGAATCGACCTCAACAGCTAAGTCAAAAAATAATATAATTTAATATAACTCGAGAGTTTAATAAATTAGAAAATAATTTGACAGATCCATATGGCAATAACCACTCAAGCCCTATGGGCTTTCGTGACTATTGCCTAGCAACAAATTTTCGAAAGATCTGTCAAATTATTTTCAATTCTCACTCTCTTGTTATATTATTACTGATTATTTTTTTGTCAAATAATTATTCAAAACTACAACGCGTCAAGTAAAATGTGTGAAAAAAATCGATTTAGTTCCTTTTCAGATACAGAAATACATCAACAAATTTTGGAAATAACTTCCAAGAATACATTAATAAGTAATCAATCGATATTGATCCAGTTCAAAATCTCTTAACCTAATTAAATATAACTCGAGAGTTCAATAAATTAGAAAATAATTCTTCAGTATCTTTCTCAAACTTGTTGCCATTTGGCAATAGCCACTCAAGCCCTACGTGCTTTCGTGACTATTGCCTAGCAACAAGTTTTCGAAAGATTTGTCAAATTATTTTCAATTTATTCTCACTCTCTTGTTACATTATTACTGACAATTTTCTTTTTAGTTCTTATTTGAGGCGAGAATAGATTGATTTAATTTTCAATCAAATCTAAGTTTCATTGTTTGTTTATGCCAGACTGTTACTTTACTGTCAAAATTCATTATAGCTCTTCTATCGTAATAGACTCATTATAACACACTTTGTTATTATTGAAATATTGATATTACGTTATAAAATTAGGTAAATAAATAAAAATATGGCTATTTTCAAGTAGTTGTGCTTTGTATTTTTCTATAAACTGTTAACTCTCTGGATCCCTGTTAACAAGTAATGTGTGAAATTATTGTTGAAACTGTTCAAAGCTAAATTAAAACTTTAGAACGTAGTGACAACAAAATAAACAACTCATTGTCATTGTAAGTGCCAGTAACAAACACCTCATTCACTAATAATTCTATTTACCGAGTTATTATCTCAGAAGATTCTCAGCAGTGCGACTCGCAAACAAAACACAAACAAGCATTGTAACTCGCCGCCCAAACAAGTCGCTCTTTTCATGACCAAACACTTTTGACCTGAATACGTCAGACTCAAGGACTTTTAAATCGTTCACCGTGCACTTACGCTCTACTAGATCAAAACGCAAACAGATAGTGAGGTGAAATTCGCAATATTTCAGTCGCGGAATACTTTCGCAATGTTGGAAAACAAACGCTAGCAGACTTTCTTTCTATTTGCACCCGGATGTTAGACAAAATTTCGTGCCGTATTAGAAGATTTTATCTCTAGTTTGCCGTATTAATCTATGATTTCACTTCGAGATTTCGTCACTCGTTAATCTTGATCTATGCTGTATTGGATGGATTTAATTAATTTTGTGGTAAAGTTAAATTGTTTACTTGTTACCATCTGTGATGCAATAGCTGATACGTTGCTGGGACATGTGGAACGAATTGATCGAATGAATTAAACTTGGAATTATATTTTGAAATAGAATTTTAAATGATTGTAAATATATCCATCACACCTTTGACTCAATTTTGATTGACCAAAGATTTTATATAAACAATTGATTGTTAACTAGCATCTGTGATGCAAGCTTGTTAACAGCGGCCATCTGCAGGGCAGGCAAAAATAGCAATATATTTAAACATATCATAATGATTAATAAATAAGAAAAAATAGGAAAAAACAATTTTTCATCACTTGTCTCATAATTCCACAAGGTTTTACAGCACGTTTGCATCAACTATCAGGTCATCAACAAACGGCTGATCAGTTCAGCTTTAACCATAGACGCGTTTCGTCCTTACAGACTCATCAGTATGGTGCGATCATTTATCCAACTAGACCAACTCGGGAATAGTGGATTGTGATACCGACTTAGTTGGTCTAGTTGGATAAATGATCGCACCATACTGATGAGTCTGTAAGGACGAAACGCGTCTATGGTTAAAGCTGAACTGACCAGCCGTTTGTTGATGACCTGATAGTTGATGCAAACGTGCTGTAAAAACCTTGTGGAATTATGAGACAAGTGATGGAAAATTAGTTTTTTCCTATTTTTTCTTATTTATTAAAACTCAATTCCACATCGCAATAGACATTTTGTCTTTTTTTTTATAATGATTAATGTTTTATAGTATATTACATAACAAGCATCGAAAGTGTAAGGTAACATGCGAGTGTACAAATTGAAAAAGGAGACGCGCAGCGCCGAGGGCTTTAAGTACACGTCGTGTCAGACGACCACGTATGAAAGTAACTATAACAACATCATAAATTACTACAGAAAGTTGAAAATAACATACACTGATATGTTAGTATAACGCACACTTCTAACATATCAGGTGAAGTCCCACTGATTGACAACAGATGGCGTTACGATGTAAGAAAATAATAAAATAAATAATAAGAATTTGTGTGTGTCAACGGCCATGGCTGCAATCGTTGGAACTGATCTAAGCGATAACGCGAGATAAGTAACGTTGCGCGCGGGCAGTACTTGGATGGGTGACCGTCCAGAGAAACCCGCGTTGCTGTTGACCAGTAACACCTAAAACGCATATCAGGGCGGAATGGCGGCATATGACCTGAGTAGATGGTCCGCCATAATACTTATTCACGTAATACTAACTCAATAAATTTTATGTTCAATGTATTACGCTGTTTCTATATTTTAACGCCCAAAGATTTAGATTTTAAGTAGTACTTAACGAATTTAGTGTCTTCAGCTGTGTCATTAAGTAGTCGTATCCGTTTTTAAATTCGACAATTTTGAAATAAACTCAATTTAACATCTGTCATGTTGTATCTATAATTTTTATAACGAGCACTACGTAGCCTTGTAGCATAATAGAAATATTTTCAGTTGAAATAAATGCAACAAAAATACCTAACATTGACTTAACTAGAAACCAGATAAAGATCAACTAAGGAAATCCGTAAAGTTTTACAGTGATTTTAAAATTTTAATTAAAATTTCAAAGACTTAACAATTAATTCAAAGATTATATTAAATTTATATGCAATTAATATCCGCGAAAAACGCACTTCTTTCAGATATATATTATTTTTTTACTATACAAGCCCAGAATCACTTCATTTGACCCATAATTCTTTTTTCATAAATATTTAAGTAATATTAAAAACGCAGACATTTTATATTTGCTAAATTCAACTATTCATTTTTAATTTTTTTTATCAAATTAACATTAAATATTCATTAGACACAAAATGTATAGCAGTATTAGTATTTTTTTATATATATATATATATATATATATATATATATATATATTTAACACTCAAAATTATTATTATTATCTTGTTGGCAGTTTGACTGATGAAATCAAAATTAATGATTATTTAAAATAAACTTTATTGTTCTACAGTTTATTAATAAAACGAGACAGTTTTAGTTAATATGTCAAACTGACTTATTGACGTGAAATTAAGTTATTTTAATTCACTTTTTTTTCTTCGCCACTTCGATCATAAGTCGTGTTAAGGCAAATTAACATGTACAAATTTAACATTGTTTTTCCTATGTGCAATATAAAAATAAAAACTTTGTATAAACAAAATAAAAAATTTAATCATGACATTAAATTTTAGTAGTATTCTTATGGCGAGCTAATGACATGTTCCCTGTCGTAACTACTGAGTAATCTAAGTTACTAAGTAATCTAAGTTTATTAAGTATTCACAAAGACAAAATATTAGAAAATAAGAACGGTAAAACTGCTAAATCGGAATTTACGAGTATTGAAGAAGTGTCAATTTATGGAAGAGATATTCGAAGATTGTCCTTCCTCTTCAATTCAAACCCCTGACCACAAAGAATAATAATTTATTTCACAACTTTCAATATTTTTTTGTCCATTTGTTAGGTGTATTTGTATTTAAATTATGTACATAAAAAAATTATATTAGAAAATGTATATCTGAGATTTTTTGTGATCCGCCTCTCATCTGAAAAAATGTCTGTGGACGTCCACGGTTACCCACTAGATATTCATAGATTATTGTTCGAACTTACCCCTCGATATGCCTAAAAATAATTATAATTGTAAAATTATAGCAATGATAATAAAAGACTATTATATGAAACAATGATATTATCAAAGAAGTTTTAGATTAAATCTGTAAGTAATTTTGTTAGATTGACAATAACAATATAACCAATAAAACCCAGAAAGTTTGTTTCATAATTAAATAGAGCACATGTTGTTGTGCTAGCGTTCATAAAAACTTCATTAAACCAAAATCAAAACTGTCCAATTCCTACCAATCGCTGCTCTAGCCAACATCAACAAAATACCAGGCGTTTGATTGGCCACAAAATACCGTATTTACATCTGACTCAAATCTAGGTCGCAGTAGTCGCAGCCAAGCAACATACCGTGATACCGTCGCTCAATCAGATTGTTTAATTACGTTTTTAACATTCCGTTAGTAGCGAGACAGCAAGATGACTGTGGGTAAACCGAACGTACAGTTGCAGTTTGTTGTTTGTCTGGGTGGTCATTGTGCCGGAGCTGGCTTTCACTTTGCTTTTGGCTGATGAAATTTTTGTTTGAATTTGGCACTAAGCACTGTCATGTAATGTTTTTGCGAATTGCGTGTGTGGATTTTTTGGTAATGGTGTGATGGATTGGTTGCTTAAATTAGATGGTGAACTAGATATTTTGTAAAGTCATATTGGTCATTTGAAAATTAGGTTATAGGTAATCAACAATTGCATAAGGCAATGTTATTCAAACGGTGTGCCGCCAATTTCCATCAAGTGCTGCAAAATAATTTGCAATTTAATTTTAATTATTTCTTTTTTTTGTTTTTTATTACTATCTCTAAAGTGACTAATTATTCTTTAGTTAGAAGTAATTTAAATTTTTGTTCATAAAACATGTAGAGCGTTTTAGTAAAAACAGCAACTAATTTTAGGGCAAAATATTTTTTCTGAAACCGGCAAGAAAGTGCCTACTTTCCTGACCAGTTTAAATAAATATATCATCACGCCTTCTACCCATTGCTGGGTGTGGCCCTCTGCCGAAGCAGATCTCGGTAAGTGATATATTTTGCGCGTGAAGTGCGGTTACCAGTCGTCAAATCACAGCCCTCAAAGATGTTAGTGGTGGGGAAGCCACAGGAGTAGTTTTTGAAATTATGAAAATTGTTGCCTGTGGGAATCGAACCAGGGTTCTCAAGATCCACAGGCCGACCTCATACCACTGAGCTAGCCATCCCATAATATAATATAGAATATATACTAGCTGTATTCCATTTGCCACTTGGTTCACTTAAATCAGTTCAGATAAATTAGATACCATGATTAAGTAAACTTAATTAAGCAAACTGATATATTTTTAAAGTGAATTACTAGAAAGTAAATTAGAATCAATTCTGGTACTGGAAATGAAGTCAGCGAAGTAAACTAGCGAAATAAATAAGTGATCTGGTTCAGTAAATGTAAGTTAGACCTGATCCAAATGGCAAATGGAAAAAGCCTACTATCGTTTTGATAATGAGTGAGTAACCAATATAATAGAATTAAAATCTTTTATTTTTACTTTCTTATAGGTACGTAGTATAAGGAAGTATTGTAATCGTGAAAAAAATCGTTGACGAGATTATCGCGGAAATACGTGTTTTGAGGTCCACTGAATCCGTTTTGATCATTTTCTCAATGATTTCTGTGTGTGTGTGGGGAGGGGGGGGAGTGTGTGTGTGTGTGTGGGGAGGGGTGTGTGTGTGTGTGTGTGTGTGTGTGTGTGTGTGTGTGTGGATGGATAGATGGATGGATGGATGGATGGATGGATGGATGTGTGTCCGAGTGTGCAATATCTCATGAACGAGATAAGATTTGTTAACGAAACTTGGTAATTATAAGTTTCATGAAAATATGAAGAGCTGAGTTGATTTTGTATGAAATTGAAAAACCGGAAGATAAAGTTTACTCGACACACAAAACAATAAATTCCATTTATTTCAAAAATGGAATCAGCTACGAAAAAAAGTTTCAAATAAAAGATGTTGGCAAAAGTATTTGGAACATAAAATGTTATTTACAATTTTCCTGTATATGCGTCTAATTTTGAGTAAAACTAATTTTTATATTTAATAATATATTTTAATAATCAA
Source organism: Pterostichus madidus (assembly GCA_911728475.2). Taxonomy (NCBI): domain Eukaryota; kingdom Metazoa; phylum Arthropoda; class Insecta; order Coleoptera; family Carabidae; genus Pterostichus; species Pterostichus madidus. The sequence continues at coordinate 10,807,556 of OU452313.1, read as the reverse complement.
AGTAGCAATAGAAACTAAAAACATAGATTTTAATTTTCGCTTTATCTAGTTATCTATGTTTTTTTTTCGGAAAAACAAATACATCATTAAAATGGTCAACTAATTTGGCAACTTTACCTCAATTTATTCGACGTCGTATCTCACGGTTCTTGAGATACGAAGGGTTAGGCTCGAAAAAAAGACATCATGTGTATGCCTCATGAGTAAAGTTAGACATAAAGTAGCCAACATTACTAAAAAATTATACGTAAACAAATTTGATATTTCATGTATATTTCAAACAGATAAATGTTGAATTACTGAAAATCTAAATTACATGTTTAATAATATTATGTATTCTGAATATTAAATATGCTGTGTATAAGAAAGTCGTGTGGTGCCCACACCAGATTTTTTTTAAATTGACTTCGATATACGTTTTTTTGACAAATATTCAAAATATGACCAATAAAATGAATTACGTAGGTATTTCCTGCAAAAAACAACATACCTTTTCATTTAAGTATCTAAACATGAACAAATTTTGTAAATATTGCATTACAAAATTGTTATGATTCATTTCAGCATCTGACTGTACTACATCAAAAATTCGAATAAATTAAAAGGCAACATTAATTCAGCTTATTAATCATCATGTTCGCCATTTCCAGTGGCGTACCACGCGTCTGAGATCAAAGGGGCAGCCGCCCTAGTTTTGGTGGGTACGATTATCGAAGCCGTCATATTTAACCTGGCACTGAGAGCAGACAGCAACCATGCCAAGAATTTTTCTGGTTGTTTATGTACCGCAGAGTTAAAAATCGACTCGAGACATGTTTTTAGGGGAAACGTAGAATATTCTGACCTGTAATTATAAATAACGGTAGCACAAATAGTTTACCACGCACTAATCTTCTATTCTTTGGACGATTGAGAGTTACCTAGATTTTTGAGTATTTTTAAACCACGAGACAAATGCTGCATTCTGAATTGTTTATTTTGGTGCTTTCGTTTTGTTTGAAATACATTTACCGTAACTTTTTTGGTATTTTTATTGCACTGAGAACGAAATAGAATAGTAACTACTTTAAAGAAGTACTAGAAATTTTTATTGGCTCCTATTTGGGTTTTCTATAAAATTGATACCGACGGTATTAACGGTAGTAAGTTTGTCGTATCACATATTATAAATGAAGGGTGAAGAAAAAAAAACAAAGCAAGCGAAAATAATTTCTTTTCGAGATGTTAGGTAAACGTAATCTATTTATTTTATACAACAATTTTATTGTTCGGCAGTACGGTAGTATAATTAGCGTTACGTCATTTGAATTCCGAGATCCTTAGTTCGAATCCCAATCAAGCTAAATTACCACACTATGACTCGGCGCACAGTGGGTCAAATCGGGATTTTACTGATCAAAAATCGGTGGAGACCTTAATATCCATCGAATCTGGATAATTTTATGTTATAATTAAAGGTAATTAAATTCTCTACACATCTGCCGAGGCACTCTGTCAAATTTGATTAATTGCATAATAAACTGTCGAAAAACTGTAAAAAATATTAAAAATTTAAATAATGAAAGGTATTCGTATATTATTTTTATATATTAAAGCAACATGACAGATTTTACAAAGCTATTGACAGATGTCAACTTTATATTATGTTGAGAATAATTACAATACGGATTCTCTGTCTTAAGATACCCTAACTAAATTTCTAATCCGTATTGTAATTATTCTCAACATAATATAAAGTTGACATCTGCCAATAGCTTTATAAAATCTGTCATGTTGCTGTAATATATAAAAATTATCCAGATCCGATGGATATTAAGGTCTCCACCGATTTTTGAACAGTAAAATCCCGATTTGACCCACTGTGCAGCGAACTAAACTCTGTACTATAATTAGGAGTAAGTTACTGTTGTACAGAGTAACATAAATAAATAAATAAATAAATACAGGCAACCGTAGCCCAGAAGGACAAAAGCGAGATAAAACTTACGTTTCTTAATTCAAGTCTCACTGACATCTGCTTATATATAAATTTAAAAAAACGCTTGTGTCTGAGTGGTTCGAATTCCACTATAAGCTGTAGGCCATCTGTACTGTAATTGGGTCCTGTTGTGCAGAGTAACAAATAAATAAATAACTTACAAGCATCAAAATTTCTAATGACATAGCTACAAGTACTGGGAATATTACAATAGTATATTGTGTAACTAGTAGGAAAAGTGATATATTCCTGGACAATGGTGGGAAATTGTTGAACGAATCGTTGGCGAGTCCAGCAACCACCAGGAGTCCGATAAGACACTTTTCCTACATGTTATACATACTATTTTTTTTCAGTCGATTTGTACTCAATAATTAGTTATTTTATATTTCATTTATAAACGTCAGACAACCAAAAAGACATAAAATTATTGCATTGTTTTGATTAAAATGATAATTATAGCGTAACCATATTTTTTTTTTACAAACGTACTTTTCGGGAAAACTTTGCCAGAGACCGGAAAAGTATTCCTGGCATGTTATTTCTCGTAGCTTAGCAATGACACTGTAATACTGAAATAATACACTTTGCGGACAAAAAAACACATCGAACAAGGAGTCAATTTTATTCCGATAAAAAAAATAATAATTGTATATTGTATAATATTTCTTGAATTGAATATTTTACACTCGACTCAATTCGGCACAAGTTGATGCGCCATACTTTTTCGTCGACAATTTAAATAAATCCAAATTTACCACATTTTTCTAGGTTAGAATTTCTCTTTTGACGTTTAGTGGGATGTACTAAATTTATGATCAGTGCAATTCATAGACATTTCAATGCAGTTTCGTTGCTATGCGCAATTTGTTATTTTCAGTGGATAGTAAGTTATACAAAATTAGTTGTTTTTTATTGTGGTCGACGGAAGAAATGTTTTCAAATCTATCCATTCATGTGGCAGTTCTTTGTAGTCAATCTGGCCATTCATTGAACAAAATCTTTTGAAAATATTGGATTCTCCTTCTTTCCCTATATCATATGGACGTTCCCTGATTTTAACGAAAATATTTGAAATATACTTTTCAAGAAGTCTAGTTTTTCTCCATCATTCTTATTTTAAATAAGTTCAATTTTGTCCACAAGATGGCGGTGATACTTCAGTAAATTAAAAAGTGTGACAGTTCTTGTTCTTTCCTTCCATATTTATATATTTAATATATTCGTATTTTATTTGCACCAGTTTTATTTATTTAAAGTTAAGGTGGAATTGTTATGTGGGGTATTTCTGTAAATAATTTATCAGAAGGAAACTGTGAAATTATGGTCGTGAATATTTTATTACTTGAAACTATAATGTGCTGTTAAAAGCATACAATTTCATGTTTTATTAAAGTTAGTACAACTGAAATAAACTTTTTTATTTAACACATATTATGTAAATAAAGAATATTAACTCTGTATATTTATAAATGTAACCTAAACGAAACTTGAAAGAGGTATGATTATTTATAAGCACTATTTAAGTGGAATTTATTTTAATGTTAAATGCTTACGCAAAATAAAACGTCCAGCAACAACTCTTTTGCATAACACGTGGCATGACTTATGTATAAGTTGTTTTCATTATTCGTTAATTACAATGAAGTTTAATCGTTTTTAAACTCTCATAATTTAATTAAGAGTTGTTGTTTTAATTTCAAACTTCGACTGTTTTTAGAAACTTTAATCCTATTAATTTTTATTTGGGAGCACTATTGACATCAAGGGAATTATAAGAGATATAATGTTGTTTAAATTGTCGAAATACAACCATTTTAGTGGGCTATCTTATAGATTTTTTTTAAAAATTATTATTGATATTTTTTTAGGTCAATATTAGCTTTAAAACTAAATAATATTCTGGTATTCTAAGCTTCCGATTAAAGTCCTGACTAGCTAGTTTGGACTAACAGAATTTAATTTAGTAACTTATTATTATTTACAGTTTCAAGTGATTTATAAATTAAAAGAAGTAAATATTACTGAATTATTGTTGCTTACTATTAGTATTTTATTATATAGTTTGTATGAAAACAAATATACAATGGCTGGAATTTTGGTTAGTATTTCTGACTAGGTTTGGTTAATACTGACTTGTTATTTTACAGACTACTGCTTTTTATATAAGTTTTTTATCAATATCTTATAATTATTATTATGTTTTTTTTTAACCATTGTGCTAGGCAATAAAGTATTATCATTATTTTATTTTCATACATTCTATGGATTTATACTATCATATGTTATTGGTATATTATAAATGTCTAAAATATAATTGAATTTAAAATTAAAACAAATGTTACAGCGTGTTTTTATACTTCGGAAAATAATTTAAAGGTATATAATAATTATACTCGTAGAATAATAATTAAATTATAACTATTAGCACTACAAGAGCCAATTTATTCATTATACAACAGCAGATAAATAACTGTTTATAGTGTCGGCTAGTGGCACTGAACATGTACACTTCAAGAACCATGTTTTTAAGTTTGCAACAACTTGACAGCAATGATATTTCACATATTTGACAGCAGATCATTCAATTTTGTATAAACAGTTTTCTCACTATATAGTAAAAAAACCGCTACTGTAAGATAAAACATTGCATATCACACGTTAGTGAAATGTCGTTATATGTTCGTGATTATGTTTTGACGTTTCTCAAAACCAATGAAATGCTTCATTGTATATCACGTGTCTGCGTTTTAACCAATCCTGTTATTATTATACTGAGAATAAAGCTGTTGTGATTATTCCCGGGAATTATCTCTGTAGATGCTTTTTTGTTTGTGACAAATGATAGATAGTTGCCAAATAATTATTTAAGGTAGTACTAGTGTGACGGTGGCGCCATCGGTTGTCGACTGGCGAAACTGACGCTCAAAAAAATATAAAAATTGAATAAAATAAGTGTTTGATACCTATTATGATTTTAATATCATGAATTATTAACAGGTTGTTGGTCTAGTGAATTTTCAAATACCATACCACCGTGTGGTGTTGCCATTTAAATTGGGATTCTTAATTTTTCGTAAAAAACAAGGCTTTGCATGGCTATATATTCATTACTAACCGATAAAAAACTTTCTCTTTCTGATACAATATACATGGATAGTTCTAGAACATTATACTAGTTTTACAAATGAAACTGCAAAATTTTAGAGGTACACAAACCAAATATGTGCGATTCTGAGTGATGATCGCCATAAGCACCGTGTATAAGAACTCAACTTTATAAGCGAATATATTTGTTCACAGACGATGAATGTTTTTCATATTTTAACAGGATGCGTATGACTATCCAATGTTTACGTGCGCCAAATTTCATTCAGATCTGCAAAATTTTTTTTCAAGCGTTTACTACCTTAAATCTGTCAACGCGTCAAGTAAAATGTGTGAAAACAATCGATTTAGTTGTATTTTAGATACAGAAATAGACCAACAAATTTTGAAAACAACAATACATTAATAAGTAATCAATCGAAATGGACCCAGTTCAAAATCTTTTAAGTTAGATGAATCGACCTCAACAGCTAAGTCAAAAAATAATCTAATAAATATAACTCGAGAGTTCAATAAATTAGAAAATAATTCTCCAGTATCTTTCTCAAACTTGTTGTCATTCGGCAATAGCCACTCAAGCCCTACGGGCTTTCGTGACTACTACCTGGCAACAAGTTTTCGAAAGATCTGCCAAATTATTTTCAATTTATTCTCACTCTCTTGTTATATTATTACTAAGAATTATCACACTCGCGTATAATGACTTATTTCATTCAATTGTAATATAATGTGATATTGTTCTATGATCAATACACAAGATATACCCTTAATTTTTTTCCCCAAGTATAAAAAAAGTTTCAAATTAATCTCACAGATAACATCAGTATACAAGGATGTATAAGTCCCAATAATGGTGAGTTATACATTTAAAAATGGGGACAAATAAAGATATGTCGTATTAGTGAGAGTGCTAGTTGACAGACCATGATCAACTAGAGCATATTTTTAACATGCCATTTAATCTACATGGTAAGTTAAAAGTATGCTCTGGTTAGTCGTGGTCTGTGAACTAACTCTCTCACTAGTGCGAGATGTCTCTTTCTTTTGGTTCCCTTTCATCTCTCCCTGACGTGACGTCAATTGTATAACTCTCCATTGCAGACCAGTTGTTAAGAGTTAACATGTTCAATGGCAGAATTGAATTTGTACTAATACTTTGTTTTCTTTTGTTCTAGGTAAGTGAAATAATTCCACACATCTTAGTAGTCATGAATGGTGAGTCGAGCTATTCAGTATCCTCTTAAACTCCGAAAGAATATCGAATTCAAGTCGTAAATAAAACATAATTTACCTTTCTCAGAATCGCATTAATATTCTAGCTATGTTTACCAGCTATAAAAATAGACCCATTCCTAGTTCCACTGGCCACACTTTTATTTGTATCGCGAAACAATTTAACGCATTTCCGTTTGTCGGTGTGGTGCCGGTACGGCCTGGGACGCGATGGAATGACGCGCGAGGCGCGTCGTGCTGTAGCGTTGTTTTGATGTCGGGCAGTTTTACGTTCCCATATGTGATTTTCGGCGAATTAACGGGCGCCGCGGGTCTCGCCACTGCTCGGGGACCGACCGTCCGGCCACGAATTCTTTCACGTTGTGGCGGCGGGAGCTTCCAATCGCTGGGGTTCGACGAGCTAGCCTGGAGGCTTATTGCCAATTTTCAAGTTTTAATATAACTAAAATAATTATTTATGCAACTAGTGCAGTAAAGACACTTTTAACGCGGGTTGTATATTTTTTTTTCAACGATTGAGTTTTATCTAATTATACTAATCTAACTAATGACATTTCAAACGTTAAAAATACTCGTATTTATTTTTATAATTCCAGTACTATAATTTAAACATAGTAAATGAAACTTTTATTGAACAGCTGTTTCCATGGTTACATCAGGACTATAATAGCTGTATTCCATTTGCCACTTGGTTCACTTAAATCAGTTTAGATAAATTAGACAACAAGACTAAATGAACTGAATTAAGCAAACTGATGCACGTATTGGGATGAATTACTTCAAAGTAAATTAGAATCAGTATTTCTAGTATTAGAAATAACGTCAACGAAGTAATCCAACGAAACAAATAAGTGATCTGATTCAGTAAATGTAAGTTAGATCTGATCCAAATGACAAATGGAATACGCCTAATATTTACTTATCATTCACCATGAACATTAAGTAAATATTATACAGAGTGATCAAAAGGAATTGTTACAGTTGGCAATAAAAAACTACTTGAAATTGGTGAGCCTGATACATAAATTAATTTCCTGTTGTTGACAGTGACATTTAAAATTTAAATTTGACTACATTTATTATTACATTTATTTGTAAAGTATTTCTATTACTTAAAAAGTCAAAATTCTATTAGCTGTCAGACTCCTGACATAACCTATTTATATTTATTAGAAATGTCAAATAGCATTTCCGCCATTATCTGACGTTAAATAAAAAGATCCCTGGAATTGTATTGCCAACTATAACAATTCCTTTTGATCACCCTGTAGATCAAGGTCCTATTTATTCACAGCAGTTAATTTTGAAACCTATTTTTATTTTCCTTCTGTTTCGACCCTACGGGCTTCGATTTCTCAAACTACGTTCTTGATCTAAAAACTGTCACTTACAATGGTACATAATAAACTATTTGTTGATTACGTAGGTAAGTCTGTTTCGTAGCATTTATTTAATTACGCCAAAAATTATTTTTGCACGGTATGCAAAAATAACGTCCTTTTGACACTAGAAAGCATTTAAAAATGATATGTTTTTGACACTGATATTTTATACAGTATATTGAGGACCGTTTTTTCAAAACACGCATTCTGCAAAATTTAATGATTTGAGTTACATATTTCATATATTTTCGATTGAAAACTTTTCTATAGTGCATTTGATTTTATCAAAACTAGTTTCATGTCATAGAGAATCGTCTTCAAAATATCTTCGTTTGTACAAAACTAGCTTGATATTTTTTTGAGCATTTTTTCAAAACTCGCTTTGTCTCTCCTGATGCACCTCTTCGTATTACCTCATGATAGAATATTTTAATTAGGTTTCGTTTAGTTTGTAAGTATATTTCAAATTGTGTGTTTCACACTTTTGCTTTTGACGCTTGACAAAATCAGTGAGTATTTTAAAATAGCTGGCATGCAAAAACTTTTATCAGTACACGAGTACGACAGAAATAGGAAATAGTTTTACCAAAATAGATAACATACACAAGAAAATATAGAAAACGTTGTTATCAGAATATATTTCAAATAAATTTTAGCAAATCTAAAATTCTAGTTAAGTTAAATCGTTTTTTGAGAATTTAGCTGGTAGATTTGAGAAACGTTTCGATATTAATATTAATTACACACTATGCCCACTACCTATTCATTTAAGGTAGTAGTAGTGTGACGGTGGCGCCATCGGTTGTCGAGTGGCGAAACTGACGCTCAAAAATATATAAAAATTGAATAAAATAAGTGTTTTAAACCTATTATGATTTGAATATCATGAATTGTTAACAGGTTGTTGGTCTAGTGAATTTTCAAATATCATACCACCAAGTGGTGTTGCCATTATAAATTAGGATTCTTAAATTTCGTTAGAAACAAGGCTTTGCATGGCTATATATCCATTACTAAACGATAAAAAACTTTCTCCTTCTGATACAATATACATGGATAGTTCTAGAACATCATACTAGTTTTTCAAATGAACCTGCAAAATTTTAGAGGTACACAAACCAAATATGTGCGATTCTGAGTGATGATCGCCATAAGCCCCGTGTATAAGAACTCAATTTTACAAGCAAATATATTTGTTCACAGACGTTGAATGTGTTTCGTATTTTAACAGGATGCGTATGACTATCCAATGTTTACGTGCGCCAAATTTCATTCAGATCTGCAAAATTATTTTTCACGCTAGTACTACCTTAAACTTCATTCTACTGCGAAGTAGAGTTTGTTCACGCGCAGCCAGGCTTGAAGACAAGGCCGCCATAGATTTAAAATATGCATTTCTTTCGGCGGCCTCGTCCCGCTGCCGTATTTTTCTTGAACCTTTTTGCCGAACCGCAAATTGACATTTGACTCTGGTCTGAGTTATTGTGATCGCCTTTAACTCGCAGTTTGTCTATGTGTGTGTAACCATCATGTGAGTTCTTTCTGTTCACAGGTATGTGTGAGGGTTTGTGGCTTGTCGGCTTGTTGTTTATTTCAAAATGTTAATTAGATGATAAGATTGGGCGGATTCATAAAGATATAAGGCTGTAAATAAGAAACGAAATTAGATTATAAAGGAGATAAACTTTAAAGGAATATACAACTGGAATAATGTAGGTTTTGAATGATTTGTGCAAAGTGATAACATACTGCTTTTAACTTGGATCATTTACAGTTTTATACGAAAAGTTTTGGACAAAATTAGAGTGGATTAATAAAATAAATCAAAAGCATTTAAAGTGTTATTTCATCCTCCTTATTTGGATAAGATTAATTCGTTAAGAAAGTACTGTTTGGGCAGACAGTTAAATATATCATGAAATTTTATAGTCCAGTGTTTCTCAAAGAGTGTACTTCAAAGTTCTTAAGGGATACATAATAATTGACGACTATGCATCATTAACACATGAAATCGAATTAGGAAAAAAAAGGAAAGGGTATTCTATTTATCAGAAAATAGTTTTAAATAAATTATATATTATTAATGGGGTAATGGCTCAGTGGTATCGTGTCGGCCTGTGGATCCTGAAAATCCTGGTTCGATCCCCAGAGCCGACAAACATTTTCACCAACTTAAAATTACCTCTGTGGCTCTCCAACCACTAACATCTTTGGAGGCCGTGACTTGACGACTGGTAACCGCACTTCACGAGCATAAATATATCACTTTCCGAGATCTGCTATGTAGAGTGTCACATCCAGTAATGGGTAAAAGGCGTGATGATGTATTTATTTATTTTTTATTTTATAAATATGAGGTGGCTAGCTCAGTGGTATGAAGTCGGCCTATGGATCCTGAGAATAATTTCAAAAAAAAAACTACCCCTGTGGCTCCTCCACCACTAACATCTTTGGGGGCCGTGATTTGACAACTGGTAACCGCACTTCACGCGCAAAATATATCACTTACCGAGATCTGCTATGTAGAGTGTCACATCCAGTAATGGGTAAAAGGCGTGATGATGTATTTATTTATTTTTTATTTTATAATTTTATAAATATGGGGTGGCGAGCTCAGTGGTATGAAGTCAGCAGAGTACCACACCCAGTAATGGGTAGAAGGTGTGATGATTTATTTATTTTTTTATTTTATAAATAATGTTTAAATTTTTTTCTTTTTTAGTTGGATATGAATTTTTTAATATTTTTATTTTAAATATTAAAACAAATTAATACATATATACCATCATGCTATATCCCATCAAATGAAGTAGCAGAGTAGCACGAATTGATAACTGTTCCTTTTCTCGACAAAATACAAGTACACTTTTTTTCTAATTAAAATCGACGATTTCTATTGACCAAGAGATGGCAATCGTGATTATAACTTCGAATATAATGTATATTTACTTATCTTCTACAAGAATTAAATATAACACAGAATATTGTTATTATAAAATACGTAAAAAAAAATTATATATGCCTACAAATGTTAATACTGTAAATATAAATAAATATATCATCACGCCTTCTACCCATTACTGAGTGTGGCACTCTGCCGAAGCAGATCTCGGTAAGTGATATATTTTGCGCGAGAAGTGCGGTTACCAGTCGTCAAATCACGGCTCCCAAAGATGTTAGTAGTGGAGGAGCCACAGGGGTAGTTTTTGAAATTTTGAAAATTGTTTGTCGCCTGTGGGAATCGAATAGGGTTCTCAGGATCCACAGGCCAACTTCATAAATAGTTGTATTTAATGTAATTTTGAACAAAATTTAATCTAAGTGATATGTGAAATGGCTTACATTGCTATCAATCAATCTATTTTTAATTTGTCAATTTGAAGCACGTTTCAGGAAATATAAAATTAGTTTTATTTGTGCAAGTTGAAGTTCAAAATAGCAGCATATAAATGTAAACAAGTTAAGATAATACCAGTTAGTAAATAAATTTATTTGCGAGCTTCATCATTAACCATCACGAGTCTTATTTATTAAATTTTATAATTCAGTTAATACAGTTATTATTAGAAAGCAAACAAATTGTTGTGCAATGTAAACAACTTTTAATTGCTTTCCTAAGAAGTGGAAAAACTAATTTAGTTTTACAATATCAGCACTTGACATTTGAAAATAAATAGGAGAAGCTGTATGCAATCATCTAATAATGTAACAGACTTCTGTAATAAAACCGAATGAAAAATTTGCACCTGACATTCGCTGCAGTAAGTTTAATAAATAAAACATTTAATTCCCAACGTCGGCGTTCACGTGCGAATGTTTTTAAACTGACCTACATAACATATGTTTATGTTATGTGTCATAAATTATCGCATTAGTCGACACTCGGCAGTGAATATATATAGTATAAAAAAATATAATGAATAAAGATTTTTGCATTGGTTTCATTCCTTTGAATGTCAGACGTGATTGTGGATTATTACGAAAAAAAAAAAGACTTCAAACATGTAATTTGTTTCAAGTATTATAATTATTCTTGTTTCTTTTTCTTAAATTTACATATTATTCATGAATCATGATCATAAACGCTTAATCAGATGCTGGATCATGAGAAATGAATCTAGTCATATCAATAAGAGAATAACGCTGGTATGCATAGTCGTTCGCCCAGCGACGCGCTGAGGAAGCGCCCATAAGCGATACACTTGGCGAAACGCTGGCGAACCGCTGGCGAACGACTATGAATACTAGTGTAAGACTGCAGTCTAGTCTCGAGAGATTTAGAATTTAGAAAAACAATTTTAATAACAGAACCGTAGCCTAGTTTCTTGTGTTTACGAAGCACGAATTTGCGAATTCAATTCTGATTGATTTCAACTTCCATTCAAAAAATCTGGTGTGGTCACCACACGACTTTCATATACACAGCATATTTAATATTTAGAATATATGAATGTTATATAATATTATTAAACATGTAATTTAGATTTTCAGTAATTCAGCATTTATCTGTATGAAACATATAAAATACCAAATTTGTTTACGTATAATTTTTTAGTAATGTTGACTACTTTATGTCTAACGGATGTCCGAGCTTAACCCTTGATATCTCAAAAACCGTGAGATACGAAGTCGATTAAATTGAGGCTAAGTTGCCAAATTAGTTGATCATTTTAATGATGTATTTGTTTTTCTGAAAAAAGACATAGATAACTAGATAAAGCAAAAATTAAAACTTATGTTTTTTGTTTCTGTTGCTACTATGATTATTGAAATATATTATTAAATATAAAAATTAGTTTTTTCTCAAAATGAGACGCATATACAGGAAAAACTCTAATGAGAACGAGCGCTACGGCTATACGCTTTTGTTTCTCGAAGCGAGAGGTACTACAATCTCGTTATTTAATATCCACACCTCGTACATAAGAAAAAAATTGTGAAGAAAAATTACTATACTGGAAGTAAGCTGTATTGGAAAATATATTATTTATTTCGAAAATCTTAATAAGGAAACTAAATAGTGTCTTTTTTAAAAACATATTTGATCAAGTGACTAATTTTCTCCAGTAAAATAACGAACAGTTTTATAAAAGATAAGAAAAGGATTGATGTCATAGAAATTTGAATATCCAGGTGAATGCTTGGTATTAATTTGTATGATAGAGATAGCATCGAACAAGTGTTGAAAAGAGTAGGGATAAAAAAGGATACTGTATGAGACTATTTTGAAAAGGAAGAGAATGTGGTTGGGTCATATGTTGAGAAGGGATACTGTAATGAAAGACGTAATAGAAAGGGAGAAGGCAAAACAGACAGTTGGAGAAGGAAGATTGTACTACAGAGCTGGGCAAGCTACTTAAAAAAAGTAGCTAAGCTACAGCTACTCTTTATAAAAGTAAAAGCTTTCATTAAAGTAGCTGTTAAATTTTAAAGCTACTTTTTTCAATTATTGTGAATTATTAAATTTGCCATTGTCATATGATCAGTTGATCAGTCTTTTGTTATAATGACTGTTAATAAATATAAAAATCGCAAATGGACAAATGTAGTATTAATATGTTATGCTATAATTCTTATTTATATCGGAATAAATTAACAGTCACATTAACAGAAGACTCCTAAACAGTCAATGTTTAGTTCATCTAATATTTAATACAAAAGTAGGATAGGTTAAGAACAAGTGAAAAATAAAATATGTTAATATATTTTACACTATATAATAACTTTTTATCCTACAGATATCGAAAACAATAAAGAAGGTACAATTCAAATACAAAACAAAAATTAATAGGTATTTCTTAATGAGCCGTGGTAGCTTTAAACTACAAAAAGTAGCTTTGGGCTACAAAAAGTAACTTTAAAAGTAGCTTCAGTTGTTATAACAATATTTTTAAGCTAATAGAAAACAAAACAGAGCTCGCTACAAGCTACAGCTATATTTTTTCACATTTAGCTAAGCTACAGCTACAGCTAAGGAAACGTAGCTAAGCTAGTAGCTAAGCTACAAAACTAGCTACCAGCTCTGCTGATACATGACCTGAAAGAAGGAAGAAGTTACGTTGAAATAAAGAGCCTGATTATGAGTTGAAGAATTGAGGGTGGGATGTACGACTTGCGTCATTCAGATAACTATTGACGGCTTAACTGACAAACAGGTGATTGTAAATTTTGAAGTTCTGTCATAACTTTCGAAAATGCGAAACAGATAATCAGTGGACTTTCCTATGCAAAAATAAAAATCTCTGATTTAAACTTATCTCTATTTTTATAGTTTTATTATCTGTTGTTTGTTAAATCACATAATAATAGTTTTGTAATAATAATACAATAAAAAATTATAATAACTGTTTTTAAAATATTGTTCACCGCACCCTTTAAATACGAATGCATTAGCTTAAACTTAAGAAATTTTTGAACACAATCTAAGTACAAGAAGGTAAAATATGAGAAAAAAGTTAATGAATGTAATCAAACAAATATAAACTTAATGACAGTAATAAAATGATACTATAATATAAAGTTGCAGATATGCAAAATATAAGAATTGTCAACTAAATGCTTGCAAAATATTTCATAAACATTCGAAATTTCAGTAGATATTTTTGTAATTCTCGAAAAAATGATGCGCTATTTGAACAGCTAAATATTGACGCATGCCTTCCTAATCAAAACAAGTAATAAAGACGCGGATAATGGTGATGACGTCACAGGAAATTAAACTCATTCAAAACAACCCTGACGTCACTAGATTTTCCAATTGAAATCAGATAATTCGAGCACTTCAACAAGTAATCAAAATTGGACATCAGAAATTTTATTTATCTCTTATTTCAGTTATTTCGTCATGAAATCTGATTGTTTTGCGAATTTCGATTGCTAACAATGGTGCATCACCAATCATCGTATTTGTTTTTCGTTGTTTGTTTCCTAGAATTGTTTTTCATCATCGTATTTTTATAACTTTTTACATTTGAAGGTCTTTTATGCACGCATACATTCTGAACACGAAATATAATTTTTAGAATATGACATTGTGGAATTTAAAAAATATTTTTAGCTCTACAATTATTTTGTTGTGTTTTCATTTGTAATACTTTTTATTTTTATTCACTGTTCGAAAACAAATGTACCTACATTCTTGTTACATAACATTCTGGGAATTTTTGTTTTTCAATGGAAGGTTAAATGAATCATAATTGACAGAACAATTAATGATTTTTTTACGGTAAACGAACAGGGCCAAACTTTAATTAAAATTAGCTCAGGAAATTAATTCAGGATGACCCACATATTTTTGTACTAAATGGTGTATAAAATTATTTATCGAATTGAATATTCCTAAAAATCCATACAATTTTTGACTGTTAAGTTGGCACGAATAAGTTTTATTGTTGACATAAAGTTTAGAATATAAAAGTATAGGGAGTGAAATGTGCTTTAAATATATCATCACCATCACGCCTTCTACCCATTACTGGGTGTGGCACTCTGCCGAAGCCGATTTTGGTAAGTGATATATTTTTGCGCGTGAAGTTCGGTTATCAACCGTCAAATTATGGCCTCCAAATTTGTTAGCCACAGGAGTATTATTAATGTGGTGGAAATGTTAGTCGGCAGTGGAAATCGACCCAGCATACTCAGGATCCACAGGCCGACACGATACCACTGTGCCACCTACTTCATTTATTTAATGTATATTATAAATAAGTAAATAAACAGTTATAATTGGATTTTTTGTCGTGGAATAAAATTAACACTCAATTAACTTTTCTGACCTTAATGTATAGTAGTATTAAACGTTACTAGCTTAACATATTTGTCATGGAATAATATTAGATTATAATGGGATGGCTAGCTCAGTGGTATGAAGTCGGCCTGTGGATCCTGAGGTCCCTGGTTCGATTCCCACAGGCGACAAATTTTCATAATTTGAAAAAGCTATCCCTGTGGCTCCTCCACCACTAACATGTTTGGGGGCCGTGATTTGACGACTGGTAACCGCACTTCACGCGCAAAATATATCACTTACCGAGATCTGCTTCAGCAGAGTGCCACACCCAGTAATGGGTAGAAGGCGTGATGATATATTTATTTATTTATTTATTTTATAATTATTTCATGTGTTAATCAGCGATTATTAATATTTCGTTACAATGTCTCAATTATTAATCGCCCTCATTAAAACACACTTATTAGTCAAATAATTGTTAAACTGTGATTATCGCCCCTCAGATTTTTATATCCAGGAAAAACTTTCAGGGCCCATGTTCATAATGGGTCTCCTGGAAGTTTCTGGTATCTTATTGGTTCAGTCCAACACTGTAAACGGGTGAACTGTTAAAATGAGAAGAATGTAGCGTGCTTCAAATAAGTTAATAATTAGTATTTTGACAGTTTCATTCAAAAACAAAAACAATCTCTCATAGTAATGGTATTCATCACGAGAATTCCAAAAAATAAAGTTTTATTTTCTCATGGAAACATTATAAAACATTAATTATAAACGCAATATGTCATAATTAAAAATAGATCTTTACACGAACGGTTATCATTTCTGTACGCTCAAAACTAAATCAATTTCAAAGATCACCGCAAGTATTTCGTAAATAATAAATAATTTATGAATTCCTTTTGCCAATGAGATATCCATGGGCGTTCGTGTTAGGCAGGGCCTGCGCCCACTGCAGCTCTGTAACCTTGAGGGCACAAAATTAGATAAATATTTCAATATTAATTATAACACGTTTTAAATAGACTCTTTGACACAAACAAGCAATATTAATTGCTTCGATTTGTTTTTAAAAGAGAGAAATTACTCACTTGATCACTTATCACGAGATAAAATGGGTGTAATTGTAATTGTATGTCAGATATATAAAACGATATTACATTCGATTTGCAATTCATATTGGACGATAATTCAAATGAACTAATCGACTAATCCTAATTTATAATCGAGATTTAACTATACGAATTCAATTATTCTTATGCATATGAATTAATAAATCCTTATGTAAATATACAGGCTGTTTCTAAATTTGATGATCAAACTTTAAAGTAATATACATATTACATAATGTGCTATTAATGGAACAAAAAGAATGATTTAATTCTAAAAATGAAGGATGGCTTAGTAAGGGGTTATACTACCCAGCAAATTTTTTTTTTTTCATTTTTACTTTCTTCTACGCAGTTAAGGAAGTATTGGAATCGTGAAAAAAATCGTTGACGATTTTGGCAATCCTTCAAAATAGGCGTTTGTCTCAGCGATGATCTCATCGTTGGAGCCAAATCTCTTTCCGCCGAGCCATTTCTTCAAGTTTGGAAATAGATAAAAATCACAGGAGGGCAAATCTGTAGAATATGGTGGATGACGAACCAATTTGTAGCGCAATTCATGCAATTTTGCCATTGCGACTGCGGACCTGTGTGCCGGTGCAGAGAGCAAATGCGGCACCCATCTGGCAGATAGCTTTCTCATATCCAAAAATTTATGCAAAATGTTCCGTACCCGTTTGGTTGAGATGCTCATAGCCTCAGCAAGCTCGTGCGTTTTAACTCGCCGATCTTCCAATATCATACCGTGGATTTTATCGACGATTGGCGTTGTAACCTCAATTGGACGACCAAAACGTTCGGCGTCCTTTGTGGTCATACTACCACAACGATAATCAGTAAACCACTTATGAACCGTTCCAATCGATGGTGAGAAGTCCCCATAATGTTTAACAAGCGATGCTTTGGTTTGCGTAATGTTTTTTCCACGCAAGAAATAATGTTTAATCAAGACGCGAAATTCACTTTTTTCCATGTTTTCAAAAATCTTCAAGGTTGCTTTCTTTCGATGGGTGTCAAAACAGAACTGAATGACATATCAGTCTGAAAATTTTAATGCGTTCTAGTTAAAGATGGTATATCACAAATGTCACATGAGATTTGCGATTGTGGCGCCATCTGTTTTATTTTTCAGGGACTTTTCACTCTGCCTCGTATGTGAGTTGATTGCAGGATCTGTATAAAGTCTAAAGCATAACCTATTACAAAAATTTAAATAACGTGTATTCTAATCCGAAGGAAGCCGATAATAATGGCGTATAATGTTTATAAACGACATCATACCGTTGGTGGAAATTCTATATCGAAATGTGTATTTATAACGCGCCAAATTTTGTACTAAATGAATTACTTCTTGTAAAACGGGCTGTGTACGCAGTGCCATCTGCTATTTTCTAAGGTAAAATGGTCTGTATTGTTTTCTGCAATAAACGTCTACTTTCCATATATTAAATAAGTACAGAAAAGCAGATTTTCTGCCCTAATAGTACAAAAAATAAATAAGTTTTCTAAAACAGGAGATTTAAGTGTGAGCATAAAAATATTGCAGAAAATAAAAAATACCATAATTAAAAAAATATATTGCATTGTAAACAATATCGGGTCACGGTCATGACACTTTCTGTGTGACGAAGTATAATCATGAATAATTTGAAAATTTTCATATATTATTGTGCGTAAATACAAAATTTAAATCGTAAGCGCTGGTGAGTAAGTTCATTGTTCCTCATGTGCTCACCAGAAGACAAATCATCTTTTCACATGCCCCGACCTGCATTATTGCTACGCGACCCAAGTGTATTTAAATGTGATGTAAATAGTTCTGACTCAAATATTTGTAGGTTATATCTACCGTACGTCAAAACCGAACAGTGTAATTTTGTTTAGGGTGTTTGTGCAAAATAAATTAGATTTTAAATAATAACTAAAATGTAAAACTATGTTTTACATATTGTTTGCCGTGTTTGTAAATTTATAAATAATAATTTTACAATTTACATAAACTTTGTATGTCAAATAAAATAGAACGGTAGCAGTTTTATATGTGTACCCAAATCTGGACTATATTCTACCTATATTTATTTGGTTTGGGTCAAGGGTCGACAAACTTTAGAGGTTAAATAGCCAAACATGTCCCTCACAATGATTAAAAAAATTTTAAAATATATTATTATAAATAAGATTCATCTATTGTTTCTTTTTTTTGAGCCATAATGAAATGCACGTTAAACAATATAGAAAATTTAATAAGACAAATATTATTTTTATATGAAATTAAAATAATTAGAACAATACCTAGGATATAACAGTATATTATGATACAAATGTTTTCAACGGCACTAGTGCTTTAAAGGCAAGAAGAACTGTAATAGTTATTTTTATAACAAGTGCCGAAAAAGGCTCGTTACGAGCAAGTGCGGAAATCTGCACGAGCACGTAACCTTTTTCGGCACGTGTTATAAACAACATTTTTCCTACAACTGTGCGATTTAGTAAATCACTAAAATATTATCCAAATTTATAAAATTTTAATGATATTTTCGACAATGACAATCAACCTGCTGCTGTTACTTCTAAAGCCTCCGAAATTGTTGTCAATAATATTACTGTTAATAATTTGAACAGGTACGGAAGAAATCAATGTTTCTTTAGACAATACAAAAGTTTTTACTTTACATTATGTCAATATAAGCAACTGTATCGACTAAGTTAATAATATACATACACAATAAATATTATGTATTTTACTTACTTAAAACCATTTATCGATATATTTTACTTTGTTCGGTTCTTTTCATTAGTTGTGTACAGATTAGATATACTGCAATTTTATAAACGTCGGAATATACTACTGCATATTTACTAGCGCTGGCTCACTGCATCTTCTTCTTCCATAAGCGTCTGTGGCCAAAATATGAATTACACGCTTGGCGCGAAATTTAAATCGCTCTCAAAAAAACCTTTTTTACAGTTACGTAATGAAGCACTTTCCGCACTAGTCTTTCTTTGCTTTCGGAAGCACAATAATAGTTACATAATAACAAAGAAATCGCACAGTTGTAGGAAAAACAGCATTTTCATTTTGATTCATTTCAATTTTGTTTGTATGATTTGACTTAATATCGTTTACATGGAGATAAGTTTCTATTTGTTATTTACGTTATTAAGTGGATTCGTTGTTTTGCAATTTGTTGTGATAAATATGGATTTAAAGAGCAAAACTATTTTGTTATTGATTAGCAACTTTAGAACACGGCGATTTCGCATGCTTTTCATCCTTTAAACAAGGATTATTACGAAGTTTTAATAAAAATAACAAGCTCGAGAAACAGCTAGGAGACAGGGATTACTCGTTCTTGTAACCGCATAAACTATGTTTGCATTTCGACTCTCGAGCAGGCTTACCACACACCATGTTCTGCTCTGTTGTAGGCACTGCAGAGATGGCGCGTGCACATGTATTTTATAATATACACATGATTAATAAATTATTCTGCGGAAAAATCGTTTTAATTTTTTTCTAAATGAAAATATAGTACTTTTATCTCCATTTTAACTTAATTTCCAAAGAGCCGCATACAACTACTCAAATAGCCACATGCAGCTTGTGAGCCGCAATTTTCCGATTCCCTAGTTTAGGTCATGTATTTACTTGGTATAAACAAAAATTGGTATATACATAACAACACGCTATATCTCATCAAATGGAATAGCACGAGTCCTAGAATTATTTATAAAACATTTATCTATCTGATTCTCAAATAATCAGTCCTCATCAAACATTCTCATCCTAACTCACCATCACCGCTTCAACCACATTCATAGTTTTCTCCATACATGCTCATTTACTCATCACACTTCAAATAATTCATTACTTAATAAACCTTCAATCACTTCTATACATTAGTCTGTCTTTCGATATACTCATACCTTTCACATGCTCAAAACATCTCAAATTATTCACGCTTACTCCTTTAACAACGAATCTACGAATAAAAGAAAGGCAGAGAACAACAGTCTGCGCTAGTATTTAAAGGAAAATCCCACACAATTGAGTTTAGACAATCTGTTGTAAGAACTGAAATAGAAACAAAAAATAAATATGTGTGTTTTTTCACGTGCTTAGTCGTAATATAGAAATAAAATAAAATATATAAATATATCATCATGACGCCTTCTAACCATTACTGATACCCTCTGCCGTAGCAGATCTCGGTAAGTGATATATTATGTGCGTAAAGTGTGGTTGCTAGCCGTAAATTCACGGGCCCCAAAGATGTTAGTCACAAGGGTAGTTTTAATGTGATGAAAGTGGCTTATAGGCTGTGGGAATCGAACCCGAGTTGTCAAATCCATAGGCTGACTCGATACCACAGAACCATCTACTCCATAATATAGGTCAGGTGTAATACGAGGTGTGGCTATTAAATAACGATACTGATGCTGCTACAGGCAAAGTACGCATGCGCCAAACACTAGCGACCGTCAGCTTTTTAGCGTGAAGGTTTCTCTTTCGAATGCAGGACCTCTCGCTTCTGTAAACAAATCCATATAGCCGTAGCATTCGTTCTAATTAGAGTTGTTTTTTTGTTTCGCCGAAAAAGTATTAAGTGCAACATTAGAGCAACGAATTGTTGTGTAATTTCACATGAAACTTGGCAAAACTGCTACTGAAACTTATAATTTATTGAAAAAAGTACCCGAATTGTGGAAGGACAAGTCATGGTTTCTCCATCAAAACAATGCGCTGACTCATTCCGCAATGTCTGTCATGAGATTTCTAGCCAAGTACAGCATCCCAGAGTTGGACCATCCGCCTTATTGGCCAGATCTTGCATCGTGCGACTTCTATCTGTTTTCTAAGGTGAAATTTGCCTTAATAGCAACAAGATTTGAGCTTTGAAAGAGCAATCGGCACGCGTTCTGAAGAAGCTGACAAAAGAATACTTCCAGCACTGTTTAGAACAATGGAAGATTCGCATGGAGCATTGTAGGGATAGAGGAGGGGTGTATATTGAAAGTGATAATAAGTAAATAAGTATGGAATCAAAATAAAATGTTAAAACAGCATCAGTCTCTTTATTTAATAGCCACACCTCGTATAGGTGTATGGTGCAAAAAGGAGCCAATTTGCCGCGGAGGATGAACAGTGAACAGGAATAATGTTTAGACTCTGAAAAGTTGCTGAAAATCTGATGCCCCATGCACACGTGGAAAGTTTTCTGAGAAACTTTTTAGAAAGAAGAAGTCAAGAAAGTATCTTGAAAATTTAGCGGCGCCTCTATTGCAAGAAAGATCTTGTGGAAAATTATTAACTTCATGCTTATGGCACAGTAGTTAGTTAATTTCATATTATTAAAGCGCAACTAACAGATTTTCAAGAAAATTTCTTGACTTCTTCTTTCTAGAAACTTCCTCAGAAAACTTGCCCATGTGTACAGAGATAGAAACTTGCTTTAGGTAATTTTGTTTAAAATTTAAAAATATCTGGCGTGCTGCATGATGCCTGTATTATCGAGAAACAACAAGTAGTAACAAAATTTCCTATTGCAAGTCCGATACAGTCATTTTGATTTTCGTAATGTGGGTCGAAAAGTTAAAAATTTGCATATTTCTACATGTACGTCAATCAAGTTAATGTAATGTTACGTTCGTTCAAATGTCATGAGTTTCTGACACACAGTTACATACTTGCTTACTTGTTTACGTGTATGCCTTATGATGTGTGTTTGTTTTCGTTATATTACATGAGCGTGACAAGAAAAATGTTCCGTGTTGGAATGAAACGGTTTGTTGTTTTTTTGTATTAAAATGTTGTGCAATAGAAATTTGGGAATGATTTATTATTAGAAATTTTGATTGAAATATATTCTGACTGATGAAGTATGTGAAGAGTAGTTGTAATGATGAGATTCTGCTGACGACAACGTTATTTATTAAATGCGCAGTTGGTTTTTTAAATTCAATTTTGTAATTGAATTTTTTAAAGCGTGGCGAATTTATATATTAACATAGACTGAACGCATTTGTTATACGTCATGTTTTTTAAAAATTGTAATTAATTAAATTATAAAGTACAATAATTATTATACACTGCATACCTTTGTAGTTGTTTTCTATAAATACTTTTTAAATTGAAAAAAGAACTGTGTTGCTTTGTTGTTTACTTTAAAAATGTAGGTATACTCATATCTATTGCATATGATGTGATTATTTACCATAAATTAACTCTGTTAATGTATTTATAATAAATACTTGGTTTGTATTCCTTAGAGTTCCAGTTGGCATTGAACTATTTTACTTGTTTTTATAGTTGTTTTGAATTAGGTGAATACTAGTAGATAGGTGTAGTTTTTGAGGAAACTAATTTTATTTAGTAACAAGTGTGTTTAGCATATCTATCAAGTACAGAGAAACCAATAGGATGTAAATCCTCGGGTAGTTTGAGCGAATTATTTTCAAAATAAAAAAAATTATGGAAACCATTAAAATAAGCATGATGTAAAAAATAAGTCTTAGGATCAATAAATGCCAAGAAATCAATCTAGCAAATATTTTTATTAGGACGTTTCGTCCAGCGTACTGGACGTCATCAGCTAATAACAAGAAATAATGTAACAAACACATTTTTTGACGATTGTCTTTGACATGCTAAATTACTTACATCTGCGATTGTATATTTTTAATGTTATGACTTTTGTAAAAATATTTTACATTTATTTAACTATTTTTTTGTTACATTAGTCCATGAATCAGCTTACAGAGATGATGAGCTAAATTCAGTTCACGTCGTTCTAAAAGACTGCGAATGCTGAACATTTCTAGTAAGATATTGTAAGAAATGGAATTATCAGGATAAATATGATTAATTTTAAAATACAAATTTTAGAAATCTTGTTTGAATATATTCGATGCGATTCTGATAAATTTCATAGAATGGATTCCATATAATAGAACAATATTCTAACTTAGAGCGGATAAATGAATAATACAGAGAAAATAGTGGAGAGATATCATGAAATAAACGGGTATTACGAATAATGAAACCAAGTAAAAGAAGACAGAGGACAACATTTGGGAAAATAGCACCGTTCTGTTATATTCAAGCTGAAACTATCTGCACTAGTAGAAAGAATACACCCATAATGATTTATTTCTTTATTATTACTCTCATGGTTCTAAACTTGAACTCGTCAGCAGTCCTGTTAGTCATAAAACTGATCTGAAACCCATAATAATAAATCTCTCGTCAAGGTGCCTATAACAGTAAACAACTCCGCTTGCGTACTCTCGCCGGCCGCATTCGCATTACACTGAAAAACAAAACAGCATATCCGGTTTCCAATTCATCAACGCATTACATTCACTTCGCTGCGCGTTTTTTGCTCCTCCAACCGTCTGTTGGGTGACCCAGGTCAGTTGATCGCGGAATCCGAGGAATGCCAACGGCGCGCAGTTATTTATTTAAATTGTCTTGTAATTCAAACGTTGCCATTTGCATAAATTGCACATTGTAGGCCTGTTTCTAACGGCAGAGATTGTGCCGTGAGGTTCTGGATCTGCGGATACTGTGTTTCTGGAACGCGGGAAAATTCAAACAAGATGAACAAGATGATTTTACTTGAATATGCGCTGTCAAATGGCGTGACGATTCTGTCAAAGAAATCGACATCGTAAATACGTTGTATCCTTGAGAAATATTCAATATGTAAATGAGAGAAACAAAATCAGTTACATATGCGTTCTGTCGTAAACAAATTCAGTGACATAATTGTCAAACCATCTAACATCGCGTCTACAGGGTGTTACCTGCACAATTACCACCTTTTCTGTTTCAGCCATTTTCTCAATACAGTCGAACCTCTCTATAACTCGAATATCAAGGTACAACAAAATTAGTTCTAGTTATAGAAAACAAATATTTATTAAACACATGTTTTATTGCGTAAAAAGTATATAAATCTAAAACAATCTACAATAAGGCTGTGATATTTCACCAACACTGTATACACTGTACCAGAGAACATACTCTGTACTAACTAAAAATTAGTATAAAAATAGATCTTTTCGCTCTTCGGAGATTTCCAAAAACTACGCAGATTGCATCATCGTGCGCGGTGAAATAAAACTCGACGAATCTTGGCGACCGTTCACGAAAATAACATGCAAATATTGTGCCGAAAGTGTTCATTTTGACGTTGAAAATTCGACTTATAGAGAATATTGTGTATTTGTGTATTTACTTTGAATTACAGAGATTTTGGAGTTACGGAAATTCGACTTAGAGAGATAAAAATACATGGAAATTATATAAAATGTATAGGGAACAACAGTAAACTTCGACGTAAAAATTCCGAGCTGTGGAGATTCGAGTTATAGAGGTTCGACTGTATTTGATTGTTTGGGAATTATTTGAAGACATAGAAATTGACTAAAGAAATCATATCGGTATATCGGTCTTCTTGGCCAATATCGGTATCGGCCGATATGTAACCACGATATCGGCCTATATCGGCAACGGCCTAAAAAAATATAAATTGCTTAATATTTCAGTTGCTAAGGATTTTTTTATGGAAATTAAAACAGAAATACTAAGTAAAAAACAAATCAAGTTTATTCTTATTCAAAATTTAGCAAAAAAGTCATTAAAAATGTAGAAGTAAAGTTACACACTAATTTAAACAAATTAATATTTAAAGTTAAGTTTTGGCAAGTTGTAATGTAACAAAATTAAGCTTTCTGCTCTTTCCGGAGTTAGACGATCTCTTGCGCTTTCATAAACATTTCCAGCTGAAGAAAATAGCTGTTCACTAGCAACACTACTTGGCGGCGGTGCTAAATATATTATTGCAACTTTGTACATCAATGGAAAAATGTCTTTTTTTTGCGCCCACCAAGTCAAAGGATCTTTATTTCTTGATATTTTTTCTAATTTCTTATACAATTCAATCTCATCATCAATTTTATTCATCATATCATCAGTACTTTTCTTATATGACACTGATTTACTTGTCGTCATACCAGTAAGTTCATCAAAAGTATTCCAAAATAAACTATGAGACTACGGGACATTTTCCTGAATCTGTTGGTTTACCTCGTGTGATTTTTTGGCGATTTTCGCTAAAGGAGCATCATCGTAGCTCACTTCAGATTCTCCGGAATTATCATCCAGCAAGTCTGAAGCTTGTCCATTAATTTTTAAAAGTTCTTTTTTTAAATCTGTAAAGGTTCTTTGCGATAAATCATTGTCAAAGAAAGATGTTTTGAACCTTGGCTCCAATAAAGTGGCAAAAAGAAGGTTTCTATCAGTGAAGCAGGCTTTGCATCTCTTTTACCTCATTTATACAGCAAAAAAATTACGACAAAATTTTATGGCCGATATATCGGTATCGACCGATATCGGATATGAGTATATCGGTATCGGCCACAAAAATCATATCGGTCGATCCCTAGAAATCAAACCTCACTGAATGTAACAAAGAGATACTTTCCACACTCATTGAAAATGTTAACTTTTCTAGACGACCGTAGAGAAATAGTAGTAATTAGAGGTGTGTAGTTCGTGAACGAACTAGTTCATATGAACTATTCCTTATAGTGAACGACACGAACTAGTTCGTGAGTTTATTAAAGACTAGTTCACTGCGAACTATTCGGATATGATTCACCACCACGGCGCGGCGGCACGGCCGATGAGGTCGAACGAAAGTGGAGAGCGGCGAACAAGTGAACGAGTGAACGAGACTACTAGTTCATTACGAACTATTGGAATATGATTCACCAGCACGGCGGCACGGCCGATGTGGTCGAACGAAAGCGGAGAGCGGCGAACAAGTGAACGAGTGAACGAGCGAACGAGACTCATACTTCATTCGTTCGTGGTCGTTGCTATGATCACCACTCTGCTTCTGCTGTCTGCTGTCAAATTATACTAGAACCAGATTCTAAAAGTTCACTTGTTCTCGCTCGTGAATCACAATACAATACGATTTCCGTTCATCATAGTCTTCAAAATTTCGTGAACGAAAGTGAACTAATGAACTAGTTCAATGAACTAATCTTTTTGGTGAACGAGAACGAGTGAACTAGTTCACTCAAATGAACTAGAATTCCCATCTCTAGTAGTAATGTATACCGCAAATAAATTGTTAGAAAATAGTAAATATTGAAGTTAATAGAACTGATAATTTTTATCTTCTTTTATGTTATTATGATAGTAACGTCATTGGAATATTTTATATGCGCGTAGTAATGTAGTACTTACCACGTCATTAAAAGATAATTTTTTTTTCATTGTCATAAAATGTTACACGTAAATCTATATATTATCTATGGTCTGTTTGTTGAATCATTATAGGTACGTCATTATTTGAGACAAACATATTGTACACAAATTTTCTACTCTCTTTTTATTAAGCGACTATAATTAGAATATTAGTAATTTTTTTGATATAAATCTTTTTATATATACAATAAATAAATAAATATATCATCACGCCTTCTACCCATTAGTGGGTGTGGCACTCTGCTAAAGCAGATCTCGGTAAGTGATATATTTTGCGCGTGAAGTGCGGTTACCAGTCGTCAAATCACGGCCCCCCAAACATGTTAGTGGTGGAGGAGCCACAGGGATAGCTTTTTCAAATTATGAAAATTTGTCGCCTGTGGGAATCGAATCAGGGACCTCAGGATCCACAGGCCGACTTCATACCACCATTTTTGTCACACATTTTACTTGACGCGTTGACAGTTTTAAATAATTATTTGACAACTACCTATCATTTGTTACAAACAAAAGCACCTACAGAGATTATTCCCGGGAATAATCACAAGAGCTTTATTCTCAGTATAATAATGACAGGATTGGTTAAAACGCACACACGTGACCTACAATGAAACATTTCATTGGTTTTGAGAAACATTAAAAAATAATCGTTATAATTCAATAAAAAGTGTTCCGAAACGACGATGTGCAAAATAAATTACATTCTCATTCGCAATTTGCGAGAAACATACATTTATCAAAGCTTCGTAAATTAGAAAAAGATAGCAACAATGTTGACTAAACACATGTACAGAGTTTTATTTATACCTCGTTAAGTATTGTAGGTAATTGAATTGTAGAACTTTATCTTTGTGTATATCTGTATTTTATGTAGATACTATTTCTAGGAAATGTTGTTTTATGTTCCCGTAGTAACGCTTTGTCACTTTATAGTGTTCGAGTGACGTTGAATGAGTTTTTTTTTTATATAGCAAGTTTATCATTGAACTTTTTCTCATTTATTATTAGAAAGAATGTTACTGCTTTCTCACATGGCCTGAAGTCGATGACCATGATGTGTAATAGTTTTTGTTATGCTCATTTGTTTTTTACATCTACTTCTCAGATAACAATAATATTGTAATTTGTCATTACTATTGTTACAAAGGTTTAAATGCATATTTTATAAAATAAAATTCGTTTATTTTTAATCACGTGTGCGAAAATAACCAAGTAAAACTTTTATTATAATTATCACTTATGCCCTGACGGCTAAGGTTACAGGTAACAAGTAGTTTTTGACATTTAATTATAACTGTTTTAAAATGTCACTTTCAAGGTAAATGAAAACAGGTAATGAATTAATTGACAGAATTATTGCTACAAATTATCAGTTCAAATATTCCTCGAGCATTGAAAAATAAAATGACTTATAATTTTATCAGTTTTCTCAAGCACGTTTCTTTGAAGTTACCAAGCAACGTGTTTTCCTATTTTAATAAATGCAAATCGAACAAAATTTCATATGAAGAAATTCACATTACTGTCAAACTTTGAAGCGCTATTGGCAGTTTATGTTAAGCTTAAAATTTAAGTTTCATTTGTGCGAACAGGTATGTGTGTGATAAAATTATTATTAAAAATGAATATATATATATATATATATATATATATATATATATATATATATATATATATATATTTTATGCTTTATAGCCATATAGGCTGTGGCACTCTGTTGTAGCAGTTCTCGGTAAGTGATATATTTTATGCGTGAAGTGCGGTTACCAGCTATAAAATCATGGCCCCCACAGATGTTACTGTAGAAAATTTTGTCGGCTATGAGAATCAATACTCATGCTTTCTTTGAGCTATTTACATCTATCCCATGGTAATTATAAATATCTTTTTTTCTTTAAATAACTTTTGCCTATTATAATTGTCGCAATCTAATATAAAATAATATAACAATCTATCCACTTCTGATAATTGTCGCCTAAATACGATGTAACTTTTTCCGTGATTAATGCTCCTTCTGCACTTCTCTATTCATGTATTTGTCAGGATAATAATAGACGAAGTACAGTGAATATGTACATCAGCTTTATTAAAATATATAATTACAAATTATTAAACCTTTCTCATCTCTCGCCGGATACACACTATCTTAAAACTATCTACAAAGTCACCATGCACCCTTAAACATTTACACACGTCTCTTCATCCCTCACCTATTCCAACATGTTCTCACATTCGGCGTCAGTCAGACAGACCCAGGCACACTTGACCATAATTTATTGGTTTGAAAAACATAAACACAACCCCATGCGTTCCATTCTCACAATACTTAATATTTTCTAAAACCAATAACCATAAATTAACTAAAACGAGTAAAACTAAACACATAATTTAACAATAACAATCTAAATTATAAATATTGCCACATTATTCGTAATTAGTTCTTTGATCTCAAATAACAGTGTTTATGATGAAGTTTGCTATAATTTGCATAACTCGAACACTGTTGTATTTTCGGTTGAAGATAGTGAAGTTAGTCCATGTCTATTTATTTATTTGTTACTCTGCACAGGAACTTAATCCCAATTACAGTACAGGGGACCTACAGCTTATAGTGAAATCCGAACCACTCAGACACATTCGTATTTTTTTATATAAGTTGAAGTTAATGAGATTTGAACGCACGACTTCTCGCAAGTTTTACCTCGCCTTTATCCACTGGACTACGATTGCCTGTAATATTATTTGAATAGTAGTTGCATCAAAATAGAATGAAAGTTAACAAATTATTACTTTTAAGAAATGTAAGGAATTGCAAGTAATTTATGATATATTTCCGAATCTCTTCTGGTCATCAAATAAATTTATAAAGAATTCTCTTTCATTCACTTGAAATGTAATGACACAATTAAATAAACTACATTGTCTTTGTATTAATTTGTTTTGACATTACAATAAAGTTAAATCATATGAAAGAACAATTTTACATCCATTAGACACAATTAATTTAATTTTAAACTACTCGTATATTCACATCAAAATGCATCAGGAAACTTAGGTTATTTATTACGCAATTAAATTTGATTTCAAATACTGGCAAGTCACCAAAGATAACAATCTCAATATAATTAAGACATTTCTAAGGGAAATATGAAATATTTTTTATCTGAGAGCACAAAAAATAAAAAAATAATAGCCTGGCGTGTAACCAAATAGTAGACTATGATCTTTAAGAGATCACAAGAATAGTCCATTATTCATGTCTTCATCCTTCGCTAAATAGGTGCCATGGTAACCTACTTCGGTTTCAATTGTTGACAAACAATCCTTCTTGCCCTACTCAGGGTCCAAGGCACTGCATTTTATAACATTTGAAGAACTTTCTTTTATATTTATTTTGATTTCTTATGACAAACAAAAAACAACTAAATAGATAATTACATCAGCATCGAAACTCTGATGATGGAACAACAAATGAAAAACGTTATTGTTACCTGAAGATATTTTGAAAATGACAAATAAAATGAGGTACTGACAAGAAATTGTCTTTTCACTTAGCCTAACCGTAAATACGAGTATAATTATTATTTTATTATGAGATTTAAAGAAGAACGCAAAGAAAATTTAATTGGTTGTTTTTGAAGAATATGTAATTACGTTCAAACAATTTAAATTAAAAGATAAAAGATTCTCGGAATCTGGTGACAACTGCTTCAGAATTGTGTCAACTATTGTAGTTTGAAGATCAAACGAAGAGGAAGATGTTGTACTATTGTACTTGCTGTTAGTTGAGTTGTGGACAAAAATAGACTGCTGCCAGATGTCATTAATTATTTACGGGAACATTCCTACGCTATTATCTGCATCGCGGTGATGTTGCTGTGTTTATTACACAGTGCTGGACTTTGCTCATTTTCTCACATTTTCCAATATTATTCAGTAAATTGTGAAAACGTTGCACTGCTCGTGCAAGACCACCATAACTTAAATCATTAGTTATTAGATAATTACATTTTATATTATTAGCATTTCTTTTATTAAATAGACATTTTTCATTTATTAAAATTAATTTTGTGTATTAGGATTGTACACATAATACATCATTCTTTGTACGTGAATGGATTACAATATATAACTCTTATATTATTTCAGAAAATTCATAACTACGATGGGAGGAACAAATAAGTTTGTATTAAAAGAATTATAAATGTAGGTGAAGAAGTAAAAGCGGTGTAAATTTTTTTCCTACATCTGTGTGATTTCTCTGTTATTACGTAACTATTATTGCCTTGGTTACGGGTGGAAAGGAGACAAATGCAGACCAAGTGCGTTTCTGTAAGCGAAGAAACACTAGTGCGGAAAGTAATTTGTTACGCAACTATCAAAAGAAAGTTATATTGAGAGCGATTTAAATTTCGCGTCGAGCGTGGAATTTTATATTTGAGCCACAAATGCTTATGGAAGAAGAAGATGCGGTGAGCCAGCGCTAGTAAATATGCAGTGGTATATTTTGATGTTTACAAACATAACCTTAAATTGCAGTACACACATATGTAATCCGTACACAATTAATAAAAAGAACCGAACAAAATAAAATATATCGATAAATGGTTTTATTTAAAGAGTAAGTGGAATACATAATATTTATTGTTTATGGGATGGCTAGCTCAGTGGTATGAAGTCGGCCTGTGGATCCTGAGGTCCCTGGTTCGATTCCCACAGGCGACAAATTTTCATAATTTGAAAAAGCTATCCCTGTGGCTCCTCCACCACTAACATGTTTGGGGGCCGTGATTTGACGACTGGTAACCGCACTTCACGCGCAAAATATATCACTTACCGAGATCTGCTTCAGCAGAGTGCCACACCCAGTAATGGGTAGAAGGCGTGAGGATATATTTATTTTATATTTATGTGTATATTAATACCACGTTACAGTTGCTTATATTGGCATAATGTGAAGTGGAAACTTTTGTACTGTCTAAAGAAACATTTATTTCTTCCGTACCTGTTCATATTATTAACAGTAATATTATTGACAACAATTTCTGAGGTTTTAGAAGTACCAGGTAGCAGGTTGATTGTCATTGTCGAAAATAGATCCAACATAGCATAACCAGGGGCTTCAATTTTCTTTGGAAGTGTTTATGATAAAGAAGAATCGCTCAGTGTAGTATTCGAATCTAGACGATTTTGAAGAAATTATCTTGAAATTAGTGAAATATTTTGTCCTACAACTGTGCGATTTTTTTGTTATTACGTAACTATTATTGCCTTGGTTACGTATGGAAAGTAGATGAATGCCGACCAAGTGCGTTTCCGAAAGCAAAGAAACACTAAGTGCGGAAAGTGCTTCATTACGCAACTGTAAAAAAAGTTTTTTTGAGAGCGATTTAAATTTCGCGCCAAGCGCGTAATTCATATTTTGGCTACAGACGCTTATGGAAGAAGAAGATGCAGTGAGCCAGCGCTAGTAAATATGCAGTAGTATATTTTGATGTTTTTAAAAATAACCTTAAATTGCAGTATATCTAATCTGTACACAACTAATAAAAGGAACCGAACAAAGTAAGATATATCGATAAATGGTTTTAAGAAAGTGAAATACATAATATTTATTGTGTGTGTATATTATGAACACAGTTGTTACAGTTGCTTATATTGACATAATGTAAAGTGGAAACTTTTGTATTGTCTAAAGAAACATTGATTTCTTCCGTACCTGTTCATATTATTAACAGTAATATTATTAACAGTAATATTATTGACAACAATTTCGGAGGCTTTAGAAGTACCAGCAGCAGGTTGATTGTCATTGTCGAAAATAGATGCAACATAGCATGATCCGGAGCTTCAATTATCTTTGGAGGTATTTATGATAAAGAAGAATCACTCACTGTACTATTCCAATCTAGACGATTTTGAAGAAATTATCTTGACGTTAGTAAAATATTTTTAAATAATGTAAAACAATGTGCAAGTAATCAACAAACAAAGCCGTAAAACATCGTTCTCGTGTAATATCATTAAAATTTTATAAATTTTGATAATATTTTAGTGATTTACTAAATCGCACAGTTGTAGGAAAAACGTTGTTTATAACACGTGCCGAAAAAGGTTACGTGCTCGTGCGCGTAACAAGCCACTGAGCCAATAATCAAAATAATCTTATAATTATATTGTATTTTAAATTTGACATTCAATTATGCTTTGCACGTGACGTAGGAATGCTTCAACATAAATTGAGGTAGGTCCAGTCACAGTATAAAACTTCTTTACTTGTTATTCTTGTTATTCTTCTATATTAATCATCTGTGTTTTTCTCAGAAGTGTTGAAATTGACTGATGACAGATATTACGAGCTATAATTTGTTTAGTTGTTAAAATAAAACATACAATTGCAACTTTGTATCTTTCTCTTCCCGTATGCCAATATTTCTCTGGCCACTTGCCTCTAGTAATGTCACTTATCCCTTCTACAAATTTTCAATATTTTTTTTCTCGCAAACTATAAATAATTAATCGACGTAAAAATACGGATATTTTAATGGAGGATTCAAGTGGTAGAGCTTTTTAATATATATTTATTAAAATAAATCCTTGACCGTACATCATATTTAATACAATATAAAACAATACCATAAATGATATCTTTATTACTGAAATATGAAAGTTAAAGTTGAATAGTTCAAAACGCTCATTTAAATTTCGCACTGCCATTATTGCAATTACTTAGTTGCATTAAGCCAATCACAGAGCTTTGTCTGAAACGTTTGTTGGTGCTTAACTTTACTGAGAAGAAGTCGAAGAAGAAACAAGCATTCAGCATTCTACGATTCTATTGACAACGACACACGTTATGTGAAGTTATCTCTGTCTTATCTGTCTCTCTTTAATCCAAGATGCAACTACGTCATATTCGTTTGTTTCAAAAGTTTAAATATTTTTATCATGCTTAATACAAATTTAAAAAAAAGTAAAAATTTTGGGTATAATAATTTTATTACATAGATTAATATATAAAAAATTCAAAAAAGTCTTGAAAGGCCCATTCCTTGTCTAGAATAATATCCCATATACCGGGTGACCCATTTTAAATAATCCACTGGAATATCTCGAAAAATATTCATCACACAAAAAAATACTTCAAACAAAAGTGTATTGGTTTTGAAAGGGCCACCCGATGCTGTAATAATTTCTCCTCCCGTCACCCCCACGGGGTCGGAGAGGGGTGTAACTTTGAAATTTTAAATACGGACCTCCACTTTTTGATTCATATTTGGATTCTACGCATAAAAATAAGTTTTGTCTAACATTTTTTTTCGATTTGCGATAGATGGCGCTGAAAATGGTGAAATTTGATTTTTTCTCGATAAGTTATTTTTTTCTGGAATTTTATGGAGGAGGATTGAAACCAATGATTTTTTACCATTGACGTAATGGAACATCATTTTACCGCCGGCATTAACGTTACCCGTTATACACCACGAGGAGGTTGCACGGTCGGATTTGAAAATTATTGGTATAAACTTTAGAATTGAAATCTGCCAGTAAAACCTAATATCGGTCTACATTTTAAACTGATAATACTAGCCGATTTCAATTGTAGTTAAACTGTTTAACTTCGTTTCAAAAGATACAAATAGCTTTCGACAGTATTCCTCGTGCAACTCTTTTGACAACCGTGAACAACTTCAAACGCCGAATTCATCTGTGTTAACAGGAAAATGGGGCGACTGTATAACCTCCTCGTGGTGTACATCGGGTAACGCTAATGCCGGCGGTAAAATGATGTTCCTTTACGTCAATGGTAAAAAATTACTGGTTTCAACCCTCCGCCATCTATCGCAAATCGAACAAAAATGTTCAGACAAAACTTACTTATTTTTTTGCGTAGAATCCAAATATAAAATAAAAAATGGGGGTCCGTATTTAAAATTTCAAAGTTACCCCCCTTCCCGACCCCGTGGTGGTGGGGGGGGGGAGAAATTATTACAGCATCGGGTGGCCCCCTCAAAACTAATACACTTTTGTTTGAAATATTTTTTTGTCTGATGCATATTTTTCGAGATATTCCAGTGGATTATTTAAAATGGGTCACCCTGTATATATAAAAAAAAGACTCCATTGCAGAATGAATATAATCATATATATTCAGTGAATATTTCAAGGGTTCGTGCTACTCCATTTGATGGCACACGGCATGAGGGAATGAAATTGTAAAATCTGCAGAAATATCAAATTTCAATTCTAATTAAAATAACATTTACAGGTTGTTATGACAGTTCTCTAACAATCTATATTTGTTTAAAATTACTTTAGTCCATCTCTGGTAAATTCGCTGATGAACTAATACCGTACTGAACCAACTAACTGTGAATTAAGCATCCGCCATACTAATTCCACGACCTTGAAAATCGCCTATCATTATCGGCAATTATAAAAATACACAGAACGTCAAACCGTTCGGTGCATCTGCTTCGCCACTCGCCAGTGACCAGTTAGCAGCAGCAGATCGGAAACACAGTTAGCACTCACAGAACGGTTTACATAGCTTAGCGTGTGCCCAATACTTTCTCATTCACTGCAGAAATAGAACAGTTAGAGAGACAGATTATTTGGATAGATGGAATAAATATTTAGTGGGTAAACTACCGTAAAATGCTGATCCGTTGCGTAGAGGATTACACTGAATAAATAATGGAAGCAGTCGTCAATACGATTGTCCTGTTTTAGGAAAGACAGATTTGTTTGATGAGGGTGACAACTAAACAAGTAGTTTTAGTGACCGAAGTATAAATTAAAATCACCAATAGTAAAACTAAAATAAATAAATATATCATTAAGTCTTTTACCCATTATTAGGTGTGCATTCTGCCGAAGCAGATCTCGTGTTATATTTATGCGCGTGAAGTGAAGTTACCAGTCGTCAAGTCATGGCCCCCAAATACAGTAGTGTGCGAAGTAATGTGAACATGGATGTTTTCGTTCAAGAATACGTTTATTAGTTATGAAATGTGTATAATTGGTAATTAAATAAACATGAATTATTATTTCAATAAGAAATATGGCTTTTGGCTTAAATAACTAGTTGGGGTCGTTTTAGCATCGAATTAAAGAGATTCTCGTCCCGGAACTATATTTGAAATACTGCTTCAATCATCTTGTTTTAGTTGTTCTCTATAAAATCCGGTGAGTTCCCTGGTCATTCCAGGCAAGTGATGTTCTTGTCTGTAAAATATTTCTTCATAATCTTCGATGTATGGCATGGAGTTGAACCTTGCTCTAAAATTGCTTCACCTTTAGCTTAAAATTTTCCAGCACTCAGCCAGTCTACTTAACAATAATTCCTCGTACTTTTGACAATTCATCATCCATTCAATTCGCATAAAAAATCCGGTCTTTATGTAAGAAAAACAGCCCCAGAACATCAAGTTATTTTTGTTCACAGATGGCGCTGTAATCACCACAAATGGAAATGGAATTTATGTACACGGGCACAATGTAACACTAATTTTTTTAGAATTATTTAGAATTATTTGAGAAACCTAATGGGGACTAGTGACTGTCAATTTTGTGCTCGTGTACATCACTTCCATTCAAATTTGTGGTGATCACAGTGCCATCTGTGAACAAAAATAACTTGAATCGTAGATCAAATTAATGTAAACTTTTCTAGAAATTTCAAATCTGCAATAAAAAATGGATGTTCCCATTTAAGATTACAAAGTTGCTCTCCGCCCCACCCTCTGGAGACGGTGGTGGGGGTCGAGTTTGGTATCATTAAATAGATTTTTGAAAAATATTTGTCACGTATTTTGTAGTTTTTCGATCCAATATGTATTTCGCAAGATATTTAACCGTCCCGAAACTTTTTCCCCATCCAATATATATATATATATATATATATATATATATATATATATATATATATATATATAAATGAATGTTTGTTTATTTGTCCCGTATGCGTTCCTATATCATTCATCCAATTGCGATGCAACTTTGGTAAATTGTTGTGCGCACGCCCGCGAAGGTTTCTGACTTAGCACAAGTCCAGTCCGCCATCTTGAAACATAATGGCCGCTAGCTATCCTGAAAAGTACTGCACTGATTCGATTCAAATTTGTTATAGACATAGACGAGAACCAATCTTAACATATAGGTTTAATAAAGCTTCAGTCCTATGCCATTCGAATTCAAACGTTTGCAGTTTTCGGTACGACTCGCATTTGCAATGACCATCAACAAAGCACAGGGACAATCGCTACAACTAAATTTGGAAAATCCATGCTTCCCACATGGACAGCTGTATGTGGCATGCTCACGCATCGAAAAACCTTCTGATTGATTCGTATATGTCCCAAAGAGAAAAAAAAAATATTGTGTTTCCAAAAGCACTTCAATAAACAGAATTAAACACACACTTTCTTTCTTTGAGTTGCAATTCAACGCATGCCGGGTACTCGCATTAAGTTGTAGACCACGCGAACGAAGTCGCGGGTAATAGCTAGTTTTATATAAACGTCTTTAGTTAATGGAGGTCTCAGGGATTTAAAATGGTTTATATTTAAAATTCTAAATAACTACTAGACGGATAAATAACAGCACCACATCCTTCAGAAAAATGAAGAATCTCTTGGTTTTCCCTGACACAAATCCGTCATCATCATATTCCATAACCAAGCATCAAACGCAATAACTCATTTATAAATAATGATCTCACCTTAACTGTCTCTTTCGTGATGTCACATTATAAACGTACACAATGTAACAGCTCATTTAGGAATGTAGGTTATAATGTGAATATATAGTTTCGCAGCCTTCTTTCTCAAATGCAACAGGCTAAGCTGGCAAACACCGAATACAATTTGCTCCAGTGACATTTTACTGCAGTGTTATGATGTTGACTGTACGTGGTGCACTTGGGAAATCGTAAAACGTGGAAGTTTAAACGATGCCTGATTTCGAATGCAGGTTTATAGGCGGTGCAATATTGAAAGGACTTTGTTGTTACGTTTATAAATATTGATAAGGTATGAAAAGGATAAAGTTTAAATAATGTAACGATTTATACATTACCATACCACTTATTTTTAAGAAACAATTTATATGTATTCTTCCATCACTATTGACATCTTTGTTGACTTTATTTGATGGCTGGTAACCGTAAAATATACACTTACGGAAATCTCCGGCAGAGTGCCACACCCAGTAATGCATAATATGCGTGATGATATATTTATTTATCAAATATGAGAATATGTCAACGGCCATGGCTCAGCTCGTTGGTACTGATCTAAGCGATAACGCGAGTTAAGTAACGTTGCGCGCGGTTAGTATTTGGATGGGTGACCGTCCAGAGAAAACTCGCGTTGCTGTTGACCATAACATCTAAAACGCAGATCAGGGCGGAATGGCGGCATATGACCTAAGTAG
Organism: Pterostichus madidus; assembly: GCA_911728475.2. NCBI lineage: Eukaryota > Metazoa > Arthropoda > Insecta > Coleoptera > Carabidae > Pterostichus > Pterostichus madidus. The sequence continues at coordinate 10,769,299 of OU452313.1, read as the reverse complement.
TTGGTCCGCCAAAGAAACCAAAAAAAAAAAAAACAATATCACAGAATATCTTTTAAATAAATAAATATATCATCACGCCTTCTACCCATTACTGGGTGTGGCACTCTGCCAAAGCAGATCTCGGTAAGTGATATATTTTTGCTTATGAAGTGCGGTTACCAGGCGTTAAATCACGGCCCTCAAAGATGTTAGTGATGGGGGAGCCACAAGGGTAGTTTTTGAAATGGTGTAAATTGTTTGTCGTCTGTGGGAATCGAACTAGGGTTCTCAGGATCCACAGGCCGACTTGATACCACTGAGCTATCTACTACATAGAATATCTTTTGTTTGAATAAATACTTACTTTGAAGAGTTTTTTTTGTTTATTTTGTTTATTTGAGTTTCTAGATAATTCGATAATTTTAATTTTTTGTGTACGCGTTATTTGACCAAGAAAGAGTTTCGGTACTTACAATCTTGTTTTAAATGAAGATCATATTTAATGTTGAATATGACACTATTATTTCAACTTTTTCAATAGTAAACGAACACTATTTCAGGAATATTTACATTACCATGGATACGTAATCTTTTTTGGTCTTAAGCTACATTCACAAATCGAAATTAGTTTTTGTTTTATGTTTTCCATTTTTGTTTTAATAAGCTTGTAGACATGTTATCTTATGCAGCCATTCACAAATCAGTATTTAGTTTTGGTTTTAACACAAACGTTTGCAAACTCCAAACTTATGTTTTAGTTTTACGTTTTATACTTAGGAATAGACCAATAGGACGAAGCAGATAGCTTTCTCATATCCAAAAATGTATGCAAAATGTTCCGTACCCATTCGGTTGATATGCTCATAGCCTTAGCAAGCTCGCGCACTTTAACTCGCCGATCGTCCAATATCATACCATGGATTTTTATCGACGATTTCTGGCGTTGTAACCTCAATTGGACGACCAGAACGTTCGGCGTCCTTAGTGGTCATACTACCACAACGATAATCATTCCAATCGATGGTGAGGAGTCTCCATAATGTTTAACAAGCGATGCTTTGGTTTGCGTAATGTTTTTTCCACGCAAGAAATAATGTTTAATCAAGACGTGAAATTCCCTTTTTTCCATGTTTTCAAAAATCTTCAAGGTTGCTTGCTTTCGATGGGTGTCAAAACAGAACTGAATGACATATCAGTCTGAACGCGTTCTAGTTAAAGATGGTACATCACAAATGTCACATGAGATTTGCGATTGTGGCGCCATCTGTTTTATTTTTCAGGGACTCTGCCCTCGTACAGCAGTTATTAGACAAATATATAAAATAAATGTAAGCAAATCAGAGAATTATAAGGGGATAAAAAAGATATATCTCTTTCCAAAGTATGTAGGTACATGTAATATAATTGTAAAATTATTAAAAATTGACAATTTTCTGTCATTGTAAAATAATGAACAATGATTAAGTTATTAACCTTTATAAATCAGAATCAAGCAAAGGTAATTGTGATTATTTATTTCACGGAAATGGAAATCAATTAATATGTTTGCAGCTTTGATGTATTTAGATAACAGAAGCGGATTTATAGAAATACATTACATTATTAATTATCCTGCAAATAATAACATAATTACTTCTTGTAAATACTATCGAGATTAGATCGAGCTTAGAAATATTACATCCGTTTCTAATTCTCATAAATGCACAACATTAATCACATTTCAATCACAAAAAAACGTACTGACATTCTACGCACTGTAGACGCATTACACAATTACGTCATAAATTATTTCATTTGTTTACACAAGTGTTGAAGGCGAAAATAAATAACATCTCTTCTCGTTCTGCCAAATTATCTACATACTAGACTTTTGGTCTCATTTTTTGCTTTTATGTTCTGTTGTCTTTTCATATCTCTTTCACAAACATGTGACAGTTTAAGACTGTTTTACCTTTGCATTAGCCTGCAAATCTGGGTGAATTCCAAGAACAACTAAGTTCGTTGCAGTTTAGATAAAATTTATGTATAGTTGTTTGTTTAAATTGCTTATTTAAATAAGGTTCTCTGTACTTTTACTACATATAAATTTATAGCTGGCATTTATTTGACAGTCATGACCCATCTTTTATAAAAATTGGCAACATGCTTATTTGTGTCCTGCTATTTGAAACATTGCCTATTATAAGCCAATTTGAAGATATATATCTCAAAGGAAATATAAATTAAAAATATAAATAAATATATCATTACGCCTTTTACTCATTACTGGGTGTGGCATTCTGCCGTAGCATATATCGGTAAGCATGGGCGTCCGCAGGGGGAGGCAAGGGGCGGGGCGCGCCCCTCTTGGATATTAACTAGGATGGTGACCAAGACTCTCGAAGATAGGACTTTAACATGTAAAAATATAATTTTTTAATTTCCTGCTTCCTTAAATATTGGAAGCAAAAAAGCTTGAAATAAAAGTTTTAGGGCATAACATTCTGCATCTGAACCAATAAACAAAATTAATTTTGCATACTTTGTAACGACACAAATTAGATTTGAAAATGACGAAAATTGCCTCAAAACTATCGATAGGCATGAAATTGAAACAAAATTAAACATATGTTTGACGTTTTATTTGTCAAAATAAATGAAATAATAAATAAGGAATTTATTCTGACAGTTTTGACAGATTGAACGACAAACATTTGTTTAATTTTGTGTCAATTTCATAGCTATCGATAGTTTTGAGACAATTTTAGTCATTTTCAGATCTAATTTGTGCCGATACAAAGCATGCAAAATTAATTTCATATTTTATGCCCTAAAAATTGTATTTGAAGCTTTTTGCTTTTAAATAATTAGGAGGCAGGAAATTTGAAACAGTGTGATTTTACATGTTGAAGTCCGATGTTCGAGAGTCGTGGCCACCACAATGTATATGTATAAATTAAATAAAAATTAAATTATAAGTTTAAAGATAATAAATTCAAGCTGAAACCGAATTTCCAGCAGTATTCTTATGGCCAGCTAGCGACATGTTCCCTATCGTAACGATTGAGTAATCTAAGTTTAAGTATACACAGACAAAAAATATTAAAAAATAAAAACTGTAAAACTGCTAAATCGGAATTTATTGAAGAAATTGTGTCAATTTATGGAAGAGTTATTCGAAAATTGTCCTACCTCTTCAATTCAAACCCAGACGACAAAGACTAGTAATTTATTTTACAAATTTAAATATTTTTGTATCCATTTGTTATGTGTATTTGTATTTATGTAATGTAAAAAAAAATATTTTAGAAATTTATGTATATCTAAGAGTTTTTTGCGACTCGGCCCCCCCCCCTCCCCTGGAAAAATGTCTGCGGACGCCCATGTCGGTAAGTGATATATTTATGCGAGTAAGGGCCGGTTTCTGAAAAAATATTTAACGGGCATGTTAACTAACTGTCGCTTAAATTTATTGAAAGGTTAAAATTGCAGTGAGTTTCTGAAAACAAACGTCAGTTAATTTATATGTTCGATAACTCATGGTTCTATCCTGAACAAATATTTATACTTGAGTCTAATAGATGGCGTTACTATCGTTGTCGGTAAATGTCGGTAATTTTTGACGTCAATTATGGTACTTCGTGTTTATGGTTTGTGATTGTTATAAAATTATGGAAGAAAAGCGAATTCGTGGAAAAAAATTCACAGAAACTGAAAAGAATATTCTTTTTAAGTTGGTGACGAGGAAATAAAAAGCTATAATAAAAAATAAATAAAGTGATGCCATCACAATCGCAAAAAAAAGTTTAACATGGCAACAAATAGCTAAAGAATTTAATTTAAATTAATTTAATTCGGAAAAGCACTGTCACTATCAGTCGTAATTTTCAATTTATGAAACAACTGCGCATGCGTCATATAATTTAACTGGACCAATTTGCCGCATTAATCTAACGGGGCAGTTTAATATCAGTATGATGTTTTAGAAACCCATTTGACAGAAACCGGCCCTTAAGCTACATTCACAAATCGAAATTAGTTTTTGTTTTATGCTTTATGTTTTAGTGTGTTTTTAGGTGGCATTCACAAATAGTTTTGCTTTTCTCGATTTTAGTTAGTAGTGACATCTATCATAAATTTTAGAAGATCGGTAATACAGTAAATGTAACTGTCAGATGTGTCAGAAGTTACACGTGCTGTCATATGTTATTTGTTTACTTTCATATTTTTTTAGAAGAGTAAGGTAAATATTATCATAATAACAAAGTAGGTATTAAAATCTTGTTTTTATTTTTATTCATTTTGACACTCGAATAAAAACAAACTTAGGTTATCGTCAATGCGAAGGATGATAGAAAGAGACAAGTATATATCACTACATCATTCTACGCTTCGTTCTATTGGTCTATTCCTAAGTATAAAACGTAAAACTAAAACATAAGTTTGGAGTTTGTAAACTTTTGTGTTAAAACCAAAACTAAATACTGATTTGTGAATGGCTGCATAAGATAACATGTCTACAAGGTTATTAAAACAAAAATGGAAAACATAAAACAAAAACTAATTTCGATTTGTGAATGTAGCTTTAGTGCGGATATTGGCCGTCAAATCACGGCTCCCAAAGATGTTAGTGGAGGAGGGGCCACATGGATAATTTTATTTATATGAAAATATGATCACTATAAATCTCGGATTCGAGGTAATGTTTACTTAATCAACATTATTTTATAAAAAATTATAGATTATCCGGTATCCTTACTAAACGGTAAAAATTTTGTCATATGCTGAAATATGCTGTTTTAGAGCTAGCATATTCAGCATATTAGATCATCCTAGAGCAGTGGATAAAAGCTATATAAAACTAGCATCTTAAGCAAGAAATCATGCTTTCAAATCTCGCTAACTTCAACTTCCTTGTACAAAATAACAAATAAATAAATATACAGATTTCGAGAACTATTACAGCTATGACTTCAGTAAAATTATGTTGCTGTCAATAATAATAAAAATGTCAATCATCTGATTCGGATCGAGCAATGTCAAAACCATAAGACTACCAAGTTTGAGAACGTTAAATATATATTAACGTCTTTGTCGATTTTTTGCTTCAAACTTCTTGTTACTCAAATTGACGCTAGGCCGTTGATTTTTATCCAAAAGATTTGAATTAGTTATTTTGAAATATTTTTAAGTCTAAGGGCCAGTTTTTCAATCGCCGGTTTACTCTCGGTTAGTGTTAATCATGATTAAATAATAATGGAAACCATAGTTTCCATTATTATTTAATCATGATTAACATTAATCGGTGATTGAAAAACTGGCCCTAAATCATAAAAAGTTATACATAAAAGTATCGGAAAAAGCAATTTCCCCATTTAAACTACGTGCAAATATTGAGCCCTCTGGTGGCACGTTATAACGTCATTTGACGGATCTAGGATTCGGATCAACTTTTTAAAAATCTATTATGAGTAGTTTTAGAGGGTGCATACATACATATCTTCACGCTATATTCCATCAAATCCCCACGAACCCTAAAATCACTCATAAAACATTCAGTCGTAACATAATCAAATAATCAGCCCCGACAAACATTATCATTCACACTCGAAATTATTCCTTACATAAAAAATCACATCCATCCAATCACTCCTATTCACTTATCATTTTTCTTCTTTCTTCAACGTACATTACACATGCATAAAACATTTCAAATTATCCACGCTTACTCCTAACTACGAATCTAATAACGAATCTAACATCGAATCTACAAAGATTAGAAAAGATAAAAGTGATAGCCTGCAATTGTATATGAAAGAAAAGGCAACACAATGCAGTAACTGAAAATGAAACAAAAAGAGGGTGCGAGCATCAAATTTCCGACTTTGCGAAAATAACGGACACACTAATATACATAGTTCATAGCAGGCAGCAGAAAGTTATATAGGTAACCATGGGACTGTGTTTATAGTTAGACTTCCACCTACGGAATGGCGCTAATAGTCTTTATGTGAAGATATCCATTTTAGGTAACTACAATATCGGCAATCATTGGTTACTAGATTGTTCCTGTAGTTGTCATTTGTACATATTTCAAATTTTTTAATCTGTCAAATATCCAATTAATTTTTATTTGTGAAATAATTTCATATAAATAATGTCATCAACTAATATCAATTGTTGAGTAAAAAACTGCACTGCTACTGGCAAGTAAGTGATCATATAATAAATAATATTGAGATAAGGAAGTCATAATATATTTTCAATTTCACAAGAGTTGGAAAAAACTACGATTGAAACAGTTCAAATTATAAATAAATTGTATACACGAGGATATTTTAATAAATATTTGTATTGTAATAATGAATTTTTATTTTATGTAGTTTAAATAAATATAAAATAATAATAAAAATTACAAGCTGCCTAAATATGCATAGCGGGTTACCTATATACATTACTTTAGTTAGAGTTCCACTACTCAGATGGCGCAAAATACAGTCCCAGTGCGTAACATGGCAGTTTCTTATCTATAGTAGTATATTATGATCTGTGGTTCATAGTTTTAATAGAGTAGATTTTTCATAGTAGAAATGAGTTTTTTTTAGTATAATATTACTTAATTATAATTTTATTATCTTCTTTATTATAAATACTAGTTCTATTATCATTTATTTTTATTTATTTTTTATCTACATTGTTATTAGATTAGTATCAAAGTGTACTTTTGTCGTAGTTAAAATTTTCGCCACTATGAGCGCATTCCTATTTAACCCCATACATAATTCAATTTAATAAAAAATTATATACTAAACCTCCACCAAAAAGCATGTTTATTATCTGAGTTAATTCTAAATTAGTTTTTGGAATAAAATTATGTATAATACGTCAATTATTCTAACGGATTTATTTCATATGTACAAAAAATATGATTAATTACTTCATTACAAATATTAATTATTATATATAACATGCTGTGACTATATTTACCTTACATGTTAAATTGCGATATCAGCATTTTATAATACGTCAAACATGAAATAAATCACACATGTCGAGCTGTCTACATATAAGGCTTAATCCCTATTTTTAATCCACCCACAAAAGGCGAAACTTACTAATGAATTTCACCTTTTACTGTTGTGAATTTTTTTAATTCTTTCTCTAACCTTTCTACAACAATATAAATAGGTACACGACACGACGTAATAAAACATGCATTGATAACGTGTGACCTTGACGATGAGACCGTTTTCATGACGTCACGTGGCCGTGAACGGTAATAACTGAAAATAACAAGTTGAAAATGTTCGTATGTGAAACTGGGTAAGTATGATGATGCATGATACTGATTCTCATGCCAATTACTGGATTCTGTAAAAATTCTCGTTTTCATATTATAGGTTGACTCAAACCAAGATTACCGTAATAAACAAGTAAAGAAGCATAGATTTTTGTCCAGTTTACATTAAATTTAAAACAAGATACCTATAAAAACTATTGTTCGTTACCGAGTTTAAACTGTAAAGCTGTTTTCATAGCTTTTTAATTAGTAGGTAATTTTAATCAACAATTATAATTATCGTTTAGTGGAAGATTTAACAACTTGTGATTCTACAATTAATAGTACTATAAGTGAATTAATGAGAAATAATACTTATAAGAAAATTTGAAAAGAAACATAAATAAGCAAATAATAATAATAATAATAATAATAATCATATAAAAAGAGGGTAAGAAGATCTGCACATGGATTTTCTAAATACCTTTTGGGGAATTTTTAAAATTTTTAATAAACCGAATAATATTATTTTTTTACTATCAATTTAGTGTCAAAAGGACGTTATTTTTTCAAGCCGTTGCTAATGCCAACGTACAATAAAATAGAAACAAACTTAGCTAAGCAACCTAGTAATTAAAATTTAATAATTTAATAAAAAATTGTTTTAATTACTACAAATTAATGTATTTGACATTTGAAATGCAATTAGTATCGTATAATCAGTTAAAGCTTGATTGTAAAGAAATAATGTACAACAAGTGTCTTATGTTGCACATATGGGTTAGTAACAAGAATTGTTTTTAACACTATTTACATAAATTTTGATTGGATTCCAAGCTTAAGGTATGAAGCCAAAACTTTTTTATGTTTTTTATGCGAAGTTTCGTTGAAGTCAATATGTTTTAATTTCAAACAATATAAATGTTGTCTTAATTTAAAATTTATATATATATATATATATATATATATATATATATATATTGTAAACAGCAATGTAAACTTACCTTGATAATGGTCATAACAATGGCCGAAACATTGTACTCAAAATATAATACAGATTTTATATTTTATTCTCCATACTTTAAGCCTGAAATCAATCAAAAATAAATTTTTTCAATCACTTAACACACCGATTCACAAAACGGATTAGCGCTAACACCGTTTTTTATATTATCCATAACTCAGTTTCAAATTAAAACAGATTAATGAAATGAACTAAATTTGATGCTAATTAACTCTCTTTTTTAACTAAAGTTAAAATAAACTTGTTGCGTACATTGGACAGAGAGTTAAAAACGAAATAAAAAATGGTGTTAGCGCTAATCCGCTTTATGAATCTGTCTGTAAATGTTCTGAATACCATGGTTTTATAAAATTCTAGTTGACATCTAAATTTTGACTGTCAAAAATAAACAAAACTTTTAGGTAACTAAGAAGATCGAGACAAAATAAGATATCTATTGCATTAATTTTAATAAGTAACTTTGGAGTTTGCAGTACGTACTTACAATTAATATCGCAATTTTGTCGATTTGAACGCTAGCATTATTTAACATAAAGCAAACAGTGATTATTATTTGTAATTGCTAATTATAATCACTAATTGGATAGCTGTGAATATATTTTAATTAAAAAAATACAATTAACAGATTTTTAAGTGCGGTATTTTATTTGGTGTTCATATTTAATTATTATAAACTACGACGCTATCATCCGCTCTTCTAGTCCATTACCGTTTACGAAGTTCTAGGCAAGTTTCGTCTTGTCTTCGTCTTGTCGCTCCAGTTGACGACTTGAACCATTTCCAAGTCGATGTTTGTATCCGATTTTCGGCATCGCGGCAAATGTAGAACTTCTAGTATTTCGTACACATTGAATATTTGTGTTCGTTGGCACAGTTGTGACTTACCTGAAATGATTTACGATGTGTTGTATGTAATTAGCTACGCTTGTCACAAATCAGGTAATTTGTGTTGTAGTAAATTGACGGTTATGTTTAATTGTTGCGAGAATTTGTTGTAAGTAGGTGATTTGATAAAATTAGATTAATGAGTGGAGCAATGGTGGCAACTGTGCCAAATTGTCTGCTCTGTCAATAAACCATAACCTAGAAAATTATTTACATTTATATGTTTGGGTGCAGTTCTAAAATAAGCTGTTATGATGTTCACACGCTACTAATGAAGAAATGATTTACTTAAAAAGTTGTTTAATTTGTTCATTATTATTTTTTAAATACACAGATATACTTACCTACGTTTTTAAATGACTTTTGTTTTACTGATTTTATAATTAAGGGACTAGTACCTACTAGAATTTTTTTTAAATCGATTTTTTCTTTTTTGAATTTTTCAACTCCTTAAGGTGGTTCTATCATGACAGTCTCATGCAAAAGTATAGGTAACCTAAAATGTTTATAAAAACAATTATTACATTTTTGTATGGTATATTTTATTAACAGAATTAACATTTTGCTGCAAATATCACATAATTAACAATAAGATTAAATACATTAAATAAAACTATTTAACTAGTTTATGAAATTCAGTAACATAACAAAATTTTTGGAGGTGAATGTTTCACACCAACCAATAGCAGTTTAAGATTTTATACCGCAGAAGCTATGACAACATTGCGAGAACCACAAGCAGCATGATATTACCAGTCAGTACGAAACGTGACTGTATTATCGATACATCCTGTTGACAGTTCATAAGAAAAATGAGAAAAATGCACCAAAGCAATTATTATCAACTGTAACAAGTAAATAAATATAAAATGCTGTAATATTTTTTTTGTATTAAAATTAATATTTTTTATTGATCGAAATAATAACTTTCATAGTTCTTGCTTTGTCATTCGTGCGACCATCTTTGTCTACGCGTGCGACCATCTCTGTTTACGCGTGCGACCATCTTTGTCTAGCCGTGCAACATTGCCAAGCAGTTCTGACGGTTTCATTGAAAATCAGAATATTCAACTTTCATCGCCAGTTTCTTTGAAACTAATCCAGTAAGGCATGGAGTTTTTAATTCTCATACCTTTACCTTTACATGATGTTCTGTGTGTTAGTTTTTTGTTCAAATCTAACTACAATATATGAATTTATTACTTGTTCCTATAACGCCAATGCATTTTTGATCGACTTTAACTTTACATTACTCAGCTCAACAACGGTAAACTTAATCAAAAAATTGTATACTAGTGTAGAAACACATGAAAAATAGCATACTAACATTTCATTCAAATCAGGCATAAAAGCTAGTACCACCTTAAACCTTCTAAAGTCACCTCCTATAATATTTTTAAAAAATTCGAAAGTTAAATTAGTGTAGAAGAACTTTAAGCGCTCGCGTGCTCGCTGCTGTAATAATACGAAAAGAAACTTTAAACGCGATTTTCTCGAAATGACATTTTTTCAAACGGCGCGGGGTATTTGGGTCGAAAACCTGGACAAAAATAATCCCGGCGAATTTCTCATTTCTTTGGGTTTATTTATGTTTAAAAATGAGTTTTAAGTATAATATGACGTATATTAGCTGCTAATAAACGTATGATTTGGTATTATTACACTCCGCGTCAAAAGGGGAAAAGCTGAAACAATTGATCATTTTCAAACGGTGATAACTTTGCGTAGGAGGGGTCTAGGCTCATAAAAAATTAGTGAAATGAAGCTTGAAAATTGTAGTTTCATTTAAGGGTATTTGTTTTCATTTTAGTGTAAACACAGGGTGTGAAATTCCTCCCTGAACGAAGTCAGGGAGGAATGTCAAAATCGTAAAAATTGACCAATTTCAAAGATGGATACGGGGCGATGACCCCATGAGAAAAATTTGCGAAGGACGCCATTGCATAGAGCGTTCATTTTTGTCTAGGAAACCAAAAAAAATCGTCCAAAAAGAGTCATTTTTGACTGAGTTATCACATTTTAAAAAAAGATATGCATTTCATAAGAAATGTAAACCAAGAGATGTAAACCAACCTGAATAAATTCAGACAACCACTTACCGCAATTCTTAGTTCCTGATTTGATTGTAAATGATATGTATTTGAATTATAATTTAATATCTTAATTAATTTTTGACAATAAAAATTAACTTATATACACTATATTTATTCACATTAGCTTCCAAACCCGATGTCAAGTTTCGAGGTATCAATGTAAATCTTATAAAATGCATATCTTTTTTTAAAATGTGATAACTCAGTCAAAAATGACTCTTTTTGGACGATTTTTTTTGGTTTCCTAGACAAAAATGAACGCTCTATGCAATGGCGTCCTTCGCAAATTTTTCTCATGGGGTCATCGCCCCGTATCCATCTTTGAAATTGGTCAATTTTTACGATTTTGACATTCCTCCCTGACTTCGTTCAGGGAGGAATTTCACACCCTGTGTTTACACTAAAATGAAAACAAATACCCTTAAATGAAACTACAATTTTCAAGCTTCATTTCACTAATTTTTTATGAGCCTAGACCCCTCCTACGCAAAGTTATCACCGTTTGAAAATGATCAATTGTTTCAGCTTTTCCCCTTTTGACGCGGAGTGTAATAATACCGAATCATACGTTTATTAGCAGCTAATATACGTCATATTATACTTAAAACTCATTTTTAAACATAAATAAACCCAAAGAAATAAGAAATTCGTCGGGATTATTTTTGTCCAGGTTTTCGACCCAAATACCCCTATGTGCGGCGGACAGTTGATCTTCGGATCTACTGAACCAATTTTAAATAATCTTGGCGCGTTTTTTTTATTAAACTATTCTACACAATAATTCACTACAATTTGGCCCAAAAATAAAAAATAAAATTTTGGCACAAGAGAAAAGGATGCAAAAAGGGTCGATTTTTTACACTGTGTTTTAAAAGTGTGCCATTTTTTTTACCGATTTTTCATTAAAGGTGGTGAATTATTGTGTAAGACACCTTCCTCTTTAAAATGCATTTTGAATATTTTGTTTCTGACTTGCCAATCCTGAGGTTAACTGTCCGCCATGGGACAAGGGTTTTTAAAGGACTCAACTTTGGCGCCTTCTATAAATTGGATGAAAAGTAAAAAAAAAAACATTTTTTTGTATTCTCTAAACTCACTTACATTATAGAAAAAGTTATATAGTCTATCAAATAAAGAAGCTGCAAAAAAATTCTTGAAAATTTGCTTTTTTTAGGCTTCTAATAGGTACTAGTTTCTAAAATCCTTTGTTTACGTGAACATAGGTTTATTTCATTTGCCACTTGGTCCACTTAAATCAGTTCTGTACTGTAAGCTAAATCCAAATAAGTAAATTTAGTAGTGGATATAAAGTGAGCGAATCTAGTGAAATAAATCAGTGATCTGATTCAATAAGTGTAAGTTAGATTTGATTCAAATAGCAAATGGAATACGCTTCATATTTATAATTTACAATTTATTATTACATAGTTGGATAACTGTAAGAGGTATCAAGTCGCCCTGTGGATCCTGAGAATCCTGGTTCGATCCCCACAGCCGACAAAACATTTTCACCAATTGAAAATTACCCCCTGTGACTCCCCCAACACTAACATCTTGGGGGCCGTGATTTGACGGCTGGTAACCGCACTTCGTGCGCATAAATATATCACTTACCGAGATCTGCTACGGCAGAGTGCCACACCCAGTAATGGGTAAAGGCGTGATGATATATTTAGTTATTTTATCTTGGAGGGGGTGATTTTATGGCTGATAACTGCACTTTACCCACATAAATATATCACTTACCAAGATCTGCTACGGCAGATTACCACACCCAATACTGGTAAAAAGGTGTATGTATTTTATTAGTTACCAAAACTGTACTGTTTATATTTGTACAGGTATTGTTTTTTTTTTTAAATATAAAATGTAATTTTAATGTGGATCAGTATAACAAATCGAATGATGGATGAATGTGCCATTTCATACAACATGTAAATCTGTCACATGTCAATATTGTTTTCTACCCCTAATGACATCATTGTGTGGCGGTGCTGAAATCGAATTTTGAAACTGATTATAACTTTTTATATTTTCACCCCAACTTTAATCCACGTACCGTTTTGCCTTGTTACTCGTATATCACGTATCAAATATTTATAGACTTTTTTAGATTTCGATTTAAAAGTTTGAAATCACGAATTAACATATAAATTAACAACTAAAATTTCTAGGTATTTTAATATTTACAGTATTACATTTTATATGAAATATGCAGTAACTATGGTTTTACTGCTTATGTGTAATCATAAAGCGTTAACGGTAAACTTTTATGAATCGTAAAATATCAGTAATATCATTTATTGGTCAATACACGTGTACATACCATACCGCCCAAGAAACATTTGGTTATTTTCATACAATGTGTAAGATGTACTAAGTATGTAATAGTTCGTGTAATTTGCAAAATAAATACTGTAATTTTCTACGTTAAAGTAGTACTGTTGTTTGAGGTTCGCGTGCAGTAAACAGAAGAAAAAACAGTATTTAGTTTTTTGTTTCCTACACTATCACGCACTAACATAGTATGAAAACTACGCTGTATTTTATCATGCAAGGAACTATTTACTACGTAAGTACTGTAAATATTTTGATTAATGATAAAAAAGTATGTTTTGTAGCAAAAACATTGGAGTTTTGATTTACTTTTATATTTTATTTATATTTGTAGAATTAGATTTTAGAGCTGATCACCTAATAGATATTTTGTAGAAAAGGTGAAGTAAAATTGTAATTCATTTTATAGTTCACCTTCAGCTATTATTTATAATTGTTGTGATTTTGTTTTGAAGTTATAATAAAAAGCATCTTTCAAGAGCTGCAAAACATACTTAAGAGCTGTTAATGAGCATTGTTCTTACATGTTCATGGAAAATAAAACATTGTGAATGAGTTAAATATTTAAAATAAACTTCTTATTAAAAAAGTCCATTGACAACATCAATAACAATATAAATAAAAGCAAATCGAAGTAAAATGTTATATAGGGTTACGTTGCTAGCTAACATTGTATTAGAAATAGATTAAGGATTAATTTTCAATCACCGGTTTACTCCCGATTACTGTTAATCATGATTAACTAATAATAGAAACTATGGTTTTCATTATTATTTAATCATGATTAACACTAATCGAATATTGAAAAACTGGCCCTTACTAAAGCAGATTTGTGACTATATTAAGTAATTTAAGTTGTAGTGATAGATAGTCTTAATTAATATCAAAATTAAAATTAAAATTTTATGGTATGAACGCTCATTAGACCTGCACAAATGTTATAACAAATTAGATTTTTTACTAAAACGCAAAAAAGTTCTATGTATTTTTTTAAATATTTGTTAAAGAATAGCTAATTTTAAATTATTTAGAACAAAAAAATTCTACAAATATAAAACTTTTCATTCATAAATTTACATTTATACATACATACATACATCTTCACGCTATATCCCATCAAATGGGGTAGCACGAACCCTAAAATCACTCACAAAACATTCACTCATAACATAATCAAATAATCAGCCCCCGTCAAACATTATCATTCAAATACACCACCCTAACTTCAACCACTTTCATAGATCTCTCCATATAATCTCATTTATTTATCACACACGAAATCATTCCTTACATAAAAAACCCTCAATCACATTCATCCAATCATTTGTCAATCTTTCACTCATTAATTATTCACTCATCATTTATCTTCTTTCTTCGACGTGCATAAAACATCTCAAATTACCCACGCTTACTCCTAACAACGAATCTAACAACAAATCTACAAAGATTAAAAAAGATGAAAGTGATAACCTGCAATTGCATATGTGACATGTATACATTTCTGCTAAAAATTTTATATAAAAGAATATATGATACTAAATCCGGCAGTACAATGATGTGGTTAGTGTTACTGCATTCGAATCCGGAGATTACGAGTTTGAATTCTACTCAAGCTAAAAATATATATATGTACAACTACACTGCGGCTTGCTGCCGAACTATACTCGTACTGTAATTGGAATTTATTTCTTATTAGTGTAGCGTAAATAAATAAATAAATGTTTAGAAATGCTCTTTTATAAAATTGCAAAAACAGTGAGATCAATATGTCCTCGTATAAAAAAAATCACAAGTCACAACTACGCCTAACTTTAATTTCTGACTAATTAAGTACTTTCATATATGGGATGGCTAGCTCAGTGGTATGAAGTCGGCCTGTGGATCCTGAGGTCCCTGGTTCGATTCCCACAGGCGACAAATTTTCATAATTTGAAAAAGCTATCCCTGTGGCTCCTCCACCACTAACATCTTTGGGGGCCGTGATTTGACGACTGGTAACCGCACTTCACGCGCAAAATATATCACTTACCGAGATCTGCTTCAGCAGAGTGCCACACCCAGTAATGGGTAGAAGGCGTAATGATATATTTATTTATTATTTATTTATATTTTAGTAGGTACCTAATCAAATATTTATCAATTAAAATGAAATACTAACAAATTGAAGTAATTTAGTTACTTAGTAATGCTTTTACGCAAGTAATAGCCAATGATTAAATCTGAAAAGTCACAACAAATACCTTTTAAAATACAGGAAGCGTTCAACTTATTTTGACAACTATCTATTAATTATTCCAATTTTCTTCTTTGCGAGTGAAGGACAATACATATATGTCAGTTGCTAAAATTAGCCTGCGTGGCGTAACATTGCAACCATTATTCCTGTTCAGGGTTGTCCAGATGATAATTAAAATTATTAATAGGTTTATTTGGTCTACTAGACTCGGCCTTAACGTGAGATTATTAAGAATTTCGCAGTGAAAACAAAATGATATATTCGCATAGTAGGTAATTTGCGAAAATTTATGAATGGGTGGAGGCATGATTAACGAGTTTTCGCGCGGTTATAGTTTATTTTGCCCGTAGTTCAATTAATTTTCTCTTTCTGATTACTAGTTCAACGAAATTATGACCAGGATAAGGATCTAGCACTATAACTTTTCGCACTAGGACATTATTTCGTAAGCGTTACACGGGCATGACGCAATTTGCAGATTTTCAACACATATAAGTACCTGAAATTCCAGTGCATGTTGTTAATCAATCTTATGTCCTTTGTCGCACCTTTATGGCTTTTTGTATATCGTATATCACATGTTTTATATGAAGTACAAGCATTACACATCATACAAAGAGCAATTTTCGTTCACCTAATAAATAAATATGTTAGTCAGCCAGTGGCGTACCTAGAACTTTTGCCGCCCAGGGCGGTCTCCAATTTTTCTCAGTATTCGAATGTTTAATTAATTCATTCACAGACCTGGGCAAGCTACTTAAAAAAAGTAGCTAAGCTACAGCTACAGCTATTCTTTAAAAAAGTAGCTAAGCTACAGCTATAAGCTATATTTTGTAAAATATAGCAAGCTACAGCTAAAAGCTTTCGTTAAAGTAGTTGTTAAATTTTAAAACTACTTTCTTAATTATTGTGAAATAATTAAATTTGCCATTGTCATATGATCAGTCTTTTGTTATAATGACTGTTAATTTACTATTATGTACATAAATATCAAAATAGCAAATTCCATCTGGCATCTACTATGTATTTTTGCGTATTAGAGCCAGTTAGAACCGGAAAGAAATAATTATTTTGTGTGGGTTTAGCTTGTACGCATGCGTACTTTGTTGACCTTCTGCTTAAAAAGTAGCTTTAAGCTATAAAAAGTAGCTTTAAACTACAAAAAGTAGCTTTAAGCTACAAAAAGTAGCTTTAAAAGTAGCTTCAGTTATTATTTTTAAGCTAATAGAAAAAAAAGTAGCTAGCTACAAGCTACAGCTATATTTTTTCTCAGTTAGCTAAGCTACAGCTAAGGTAAATGTAGCTAAGCTAGTAGCTAAGCTACAAAAGTAGCTAGTACTGCCCAGCTCTGTTCATTCATTTATCAATTTATACTTAATGTCCTACGCATTTTTTAAAAAACATCGCTAATTAGACCTACTAAAACGACAACATGTGTCTAATTTAACTCAAGTCGATGCACTTATCTCAGTTATGACCCTAGTACTGGAAAGATCCCTTATATCTCATGTCATTATATTGTCATCTCGTTCTAATTTTAGAGACGAGAAATATAATTCTTGAGAAATATCATGTCGAATCATTACCTGGGTGTGACAGCTCTGCAACAATGTATTTAGTTTGTTTTTGTATTGTCAGGGTTTCACTGATGACGCATTTGTCCTTCCATTTGACATGACTTGGAAATGATTTATTTTTATATTTAAACCACAGGAGTGGGCTGCGATTTTTAAAATTTGTAGATATAAAACGAGTTTTAAATAAAAAATAATATGAAATAAATATATCATCACGCTTTCTACCTATTACTGGGTGTGGCACTCTGCCGTAGCAGATCTCGGTAAGTGATATATTTTTATGCATGAGTGCGGTCACCAGCCGTCAAATCACGGCCCCCAAAGATGTTAGTGGTGGGAGAGCCACAGGGGTAATTTTTATGTGGTGAAAATTGTTTGTCGGCCAAGGTTCTCAAATACACAGGCTGTTTCGATATTACTGAGCCACTTACCCCATAATAACTACCTAGAGGTATATTTGGAACTGAACGAACATATTAAGTATTATTTGGGTAAACTTTTGAATAACTTTCTTCCTAAAAATAGAAAAAGAAACTGATGAGTCTAAGAGATGTGCCAGATGTCAGGAGCAGGTACAGACAATTTGGCACCGGATGAAAATGCTTGAAACAGCTATGAATATGCATGCACGATGCACGCAATCAGGGGTGGCGAGTATTATTTTTTTGCATGGATGCAAGGAGCACACATACGAAATTTACCTATATCATAAAATTCTTAAATATACTATATACACGAAAAAAACAAACATAAATAATATGAGAAATATTATTTACTATAAAATAAATAAATAAATATATCATCACGCCTTTTACCCATTAATAGATGAGGCACTCTGCGATTACCAGCCGTCAAACTACGGCTCCTCAAATATGATAATGATGGGAGAGCCACAGGGGTAATTTTAATGCGGTGCAATTGTTTGTCAGCTGTGAGAATCCAACCAGGGTTCTAAGAATCGAATGTTTCAATTTAGGAGCAGTCGGAATTTGTAGAGAAGGAATTAAATATATCACTTTATATAAACTCTAACGTTTGGACTATAATTTGGTCATCATCAGGAGCTATAAACAATAAGAAAAACTAATGTAAAAACATTACAGATAAATTGTTTTCTCAAGTTTCAGTTTAAATTTAAATTACAAATGTAATATAATTAAATAAATAAAAACAGTGTGATACAAAGACCTGGACTTTTTTATTCTTCTTTTGCAACATTTTCTCAGTTCTAAGAACAGTGTGAATTAAGACACAATAACCTGGATTTTTTCATTCTCCTTTATTTGTGCTGTATAACTTACAAAACATTGTCTATTAGATAGTGATAATACTATTTATATACTATTTGTAAATTTATCAACGACAGTGCAATGTTTTTACGAAAATGATCACATCATTTTCCGTCAGTACGGTTGTATGGGTTCTTGAAATCCCAAATTCGAAGCCCACTCAAGCTACAAATATATATATATATATATATATATATATATATATATATATATATATATATATATATATATATATACATATATATATATATATATATATATATATATATATATATATATATATATATATATATATATATATATATCTGTATATATATGAATTACAACACTGCGGCTCGGTGAATCCGGATCCTGTACTATAATTGGGATTATGTTTCTGTTGTACAGAGTAGCATAAATAAATAAATAAATCACAAATATATTTTTAATCTGCGTGAATTTAAAAATAATTTTTTTAGATGAGCAGACAATAACAGACATTTTCAAAAATTGAACTAGCACTTGTATTGACTTTTTGGAGATCAATTCTAACTCGTATTAACCAGCTGTAGCTGTTGACGTCATTTATCGTCGCTACCGATACTGTAGTCACCTTGCTGAACAAAATGTAACTTACGTATGACGTCACTATTGGCGACTAGACATTTTCTAGCTACTTTTTGTTAGCAAACTGTTTTGAACTTTTAACTAGTTGCTGACTCAGTCGCAATTCATATGTTTTGTAGAGCCGAGTTTTTGAAAAGTTTTGTTATTACAATTACAAACCGGCAACAAGTTTTCCAGAAATAAATAAATATATCATCTCGACTTTTACCCATTATTGGCTGTGGCACTCTGCCGAAGCAGATCTCGGTAAGTGATATATTTATGCGCGTGAAGTGCGGTTACCAGTCGACAAATCACGCCCCCCCTCAAAGATGTTACTGGTGGGGGTGCAAATGTTTGTCGACTGTGGGGATCGAACCAGGGTTCGCAGGATCCACAGGCAGACTCGATACCACTGAGTCATTACCACATCAAAATATATAGTTTTATCTTTAGTACCAACAGTAGAAAATAAATTCCCTAAGAATTTACTAAATCGCCTGACGTCACGAAAAATACGTCATTCAACTAAATATTTGGTTGCTACGAATTAGAATCGGTCTCCTCTGGTGCAATTTCATAAATTTTATAGACAGTTCTTGCTTGTTTACCTTTTGATATATTTTTAGATAGCTATTGATTATGTCAATATTTGTTTACGTTTATGACAATTTTCCGATCATTGTTGCAGTATTTCAGTCATGTAAATATACATTTATACTTTGGTTATGATTTAATTACGTTGAATTTTCTAACCTTTCTATATTTGATTTTGTTGACTACGCTGCATTTCAAAAATTTAATCTTACTTGCAGTAGAGAAGTCACACAACCAAATTATCTTAATAGTTAGAGAGCTAGAGTGCAGAATAATGTCTCATTTATTCCAGTAACAGAAATGGAGTTTTTAATAGATTATGTCATGATAAACATGAAAAAAAGAAAATTAGATTTGGGAACGGGTGGCAACTATAGTTGGCGCCGATGTGAATGCGCCGATTATAAGGGTGTTTGTTGACATATTTTTTACAGGCTAATTTTTAGTTTAAGTTATAGACTTTGGTATAATTAAGTAATAAAAATGATACACAGAAGTTTTGGCCGATGACGCATGCGCGACAAAACCGGTCAAAGTAAGCAATTTTTATGGTGTCGTGTGACATATTACTACTTGTTCACGATGAATACATGACAAAAAAATTATTGACAGAAATTATTGCTGGTTGCTCATTGGTGACAGAAGCTCTGAAAGTGGACTGGTGTAGGGATCAACAACCACCCTTAAAATTTGCGCATTCACATCGACGTCATCTATAGTAACCACCCGTTCTCAAATCTAGTTTTATTTTTTTTCATGTTTAAATAAAATAAATAAATATATCATCACGCCTTCTACCCATTATTGGGTGTGGCACTCTGCCGAAGCAGATCTCGGTAAGTGATATATTTTTCGCGTGAAGTGCGGTTACCAGTCGGCAAATCACGGTCTCCAAAGATGTTAGTGGTGGAGGAGCCACAGGGGTAGTTTTTGAAATCATGAAAATTGTTTGTCGTCTGTGGGAATCGAACCAGGGTTCTCAGGTTCTGCAGGCCGACTTCATACCACTGAGCTAGCCACCCCATGTCTATCATGACATAATCTATTAAAAAATCCATTTCTGTCACTGGCATAAATGAAACATCACCCTAGCTCTCTAACTATAAGAAGAAGATTTAAATCATTCCATTGTATGAACTAAGTAAAAACTTTAATACAAAACAGTTTTTAAATTTCTTTTACATTTTGTGCAATGCACCTGCTTAATCGGCTTGTATGGTTGCGTGGCTGCCTTGGTTGCTCCCTATGTCGCCGCCCCTGCACGCACTTTTGTCATTGTCTGATACGTGGGAAAATACATGAAATGCACTATTAACATGATTTATATGGATGTGCCAGAACAGGTGTATCTAGATTCCAGACAGAGTAAAAATAGAATCGTTTGTTCTGTTCTCACATCCTTCACGTAACCAGCTGTTTAACACCTATAAGAAAATTGTTTTTATTAGGTGTTACTTCTGAGAATTTTCATACATTTCTCGGAAAAGACTAACAGGATTTCTCGGAAAATAGCTGACCTTATGTTTGTAATACATTTAAAATAGGTGTGAATATCCTTGAAAGTGTTTTTAATTTGTTCATCAGCAGATAATTGTAACGTAGCCTCGACGTACGATAAAACCACAAAAATAGAACACGCACGTTTCATAGTAATCAGATAGTAAACATTGATTCATTTTGTCTGGATTGCTGAAATTTCTGTTTACAATTGTGCAATATATAGGTGCCTAAATTGTGATGTGTGTACTTTTATCTCTGTAATAGAAATTATTGATTTATTTGGTGTTTTGAATTACGCAATACAGTATTAATTATTAGTTTTGGTATCATTGGATTGTGATCGCTGTGTTTGATATATATTTTCAGATAGTTATTGATCATGACAACATTTGTTTACGTTTATAGTTATTCCCTGTTCATTGTTGAATTATTCTAGTGATGTAAATATACGTTTAAACTTTGGTTATGATAATTTTCACCACATCTTTGGGGCCGTGACTGGTAACCATACTTCACACACTTAAATATATCACTTACTGAGATCTGCTGTAATGGGTAAAAGGTGTGATGATATACTTATTTTTCCTACAACTGTGCGATTTCTTTGTTATTACGTAACTATAATTGCCTTGGTTACGTATGGAAAGTAGATGAATGCAGACCAAGTGCGTTTCTGAAAGCAAAGAAACACTAGTGCGAAAAGTGCTTCATTACGCAACTGTAAAAAAAGTTTTTTTGAGAGCGAGATAAATTTCGCGCCAAGCGCGTAATTCATATTTTGGCCACAGACGCTTATGGAAGAAGAAGATACAGTGAGCCAGCGCTAGTAAATATGCAGTAGTATATTTTGACATTTATAAACATAACCTTAAATTGCAGTATGTCTAATCTGTACACAACAAATAAAAAGAACCGAACAAAGTAAAATATATCGATAAATGGTTTTAAGTAAGTGAAATACATAATATTTATTGTGTGTGTATATTATGAACATAGTTGTTACTGTTGCTTATATTGACATAATGTAAACTGGAAACTTTTGTATTGTCTAAAGAAACATTGATTTCTTCCGTACCTGTTCAAATTATTAACAGTAATATTATTGACAACAATTTCGGAGGCTTTAGAAGTACCAGCAGCAGGTTGATTGTCATTGTCGAAAATAGATACAACATAGTATGATTCGGAGCTTCAATTATCTTTGGAGGTATTTATGATAAAGAAGAATCACTCACTGTACTATTCCAATCTAGACGATTTTGAAGAAATTATCTCGACGTTAGTAAAATATTTTTAAATAATGTAGAACAATGTGCAAGCAATCAACAAACAAACCATAGCAACGCCGTAAAACATCGTTCTCGTGTAATATCATTAAATATTATAAATTTGGATAATATTTTAGTGTTTTACTAAATCGCACAGTTGTAGGAAAAATGTTGTTTATAACACGTGCCGAAAAAGGTTACTTGCTCGTGCAGATTTTCGCACTCGGCAAGCCTCGCGCGTTAAATTCTGCACTTGCACGTAACGAGCCTTTTTCGGCACTTGTTATAAAAACAACTATTTTTACAACACACCTGTTTATAATTTGCTCAACTTCTTTATAACTTGGGACTTGTGTATCACTAGCTGTATTGCATTTGCCACTTGGTTCACTTAAATCAGTTCAGATAAATTGGACAACATGACTAAATGAACTGTATTAAACAATTTGATGCACTTATTGGGGTGAATTACTTCAAAGTAAATTAGAATCAGTAATTCTAGTACTGGAAATAAAGTCAGCGAAGTAATCCAGCGAAATAAATAAGTGATCTGGTTTAGTAAATGTGAGTTAGATCTGATTCAAGTGGCAAATGGAATACACCAAATGATGGGAAAAAAAGGCAAATAACTACTACTCTGTCAAAAAAATAAAAAGTGAAATTACAAAATAAATTGCAGAAATTATATTTATGCTATTATTTATTGATGTGACATTTGTTCATTTATATATCAGAGGACTTATTTGTTCTTTTAACCCAGAATTCATAAACGGACATGAATTTATTCATTTTCTAACCTACCTAACTTTAAAAATATTATAGTTACCAAATTTTAATGATTACTTTCTGTGATTTTTCCTAAATTTCCATTCAAACTCTCCGCCATAATTCTCCCCCATTTTCCACCGTCTTGGTAGAGTGACAATGACAATGATAAGACGAAGACGAAGTCGTCTTGTTGATGACGAGATGAAATAAGTTGAGAGTAGAGAGACAAGGAAGAGGCACATTGGCACACCTGTGCTTGCTGTGATTGATTGCGGACGTTAGGGTGGTAGATGTGTTTTGTTTGAGGAAATTTGGTGACACTTGCATTTTTTAGAGCTACGCACGATGGGTTTTTGAATTTTAAATTGTTTTCGTGAGTTTGATAAATTTGTGTCACACGAGATAAAAAGTTTATACTGGTAATTTGAAATTTCGGGGTGAACTGCATTTTAAAATAAGCGATAAAATTTTGATTGAAGTTTTTATTACAGTTGCTTCCTTGGGTACTTTTATCGAATGCTGATTGCTTTCATTATTCACAGAAACAAAATCTGTCACCAGTTTGCTGTTTTCAACGCTACCTAGGTTATTCGTTATCTTTGGTCAAATTTAAAATATTTTGAAGAGATTCAGATGAAATTACATTTTAGTTGATATATTTACTTACTGTTTTTTACGTTCTATACTCTGTTCCAGTTAATAATGGTGCAGATGGAACTATATACGCGACCGATTTTACATGCTCGGATTTGTCATCTATAATAAAATGATTTGTCATAATTTACAGAACAAATTAATGAATTAGATATTATATGTAAGGGTCGTTCAATAAGTCCTTAGAAAATCCAAGAGATGGTGCTCTTAGTATCGAAAATTATTTTTTTCCAGTAAGCAGCACTCCTAACTAGTCAACTGTTAGAGTTTTAGCTTTAGCCGTCACGTAGTTTCATTGTTGTTGTCAATTGTAGTAAAAAACTTTTAATAGTTTATAATAATGAATAAAAGTGAGTTTCGAGCGGTGATTAAACTTTTGTATTTAAAAGGCTTAACGCCGAAAGAAATTAAAGCTGAGATGGATGAAGTTCATGGCACATCTGCTCCTGTGTTTGCAACTGTTTACAATTGGGTGAATGAGTTTAAACGTGGCCGTACATCCACAAAAGATGAACATCGTTCCGGACGCCCTGTAGAAGTGTCTACCCCCGAAATGATTGACCAAATCCACGATATGATTTTAAGTGACCGACGAATCAAAGTGCGCGAAATAGTTGAGGCTACAGGCATATCACAAGGCACAGTCGCTTTAATTTTGCACGAAAAATTAGGTGTGAAAAAAATCTCGGCAAGATGGGTGCCGCGTTTGCTCACAGTGGAGAATAAACGCAATCGTGTGGTGGACTCTGAATTACGGAATTAAAGTTCCAATTATTGCAACATCCACCGTATTCACCAGATTTGGCCCCCAGTGACTTTTTCTTATTTCCAAACTTAAAGAAATGGCTTGGCGGACGAAGGTTTACGACCAATGAGGAGGTCATCGCCCAAACGGAGGCATATTTTGAGGAGCATCCGAAATCCTACTTTTTGGACGGCTTAAAAAATTTGGGAAAACGATTAGAGAAGTGTATAGAGCTAAAAGGAGATTATGTAGAAAAATAAAAAAAAATCTACCCAAAAAAAGTGTTTTTTCTACTTTTTTACATCTGAATGTAGATACTTGATTATTTGTAGGCTAATGTCAGACATCTGGTTTTGTTTTTTTTTCTTTTTGATTTTTGAACATCGTTTGGATTTCGATTAATCAGAGGGCAAAATAATTGGTCTATCTAACTCTATGATTCATTCTTAACTGGAATAGAGTATAACTTTTATTGCATAGAGAAATTATGTGGCAAAAAAATATAAGTTTCATTTTATGCAGAAATTTCGCGGTTTCGAAATAAATCTGCACACTTCAAGAGTAGGTATTGAAATTTGTTACAAAGTTACGTTATTGCGCCATCATGCGGTCAAAATCGTTTGGGTCAGAAAACGTTGGTCAATTACCCGTAAAAATGGATAAATTCAATCATAATTTAATGGCTTGCTTGTTAGGTTGTAAGATTTTGTTACGCTCAATTGATCGCTTTATTGAGGTACTTTTCTTGGAAGAAAGACACTTTTCTTATAAAAGAGAATATCATGGAACTGATAGATTTTCGAAACTGCAACTACTAGACTTGATTGCAACGTAACTTTATTAGATTAGTTATTATTCAACTGTTATGTGAATTAATCTCGTCTAATCTCAGAGTTGTAGTAGTATAGGAATGTTTATAATAGTTAACTTTTTCGGTATTTAGGATAAATGATTAGAGTTTGAGCTTTTGTATCCAAATAACTTAACGTTCGATCTTTCCATATTCAGCTGATGGGTACTGTGTCAATATGACGTTTATGTTGTGAAATTTTGCTCGTATAAATACGGTATAAATAATTGGAAGCTATGAAGATAAAACGTGAGCCTAATTGGGTCTGGACATTGAAGTTGTCACCAAAATTCTGATCTATTTGAAATAAGATAATATTTTTGTTATAAATTGTAGTAATCTGTTGATCATTATATTTATAAATATACTTAATATTGTTATTACCTTCATCCCAACTGTTTTTGAAAAATTAAATTGAAATTTTGATATTATTTTGCACTATTATTTGGACATAAATTTAATGTTTTCAAATTTATTACAGTATTTTCATCCTTTAGTTCAAAAATATGTACGTACAATACAAAATGTGTTTCATTTATAATAACAATAATATTTTGTTTCAAAAATAGCAAATCAGACCAGTTCGGTGCCAATTTAAGACACATTAGGCGCATATTTCGCTTGAAAGTTAATTTGTTATTATACAGGGTGTTTTTATACATTGGAAAAAATGTAAGGGTATATATTATATGACGTAATGATTTATTTATTTATTTATTTGTTACTCTGCACAACAGGAAGTAAATCCCAATTATAGTACAGGGGGCCTACAGCTTATAGTGGAATCCAAACCACTCAGACACAATCCTATTTTTTGGATATAAGTAGAAGTCAGTGAGATTTGAACGCACGACCTTTTGCTTGCTAATTAAGAAACGCAAGTTTTACCTCGCTTTTATCCACTGAGCTATGATAGCCTGTCATAGAACAATAAGATTTTCTTCAATATTCGTAGAATTAAGAATATAGTTCTTGAAGTGTAATTTTTACCAACACTGGTCAACACTGCAAACAATCATTTGTCTGATATTTTTTAATGAATAAATTGATTATTGTAGTGTTTAAAATTATAATTTAATTAATAATAGTAGTAATAACTATAAAAACCATTGACAATAAAAATGTTTAATTTAGATAAACCAATATTAATGTAGCGAATTATAAAAAAAATAATTGTGTATATCATTGCGTTGTATAATATATCCTCAAGTACAAAAACATCCTGAACATTACAATTTAATCTAATAACATAGGTACAATCTATGTTTGTAGCCAAAATATCATGTAATCGTAGATATTTCATACATACAAATAGAAATAGGAAAAGTTTAAAAATATTTACTTCTATATACGCCACTTTGGGTGGCTTAACAATTACGTCATTTGTGAGACCCTGATAGTGCAACAAATATGAAATACGTTGTTTTCTTAAATAAATAAATATATCTTCACGCCTTCTACCCATTACTGGGTGTGGCTCTCTGCCGAAGCAGATCTCGGTAAGTGATATATTTTGCACGTGAAGTGCGGTTACCAGTCGTCAAATCACGGCCCCGAAAGATGTTAGTGGTGGAGGAGCCACAGAAGTAGTTTTTGAAATTATTATTATTATCTTTCAATTCGTTTTCAGTTCTTACGTAGAGTGTTTAACTGCAATTGTGTGGAATTCATTTTCAAAAACAAGTGCAGGGCGACACTCCCTTCCTTTTTTTTTTCATTTTTAGTAACTGCATTGTCTGGACTTTTCTTTCATATAAAAGTGCAGGCTATCGCTTTTATCTTTTCTAATCTTTGTTGATTCGTTGTTAGTTTCGTTATTAGATTCGTTGTTAGGAGTAAGCGTGAGTAATTTGAGATGTTTTATACATATGTTATGTACGTCGAAGAAAGAAGATGAATGATAAGTGAATAGGAATGATGTCATTTAAGGTTTAATTGTGATAAATGATTTCGAGTGTAATAAATGAATGAGTTTATATGGAGTGATCTATGAATGTGGTTAAAGTGAGGGTGGTGTATCGGATGGTAATGTTTGACGAGGGCTGATTGTTTAATGAATGTAATGATTGAATATTTTATGAGTGATTTTAGGGTTCGTGCTACCCCATTTGTTGGGATATAGCGTGAAGATATGTATGTATGTATGTCGCCTGTGGGAATCGAACCAGGGTTCTCAGGATCGATAGGCCGACTTCACCCCATAAAGTACTAAAAATATAAATGACAATAAATTTAGTTCTACCAAAAATAAATTCGTAATTATCAATCCATATGATATATGGTAGGCTGTATAAATACTTGGACATGTGGTACCGATAATGCTAATAATATAATATGTATGTAGGTTTTCATATCAAATATATTTTAATGCGATTGACGCCATCTCTCAGTAGTCCACAATTCCATTTACTCTCAACTTAAGTTTCACCCACAATTCTGTCTTCTCTTACGTAGGTTTTTTAAGTAGGACGTATTTTGTTCTTGTAGATTTAATTTCACATTTCGTGGGCGTGCACTACAAGTGTTGTTGTTGTTTGTTACAGATTGGTGCCGTTTTCCCAGGATGAAATGCGCTTGCATGGATACGAATAGTTACGAGCGGCTGCCCAGCGTGGGCGGCTTCCTGGCGCTCAGTGCGCTGGTGGGTGCCGGAGCCGAGGATAAGGACGCCTCTACAGAGAAACAGGTAATTAGCTTGCTGACGGAGCTACCGGGAAAATGAGAAGCTTCCGAAAAGTTTGCTTAAAGATGAATATAAATAAAATAAATAAATATATCATCACGCCTTCTACCCATTGCTGGGTGTGGCACTCTGCTACAGCAGATCTCGGTAAGTGATATATTTTTGCGCGTGAAGTGCGGTTACCAGTCGTCAAATCACGGCCCCCAAACATGTTAGTGGTGGAGGAGCCACAGGGATAGCTTTTTCAAATTATGAAAATTTGTCGCCTGTGGGAATCGAACCAGGGAACTCAGGATCCACAGGCCGACTTCATACCACTGTGCTAGATATAATTTGAGTTTATAAGTTTGCAAAGATCTTAATTTGGGTTTTAAGTTGGGCTGCTGTACCATCATCGAAATAACAAGAATGAAGGATAAAAACATAAAATATGTATTGAATAATAGCTATTAGTGAAAAAATTAGTTAGAAGTAATGTTTAACAACAGAGATATAAACGATTATAAATATAGTAACATCACATATCCGAAGGTTCTCATTGGCTACAAGTATTTTGGCACTAGAGTGCCCCCCTCCTCTGAAAAAATGTGTGTGGACGCCCATGGTACTGGGTAAATGATGTGATAATTATTTTTTTTAATTTGCAACCTTTATGTTGTAGCTGCAATGTAATATAATGCAGGAAAATTTTGATTAAATAAATAGAGATGAAAATGAAATTTATATACTTTTATTTAATTTATGTTTGAAAGTTTAAATGTCGTAATAGTAATAAATTATATTTATAAATATATTTTAATGAACCGATAACGCTCATTAGTCTATATAAATTTAAAATTTTATTGTACAATCAGTCATAAAATAAAAAATAAAAAATAAAATAGGTTATTTTATAAATAAATGTCCTCCACCACTAACATGTTTGGGGGCCGTGATTTGACGACTGGTAACCGCACTTCACGCGCAAAATATATCACTTACCGAGATCTGCTTTAGCAGAGTGCCACACCTAGTAATGGGTAGAAGGCGTGATGATATATTTATTTATTTTTATTTATTTAAAAAAGTAGCTAAGCTACAGCTACAGCTATTCTTTAAAAAAGTAGCTAAGCTACAGCTATAAGCTATATTTTGTAAAATATAGGTAAGCTACAGCTAAAAGCTTTCGTTAAAGTAGCTGTTAAATATTAAAGCTACTTTTTTAAATTATTGTGAAATAATTAAATTTGCCATTGTCATATGCGCAGTCTTTTGTTATAATGACTGTTAATTTACTATTATGTACATAAATATCAAAAATAGCAAATACCATCTGGCACCTACTGTGTATTATTGCGTATTAGAGCCAGTTAGAACCAGCAATAAATAATTATTTTATGTAGGTTTAGCTTGTACACATGCGTACTTTGTTGACCTTCTGCTTAAAAAGTAGCTTGAAGCTATAAAAAGTAGCTTTAAGCTACAAAAAGTAGCTTTAAAAGTAGCTTCAGTTGTTATTTTTAAGCTAATAGAAAAAAAAGTAGCTAGCTACAAGCTACAGCTATATTTTTTCACAGTTAGCTAAGCTACAGCTACAGCTAAGGTAAATGTAGCTAAGCTAGTACCTAAGCTACAAAAGTAGCTAAGCTACAAAAGTAGCTAGCTACTGCCCAACTCTGCACATATAGCAGCATCAAATAAAAAAAAAACAATTGGTGCGACTCGTAGACGCTAAGCCGTGAATCTACAAAACATCGAACTTTTTATATAATTCTTTACGTGATACCTTAGCAAACTGCAGATCTTTGTAGAAGACAGATATTTTCCTTTTCCCATAATTCATATTGTACACAAACAAGTTGCAGTGATATTGCCTTGACTTAAAAATAATTAAATATATTTGTTTAGTAGACGGGCGGAAATCAGATTCGAGTCCCGGAAACTAACTACAAATATATAAATTCCTCTCCAACGTATGAGTCAACAAAATCAACGAATATTTTGTAGTTAATAAATATATAAAATTAAACTAGCGTCATGCGCAATAAAATTGTTTTCGAGATATTATTACTCTACTACATATATTTCGATCTCCATAACTTCCCTGACCTGTGCCAATAAAACAGTCTGATTCTCATGAATTCAAGCAGTCTGTATTTGTGTGCAACGTTGTAACATATTTCAGACCATTAATTTGTTAATTACCAAACTCTACAGTCTAGACTGAACAGTCAACTAAATTTATATCTCGTATTCAGAACGGAAATGTTTAACAATTACTGCGCAAGTATTATTAATACACATCTACTGGTACATGATTATAGTGCTGTTCGTAAAATATAACCAATTTTTTGTTCATGTGATTTAAAATTTTTATTTAAAAATGCATTTTTTTTCAATTTACATCAATAAATACATATATCATCACGCCTTCTACCCATTACTGGGTGTGGCACTCTGCCGAAGCAGGTCTCGATAAGTGATATATTTTGCGCGTGAAGTGCGGTTACCAGTCGTCAAATCACGGCCTCCATAGATATTAGTGGTGGAGGAGCCACAGGGGTAGTTTTTTTTTAAATGGTGAAAATTGTTTGTCGGCTGTGGGAATCGAACCAGGGTTCTCAGGATCTTATTATTTGTCAATAATGCTGTTTCTGTATTACGTTTACTTCGACTCACGTATCTAAAACTGAATAATATGTTAGCTGTTTACTTTATGAACAACATTTTAAATAATTTAATCGTTGTCACAGCTGATCTGAATTGAACTGCGATAACTCAGTTCACACTTTGTGATATTGATTTTGGTGGAAGGGGTAATATTGTCAATTGTCATTTGTAAAGAATGTATTATTTTAGGTTATGTGTGTTGTTATGATTATGAGCTTGACATTTGGTTCTTGCACACCGATTACTAGAATATTACTTTTGATTTAAAGATTAAATAAATATTTTATCATGTGTAAACAAATAATAGTGATTTTGTGTTCATCCATAATATGATTTAAGATGTCCCTTCGACAACTGGTATGAGTATTTTCAGCTATATTACGTATAAATAAAGTAGAACTAAGGACCACCGGTTTACTCTCGATTAATGTTAATTATGAATAAATAATAATTAAAACTATAGTTTCCATTATTATTTAATCGTGATTAATATCAATCGGTGATTGAAAACCTGGCCCAAAATATATCTTCTATTTATTTTGGTTGTGGAATCGTCATAGTAAATAAATAAATAAATATATCATCACGGCTTCTACCCATTACTGGGCGTGGCACTCTGCCGAAGCAGATCTCAGTAAGTGATATATTGTGCGTGTGAAGTGCGGTTACCAGCCGTGAAATCACGGCCTCCGTAGATATTGAGGAGCCACAGGAGTAGTTTTTTTTTAAATGGTGAAAATTGTTTGTCGGCTGTGGGAAGCGAACCTGGGTTCTCAGAATCCACAGGCCGACTTGATACCACTGAGCTAGCTATCCTATAGTCATAGTAATGTTGTTATATCAGGTTCCACTGATTGACAACAGATGGCGGTACGATGAAAGAAAATAATAAAATAAATGTAAAGAATTTGTATTATTATTTAATCGAAG
The DNA here is from genome assembly GCA_911728475.2 of Pterostichus madidus. Classification (NCBI taxonomy): domain Eukaryota; kingdom Metazoa; phylum Arthropoda; class Insecta; order Coleoptera; family Carabidae; genus Pterostichus; species Pterostichus madidus. Next base: position 10,737,392 of record OU452313.1, on the reverse strand, counting down.
TTTTGGTCGATTTTTCAACACATTTGAACAGATAAATCTAATTTTAGCATTATTTAATATTTTGACATTACGGTTAGTACAGTTGGTATCACAATACCTAACCTCAAACGTCAAACTTCAACGCTTGCCTAGAAAAACGCATCAGCTGTCAAAGTGTAACAACATTGCTCTTGTAAACTTTTTTTAGAAATATTTTTTGGTCGTCTGAAAAATAGTGTACATAACTCGCTCGAAAGTGTGATAACTGTGCTCGTGTACTTAAATCACTCACCACGGCGCGCCTCGTTTTTCAATTTGTACACTCACACGTTATCTTACACTTTCGATGCTTGTTGTGTTATATACTATAATTTGTGGAAAGTAAATTGTGAGTTTATAGATTTAATTGTAACTTTATTAATTCTATTGAATCGGTTATTGCAGGAGGAACTGCTGTTCTACAACGATGATGGCAGTTACCAGTCAGTGGTTGTGGAACGAAACCTTTGCGCCAGTGATTTGTGCCAACTTCTTGCTCTCAAGAACAGAGTATCCAAAGATGTTAGCTGGACTATTGTGGAACATTGGGTCGACTTGGGACTTGGTGAGTACTGTTTTATCTATTTTTGAAATGTGCGTTTGAAACAGAGCATCATTGAAATTATTTATCTCTCATCGGTTTTTAATTACGTTGAGGTTATGTTTAAAAACTGAAGCCTATTGGGATATCTCACTAATTAGAGATGGCCCATATGTTAAAAGTTGAACAAAGGAGCACTTTTAATGTTAATGTTAACAAATAAGAAAAATATTTCCATCACTTGTGTCATAATTCCACAGAGGTTTTTCAGCACGTTTGCATCAACTTCTCAGGTCATCAACACACGGCTGGTCAGTTCAGCTTTAACCATAGACGCGTTTCGTCCTTCCGGACTCATCAGTATGGTGCGATCATTTATCCAACTAGATCAACTAGGAAATAGTGGATTGTGATACCGACTTAGCTGAACTGACTGATGTTAACCTATCTACAACGGTAACATGACATGAGACCTATGAAGCCACTCGTGGTGCCATCTACCGACCTGAAAAACCTCTGTGAAATTATGAGACAAGTGATGGAAATTTTTTCCTATTTTTCTTATTTATTAAGACTCAATTCCACATCGCAATAGACATTTTGTCTTTTGTTTTATGTTAATGTTAACATTGCAGTCTGTAGTACTTCTTTGTTTTATTATTAAACTTTCAGTATTTTCTAAGTTTTTATTAATAATTTAGGTAGACTATAGTTCAGTGTCTCTTGTTGTGTTAGTTTTCTTGTGCATCTCAGTAAATAAATAAAACTTTGTCAACGGCCATGGCTGCACTCGTTGGAACTGATCTAAGCGATAACGCGAGTTAAGTAACGTTGCGCGCGGGTAGCACTTGGATGGGTGACCGTCCAGAGAAAACCCGCGTTGCTGTTGACCATAATACCTAAAACGCAGATCAGGGCGGAATGGCGGCATATGACCTAAGTAGTTGGTCCGCCAAAGAAGCCACAAAAAAAAATCTTTTATGCTATGGTTTTATGATGATTTTGTTCACGAATGATCGAAAAAGTAAAATGAACGCTATTGAATTTTTTGTAGGAAACAAAGGTCATTTAATTTAACAAATACGAAATATTGTGCAACATAGCATTGATGAAAACAATAATATATTGGGTGATTGTGCCTATTCAATATTTTTTTAACACAATAGCCACGTGTGAGTTATTAAATATGATTATTTACGAGCTATTATACGTCATTTACAATAAACAATAATGATTCTTTAGGAAACCTACTTAAAAGAATTGCTTTCCAACCAGCATAAATTACGAATTGCGTCACCCGTCAACAAATTAGCAAAAGTTTAGCATTATTATAGTTAACAGTTCTAAAATAGGCAGAAAATATATATATTTTTGGAAAAATAAAAATTTTACACGACATTGAACCAACATTATACCGAATGCTTATACTTTGTACATAACTTTGCAGTAATTGGGATTAAGTTCTTGTACACAGTAGAATAAACAAATAAATAAATAACTTGTTTTTATACCGGGCAATGTTTGATAAAGGCAATTTCCTGCTCCCTTATTAATTTTACGGAAAAAACTGAAGAGTGCAAATATGTTCAGAATTAAAATATGCATCTAGGACTGTTTGTACAATTTGTATTACGTGTCTGGTTTAGCCGTAAATTTAAAAATAAATTTCAAAAGTTCTGTTAAATTGCAACAATAACCATGACCACTGTTTTTCATGATGAAAACAAACCATTTATTATTTTGAAATAATAGTTCTGTTTTGTTTGATTGCATTTAATTTATAAAATAGATAGACGTTTATAACCTGCAAATATTGACGTTTGTAAATAATTCATTAAAAAAAATAAAAATCTTAACATACATACATACATACATACATATCTTCACGCTATATCCCAACAAATGGGATAGCACGAACCCTAAAATCACTCATAAAACATTCACTCATCACACCCATCAAACAACCAGCCATCACCAAACATTTTCATCCAAACACACCACCCTCACTTCAACCACATTTATAGATCACTCCATATAAAATCATTCATTTATTACACTCGAAAACATTATCACACAACAAACCTTCAATCACATCATTCCTATTCTCTTACCATTCATTTTCCTTCCTCAACATACATAACATATGCATAAAAAAAAAAAATCTCAAATTACTCACATTTACTCCTAACAACGAAACTAACAACGAATCTACAAAATTAGAAAAGATGAAAGCGATAGTCTACACTTGTATATGAAAGAAAAGACCACACAATGCAGTCACAGAAAATGAAACAAAAGATAAGAAAGGGAGGGAGCGTCGCCCTGCGCATGTTTTTGAAAGTGAATTTCACACAATTGCAGTTAAACACTCTACGTAATAACTGAAAACGAATTAAAAGATAAGAAAGGAAGGGAATGTCGCTCTACGCTTGTTTTTGGAAGTAAATTCCACACAATTGCAGTTAAACACTCAATGTAAGATCAGAAAACGAATAAAAAAGATAAGAAACGAAGGGAGTGTCGTCCCTGAGGTTGTTTTTGAAAGTGAATTTCACACAATTACAGGTAAACACTCTAATGAAATTACTAAACAACGAAACTAAAATCTAAAACCCTTCGCTTTTCTGAAATCATCAGATTCATTCCGCAATTAATCTTCGCCAAACGTTCCTATCCTGACACACCACTTTTGCTTCATCCACATTCATAATTCCTTTCATACAAGCATGTTTGTTCCTCGTACTCGGAAACTTTCGTTCACGCAACAATTTTTCTATCATATTCATCCATGTATTCATAGGTCGCCCACGCAATCGTTCACCCTCAATTTCACCAACATATACCTGTTTCACTAATCTCTCATTCGACATACGTTCAACATGCCCAAACCATCTCAACTGACTTATACCTACTTTTCTAACTACATTCTTCTCAATTAACTAATACTACAATTTAACAGAAATTTTTAAATTTATTTTTTTAACTGAAACCGGCAAGAAAGTGCCTACTTCCCTGACCAATTATACTATGGAAAGTAGATTTTTACCAAAATCATGTAAAGTACGTATCTAAGGCTACAACGAAAATAACAGTCTGGTAAAGTATAAAACAGTAAAAGTAAAAGATTTTACCTGACTATGTTTTGTTTGTTGTAGCCTTGGATACTAACACTGGTATGCATAGTCGTTCGCCCAGCGACGCGCTGAGGAAGCCCCCATAAGCGATATACTTGGCGAAACGCTGGCGAACGACTATGAATACTAGTGTTAGTCTATAGTAGTTTTAAAAGTTAAACTGTGGCAATGCAATACAATTTAAAATCAGGAACATATTTAATGTAAACATGCCAACATATCCCATTCATTTAATTAGATTTTTTGATGTCGTAAGTCAATCCTTTGAACATTTCTACTTATATCTGTTTTCATATTACAATGCACCTAGTATTTTTTTAAAACAAATATTAAATAAATTGATAACCTATAGTACTTTTAAATATAATTTAAGCCCCAAGCCTCAAGCCCCAATTCACAAAAAAGGCTTGTGATTTATAGTTTACATAAATAAAACACACATCACTCTGATTTGTGAACTAATTCACTTTGAAAATGAAGTGAAATTGTGAATTGACACAAAAAGTAATTGTTTGATTTGTGAATTGTGATTTAATTCCTTTTGTTCGTGATTTTGCCCAGCTCTGTATATATAATACGTCAGGAAAGAGTTTTTACTTGACTCAGCGGATTAAAATACGAGGCCTGCGGCTTCGTATTTCAAACAACCGCTTCGTCAAGTAAAATATTACTTTCCTGACTTATTATGTAATTTACTATTATCCAGCACCGATTCATAATAAGCATGTTACTATAGTTATTTGAAATAAATAATATTCCTCATTAGTCAATAAGTGAGAGAATAATAAAGAAGTCACGGTACAATAACAATCAATCTATGGGTACTTTGTAATTTATATATTTTATTAATATCATATATCTTGTCAGTGTCAAACAAGAAACGAACATATAAAAACGATTTAAGACGCTTCAAGAGAAGTGTTGGGTAAAACGTTGTATTGGACTCGTATGTAATATACTATTAAATTTGCGGCTAAACTATAAAATCTGTAAATAAAAAATGAAAAAAAAAACAGTCTTGATGCATTTTTAAATTCTGAACATCTTTGCACTGTACAGTTTTTGCCGTAATATTTAAAGTAGAGCAGGAAATTGCATAAAACTATTAAGCCATGTTAAATCCTTATGTTCGCCCTTACCAAGCACCACGCGGTATAAATAATTGCACTGCAGTAAACAACCAAACAAATATAAATTTGAAGACAAATTAAGAAAGCGTAAATAACAACGTTAATTGTCTCAGTTTTTCATTCTTCACGGTGCAGCAACTTACTCAATATTTCGAATTCATAGTCGTTTCGCATAAACATTTCATATTCGGCTGGCGAGCAGTTTGTTTACTTTCTCGACATAAACACAAACATTATCTTCCTTCTTTATCTTGCGTGGTAATTCGCGAATAGTTGCCTTCTTGTTTGCTTGCGTCACAGCACGGCCACCGTTGATCTCTCCACGCGTACTTCGTGTGAAATGCTATAAATAACGTCTTGGTAATTAAGTATTTAAATTAATTCGCTCGGCGGTAAAACTACTGCTAGATGGGAAAATGTTGATGTCTGTTTTTGATATTTCAAAGAGGTAGCAGGTGCAATTGGAACCATTAAGTTATTAACTTAATTGGTTTCTTGGATTTTAGTATCTTTGTTGAAGAGACATGTTTGTTAAGTGATTTATAATTTATATATTTGGAGGTTTGCTATTTATTATCCTTCAAATTTGTTTGCTGTTGTTTTCAATTATCGTTGTTCATTTATTTGATTAATATTTACAATTACTTTAAATTAGATGGCGTTTGAAAAGATAATAACAATTTTTTGTCAATATTTTATAAATAGACAAATTTTATTACGCATTACCAATACACTTAACCTAGTTCATAATGTGCAATTGCATAATTTATTACAATTAGGTGATACAAATATTGGATTATGGAAATAAGAATCCGATTAAAATTAACTTAATCTGGAAGTAGCCTCAATTTTTTTGTTTTATTTTATGTCCATTTCGCTTTTTTTTTTATTAATTTTGCACTAACTATATATATGGAAAACGGGAAAACAGGGGAAGTTGGGAAGATAAAAATGAAAAATAAGAAACCAACGATTTAGATAAAAAATCTATTTCTCCAATTTTCTTGCGAATCATCGCTCATATCTCGAAAACAGTTGGTGATATCGAGTTGATTTTGGTCTCTATCGATTTTATTATTGTTTTATTTTCGAGATATGATTTTTCAAAAACAGCATTAAATTGCAAATATTCCTTGATCTAAGTCGGCGCTACGTCATTTATTTACGGGCAATAATAGTGTCACTTTAGTGAGCAAATTTGAAACTATGTTTGTATTTTATGTCAGTTGTCATTTCATTTATAGTTATTTTTATAACAAGTGCCGAAAAAGGCTTGTTACGTGCAAGTGCAGAATTTAAATCTGTACGAGTGAAAATATGAGTTCCGCGCTCTGCGCGAATTTAAAATCGCTCTCAATACAACTTTTTTACAGTTGTGTAATGAATTACTTTCCGCACTAATGTTTATTTGCTTACAATAACGCACTTGGTCTGCATTTGTCTCCTTTCCACCCGTAACCAAGGCAATAATAGTTACGTAATAACAAAAAAATCGCACAGTTGTAGGAAAACTTAATTTTTATTATTGGACGAATTATTTGTACATCAAGGTATTGCGCAATATTTAACAACCATTTTACCTAAAATATATTTTACAATCTAAATGTCAGTATTTTTCCATATTTTTGTTCACCGTGATACAAAAATTTCAGATCAGAACACTGGCGTTTAAAGTTTCAAGCACAGCACAGCACAGCACAGTAAATGTATGAGTGAAAAGTATCATTAGCTGTATTCCATTTGCCACTTGGTTCATTTAAATCAGTTCAGATAAATTAGACAACATGACGAAATGAACTGAATTAAGCAAACTGATGCGTTTATTGGGGTACATTATTTCAAAATAAATTAAAATGAGTAATTCTAGTACTAGAAATAAAGTCAGTGAAGTAATCCAGCGAAATAAATAAGTGATTTGGTTCTGTAAATGTAAGTAAGATCTGATCCAAATGACAAATGGAATACGCCTAATGTATGCATATGAATAAATGACGACTTCGTAGTTGCGAAAGTTTATTACCAAAAATATGAATGAAACGTTTTACATTTTCAAATATTCAAAAATAGAGCCAAATTTGGTATTAATGCAAAAAAGTAAATACATTTTGTTATTTGAAATGACTCCATCCGTTGCAATATTTCCCTGCAAAAATAAATGTGAAATATGCCGTATAACTGTTGAAGCAATCCGTAAAATTTAGCATACAATACCGTCTTTTAAAATCGCGGTAATAATCTAAAATTAAATCTCACAAACAGTCCAGATTAATTTTCCAAGAATCTGATTCAAAAATAGAATCGCATCTCATTAAATCAGAACTTGTTACTCAGCAAAACATCCATCTTCCTGGAAACCGTTGGAAAACCCCAAACGACTTCCAATCAATCCATAAACAACATTAACCACCCACTAAATCCCAACAACGTAACAACAAACCGCAACATTCACACATAACCTCTCGAGCTGTGGTTCTCGGGTTCTTTCCCTTATTCGTTATCCTGTCAGCTGCTGGACAAAATACGACAATCCTGACCAGGGCTTCCAAATATTTTCTAGGAGAGAAACCCTGCCTGCGGATCGCGCTATATAGAATTATATTTGCGATAATGGAATCGCTGCCATCTGTCAAATAAAATTTATAATTTTACTTAATGTAGCATAAGATGACCCGTGCTTTTTGTATAAATGATGTTAAATATATTTCTAGGGATGGCTAGCTCAGTGGTATGAAGTCGGCCTGTGGATCCTGAGGTCCCTGGTTCGATTCCCACAGGCGACAAATTTTAATAATTTGAAAAAGCTATCCCTGTGGCTCCTCCACCACTAACATGTTCGGGGGCCGTGATTTGACGACTGGTAACCGCACTTCACGCGCAAAATATATTACTTACCGAGATCTGCTTCAGCAGAGTGCCACACCCAGTAATGGGTAGAAGGCGTGATGATATATTTATTTATTTATTTATTTATTTAAATATATTTCTACTGCAGAATTATTTAGAATGTAGTACTAATTTATTATGGGGTAGCTAGCTCGGTGGTATCAAGTCGGCCTGTGGATCCTGAGAACCCTGGTTCGATTCTCACAGGCGACAAACAATTTTCACCATTTTAAAACTACCCCTGTGGCTCCCTCATCACTAACATCTTTGAGGGCCGTGATTTGACGGCTGGTAACCGCACTTTACGCGCAAAATATATCATGTACCGTGATCTGCTTCAGCAGAGTACCACACTCAGTAATGGGTAGAAGGCGTGATGATATATTTATTTTTATTTATTTACTAATTTGGCGATTTGAAAAATTCAGTGATATCGAGTCGGCCTGTGGATCCTGAGAACCCTGGTTCGATTCTCACAGCCGACAAATATTTTTACCACATTAAAATTACCCCTGTTGCTCCTCCACCACTAACATCTTTGGGGGCCGTGATTTGATGGCTGGTAACCGCACTTCACGCACATAAATATATCACTTACCAAGATCTGTTTCGGCAAAGTGCCACCACACCGAGTAATGGATAAAAGGCGTGATGATATATTTATTTATTTACTATTAATTGTTATGAAACCCTATGTCAGGAAAAATTATCAGCTATAATGTCCCAAGGGATTGATGATGGGAAATAATTTTATAACATCCCAAATCACGTTCTTGGAAATCGCAAATAAATGACAGATTGCAATAACATTTCATGCGGTGCCATTTTCAAAATTTAAAAAATTTATTTAATAAATTTTATTTGATAAAATATGATAATAAAATAATGATACATGTGAACAATTTTAATTTCATTTTCATGAAAAATGGATCATTGAATACCTTAAGCGGTTCGGATTCCACCAAAAGTTGTAGGCTCCCTTGTGCTGTAATTGAGCTTTAGTTGCTGTTGTACAGAAATAAATGAATTTCTTCCTGATCCTTTTGGAAACCACTGGTCCTTTCAATCTCCATTCAATCCTTTCTGACGGTGCTGCCAGCACATCGTAACGGATTTTCCCGAAAGCATTTCTGACGCCATGTTTTTGTTGCATTCTCCAATGCGTGACTGTTTGCGGTTTGAACCAGAATCAGATCCTCCCGCCCCCCCACCCCCCCATGTGGGATGTTATGTTATGTCGGAGGTAATTTAGCTCTAGATCCAAGTCCCAGGCGTCATGTGGTGATTATTTGCGTATTGCGATGTGTGATTTGTTTTTAAAGTTGCGAGGCATATTTTGAGAGATGTTTTCATTAGATGTAATGGCGAGATGAATCAGTTAATGTTATGTTTTAGTTTGATGATGGTTGATGAATATTTGTATATTCATTTCAGGTTTTGACATTTCCAGAGTCATAGTAAACAAATTTTGTCCCTGGGATTGTTGCAAATATTGAAAAATAATAATACCGATTATAGCTAACTAATTTACAGCATTATTTATTACATTGGTTACATGGTAGTCAAATGTCAATTTTGAATCAAAAGTTACACCCAGATCTTTGACAGTACTTTGGCGTTTCAAATGCTCGTTATTTATAGCATAATTGTACTCTATAACTTGACGCTTCCGTGCGTACGTCATAACCTGACACTTTTTTATGTTTAAGTCCAACCTATTTGAAGCACACCAATCATTAATGTTATTCAAATTCGCCTGAAGATGAGCACAATCCTGCATTCGGTAGGTTATTTATAAATAAAACAAATAATAATGGTCCAAGAATTGACCCTTGGAGTACACCAGACTTTGCTATAAAAAAATCAGAATTATATCCATTGAATGCAACACATTGTGGTCTACAATTTAAATAGGATATAAAAAATTTTACCAGGTTGTCTGTAAAACCAAAACATTGTAGCTTTTGAATTAGAATATAGTGATTAATGCGATCAAACGCTTTAGAGAAGTCGGTTTATGGAATAGATTGGATGCACCTCATAGGATCTTAGAGTGTGCTGATAAAATTGTCAACAATTTGGAACGTGGCTGGTAGCTAATTGCTACTCAAAGTATACAACAAAATTATTGCGAAAATTTTAGAACTCATAGTTTATATAAACTGCGCTTTATGGGAAAATTTAATAAATATGAACAGTTGTTGAAAGTAAATAGCCTTAAAAACCATTCGATAATTTTCAGAAATTATATTTTTAATGAAATTTAATTGTAGGTGGGCTCGCTTCGCTCGCACTATTAATAAACAAGTCTTAGGTCCACTGAACTTCACGCTCAATATACTCAAGCCGTTATATTAAATTGAGTGGAATTTAATTTTAAATATATAAATATGTAAAAAGGACCACTGTTTCACAGTAAAGCTGCATTCACAACACGAAATTAGTAGTTAGTGTTAGTGGTTATGGTTAGTGGTTATAGTTAGTAGTTACAGATTAAAATACATCGTTCACAATGTCCCAAATTAAGGATTTCGAATTTATGTTTCTGCCGGTAATGTAGTGCACATTTTTGAAAATTATAGATATTACAAGAAATTATAATAGATGTCACAGTTGTCAACTTAAAGTTTTGACAAATAGTTACAGTTTTGTTTTTTGTTTGAGTTCTGATATTTTGTCTGTAGTTCTGATTTGGTAGAACTGGTTTTCTTCAATTTTTCTTTAAAATTGGTCCTACAAGTGCTAACAACAAATCAAATTGAGCTATGGTCATTTTGGTGTAATTAAAGAATATGTCTTCGTCATATGACCTCATGTCTTGGATCAAATTATCCCAGTCTCCCTGATTTGTTCGGTTTTGGTTGATTGGGCGAACCCACCATCTTCTATTTGTTTTTTTATTTCTTTTCATTTGCAAAATTAAAGTTGCAAGTAACAACTATTTTTTTTAGCTTCGATTCATTTTCGTTACATAAAATTCAAACTGAGAAAACCAACTGTCACTTTACTCCTCGTTTTTGATTGGCTGTGCCGTTAACCACTAACTAAAAGTTTGAAGTTTACAAACTTCTACGCTAACCATGATTAGCGTAGACCTGCGCTGGGCTAAGTTCGTTGTTGTGACCGCTACTAGAGGAATACATATGTCAAACTTCTAACGCTAACCATAACTACTAACACTAACCACTAATTTCGTGTTGTGAATGGGGCTTTACTGGTTTCTAATAGCATGAAATTTGTAATTTCTGACTGCTCTTGATTTAATAATGGGTTTTACTGAAATCTAACCAAAAATATTGATATTACGAGTATAATCCATCTAGATCCGGGATGCGCATTGTGGTAAAAATGAAATTTTTATAACATTGAATAATTTTTCTAAGTCTAACAACTTGTCATGGTCAAATTGTATCGCTGTATGCACTGATGGTGCTGCGGCTATGATGGGCCGCAAAAATCTAATTACAGAAACATAGTTACAATTTCAACCAACAAACTGGATTTGTTAATAATAAACAATCACAAATAGCCTGCAACAAGTTTTCCTGAATTACCGCACCAATTTATATAGTCTGGAGGCCTATTCTAATTCTTGGCGACTGCTTGGCGAATAGTTTCAGTCGCTAAGTCAATGACGTCACGGTGCAATCAATATCATACGGATTTTAATTTCTTACGTTCGTATTAATCGGAACCACGGATTATTTTGTGTTGGTTTTCTGACAGCCACTTGTTGATATTTGGTTCTCTTTATTAAACTCAAATATTTGTATGTTATTGCTTAAACTTGACATATCACAAATTGATGGAATTTTGAATAATTTTCAAGCAATTGGTAATATTTTAAAAATAAATAATATAAATTTCAACAAAATCGGAAATAAACAGTTTTACATTAAAAATTCTTATTATTGTGTAAACGACGATATTGTCCTAATTATCGATAATGTACATCTGCAGCTGGATTTTGTTCAATAATTGGCAGATCCTACTCGAATTTACATTTTATAATAATAATATACTGTTGGGTACCGGACTGGTGTGCTAAACCAATTAAAATACACAAGTACCCAATATATATTATTTATTAAAATCAGGCGACGTATTTGGGTTACGAAGCGCTGCTCTTGTTTTATTTTGATATTTACAAAAATGAAGTCGGCCTGTGGATCCTGAGGTCCCTGGTTCGATTCCCACAGGCGACAAATTTTCATAATTTGAAAAAGCTATCCCTGTGGCTCCTCCACCACTAACATGTTTGGGGGCCGTGATTTGACGACTGGTAACCGCACTTCACGCGCAAAATATATCACTTACCGAGACCTGCTTTAGCAGAGTGCCACACCCAGTAATGGGTAGAAGGCGTGATGATATATTTATTTACAAAAATTGCATTTCATAAGTCTCATTTGACTCATAATCTGGTAATACTAGTAAGACTAAGAACACTAAGACTAAGACCCTAAGACTAAGAACGGTAAGACTAAGAACACTTAATTAACTAAAACTAACATATATATACAGTAAAACCATCTGATTACGGACAGATTATGGTAGGGGAAGAAAGTCAGTGTCCACAATTGGACTATAGATGGTTCAAGATAACAAGGGATGTGGGAAAAAAGAGACCTTGGAAATGGACTTTAGGAAGATGCAGAATTTATCTTATTAACTAAATAATTAATTTCTAAAAGATAAATGAAATATACAATGACTAAGATGATAAAACTAACAAATATGTTGGGTCGGTACATGACAATACAGTGCACATAAAATATAAAACTTCGAAACTAATCAACCAAAAAAATGCTAAGCTACTGACGCCATGACACTTCGCAACAGCCTTGTACTAGTCGTCAGCATACGCGACTCCCTAAGCAACCAGTCGCCAACAATGACGTCAGGCCTGTACTTTTTAACTATACCAACATATAGCGCCAGTATCAAAGTCGCCAATTATGACTTCGAACGGTCGCTAAATCTAGTCGCCAACGAATTAGAATAGGTCTCCATATCTTTGTTATCAACAGTAGAAAATAAATTCTCTAGAAATTTAACTAAATCGCCTGATTCATCAAAAATACGTCATTCAACTAAATATTTGGTGGCTACGAATTAGAATCGGTCTCCAGGGTACAAAACAAGATGACACATTAATTACACAACTATGTATTAACAAACGCAAACGTATGTTCACATAGTAGCAAGCGACTTCATAATGAAATTCTTCACCACATTGCTTGTCATGTCTTACTGCCAAAAATCTGATGCTCCGCATAAATTAAATGCGTCGCATTCAATCCTTCAATTAGTGCACGCGCTATGCGTTACAGGTGTTTCGCATTCCCAGATATTTATAACTTGTTTTGATTCACTTCTTCTTCAATATCCGCTTAAAATAAAAACCAATAACGACGATAACACGTAGTACTACATTGTTTACGCGTTTATTTTAAATCACGTGTGAATTGAGATAATCGAAAGCGGGGAATACTTGTCGGTTTGCGCGGTTTATCTTTGTTATGATTTTTTATTTTCAAGGTTGTTTGTTTAGTGAAATTTATGAAAGCTTGTTTTTGGGATAATTGAATGACGTTCACCGTCGTTTATTTTAATTACTTTGTTTTTGTTTTATTTCGCAAAATAAAAAATGTCATCTGTTTTTTGTTACTATGTGTTTTTATTTCGGGATTAGCAATGTTTATTTGTTAATGTAAATATTTATTTTGTGATCAGTTGAATTTAATTTAGTTCGCTTGAATAAATAACACTTTTTTTTGTATTTGATTTTAATCTTTTATGTGTTCATTGACTTTATATCATTTTATATCCAATTAGGGTTTTTTTTTTAATTTATACTATAGTTTAAATCACAATTAATTTGTAATTCTTTTATTTTATTACTATTATAAAGAGATTCTCAAACAGTGGACCATGACTTTCTCATTAAGTTATATTTTTTTAATTTATATTAAATTTTAATACATTAGTATCAAATTTAACTAAGTTAATATAATTGTAGATGCCTTTAAAACTGCAAATAGAAAATATATTTTAACAGAAAAAGAAATTCAAGCTAATGAATTTCTAAAAATATTTAGGAACCTTCAACTGAAACATGAAGTTAGTCAGCTGCTAGTTAAGCAACCTTAGTCGACGTTTATACCAGTGGTCATTATTTTTATCAGTTTAGATATATTTAGGACTTTGGGCCTGTTTATCAATGTTAGTAAGGTTACTAGTCTATCAAATAAAGGAAAAAATTGCATGAAATCACAGCAAAAATTGCACAAATTATGTATATTATTAATTGTTATTCTTTGATGCGATATATTTTCATATCGTTTAAATCCCGATAAGAACTGTTTTCTGTTTATAGTTTTCCTGTTAAATTTAATTCCAAACTTAATATTTTCAAAGCACTTTTTTCATTTTAGTCAAAATTTCTTGTTTTTTCGTCGTTAAAAATTTACTCAAATTATTTGAATTGTAATCAAAATGTAACAAAAAGAAAATTGTGATTAGACAAAAAAAAGTAATAAAATAAAATCACAAACTGTTAACTATTAATAATGGGGTAATGGCGCCTAAATTTGCAGAGTTTTTGTAGGATACTTCGCCGAGTTTATTATTTAGTTCGGGGCCGATTTTTCGCGAATTATGCGTGAGCGTATTTGGAGATGACTGACGTTAATTCAGTGGCAAAAAATTCGAGAATTCGAAAATTCATAAATTCGAAGCTTCAAAAAATTTGAAAATACGAAGCTTCGAAGTTTTTCTGACGAAGTTCAAAACATTCGAATGTTCGAACGTTCAGAAATTCAAACGTCAATGGAAATCAACGACCCTAGTTTGAAGTAATGTGACCCAGAAAATTGTAATTTCATCTTGACTGTACAGTATTTTGAATTCTGATGTTGCAACTTTATATTCGTATAAATTCTAAAACTTTGTTTATCCTAACAACTTCAACATAAAATTTCAAACTCATGAATGAACAATTACTCTCCATTTTGTTGTCTCATAAATGGTTCATGAGCTGTATTGCGGCATTACTCCCCCCTCAGTGAAATGTGTTTGTTTATGACACTTTTATGAATAACCCAGCTCCAGGAAGTAGTAAACTCTTTGACGATCGAGAAAGCTTCGCCGCAATGGAAACATAAAAGCCGGACATGTATAAGAGTTTCCATTGACCTTTCACGCTACTGGATTGACATTCGTTCACCTTCGTTTGTTTATATGTTTGCGGTTGTTGATTATTCTGTTGTGGTTCATTTACGAGGAGAAAATTGTTTTTAACTTTGTAAACAAAAGATGTTTAGTGACTTCAGCCATATTTGTGTTAAATAATTTCTGTCATTATATTAAATATTGAATAATACTGCTGCCTTTTCAGTTATGTTTACAGAGATATTTGTTTGCAAAATGACCATAAGATTTACTTTTAAATGACAGTTGAATTTTTTTTTAATTATTTGTGGTAACATTTTATATGATGCAGGTGCTCAGTGGTATTGAGTTGGACTGTGAATTTGAGAATCCGGGTTTGATTCCCATAACCGACAAACAAATTTCATGACATTAAAATTACTCCTGTGCCTTCCCCGTTTCTAACATCTTTGAGGCCTGTGATTTTACGGCTGGTAATCGCACTTTACTTGCATAAATATATCACTTACCGAGATCTGCTAGGTAGAGTGCCATATTCAGTAATTGGTGCAAAGGACTGTTTTGTAATATATATATATATATATATATATATATATATATATATATATATATATATATATATATATATATATATATATATATATATATATATTATTTACGAGGGCAGGGTGCAAAGTCCCTGAAAAATAAAACAGATGGCGCCGCAATCGCAAATCCCATGTGACATTTGTGATGTACCATCTTTAACTAGAACGCATTAAATTTTTTAGACTGATATGTCATTCAGTTCTGTTTTGACACCCATCGAAAGCAAGCAACCTTGAAGATTTTTGAAAACATGGAAAAAAGTGAATTTTGCGTCTTGATTAAACATTATTTCTTGCGTGGAAAAACATTACGCAAACCAAAGCATCGCTTGTTAAACAGTATGGGGACTCCTCATCATCGATTGGAACGATTCACAAGTGGTTTACTGATTTTCGTTCTGGTAGTATGACCACAAAGGACGTCGAACGTTCTGATCGTCCAATTGAGGTTACAACGCCAGAAATCGTCGATAAAATCCATGGTATGATATTGGACGATCGGCGAGTTAAAGTGCACGCGTTTTCTGAGGCTATGGGCATCTCAACCGAACGGGTTCGGAATATTTTGCATAAATTTTTGGATATGAGAAAGCTATCTGCCAGATGGGTGCCGCATTTGCTCTCTGTTGACAACAAGCGCGACCGTGTCGCAATGGCAAAATTGCATGAATTGCGCTACGAATTGGTTCGTCATCCACCATATTCTCCAGATTTGCCCCCCTGCGATTTCCAAACTTGAAAAAATGGCTCGGCGGAAAGAGATTTGGCTCCAACGATGAAGTCATCGCTGAGACAAACGCCTATTTTGAAAGATTGCTAAAATCGTATTATTTGGAAGGGATCGAAAAATTAGAAAACCGTTGGACGAAGTGTATCGAGCTACAAGTAGTTTATGTTGAGAAATAAAATATGTTTTGACCAAATAAATCATTTCTTGTTTCATTTTTCAGGGACTTTTCACCCAGCCCTCGTATTGAATAATACTGCTGCCTTTTCTGTTATGTTTACAGATAAATTTGCTTGCAAAATGGCCATAAGATTCACATTTTAATGCCAGTAGAATTTTTTTAAAATTATTTGTGGTAACATTTTATATGATGCAGGTGCTCAGTGGTATTGAGTTGGACTGTGAATTTGAGAACCCGGGTTCGATTCCCACAACCGATAAACAAATTTCACGATATTAAAATTACTCCTGTGTCTTCCCCGTTTCTAAAATCTTTGAGGCCTGTGATTTGACGGCTGATAATCGCACTTTACTTGCATAAATATATCACTTACCGAGATCTTCTACGCTAGAGTGATATATTCAGTAATTGGTGTAAAGGCGTTGTAATATATTTATTTTATTTATATTTATGATTACATTTGTTTTACAAGTGGATAAGTATTTATTTATTCTACTCTGTACAACAGGAACTGAATCACAATTACACTACAAGAACCGAACTCACCGAGCCGCAGTGTGCTAGTTCATATATTTTTAACTTAAGTGGGATTCAAACTTGGGATCTCCAGATTCGAATTCCGTAATGCTACCCACATCCCCGTACATTATACATTACATTGTGTTTCTATTTTTGTAAACCATGCGTAATAAGTTAAATGGTAGACAATTACACCACTAAAAATAAATCTTTAAACTTGGTTTAAATAAATAAAAGGAATCGAATCGGCTGAATTCTCGCAGCTGACAAACAATTTTCATTACATTAAGGTAGTACTAGTGTGACGGTGGCGCCATCGGTTGTCGAGAGGCGAAACTGACGCTCAAAAAAATACAGAATAAAATAAGTGTTTTATACCTATTATTATTTGAATATCATGAATTGTTAACAGGTTGTTGGTCTAGTGAATTTTCAAATACCATACCACCGTGTGGTTTTGCCATTATAAATTAGGATTCTTAAATTTTCGTTAGAAACAAGGCTTTGCATCGCTATATATCCATTACTAAACGATAAAAAACTTTCGCCTTCTGATACAATGTACATGGATAGTTCTAAAACATCATGCTAGTTTTTCAAATGAAACTGCAAATTTTTAGAGGTACACAAACCAAATATGTGCGATTCTGAATGACAATCGCCATAAGCCTCGTGTATAAGAACACAACTTTACATGCGAATATATTTGTTCACAGACGATGAATGTGTTTCATATTTTAACAGGATGCGTATGACTATCCAATGTTGACGTGCGCCAAATTTCATTCTGATCTACAAACAAAAATTTACGCTAGAACTACCTTAAAATTATCCCTGTGGCTGCCCCACCACTTGTGGGCCGTGATTTGGCAATTAGTAACCGCACTTCACGCACATACGAGTACGAGTTCTGCTACGGCAGAGTGTCAAAACCTATAGTATAAAAAAGGTGTGATTATATATTTATTTTATTTATTGATAAGCATCCGCCGGCCATAAAAATCGAATGAATACATATTCCAAGTACATCTTGATTTTAAGTTTGTACTTAAATGTCCACCAATATCTTATCAGATAAATGTCTATGTCAATATCTTGATGAGAGACAAGACTCAGTTCTCAGTCAACATGACATCCAGTTATTTTAAAGTTTACGGCCACGCAGGCCATAAAAGCATCACATTTCATTATGATTTACGTTGAACACTTTGCACCTTTTATTATCTTACTCTTTTATGTTTATGAGTGCTTTCAACCCTGCGTCCACTGGGGCTGGGCCAGTGTGTCTACCCACTTCGGCCATTCCCATTTCGGACAATCGTAAAATATGTTGGCATTTGGACCAGTGACATTATAAACGTTGAATTTACTGAAGCTAAAAAGGATCGACATTAAACAATCATGTACACCTACAAAGAATACTAAAATTATGCGCGCTGTGGACCGCGAATCTAATTAAAGTTCAAATAACTAAAGCCCGTCTGACATGATCAATTTTTATGTACATTTTTAATGCCAATTTTTGTTTCAATTTTATAGTACATTTTCCATGTACATTTTCATTGGAGATAAAAGTTTTGAAAATATCTTGGTATTGAATTGTGTCAGAATCAAAATTATAATTTATATATGGCAGTTTTAGAGGCATACAAACATGACTTATTTTTGTACTTCTCTATTAAAACGGACACCCGTTGCCGAGAACTACGATATTTTGATTAAATAATTATACAAATATAAAAAATGAGGTTCAACAGATTCAACATAGTCTGACGTTTAAACAATACACCATGCCATGCGCTGCGTGCAGCTTATTTGCGCTTTCATTGAAGGAAACATTGAAGAAAATAGGACCGGTTCTATTACTTTCTTATACACAGTATAAGGAAGTATTGTAATCGTGAAAAACATCGTTGACGAGATTTTCGCGGAAATACGTGTTTTGAGGTCCACTGAATCCGTTTTGATAATTTTCTCAATGATGTCTGTGTGTGTGTGTGTGTGTGTATGTGTGTGTGTGTATGAGGATGGATGGATGGATGTGTGTCCGAGTGTGCAATATCTCATGAACGAGATAAGATTTGTTAACGAAACTTGGTAATTATAAGTTTCATGAAAATACGAAGAGCTGAGTTGATTTTGAATGAAATTGAAAAACCGGAAGAGGAAGTTTACTGGACACACAAAACAATAAATTCAATTTATTTCAAAAATGAAATCAGTAACGAAAAAAAGGTTCAAATAAAAGATGTTAGCAAAAATATTTGGTACATAAAATGTAATTTGCAATTTTTCTGTATATGCGTCTAATTTTGAGAAAAATTAATTTTTATATTTAATAATATATTTCAATAATCATAGTAGCAATAGAAACAAAAAACATAAATTTTAATTTTTGCTTTATCTAGTTATTTATGTCTTCTTTCGGAAAGAAACTAAATTACATGTTTAATAACATATATTCTAAATATTATGTATGTTGTGTATAAGAAAGTCGTGTGGTGCCCACACCAGATTTTTAAGTTTGGCATACTCTCATCTCGATAACAGTATTTACTTTTTTTACTTATTTTAAATTGAATCCACGTTTCGGTGTTCTGCACGTCCACTTGCATCGGGACTTCAAACATAAATAAACAAGTAACTAAAACAGAACTTAAAACAAAAGTATATTTAATTTTAACTGTTGATATTTATGTATTAATATTAGTGGTCGAAATACGAATTCCCGAAATGGAAAAGCACCAGTGCTCCAGTGTCGTAGTTAGCAATGTTGTGGAGGGGTTGTAGTATCATAGCTGCCACGTGGTGGCGCGGGTGATGCTCACGTGTAGCATAACGTGGTGTAAATAATGCAACGGTTATAA
The DNA here is from genome assembly GCA_911728475.2 of Pterostichus madidus. NCBI lineage: Eukaryota > Metazoa > Arthropoda > Insecta > Coleoptera > Carabidae > Pterostichus > Pterostichus madidus. The sequence goes on along the minus strand of OU452313.1, from coordinate 10,717,632 downwards.
ATTCAGTTGCGGTGTCAGAGAAAGTTATGCTCCGAGTTGAAGTTATGCTTGTGGGCGGAAAGGGATTTCTGCGGATTTCTGTCTCTTTGTGTTTTGTTGCGAGGACGGAATGATATGTTGCTGAAATGTTGCGAGGAAAATATAGAAATTTGCACTGAGAAATTTGTGTAGATACTGAGATTTTTATTGTAAAAGAATAATAAAGATTCTTTGTTCTTGATATTTTTATCATTTATCGTTTTATGCGTACCTATAGGTTTATTTATGGGGTAATGGCTTAGTGGTATCCGAGTCGACCTGTGGATCATAAGAACCCTGGTTCGATCCCCACAGCCGACGAAACATTTTCACCAATTTGAAATTACCCCTGTCACTCCTTCACCACTAACATCTTTGGGGGCCGTGATTTGACGGCTGGTAACCGCACTTCACGTGCATAAATATATCACTTATCGAGATCTGCTTCGGCAGAGTGCCACACCCAGTAATGGGTAAAAAGGCGTGATGATATTCATTTTTATAGATTTATTGATGTAAATACTTTTGAAGTTATGATAATGTTACATATCGCTAAAAGACGATGAAGGATATCTCTGTCTACGACATCATATAAATTAAATAAATACAGGGTGTATTTGAAAAGAAGTCCATCATCCTCTCTATTTTTTTTTTATTATTATACTTGTAGTAATAGAAGACTTACCTTTGACAGCAATGTAAATTTCTTATGTGATTCACTGTTATTTTTAGTAAATTACATTTGTGAAAAAAATATGTTTGACAGTACTGTAGTGCTTATTGATTATTGTTACTTTATTTTGGGATGGAGAAAAACAAAGGAAAAAGTAGGCTTCGATAAAAATAAAATTTTGTTGTTAGCTACAATTCTTGGGTTGAAAAATAAAAAGTAATATTTTGGCTAAATCAAATTTTTGTAGTTATTATTATTAAATTAAAAGCCAAGTTATTGGTTTATAACATTGACCGTAAATGTAGGTATTATTTCATAACGGAAATAAATATTTCTTTATAAAGTCAGTTTTATACGATACTATTACTTTTTTTTATTATTTTACTATTTTAAAATAAAAAATGGAATGCTATAACAAGAAATACACTACGGAAATCATTATTTCAGTTTCGGTCAGTAAAGTATTGTTTATAATTAAAAAATAAAATAATTATTATTTAAGATTCCACAACCAAAAAACAATTTTCACCACAGATAATATTTCAACTTGTTTTGAACAAAGTGTAAATAGTTTGAAAAACCCAAGAAATGTTAAAGTGTACAAATTACAAAACATATTGACAATCGATCATCCAAGATCCTAAAGTAGACGCGCATCATTTATTTTGTATTCTTGAGAAACATCTCCAGTGCAATGTTTAGATTAATTTGAATGCATGTTAGTAATTGAGGAGTCGTAAAGTTTTCCACTCAATATTAGATTAATCTTCGCTCGGTTGTCAACTGGGTTATTAAATTTCAATTATTTAGTGCAGCCTACATGAAAGTTTCATAAGCTAGTCCTAAATCAAAAGTTTGGACACGTGTATACAGCCACGCACATAAAATATTCCAGAACGTATCCAAAATCGATAATAATACTATAACTCAGAAGTTGAATTTAATTCCTCAAGTGTATTTCTACGAAAAACGCAAACATCCCAAAACATAAATAACACTGCTTTTATAAATTGACCAAAATAAATAAATCATCGATATAGGCAGCAAATACGTTAGTGGATTATGATTTGACGGTTGGTAACTAGTGATTACATGTACGCACAAAAATACTGAGATTTCAGGAATTTATCATATAACATGAGGCAATTTTTCGCGACGAACCTGGTTCAGCGCTGGTTCATGCGCGGTTCATGTACTACGTCATAATTATGACGTTTCACAGTTTGTCAAGAAAACGACACGGTTGCTCAATGTATTTGGCGCTAAGTTCGTATATTTTCGTAGTAGTTGCTTTGACTGTCTATTTCCACCTTGATACTCGTATTACCGTCAGATAATACAATTTTCTCCATTATCGAATATAAATATAAAATTTGAACATAAACAAAAAACATGAACCATGAACTAACACTTCTAGAAAGAGAGAGATGATGAACCGAAAAGACGAACCTGCTCTGAAGTACGGTTCATGAATTCTTGGACCGGGTCCAACCGTGACGTCATTGATATTCGCGAAAATGTATTGGTTCGTGAAATCGAGGACCAAATGTAACCGGGTTCGTCGCGAAATATTGCCTATGATATATATCTGTAAATGCATTTATTTGGTCCTGATGTATCATAAATGTTCTCGTAACTATAGTCAAATTTAAATCGATTTTTTATTGTTATTTTGTTAATCTACTTTTAGTTTTAAACATAAAGACATACTATTAGAATATTACACTATATCCCATCAAATGGAGTCGCACGATCTCTTGAAACATTCACAGAACATCCATTCATCTCATTTTAACACATTACCCTCGTATCAACCACATTGCTATTGAGTGAGCAAAAGTGAGTGTTACAGTTGGCAATAAAAAAAACTACTTGAAATTGGTAAGACTGATACATAAATTTATTTCCTGTTGTTGACAGTGATATTTGAAAATTTAAATTAATAATAATCATTGATTCCTTTAGCCACATTCTTTTATTTCCCAACATTACTCACAGAGCAATAATCTAAAGTATTTCTATTATTCAACCTATTTGTATTCATTATAAAAATGTCAAATAGTATTTCCGCCTTTACCTGGCGTTATGCAAACTATGAAATGAAAAGATTCCCAGAATTGTATTGCCAACTAAAACACATCACTCTATAATTCTCTCCATACAAGTTCATTTATGCCTCACACTTGGAATCTTCCGCCACGTAACAAATCTTCAATCACATTCATTCTTTCGCTGTTATACATCTGTTTCAATTCATCCTTCATTCAGCAAACGTTCCACATTCTCAATTAATATCAACTGATTCAAGCTCATTCCTCTAATAACAAATTTAAAAAGAAAAAAGAAAGGGAGTCTCAATCTGCGCTTATTTTTGAAAGTACATTCCACACAATTGCAGTAAGACTCTCTAATGTTTGAAATGAAATTGAATCAAAAAGATAAGAAAGGCAGGGAGCGTTTTATAAATGAATAGTAATTGTATACAACTTTGTGCCATAAACAAAAAAATCTGGTGTGGGCACCACACGACTTTCTTATACACAGCATATTTCATATTAAAAACGCTGAATTGAACACTTATGACTTATGACTTGCTCTTTGCGTTTGACAATTATTATTTGACATATAAATGTTAAACATGTTTTTGTTTTTTGTTTCTGTTGCTTCTATGATTATTGAAATATATTATTAAATATATAAATTAGTTTTTCTCAAAATTAGAAGCATATACAGGAAAATTGCAAATAACATTTTATGTTCCAAATATTTTGGCTAACATCTTTTATTTGAAACTTTTTTTCGTAACTGATTCCATTTTTGAAATAAATGGAATTTATTGTTTTGTGTGTCCAGTAAACTTCCTCTTCCGGTTTTTCAATTTCATTCAAAATCAACTCAGCTCTTCGTATTTTCATAAAACTTATAATTACCAAGTTTCGTTAACAAATCTTATCTCGTTCATGAGATATTGCACGACCGGACACACATCCATCCATCCATTCATCCACACACACACAGACATCATTGAGAAAATGATCAAAACAGATTCAGTGGACCTCAAAACATGTATTTCCGTATAAGAAATTAAAAATATACATTTAGATTTACAGGCAGTCTTTTTGTCTCTAGATAAAGTTCTCAATAATTATCAAAAAGACAAATGAAACAGTATCTTATAAAAATTATGGCACAAGTAAACTGGCCTCTATGTCTTTAACGATGTATCCAAATGTTATCACATATTCAAAAGTGATAAAGTTATAAGACAAAGCATAACTAAATCAATAATTCAATAAAGACTTACAATCTTGTTTTCCTTCGATCTTTTTGTAAATAAAACATATTATTTTCTTGCTTTGTGTCGGTTTCTCCATCAAACAACGGGATTTCTATCCCATGGGATGTTGCAAAAAAAAAAACATAAAAGCAGAATTCGTACGTCTGACATATTTACGATGATAATATCGTGTTTTATTCTTCTTTTGGGGAGCCGTTTTCGACAGCTTTGCTCTCAGATGTTTTACCAACTTAGCGTGGAGTATTAGTGTTTATTTGGGATAATAAAATAACAGATTTTGCGAGGAAATGTTTGTTGTTTGAGATGTACTATGAAAAGATTTCTTTAGGGTTATGTGGTATGCTTTTTTGTGTTATGTAGGATGTGATAATATTTTTTTTTTGTTAAAACGGATTAATTGTAATTCATTGCCTTAGGAAATATTTAAAAAGGATAAGAATGAAGGGTGTTATGCTTTAAATAATTTTAAATTATTATTATGGGGTGGCTAGCTCAGTGGTATGAAGTCGGCCTGTGGGTCCTGAGAACCTTGGTTCGATTCCCACAGACGACAAACAATTTTCATAATTTCAAAAACTACCCCTGTGGCTCCTCCACCACTAACATCTCTGGGGGCCGTGATTTGACGACTGGTAACCGCACTTCACGCGCAAAATATATCACTTACCGAGATCTGCTTCGACAGAGTGCCACACCCAGTAATGGGTAGAAGGCATGATGATATATTTTATTTATTTATGTTATGTTTTTGCTAGGAGATGTAAGTAATTGGGATCATTTGTAATCAAATTAATTTATTTATACAGTGAAAAATGAAGCACTAAATTATGTTAATATGCCAGCAAGTACAGTCAATTAGAAATATTCGCGATTGACATATGCTCGCTGTTCTGAACTGTATCTCCAATTAATACATACATATCTTCACGCTATATCCCAACAAATGGGGTACCACGAACCCTAAAATCACTCATAAAATACTCACTCGTCACACTCATCAAACAATCAGCCCTCGTCAAACATTATCATCCAAACACACCACCCTCACTTCAACCACATTCATAGATCACTCGCTCGTGTACGTGAATCACTCGCACGTTATCTTACACTTTCGATGCTTGTTCTGTAATATACTATTTTCTATTTCGATGTTCTTAAGCTTTATAAACTCACTGTTAACACATTGCTAAGGAGAGCTATAAGCGCACTGATTTTGACGCTTTTTATTACTTTCTTATACGTAGTATAAGGAAGTATTGGAATCGCGAAAAAAATCGTTCACGAGATTTTCGCGGAAATACGTGTTTTGAGGTCCACTGAATCCGTTTTGATCATTTTCTCAATGATGTATGTGTGTGTGGATGGATGGATGGATGGATGGATGGATGGATGGATGGATGTGTGTCCGGTCGTGCAATATCTCATGAACGAGATAAGATTTGTTAACGAAACTTGGTAATTATAAGTTTCATGAAAATACGAAGAGCTGAGTTGATTTTGAATGAAATTGAAAAACCGGAAGAGGAAGTTTACTGGACACACAAAACAATAAATTCCATTTATTTCAAAACTGGAATCAGTTACGAAAAAAAGTTTCAAATAAAAGATGTTAGCAAAAATATTTGGAACATAAAATGTTATTTGCAATTTTCCTGTATATGCGTCTAATTTTGAGAAAAACTAATTTATATATTTAATAATATATTTGAATAATCATAGTAGCAATAGAAACAAAAAACAAAAACATGTGTAACATTTATATGTCAAATAATAATTGTCAAACGCAAGGAGCAAGTCATAAGTGTTCAATTCAGCGTTTTTAATATGAAATATGCTGTGTATAAGAATGTGGTGTGGTGACCACACCAGATTTTTTTGTAAGAGTTGTGTGAATGCCATTAAATCTGACAGATGAATGACATATAACCTCAAAATTGTAAATTGTCGGTGTTGAAATATTACTAACAGAATACCTATGCTAGAATCAAATAAAATTCAAAACATTCACAATACAGAAAAAAATATTGATTAATTGTCAAAAAAATATGATATTTTAATTGTCTTTGTTATGAGAAGAGCTATCAACACGAATGATAAAAAATACAAACTTATATTTTTGACAAGTCGCAGTTTCTAACTATCTAACAAAATTATAAAATTACCTCAATAGAAAATAAGAACACGTTTCATAAGGCCTGTTAACGCACTCGTCCTTTGTAAAACTATTTGGTTTTTCCTTTTGGTCGTAGATAAAAATTATATGCAACTCGTGTATAAAAAGGATCTTCCATGAACTCTCAACTCATTCAAAAATGTAACACTTTACACACATGTTACATAAATAACTATTAGGTATGTTTTTCGTACATATTTTGCCAGACTGGTAATCTAATAAGATAGATAAAAAATGTAATGAAATTACACTTAAAGATAATAAAGCCGTAAGGAATATAAAAACATTGTGAGAGTCAACAGGAATGCACTTTTTATGCTTTCAAAAAACACATATAAATGATTTGCTTAAGGGCAACACTTATCATTTGATAGTATTATTAACGACATAGTCTTCAAATGTCAAATATCCTAATAACCATGCTATCTTAATCATGCAGTTTGCCAGAATGCTGCAGCTTTTTACAATTTTCCGCTATTAAATTTAAAATACATTAAGAGACCTGCACCTTATAATAATTATTTATATATTTACCTCTTAGCTATTTTTCAAATTACTAACTTTAACTTCGCATGCAGCATGCAATAAAATCCCGTTTACACTTGGAGTTTAATTAAAACGGCACGTGGTAGGTGGTGGCGCCTTGCGGCCGACAGCGGAACTAGTAAACATAGTGGGTTTATGACGCATTATAAAGGCTTAACGAGAGCAGGGGGTCCATGTAATCGTTGCTAATGAGACTATTTACCTACATGAACGTTACACGTGTGTTTGTTATGCACACTCGTGCCATTTTCCATCTCCCTCGTCCGGGGTGCAGCCCTGAAGAGGGGATGCGTTTTTGTTTGAGCGGGGATGTTTGAATTTGTTATTAGGGGATATAAATTATCGAATTATTCTGTGGATTTAATACTTATTTTCGTAATTTTGGAATTGAATAATATTTTTTGTAAATGTTGACATATTAAAATCTGTCTAATATTTTAAAAAAATATTTCTGTTTTGACTTATTTACTTATTTATTTATTTATGCTACTTTATCATAATATGGTTAATGTTTATAAAATGTTTAATTAGTACGATGGCAGGGTGAAAAGTCCCTGAAAAATAAAACAGATAGCGCCACAATCGCAAATCTCATGTGACATTTGTAATGTACCATCTTTAACTAGAACGCATTAAAATTTTCAGACTGATATGTCATTCATTTCTGTTTTGACACCCATCGAAAGCAAGCAACCTAAGATTTTTGAAAACATGGAAAAAAGTGAATTTCGCGTCTTGATTAAACATTATTTCTTGTATGGAAAAAACATTACGCAAATCAAAGCATGGCTTGTTAAACATTATGGGGACTCCTCACCATCGATTGGAACGATTCACAAGTGGTTTACTGATTTTCGTTGTGGTAGGTCATCGCTGAGACAAACGCCTATTTTGAAGGATTGCCAAAATCGTATTATTTGGAAGGGATCGAAAAATTAGAAAAATGTTGGACGAAGTGTATCGAGCTACAAGAAGATTATGTTGAGAAATAAAATTTGTTTTGACCAAATAAGTCATTTCTTGTTTCATTTTTCAGGGACTTTTCACCCTGCCCTCGGAATATAATTAATACACTATTTATAATATGAAAATATTTTTGAATACATTATGATAAATATGAATTCATATTTTTATATTATTTATATATTTATTTTTATATTTATGGGATAGGTGGCTCAATGGTATGGAATCGGACTGTGAATTTGAGAATCCGGGTTCGATTCCCACAGCCGGCAAAGAGTTTTCACCACATTACCACATTAAAATTACAACTGCGACTCCCTACCACTAACATCTTTGGGGGGCGTGATTTATTTAATACAAATATACAATTGTGTATGGTCAAAGTATTAGTTAGAGAGCTAGGGTGCAAAATGATGTCTCATTTATTCCAGTGACAGAAATTGATTTTTTAATAGATTATGTCATGATAAACATGAAAAAAAAATTAGATTTGGGTACGGGTGGCAGCTATAGATGGCGCCGATGTGAATGCGCTGATTTTAAGTGTAATTGTTGACATATTTTTACAGGCTAATTTTCAGTTTAAATTCTAGACTTTGGTATAATTAAGTAATAAAAATGATAGACAGAAGTTTTGGCTGATGTATGCGCGACTAAACCGGTCAAAGTAAGCAATTTTTATGGTGTCGTGTGACATATTACTACTTGTTCACAATGAATATATGACAAACAAATTATTGACAGAAATTATTGCTGGTTGCTCATTGGTGACAGAAGCTCTGAAAGTGAACTGGTGTAGGGATCAACAACCACCCTTAAAATCTGCGCATTCCCCTCGGCGTCATCTATAGATGCCAACCGTTCCCAAATCTAATTTTCTTTTTTTCATGTTTATCATGACATAATCTATTAAAAAATCCATTTCTGTCACTGGAATAAATGAGACATCATTTTGCACCCTAGCTCTCTAACTATATGTATTTATTGTAGATAACCATATTGAACGTATTTTTATAAAACACAAATTTGTAGTTACATTTTTGCAGGCTATCGCTTTCATCTTTTCTAATCTTGTAGATTCGTTGTTAGTTTCGTTGTTAGATTCGTTGTTAGGAGTAAACGTGAGTAATTTGAGATGTTTTATGCATATGTTATGTACCTTGAAGAAAGAAAATGAATGATAAGTGAATAGGAATGATGTGATTGAAGGTTTTTGCTGTGTGATAATGATTTCGAGTGTAATAAATGAATGAGTTTATATGGCGTGATCTGTGAATGTGGTTGAAGTCACGGTGGTGTGTTTGGGTGAAAATGTTTGACGAGGGCTGATTGTTTGATGAGTGATTGTTTTATGAGTGATTTTAAGGTTCGTACTACCCCATTTGTTGGGATATAGCGTGAAGATATGTATATATGTATGTATGTATGTATTTTTGTTCAGGTCGCACATGAAGAAAATAAAAAATAATCAGAATTTTGACGTTTCATTTGAATTTACTATCTAGATTATTTCATCGTATTGTATAAAATAAATTGGGAAATTGTAAAATAATGAAGTCAACATATATTTTACTAAAACAAAAGACAAAATGTCTATTGCGATGTGAAATTGAGTCTTAATAAATAAGAAAAAATAGGAAAAATTTTCCATCACTTGTCTCATAATTCCACAGAGGTTTTTACAGCACGTTTGCATCAACTTCTCAGGTCATCAACAAACGGCTGGTCAGTTCAGCTTTAACCATAGACGCGTTTCGTCCTTCCGGACTCATCAGTGTGGTGCGATCATTTATCCAACTAGATCAACTAGGAAATAGTGGATTGTGATACTGACTTAGCTGAACTGACTGATGTTAACCTATCTACAACGGTAACATGACATGAGAGCTATGGAGCTACTCGTGGTGCCATCTACCGACAAAATCGCAAACTGCTTGACAGCTATTGAAATAAAACCTCTGTGGAATTATGAGACAAGTGATGGAAAATTTTTCCTATTTTTTCTTATTTATATATTTTACTACCTGGTGCTAAAAATTTAAAGGTAATGGACACAGATATCTTGCAGTAATAATAGCACAATCAGGGGCACTTTTTTATTTCCCGATGTCCTGTTACATATTTATACAATGGTTATTTAAGTTTATTCATGCTTATTTACCATAAATATATCACTTACCGAGATCTGCTTCCACAGAATGCCACACCCAGGAATGGGTAGAAGGCGTGATGATATATTTATTTATTTATTTACCATTAAATATACTATGTTTTGATTATTGCTTAAAGTATGGTGTCACCTTATGTTTCCTTACTTTGCTGTAGCTCTAGTATAACATTTAACATTTTTGTTAACCTAGTAATATTTCAAAAGTTGAAAACTAGGTTAAAGTGTTAAAGGCGTAGTTAACAAATTAATCATAATATTGACTAATTAGGGCAGTGTAAACCGACCTTTGTTTACTATGAGTAAAAAATTAATTTGTCTCGTTGAGCAATAACTCTCGCCTAATGAAGTGCGAACACAATTAACACGACTACTAGTTCTAGAGCTAATACAATATGAAAATTTTCCATGAGTTCTGAGACATTTTCCGCAGTGGAAAATCCGTGACAGGTTTCGCAATTTCTAGCACGTTATGCACTGCAGTAACTTTTAATTGAAGCATAAGATTGATCAGATAAATGAGTTAATTAAGAAAGTTTCTTTATTCCTTATTCGTTTATGGAAGTGTTAAAAGTGCAAATTAATTCGTCATTTAATTAATATTTATTGCGCATTTTAACGAGACGTTCATGTTTTGTTCCATTGATATAAAATCTGTAGAATGATTAGTTGCGTTCTTTTTAACAACTCACCTCACTTTCAAAAACAAGTGTAGTGCGACACTTCCTTCCTTTCTTATCTTTTAATTCGTTTTCAGTTCTTACGTAGAGTGTTTAACTGCAATTGTGTGAAATTCCCTTTCAAAAACAAGCGCAGGGCGACGCTCCCTCCCTTTCTTATCTTTTTGTTTCATGTTCAGTCGCTGCATTGTGTGGACTTTTCTTTCTTTACAAGTGCAGGCTATCGCTTTCATCTTTTCTAATCTTGTAGATTCGTTGTTAGTTTCGTGATTAGATTCGTTGTTAGGAGTAAACGTGAGTAATTTGAGATGTTCTATGCATATGTTATGTACGTTGAAGAAAGAAAACGAATGATAAGTGAATAGGAATGATGTGATTGAAGGTTTGTTGTGTGATAAATGATTTCGAGTGTAATAAATGAATGAGTTTATATGGAGTGATCTATGAATTTGGTTAAAGTGAGGGTGGTGTGTTTGGATGATAATGTTTGACGAGGGCTGATTGTTTGATGAGTGTGATGAGTGAATGTTTTATGAGTGATTTTAGGGTTCGTGCTACCCCATTTGTTGGGATCTAGCGTAAAGATATGTATGTATGTATGTATGTACCTCACTTGTTCTCAAAATGAGATGAGATTGAAGTGAAATGAGCTGAGATAGTAACTAGTAAATAGAACGCACACAATTAACAATCATCTATATTTTTGCCAGTGGCGTGCGGTGCGCATTTTATTTTGTAATTTATTTGTAAATTAATTTCATTCTTCTTTCATCATTATTTATAAAATCGTTTCAAAAAAAGTTTCGTTTAGATTGTTAAATATTTAATCATTCTTTTTCAACAGTATCTTATGATAAACTACTTAATCTGTCTTGAATCATTGTGTAATGAGTATAATATTTAATTCTTGTTAATGTAGAAAATGATCTACATATCGGCCAAAGCTGTTGAAAAGGGAGTTGTAAATATTAAATTTATTATTTATGTGTTGAATACGTGGCGACATATTTACCTAAATTTTGGAAAGATTCTGAGCGTTAAATAACAGAGTTCGTTCGCAAATCTTATAATATTCAAAACAACACAGTATCTTTGATATTGTTAGAGCTTGGGTGATGAATCAGAAAATAAATTAAAGTTAATTTCATTTTCTTTTTTATGATGTTATTAATTATTAACGGAGTAATTAACTGTTTAAAAGAAATGCAACATATAATCAACTTGCACAGCATATTCCTTTATTTCTAATATATTTTTCTTTTGCTGTTGTTTATTTTTAATCAATCATTATGGTATCTCTTTAAATAATTCTGCACTATAAATAGCACTAAAGCTTTTGTAAATTAGTGATTATTTTATGCTATATTATATAAAATTATGATCTTTATGACAATAACAGAGCTTCTATTTTCACAAATAGAATTCTATACTGCGAGATAAATTTGTTTTAAGTTAAAGCAAAATATATCCGATTAAGGTGCTTCAACTAGTTCAATTTGAGGAAACTTTCAATGTTGAATTATAGAATGATTGATAAACAAGCAAAGTTAATTTATTTCATTTGGGATTAGTCTAAAATAACGAAATTATTAATTTTTATGAAATGTGTAAAAATTAAACAAATCATCACGCCTTCCACCCATTACTGGGAGTGGCACTCTGCCGAAGTAGATCTCGGTAAGTGATATATTTCGAAGTGCGGTTACCACTCGTCAAATCACGGTCCCCAAATATGTTCGTGGTGGGGAAGCCACAGGGGTAGTTTAAAACTGGTGAAAATTGTTTGTCGCCTGTGGGAATCGAACCAGGGTTCTCAGGATCCACAGGCCGACTTCATACCATTTAGCTAGCTCCCCCATAAAAAAAAATTCAATTGTGCAATTTTATAATAAAGAAAATGAGATGAATTTCAATTTGTTATTTATTTTGTTACAAAATAAGTCCTTTTTACTTTCTTATACAGTCTTAGGAAGTATTGAAATCGTGAAAAAAACCGTTGACGAGATTTTCGCGGAAATACGTGTTTTGAGGTCCACTGAATACGAAGAGCTGAGTTGATTTTGAATGAAATTGAAAACCGGAAGAGGAAGTTTACTGGACACACAAAACAATAAATTCCATTTATTTCAAAAATGGAATCAATTACAAAGAAAAGTTTCAAATAAAAGATGTTAGCAAAAATATTTGGAACATAAAATGTTATTTGCAATTTTCCTGTATATGCGTCTAATTTTGAGAAAAACTAATTTTTATATTTAATCATATATTTCAATAATCATAGTAACATTAGAAACAAAAAACATAAATTTGAATTTTCGCTTTATCTAGTTATCTATGTCTTTTTTCGGAAAAACAAATACATCATTAATATGGTCATCTAATTTGGCAATTTTGCCTCAATTTAATCGACTTCGTATCTCACGGTTCTTGAGATACCAAGGGTTAGGTTCGAAAACGGACAAGCTGTATATGCCTCATCAGTAAAATTAGACATAAAGTAGTCCACATTACTAAAAAATTATACGTAAACAAATCTGATATTTTATATGTTTCAAACAGATAAATGCTGAATTACTGAAAAACTGAATTATATGTTTAATAATATTATATAACATTCATATATTTTAAATATTAAATATGCTGTGTATAAGAAAGTCCTCTGGTGACCACACCAGATTTTTGTGCTTAGTATTCGGATTCTGTAAAAAAAATATCGAACATCACACAATAATATTATAATTTTATTTTGAAATTAAAATTATAATCCAGAATTTAAAATACAGAAACAAAATAAATACCGTATTTACGCTTCAATGTAAAACATGTTTAATCCTTTAGTGAGATTATATATTTCGTTAATCAACAGTTTCAGTTTTCAGTAATTCTCTTTCTTGTTTTAGTGTACTAGTTATTGTTTTATTTCTAGTTTATTTAGCTATTTAAACTTGCGAATTAAGTGTGTTTTAAACATAAAAAAATATTTTTTTTTGTGTTTTGTGTAAAAAGATATGAATAAAAAAAACATACTTAAGATTGTTTGTAAAAGTGCCTGAATAGAAATATTTGGCGGAAATTAATTGGAAAATGAATCTAATGAACAAATGAAAAAAATTATGCTACCCTATTTAATTCCGGGGATCTATTTTTCTATAACTATTGTTTACCAAATTATTTTAGAGCTTTTATTGAACGAAATTATAAAAAATCTTGTATCTAATACAATTGTCGTAGATAAAGTATAGTATGCAACTCGCTATAATGATTATTATAACGTCGTTCTATAATATACCATTTTTTGTTTATGAAATGTTCTGCATAAAACCATAAAAACTAGTACCTTAAATATTTAAGTGACAAATTAAATAAAAATAAGAAAGCAAAGCACATGTATAGTAGTTTTAAAAGCTAAACTATAATATTGTAATACAATTTAAAACCTGGTATAGATTTACCATATAAACATAGCGGCACCACACGTCACATATTTAATTCAATTTTTTTACTGACGTAAGCGAATTCTTTAAACATTTTTATTATACTCGTATGACCTGCAGTCATGTTAAATCCTACATATAGATGATATTAATTTTATAGTTTTACTATAATTTTTCGTTCACAAATGTTTAACATAAATAAGTTCGTAGTATTACGTTGTTACTACAACCGTGATCATTTGTTACATATACCTTTGTAACATGATACGTGAAAGTAAACAAACAAGTCGCCTTTGTTATACGCAGCCGCTCAACCGTGCTTGCTCTGCGGGAAAGTCTACTATTGTGTGTACTCGACCTGAAAACAGAATGTAGATAATGCGCCATATATTTGTGTTTTGCTGGGTGCTGCTCAAAGTTGATGCTTTCATATTCACGATAATTCCATAAGACTGGCTTCATTTTGTGCGAGTTAGGTTTTCATTTAGATTGAAATGCATTGCTGAATTTCTCTTTATGTGTAGATATTATCTTTGCTTTGTTTTATGTTCCGCAATAACTTGCTTTTATTCATTAATGTTATAATTTGTATTTCATGTGTTTAATATCTAATAATTCATTCATATTATTTAAATGAACAATGCCAAAAGTGTGGCAATGTTTGAAAATCTTTTACTAGATATATTCAATAAGCGAATGAATTATTTAAACAACTAAGAATAAACAATGTTTCATTTGGAATAATTATGATAAAAAATACGTATTAAGAATGCATATTTATTTATTTATGCTACCCTGTACAACAGGAACTTAATCCTAATTACAGTACAGGGTTCGGACTCATCGAATCGTAGTGTGGTAGTTCATATAATTTTAGCTTGAATGAGATTCGAACTCGGGATCTTTGGATTCGAATGTCATAACGCTACTCGCCACACCGTACGCTGGATATGAAAATTTTATAATCATTTTATATTTAAAGTCTGGAGATTTCGCAATTATGTAAGGAGATCAGAATTAGAAAATGACCGAGGAATATAAAAAAATATATCTTTTTATTTAGTAATAATAATTACATAAAAGTAATAAATTACATTACGCACATAAATTTATATGGGATGGCTAGCTCAGTGGTATGAAGTCGGCCTGTGGATCCTGAGGTCCCTGGTTCGATTCCCACAGGCGACAAATTTTCATAATTTGAAAAAGCTATCCCTGTGGCTCCTCCACCACTAACATGTTTGGCGGCCATGATTTGACGACTGGTAACCGCACTTCACGCGCAAAAATATATCACTTACCGAGATCTGCTTCAGCAGAGTGCCACACCCAGTAATGGGTAGAAGGCGTGATGATATATAGCAGGAACTTAATCCCAATTACAGTACAAGATTCGGATTCACCGAGTCGCAATGAGATTACTCATATATATTTAATTTAAGTGAGATTCGAACTCGGGATCTCCAGATTCGGAGTCCACACCACCGTACTGCCGAACAAATGTGTTTAATATTTCAAAAATTAGGTTATTATAAATATTTAGCATGAGAAATTAGTTATTCATTTCCTTTGCTTCCAAATTGATTATGATAAATCTGTTTTATTTTAATATTTTGGTTTTATTTAATTCTGTATTTTTATATTTTTAAACTAACTTTTATAATTTTAAACGTACACATGTATTTATAGTTGTCTCGCAAAATATTTATTCATATTAAAATTAATTTAAGAAAGTAGTTATCAAACATTTGCTTAACTTATTCCCACATGACATAGTTGGCGGAGGAAAAGAAGAACAATTTTTGTCCGAGGAAGGCCAAAAAAAGAATATAATTAAGGAGGACATCTTGTCTAACCTTAAGTGATGTCAAATATTTTTCTGAAAAATATAAGCTTGCCGGATTGTCTATAAACATTTTTAAGTTTGATGAAAAATAAATACATCAAAATAATTAAATATTGTCTACCGAAAAGTGCAGTTTCAATCATTTAGACCCAGAATTGAATATATTAGATTTAATAATACACAGTGGCGTACCTAGAACTTTTGCCGCCCAGGGCGGTCTCCAATTTGCCACCCTTTCTAAGTAAATCAAATGGTGGTTTTTATAAATTAAAAAAATAAATATAAAATAAATATATCATCACGACTTCTACCCATTACTGGGTGTGACACACTGCCGAAGCAGATCTCGGTAAGTGATATATTTTGCCAGTCGTCAAATCACGGCCCCCAAAGATGTTAGTGGTGGAGGAGCCACAGGGGTAATTTTAATTTGGTGAAAATTGTTTATCGACTGTGGGAATCGAACCGGGGTCTTCAGGATCGACAGGCCAACTCGAAACCACTGAGCCATTGCCCCATTAAATTAATAAACATACACATAAATAAATAATTGTAATTTAGACAAACTATAGGTCGGGAACTTTTTTACCATTGAATGGCATACTTAAATTAGGCAGTAATAAAGGAATTTTTCGAGATAATATTTTCAACCCTACATTGACTTGACGATGAAGAAAAATATTCGAAATCATATAGTAATTCGTAGAAATCGAATAGTAAACTTGTGAAGTGAACAAGTTGTTTTTTACAATTAAAACTAAATATAAAAAATGCCGCCCCAAAATATGTGCCGCCCGGTGCGGATCGCACCCACCACCCCACTCTAGGTACGACACTGATAATACAATCATATACTTCACGAATATTAATCATTACCAAGTATTAATGAGCAATTTAGCATTTAATTTATCTCATTACTCTAATTGGCGTAAAAAAGTTCCGTTTTAATGAAAAGTGCTCGTGTAACTTGTTGACAAGCACTGGTTATTTCATCTAATTATATAAGTTGACAGAGACGTCATGTACCGATTAGCATCAAGTGTACTGGACCTGTTTGTTTCATACTTGGTAGGCTCTTTATGCGAAGCTAACTCGACACAAGTATATTGTTGTTTCTGCGAATAGACAGTTGGCTACCCTGGAGACCACTCGACAACTTGATTATGTTTAAACTTTGGAATTTGTTGCACAGAACTGGACTTAGTTCCATTTTGGCACGGAGAACACGTACTATCTTATGAAATAGAAGTGGGATATTGTAGAGTAAACCAATGAAGTGAACTAAAGCACCGATTATTATTATTTATAAACAGTTTTAGAATTATTGTATTGTACAAAATTTAATCAAAATCAATGGTCTATATGTTGTCAGTTTATTTCTTAAATAAATAAATAAATAAATATATCATCACGCCTTCTACCCATTACTGGGTGTGGCACGGTAAGTGATATATTTTGCGCGTAAAGTGTGGTTATCAGTCGTCAAATCACGGCCCCCAAAGATGTTAGTGGTGGAGGAGCCACAGGGGTAGCTTTTGAAATTATGAAAATTGTTTGTCGCCTGTGGGAATCGAACCAGGGTTCTCAGGATCCACAGACCGACTTCAAACCACTGAGCTAGCCAACCCATAAAAAAAAATTTCTTAATTTTCAAATACGAGCCCAGTCCCGCATCAGTTGGCCCGAATCTAATTTTTTTCATAAAAAATTTAAATAATACTAAAAACCCAGGTATCTTACATTTACTAAATTCTACAATTAATTTTCAATATTTTTAACTAAATTTAACATTAAATATACCTTAAACATAAAATATATAGAAGTATAACTCTCATTTTTTTTTCTTCACATAAACTAAATTAGCACACAAATGAACTATCATGATTATTATCTTGTGGGCAGTTTGGCGGATGAAATAGAATTTAATTATTATTTAAAACAAACTTTATTAATATACGGTTTTTTAATAAAACAATTTTTTTTTAGTTAAAACAGAAATGTTTACTTCCTCTTTCAATGGCTGTCATTTCTAGATGTATGTATCGATTGACTTAAAATTTTATCTGTGTATTAACAACATACTAGTATATGTCTCATTAAAATTTCATTTTATTTTCTTGCATACTACACGAGAAATAAAACTGTAAAGTATAACATCAAACGAAAAACTAAAATTGGGCCAAATGAAGTGGGTCCGGGATACTCTTCGTATTCATAACAAATTTTTCGGCGAATTTAGGACCGGGTTTTCCATCTTCGGGTAAATTTCCCGATAATTAACAGTGGGATAAATAAAAACTTGTCTTGAAATCATAGCACAACTGCTACTAATTACAATTAATATCATTTTCTGATGCGATGCTGTTTCAATTACCGTACATATAGTTATCAGGATAAATAAAAAAGTATGCATCGAAATTATAGCACAAATGGTAATAATTATAATGAATGTCATTTTCTGCTACCATATGTTTTTAGTTATCGTGCAGATAGTATCGGTATTTTCTGATATTATATTTTTTCAATTATCCTGTCGATACTTATCGGGAACTGTATCCGGAAGTAGAAAAACCAGCTTTTATATTGTACGTACATAAAGAAATCATTATGAAACCCAATTGCGTATCGAAAGACCGTTTATTACGATACTCAGCAATTTGGTTTATAGGCTTGATAGACTGTCAAGCTGAGAACATCCAAATTTCAATATAACCTGAAAATTTCTTTGAAAGTAGATTATTTAACGTACTTTCAACTAATTTATGTAGCTCAGGCGGAGTGCAATTTATTTCATCTTTCTTGATATATACTCAGAATCTAATAATAATAATAGAAATAATTTCTAAATTCGAAAATAATCGGATACTTATAACATTTTCATAAATGTCAATTAACAGTTACGAATCACAACATTTTAAATATAAATTTGAATTTTCCTAAATTGACTTGATTTAAAATATCGCACATTTTTTGAAAAATTCTATTTTATAAAGGACGCAAAATAGAAAAAAATATTATAAATAATTCATTTTATAGGAGTTTATCGCACGTGTCCTTTAAAAAATTCGCCCACGGCTAGTTAAACTTGGACACGTGCGAAAAAAACTCATTCTTATTATTTATCTTCAATCATTTTTGGGTGTGACAGCTCTGCCCTTGCAGATTTTTAGTTACTGATATATTACTTAGGCGTGAAATGTGATTATCAACCGTCAAATCACTACTACCAGAGATATATGAAAAAATATATATTTCCATATCTATTATCCAAATCTATCCATTGTATATCTCAGACAAGGGAATTTTTGGGCACTCAAAACGTTGATTTGATGAGTCATCCGCCGTATAGTCCTGATTTGGCACCCAATGACTTCTTTTTATTCCTGAACATAAAAAATAAATTGCGAGGTCAATGTTTTTCGAAACCTGATGAAGCGGTTGATGCCTTCAAAATCCATGTTTTGGAGGTACTTCAATCGGAATGGAAAAAGTGCTTCGAAAATTGGTTCACACGTATGCAAAAGTGTATTGATCTTCATGGAGAATATTTTGAAAAGCAATAAAGCAATTTTCGATGATAAATATTTATTTGTTTTCTCTAATCCCGAAATATAAAAGGCAGTAATTGACATGACATATATGTAAAAGGCAGTAGTTATCGGCGGATAAATTACGCCGTCTCTACATGGTAGCATAAAAGTAATTTTGATCAATAAGATAACTGCAAAATTAATTAGTATTTCTTGCAAGTCTTCACTAAGTATGTAGTATTTATAAAATTTAATTTTAAATATATATCTCTTCTATATTGATGTCTCTTGTACGAGGACTTTTGTCAGAAAATTTAACGATGTTTCTGTCTTCTACAAAAGTCGTCCTGTATAGTAGCGTTCGATTTGCACAAAATCTCAGTTAATCTCACCTCACCTCAGTTTGACAGTTTTCCTGTGCTGTTCTATTTGCACTGACATAACTGAGATCAAGTGAGACACTCACTTCCCCCCTTGCCGATGCTGCACTACCTATTTCACTAGTGCGTACTGAGTTTTTTTACTCAGTTAAGAGTGGGGGTAGAATTCGTTATGTTTTGTTTGTAGTTTGAATATTTGGAAGTTATTTAACAATTTTTTTTAATTGTATATGTTATTATAAATCATGTCTCACAGCTCACTTCCAACAAAAACATCAAGAAAATCATGTGTTGTCCGCGAAATGATACTACAACGTTCGTCACGTAACCGACTCAGTTCAGACCTGTCAAAATCCGTTCGATTTGTGATCGAAAAAATATCATCTCATTTCAGAGAATCTCAACTCAGTTGAAATGAACTGAGGTGAGATTGTTTGCAAATCGAACGCTACTTATATCTACTTTAGTTTGAAAATGGTAAATAATTTATAAGATATGAATATTAATTGACATATTGCGACAAAGATAATTTCTGATTCATTAATATTATTAATGACTATGTACGAATATGACAAGTATAAATTACCAGTATGACCATGACATTGTATTAAAATTCTTGGAATGATATGAATTTTAATTGCTAAATTAAATTTATAAGCGAGAAATTATTTTTTTTAGAAACAATAAAACTGCGCCTTTCATTGTGTATATTTAATTTCTTGTTACAAGAATTTTTAAATTAAAATGGAAAAATAAAATGTGTTATTTATAACAACAAAGTTGCAAAACAAACATTACAATTTGTGAAGTCCTATTTATTATTTTAACTATTCTAAAAATTACTAACTATTTATCAACACTAATAAAACGTGGATCTTCCATTGTTTATATCTAATTTCTGGATACAAGAATTTTTCAGTTAAAATGAACAAATAACATTTCTTATTTGTAACAACAAAGTTGAAAAACAAACATTACAATTTGTGAAGTCCTATTTATCACTTTAACTACCATAAAAATTAGGTACTCTATTTATCATATTTTACTTTAATAAAATTTTATAACATTAATCACACAATATAATGAATTACGTTGTCCCTAGCAGCGTTCAAAGTTAAATAATAAATGTCTTGTAAGCAAGATGACAGAGAAGTAAATTATGATATCCTTTGTTTCAGAGCGTCTCCTGGAAGACCATGAAGATGTCCTGTCTGCCCACAGGGATATGGAAAATTATTCCAGGCATGCAGAATGCAGGTTCGTCTTCAGGAAGGATTTCCGGAAGTATGAGTTCTTCCACCATCCACAAGTAAGTTAAAAATTATATATGATTTCCTGCTTCTATTCATCAAAACTTTTTTATGCAAAAAATGGTGAAAACTTTGGAATGAACGATATTAAAGAAACAGAAATTTTGCATGTCGGAAACTTGACATAATTTATTATTTGAGGTAGAAAATATAGAAGTGGAATGTTTGAAATGACCGCGCATAAAACGATATTGATTTTCCTATCACGTTGTAAGTGCTGCCGCCATTAGAGCGCGGCCAAACGTGGAACTAGTACTTCGTAGTTCTAGACTTTCGCCACAGATGGCACCACAGTTATAGTAAGCAAGAAACTATTTCTTTTTATGTTTTTCCTGCTTAATTATTTGTTTATTTATTTTCTCTTGTTCATTATTCATGATTTTGTTTATTACTGTTTTACTTTATATTAAATTATTAATCATTTATACATTATTCGATCTATAACAAATTAATTATTTAACGAAATATTTTAAACTATACATGTAATAAACAATCGTATATTTATTACAGAAAGGAGGTTTCAAAATTTATACTACGGGTTATCGTTAGAAATTAATATTTTTGTAATTATGTAACTATACGTCATTGCCATCTGTGAGCAATAGGCCATCCAATTTAATGTCCTGGATATATTATTATTAATTAGTAATTAGCTTAAAACCAAATATTGATTGCTGAGGTTATGTAAACATGCCAGGGTTGTCCAATGTTCAACGAGAAATTCATCATGATTATGTGAAGTTTTAGTATCAAAAAACATAAAATAATAATTTCTCTTGAAAGTTTTTTTTATTTAATTTTCGTTGTATAACACGAGTAGGACATGCCAAAAATCCCTGGAATTTTAGCTTCATTATGAGCAGGTATTTTAATTTCATAACTTAACGATGTTTTACCCCGACGCTACTAATTAATTCATGAATTCTTCTTCTAAAACTTGAACGAAGTTAAAAATAAATAATGTTATTAGATTAATATTTCATTTTCCTAGTCACCTACCCGTAACTAAAATATAAAAATTTGCAAATTTAACGTAAATTGTGAATATTTAAACGGAAATATAAATAATGCAAAAACAGCCTAACAATAATCATAAGTTATATTTATTGTTATTTTAATAATAAACTTTAATTTATCGGTCACGAGTTTTTGTGTCATTGACAGTTATTAGTAGTACAGATGTATGTATTTTTATCAGTTTTTATATATATATATATATATATATATATATATATATATATATATATATATATATATATATGTATAGATATTTGCAAGTATTAATTCCGATAATTTAATTGTCACGCATATATTATAACCCAAAAAATAAATTGTCACTTCACAATTAATACTTTAATCGTCTAACTAATTCAGAATTTTGGTTTAATCCAGTTTTTAAACAAATAATCTTAATTTTGAACAATATACGTAACTAAGTAGGTGACACTATGGTATCGAGTTGGTTTGTGGATTCTGGTTCGATTCCCACAACCGACAAACAATTTTCATCACATTACCCCTATGGTTCTCCCTCCACTAATATAATACTTACCGAGATCTACTAAGACAGAGTAATAGATAAAAGATATATGGGATGGCTAGCTCAGTAGTATGAAGTCGGCCTGTGGATCCTGAGAACCCTGGTTCGATTCCCACAGACGACAAACAATTTTCATAATTTCTAAAACTACCCCTGTGGCTTCTCCACCACTAACATCTTTGGAGGCCGTGATTTGACGACTGGTAACCGCACTTCATGGGCAAAATATATCACTTACCGAGATCTGCTTCGGCGGAGTGCCACACCCAGAAATGATTCATTTAGTCAACATTCAAAGTTAACAAATTATTTTTTTGATAATTTGCTCTATAATTCTAAGATTTTTTTTGCGACAATCTGTATATGATACCTACATATCTTGTAATTTTAAAAGCAGATAAATTTTATATGAATCGTCTTTTTTCATTTATGAACAATTGAATACCTACGAAAATCATCAAGCTATATGAGTACATGGGTGTAGCAAATACTTATGAGTTAATAATTAATATGTTCTACAATTAAAATAAATTATAGTTTCAGTCCATAGTACCTAAATCAATTATAACAGTTAAAAATATGTTATAATGCAATAATTATTTTCTAAAATACATTAATATGAAACTAAATTAATTTTTATTACCTCCCTGTAGTATCTTTAAAATTATTCCTGGAGTAAAATTGTTATTACATTGGCATTACTACCTCAGAGTGCTTTTGTATGTTTGGCACCCCTGACGATGACCTTATTAAAGTCTCCATTTTGAGCACATCTCTCCGGTGTCTTCCCAATTTAACCATTTCCATTTCGTCTTACAACTCCTAATAAATTTTACTTGCTATTGAGTTTTTTAAAATAAGAATGCGATCAAATTGGCAAAAATTGTACTTACGACAAAGGTGCTACTAACTTAATAACGAAATACTTAAATAAATTAATTAGCTGATATTACACTGAAAGAACTAATTTTTACTAAGAAAATCTTACAGTATTTAAGGACCCTATGAATTATATACCAAATAAAATTAATACTAAAACTATGACTAAAAAAACACAGAACTATAGTCTATATAAATTAATAAAAAAACACTACTAGCACACGCAAAATAAAAGAAAAAACTAAGAAATACAAATTACAATAATGAACTTACGGAGACCAACTAAAATGGTACCTTTGTTTCAAGTTTGACATATCATGATCAAAGCCATCTTTTAGTAGTTTCAGACATTCGGATATCAAGATATTTATTTTTTAAGCATTCAAATAGTTGGTATATCATTCCATAATTGATAACTGATAAGCGGATCCTTACTGGAAGATGTGTTGGAATATTTATGTCGTTGCTATTATAAATAGAAATACCGCGAAATTTCGTCTCGTATTGATCTTCTCTTGTCTTGTCTTCGAATAAAACGAAAGTATTAGCGAGAAATTGTCTTGAAATAAATGAATTACACAATGCTCTCGAGATTATGAATATACAAAAACCATTAAACCCGTTCAACCCAACGACTAGATCTGCTAGTTTCCAAGACCCGAATGGTAAAATCTGGACTCACCGTATTGCGTGTATAAATAAAAATAAAATAAATATATCATCACGTCTTTTACCCATTACTGGGTGTGACACTCTACCGAAGCAGATCTCGATAAGTGATATATTTATGCGCGTGAAGTGCTGTTACCAGCCGTAAAATAACGGCCCCCAAAGATGTTAGTGGCGGAAGTACCACAGGGGTAATTTTAAATTGGTGAAAATGTTCTATCGGCTATGGAGATCGAACCAGTTTTCTCAAGATCCACAGGCCGACTTGAATACCACTGAGTCATTACCCCATAAATAAATAAGTAGAATTTAAATTATTTGTTATTCATGGCTCAATGGTTTTTGGTCTCTCAAACATTTTCTTGTTATTAGTGTAATTTTAAATTGTTAGCCGAAACTATTTTTAATATTGCTACAGTGTTAATAACATATGTAGGAAAAAGGAAAAATAATAATAATAATAACATCGGAGATATAATTATTGTAAATATTTATTATGTAGGAGATAATACGCATAGTAGTAAATTATTTGTGTTTATTATGTCGTATTAATCTAACAATCCAGTTATTTTTATGACGCTTGATCACTACATATCGATGGGTGTTATGACTCATAGTAATTATAGTTAATAAATAATCTACTTCAGCACTTCACACATATTCAATAATAATTTATCACACTTGCAAATATTTTAATTCAAAATACACAGAATTCCTGAGAAGTAAAATAAATATATATATATATATATATATATATATATATATATATATATATATATATATATATATATATATATATATATATATATATATATATATATATATATAAATATATCATCACGCCTTTTATCCATTACTGGGTGTGGCACTCTGCCGAGGCAGATCTCGGTAAGTGATATATTTATACGCGTGAAGTGCGGTTACCAGCCGTCAAATAACGGCTCCCAAAGATCTACAGTAAAGTTTTAAGCTACGAAACTGAACTTGGAAACTGGCGTGATATATTTGTTGTTGAAACTTATTAGAGGATGAGCCGGAGATGGACGAAGTGAGAACTCCCATTTTGAGCACATCTCACCCTCTTTTACCGCGTTCTTAATAAAACGTGGTCCTCAATTTCGTCACGTTTCCTCATGGCAACAATTCCCCCTCCTCTCTTGTAATTGGGTAATTACAATTTAATTGCACGTTCAGTTCGTTGGCCGCCGATAAATCTGCCTCTCTCTAGCACCGCTAGTACTGTTCCTCTCATACTCGTTTGAACTTCCTCTCAGATTTCTTATTCCGTCTTTTTTATTTTCTCTTGTAAATGAGGCAAATTAGACTGTAAATGTTGTACAAATTGCGCTTACAAATTTGATTTGTCCGTAAATTTAATCTCGAGAATTTACTGAATTTAGAATTCGAAATTTGGTTGTAAATGAAGTCCCTAATGGACTTTTTTTTAGAACACTCACAATGCTAAATTAAGATTTGAGTTGTGTTTTAGATTGTTTAAATATTTTATTTTGTTGTGAGCGTCTTTTATTATTAAATGGAAGTACCTACTTTAGTAAATGGAAAATTCCATAATATATGATGCTTTTATAGTCCCATTTTATTACAACATTTTATTCTAGAAAAATATTTATTGTTCTTTCTCCTATTATAGCTTTATTTAGAAAACTATTATTATATATGTATATTATTCCATATTACGTGAAATCGTCAGTATTGACTTTTATCTTTGGCATTCGTGGACCCATCTGGCACACAATTTCATGCTTTTCAAACTGTGCAATAATATGCATCGAAATTTAAACCAATTTTATGGTTTTAAATAAATTCTGTATTTATTTGTTTAGTCATACTGCAAGATTAACATACTAATAAATTGTATAATTATTTAAATATTGATCAAACATGAAGGTATCGAAAGGAAGATTGAACCATTACGTTCCATAAATAAAGAATTATAGGCGTGAAGAAAGTTGCGTACATTATTTCGTATTCATTCGAGTATCTATTTATGGGGTAATGGCTCAGTGGTATTAAGGTAGTGTGACGGTGGCGCCATCGATTGTCGAGTGGCGAAACTGACGCTCAAAAAAATTTAAAAATAGAATAAAATAAGTGTTTTATACCTATTATGATTTGAATATCATGAATTGTTAACAGGTTGTTGGTCTAGTGAATTTTCAAATACCATACCACCGTGTGGTGTTGTCCTTATAAATTGAGATTCTTAATTTTTCGTTAAAAACAAGGCTTTGCATGCCTATATATCTATTACTAAACGATAAAAAACTTTCTCCTTCTGATACAATATACATGGATAGTTCTAGAACATCATACTAGTTTTTCAAATGAAACTGAAAATTTTTAGAGGTACACAAAACAAATATGTGCGATTCTAAGTGATGATCGCCATAAGCCCCGTGTATAAGAACTCAACTTTACAAGCGAATATATTTGTTCACAGACGATGAATGAGTTTCTTATTTTAACAGGATTCGTATGACTATCCAATGTTTACGTGCGCCAAATTTCATTCAGATCTGCAAAAAAAAGTCACACTATTTTATTTTATTCCGACATTTGTTAGTTGAATTGAAGTATAAATGTAACATTTTAATTACAAAGGTAAAACTTTATATATCAAGTAAATAAATAAATATATTATCACGCCTTTTACCCAATCCTAGGTGTGGCACTCTGCCGTAGCAGATCTCGGTAAGAGATATATTTATGTGCGTGAAGTGCGGTTACCAGCCGTCAAATCACAGCCCCCAAAGATGTTAGTAGTGGGGGAGCCACAGGGATAATTTTAAATTGGTGAAAATGTTTTGTCGGCTGTGGGAATCGAACCAGGGTTCTTAGGATCCACAGGCCGACTCGGATACCACTGAGCCATTACCCCATATATCAAGCAGATAATAATTATTAATATTTCTCTATAAATAACTTATTTAATAACAAATTGGGGAACTAACAAGATCTTGCCACAAAAAAAAGGAACATAACTTTGATTGAAAAATATTTTTATTATTATTTATTTATTAGTGACAAAATTTTGATTGTAATAATACAAAATATTCTAATGAAACTATTTATTTTTTACGTTTCTATAAAGTTTTAAGCAAATGTAATGCAATACAGTGGGTAATAACTAATTTTTTATTTTATTAAATTTGGGCCATAATCTTCTTCTTCATCTGTACAGTCAGTATAAAACCTATAATATTTGGTGCAAAACTGAGTTATTTCATAGGGCTATCTCTATAATGCCCCAAATAGTTTTAGAGCACCAAACGATTGCAAATAAAAACTTATAGCAGAATCACTACCGCCATTTTGTTAAAAAATGGAGCTACCTTCTTCTTGCTGCAAACACTTCAATTACGTTATTACTAAAATTCAGACAACGCAATGATAAACGAAGTACATTGTCTTTGAGCTTTGCAAATTCTGCAGCTGACCATTCTAAATACTTTCAATTTCCTTGCTTACCCCACACTCCTCGTTTCACCACGCAAGCGCAGTCCTTGTACAGCTTGCATGTCGATATCCGCGGCTAACGCACTCCGCATTGGGGTAGGTCAGGGTACGAGGACACCGACATCAGCATTGCCGCGGTGCATGCGCCTCACGGTGTCGGTTTGCAATGTGCTGGGTACGACCCGTTCCTGCAGCTGCTGCTGGTACAACGCTGGGACAAGGTATCGATCCAGGGTTACAAGTGTGGGGTAGGTTATTTTGGGAGCTGGATTTGTGTCCAAGTGAATGGAGAGAGTGAGAGAATGGGAATGAATATTTGGCAAAGTTATTCATACTTGCAGATGAGTTGGATGTATTTATATGTACTCGTAGATACGGATTGTTTGTGATGATGGTTAGAAATTTTATCAAATAGAAGTAATATTTCACGACTGCTATTGATCTCATTGCTAAATATAGGTATGTTTTCATTAATAATTGCCAAAGAGAATTATAAACTTTCAAGAAAATGTCACGGGAAGAGTTATAAACTTTCAGGAAAATGTGAAACACATAAATAAACTAAGTTTTATATTAAGCTCACATCTGTTGGATTCTCTTAAATTTTTGATGAAAGTTTGACAGGTTATATATAATATTGAACAAATAATATCACAATACCTGATCAATATTATTAGATGCACACATTATTTTTTAAATAAAATATATCTTATCCTGGTGCACCTAAATAAGTTATTAATTTAAATTTTACATCTTATACTCTAAGGGCCAGTTTTTCAATCACCGATTAATGTTAATCATGATTAAATAATAATGGAAACTATGGTTTCCATTATTACTTAATCATGATTAACGTTAATCGAGAGTAAACCGGTGATTGAAAAACTGGCCCTTATATGAGTAAATTTCGGAATCGGAATGATTTTGATGAAACATGATAGTCTAATGTATTTAAAAATAAAATAAATAAATATATCATCACGCCTTCTACCCATTACTGGATGTGGCACTCTGCCGAAGCAGATCTAGGTAAATGATATATTTTTGCGCGTGAAGTGCGGTTACCAGCCGTCAAATCACGGTCCCCAAAGATATTAGTGGAGGGGAAGCCACAGGAGTAGTATTAATGTGATGAAAATGTTTGTCGCCAGTGGGAATCGAACCAGGGTTCTCAGGATCCACAGGCCTACACGATAACAACTGTGCCACCTACTTCATAATTTATTTCGGTCTCGTAAAACGATTTAAGTAGGTCCTATCCTCATGAAGATTTATTTAGTATGTTATTTTTGAAGAAAATTTGGCAGAAAATTCATGAAAATTTAGTTCATCAAAATATAGGCATGTGAGTACTTTAGGGCAATGTAATTTAACCCCAAAAATCGATGGAGACAAAAAATAACTTGATATCACCAACTGTTTTCAGGATATGAGCGAAAATCCGAAAGAAAATTGGACAATAAAACACAATTTCTGCAGTAATAATTTTATATAGAATGTTAAGAAAAAAGGTTTAAAATTTTGAGGGTATCTACATTTTGATGTGCTAAATATTTTTTTGAAGTGTATATTTTAGCGCCATTGGTCGCCTCGAAATTTTTAATAAAAATAATGAATTATTTTATGCCTTAACTGTTGTGCAGCTGTACCACTATTTGACTAATCAAGCAGTTTGATTGCCCCGAGTTAAGCTTCTTAAATAATGACAACGATACGTATAAATCATTTTCTCAATAAAAATTCACTCACTTGTTCACTCTACACTATAAGAGTCGTATTAGCAATTTTATATATAGATAATTTATAGGTAATAGGAATAGGAGAATTTTTAATCTTCATTGAAGCAAAAGTAATATTAAAACTTAACAGCTCGATTCTCAAAAAAGTTTTAGCTAATTCTGAATTTTGGATTAGCTAATCTTATTTTAATCCTATATTAAAAAGTTAATACAAACCAATTACCAGAAACCAAATGGTAACAAGATTACCTAATTAGAGTATATTTAAATTTTTTTGAGAATGTTGTTTAGCTGAATTTGGCTAATCCAAATTCAAGATTAGCTAAAACTCTTTTGAGAATTGGGTTGTGAAGTTTCAGACAAAACTGCATACGGGGAAAGTTTTCTGAGAAACTTTTGAGAAAAAAGAAGTCTTGAAAATCAGTCTCTCTTTTATATAAAATGGATAAACTACTGTGCCATAAGCATGTAGTTATTTAATTTCCACAAAATATTTTTGGCGATAGAGGGGCCGCTATAATTTTCAAGAAACTTTCTTGACTTCTTTATAGAAAGTTTCTCAGGAAACTCCCCTCATGTGCATTTATAAACAAAACGCAAATAATATATATATATATATATATATATATATATATATATATATATATATATATATATATATATATCGCATGGAAATTATTACAGTTAATGCAAAGTTTTAATCATTAAATCTAAACAGAAGTATATTAACATACGTATACATAAAATCCATTACTGTATTTATTATTTAAAAATATTGAATATTTATTATTGTATGTAGATATAATGTGATCAAAAATAAATATAAAAGTACATTATTGATCTGATCACAAAACCTTGAATTATAGCTTTTTATTTCCGTGGCGTTTAAAGAGAAGCTACCGATACAAACCTACGAGTATTATGGAATGGAAAATGGAAAGTAAATATCTCCTCTTTACACTTTTCATGTTTATATATTATTTAATTAAAAACGATTTTCAAGAAATAAATCAAACAGTTATAAATATTTTACCGTCAAGATATTTATATTAATGAGATTTTACGATTATACAAATTGTGTTTAATTTGAAAATAACTCGAGAGAAATAATTCGTTAATTATACAGCCTCGGGATATTTACTTCAAAGATATAAAATATGAATATTGTTTTATGAGTAAATTTAAACTTTTAATAAAAATTCCTGAATAATTTGTGAAACAGCTTTATCACCTATTAAGTTTATTGTAATAAAATTTCTAACCATGGATTCGAACCACAAAAAAATAAAAGGTTCGGTTCGCGGTTTAAGTTATGTTTTTGTTTCGGTTTTTTGTTCCGATTCGATAGTTTTCTTTTGGATCATTTCACGAACCGCTTCAACTTGGGTTCAGTAAACGATTCATGTTTTATTTGAAAAAGAAATGCGTTCACATAGATGTAATATTAATTTATTACAGATTTTAAAAAATTATTTCACGCTGGAACTAACTTAAAGGGTTTAGTATTTTTTTATAATTTAGTAAAAATTTATTTAGGAAAATTAAGTGCACAATCATTTTACTATAAATATTATACCTCTTGAATCCTAATAATTAGTTTAAAATAAAATCGCGTTATCAGCAGAGCCCTATTCTTTCATTAAATTATAAGTTAATCTATACGAGTAGATTAAACCAATCCAATAAAGTAACATCGTTAGGAGTATCTCCGATCCAGCAGATAAGCCTAGGAAGATTATATTTTGTCCTAATTTTCTTTACAACATAATACTGAGCTTATCTTTTTTATACCGCTGGCTTAATAGTACACACTCACACATATGTTGGCATACGGGTACGCAGATGAATTTATTACATTTCTGCGTTGCAAAATATATTTCATGGTTAAAATTTCAATCTAAATCTGGGTGTGAATGTGCATTTTCACCACATTAATACTACTCCTGTGGCTCCTCCTCCACATCTTTGAAGGCCGTGATTTGACGACTGGTAACCGCACTTCACGCGCAAAATATATCACTTACCGAGATCTGCTTCGGCAGAGTGCCACACCCAGTAATGGGTAGAAGGCGTAATGATATATTTATTTATTTTTATTTATAATTCATTTTGATTTCATCAATTGTTAAGTATTTATTTAAAAAACTAATTAAAAAAACTGTTTCTATTTGATCAAATTGTGTGAAGTGACATTGCGTTTGACAATGCAAGAGATACGCACATTTTTATTATGTCAAATGCAATAAATTCTAAATTTAGTTTGCCTACAACGCATTCCGGAAAATTGTCCTCCTAAAACCTTAAAAAATGGCTCCACATGGACCTTTAAAACACCCCATTCATTTTGTACCCCTATAATTTTCTCAGGACAGCCCGTATCATTTAACTATGTAGTAGAAAGCTAGCAAGGTGTATCTACACAAGTGAAATAACATTATCCATGAATAATGTGCAGGATACGTGCAAAGTGCGTCCCTGGAGTTGTAAACGTTGTTTTAGGCCGTAAAGAACGTAAAGTGTCCACTCTTGTGGCTACTTGTGGAAACACACTGCTTATTGTATTCGTAAAAAGTACTTAAAATATAATTTATGGCATAGGCAGTATCAGATGGGAAAACAATTGTCTCATTGAATTTGTTCTTGGTACAAAACATACGTTACTCTTTTATTTCACTCATTTATATAGATATATCTATAAAATAATAGTGTATCATAAGGTTTGTTGTATTGTTGAAGGATTTCATTGCTGATATAATTATCATCTTATTTGATAGATATACTTTATTAGAGAAAAAATTATGATCCAGACAAAACAACACCTGGGGATCTATTCTAATTTACATTACCACTGTGGCAACGGTAGCCACATCGCTAAACAACAAAGATCCACCTGGCGGTATGAATAAAAAAGTAATCGATGACGTCATCATTTAGCCACATCGCAAATTTCTAGCGGAAACTAGATAGGTCCCGCTATGGTCGTAACCATAGTAACTGTCATTCGATATTTAATTTTTTTCTGATTTATTTATTTATAATAATTTTCTTTAATGATAGATATACAGGATGATCAAAAGGAATTGTTATAGTTGGCAATACAATTGCAGAGATCTTTTTATTCCACAGTTGACACAACGTCAGATAAAGGCGGAAATGCTATTTGACATTTCTAATAAATACAAACAGGTTATGTCAGGAGTCTGACAGCTAATAGAATTTTGACTTTTTAAGTAATAGTAATACTTTAGAAATAAATGTAATAATAAATGTACTCAAATTTAAATTTTAAATGTCACTGTCAACAACAGGAAATGAATTTATGTATCAGGCTTACCAATTTCAAGTAGTTTTTTTTATTGCCAACTGTAACAATTCCTTTTGATCACTCTGTAGAACACAAATAGAAAATGCATTTATATCATGAAGTCGAACAAATTTGACAATTTGGCATGCATATTTATTTATAAATAAAAGGGTTGACAACTATACTATATTTTTAATATCAATATTAAAAAAATATAATTTCCTTATTACTAAGTCCCGCTATGAAGACAATTGGATAGAGCTGTCACGTAAAATATCATAGTCGTAGCCACAGCCACATCCCGTTATGAATTAGAATAGACCCCCTGACGTATTAACTACACAAAAATTTATCCTCTTCAAATCTCAAAACGGCGTACTTTGATGACTGATGATAACACGTTTCTTGCTAATATATTTATTATTATGGGGTAGGTGGCTCAGTGGTATCGAGTCGGCCTGTGGATTTGAGAACCTTGGTTCGTTTCCCTTTGCCGATAAACATTTTTCACAAAATTTAAATTATTTCTGGGGCTCTGCCTTCATTATCATATTTTGAGGACGCGATTTAATGCCAAGTAACCGCAATTCATGCGCATAAATATATCGGCAGAGTGCCACACCCATTAATGGCTAAAGGGCGTGATGATATATTTCTTTATTTATTTTATTATATAGGATATCCCAGGTTTAATCCGCTAAACTAAAAATTAGAGAAATAGTTAATTTAAACAAATGCCCCTAAATACTTTATTTCAGAGATATTTATATTTTTATAAATTCAACAGCGCAACACTAAAATATATAGTTATAAAAATCAAATAAATATTAAATTATTAATAAGACTTATGAAATTAATTTATGATTGTTCAGTTTTTCATTCAACTGTTATGTTTCTGTTATAATTATCTGCCTGTTAAATATAGGAGAATACAATACATATAATTTATATTGCTGTTAGTTAACATTTACTTAACAATCGATAGATAAATGAGGCATATGTGATATAATTGTATAAAAATATTAGAAACAAACTAAATTTTGAAATCATAATTAGCTCGAAACGTGAATGTATCCACAGATTTTCAATTGAATGTTTATAATGATGTATTAGTGCCTACTTCGATGTATGGTAGTGAATGTTAGGTGTAGATGAGGAAACATAAATATCGTATAACTGCTGTGGAAATGAGGTATTTTTGGGACGTGTATGATAAGTGTAAAATTGAGAAGAATGTTGTTTGAAACAGGTATATATAGCTGAAATTCAGACGAAGATATTGCGTGGACGACATAGAAATAAGTGGTTGAATATGATTGAAGATTTGTTATGTGAACGAAAGATTCTGAGTGAGAGGGCTAACGATCTTGTATGAAAGAAATTATGAATGAAGCGAAAGTGGTGTGTCAGGGTAGGAATCTTCTTCTTCTTCTTCTTCAATGGCGCTACAGCTCAAATTGGGCCTGGGCCTACCGGGCACACCCAGCCGCAGTTTTTACGCTGCCGTACTGCCGGTTTTCGTAGTCGATGTTACTTTTTTAAGGCATATGTATAAGTGACTATACTCTGTTTTTTAGCCAGGAGGAGTAATTTAAATTTTAACCGCTAAAACTGACGCTTCTGATTGGCTAGTGCTTCGTCCAGTTTACACTGTACATAGATTTTACATTTGATTTATTAGAGCTGTCATAAGTTTTGAGGTTATCTGTTTTCTTGTTGGTTTTTTGCATTTCTGTGACATTAAAATAAATCAGTTCTTTTAAGAACTAATTTAACATCCTTCATTTAAATTTATCACTTTCTGTGTATGGCTTTAGACATACACTTCCAAACGTAATTTTATCTTAATATCTTAATATTAGTTCTAAGCGTAGTCTACTCTAATAAATGTATACATACTTGTAATTGGGCGATTGTCTGTATAAGAATGAATAAATAAATAATATACGGAGTGACAAATTAGAGTTTATAATGTCATTTGTATTTTAAAATAAATTCCATGAGACTTAATAGTGCAGATGTGTAAGAAATTTTTGTATTTCGCGCGAACAAAAATCTAGTAACTTTCTTTGGTAACTTTCTATTAGTGGTGGGATCCGGATCCGGATAGTTTCGGTTTCGGATCCAAAAATATCCGGATATCCGGTTAATTGAATGTTGAACTATCCGGATCTCGGATCCAAATCTCAGTATCGGATTTTGGATCCGGATCTGAGTGTCGGATTTTGGATCCGGATCTGAGTATCGGATTTTGGATCCGGATCTGGGTATCGGATTTTGGATCCGGGTGTGAGTATCGGATTTTAGATCCGAATCTGAGTATTGAATTTTGAATCCGAATCTCAGTACTGGATCTTGAATCCGGATCCAAATGTCGAATCTTGGAAACGGATTTGAGCATCTGATCTTAGATTCGAATGTGAGTATGAGTATGGAATTTTAGATATGGAATTTCAGTATCCGGATCGGTTCTCTTCAAATATTCTGAGTAAAATCAAATAAATGTGATTATGAAATAATCCACTAAGAATTTTCGTTTCATGTCGGCATATTTCTGATGTTTAAATTTCTGTTGAACAACTTTTAGCATCTGCTAACAAGGAAATTTCACAGAACTAGTAGGTAAGTAGGTAACAAAAACAATCCCTTTTATGTGAAACACGTGCTCAAAGTAAATAAATATGTATTCGCTACCTGCAATGAACCTATGGCCATTATTTTTCAAATTTCACCTTAATCTTTCAAGTATTTGTTCTAATGAATGTTATAAAATCTTAGAACTGCAGAATTTCAATTTTCAAAGAAGTGTCCCCCTTCTTTTCTTTACATGCGAAATTTTATGGTTTATGCTTTATTGTACTCGTATGTTTAAGAGTATGACAATATATATTTTTCTAAATGAGCAATAATAAATGTTATCATGCAAGTACTTTTTACATATCGCATATACTAACTCCCATAAAATTATACGGTAAGTAAAAAGAAATTAGAATCGTTTTCTTAAAAAGCATTTAATGAGTTTTGCTACAAACTTCATACTCATAGTATGACAAAATAAATTAATGAAATTAATGTCATATTAATATGTTACTGTATATGTGAAATAATACAAATTTGTATTTTTTATTCATCATTTAACTAAATATGACTCTGTGAAAGTAAATTTCTTTCTTCTTTATATATGAACAAACTACCTGGCTATTTTAGAGGGGTATTATAAAATTTATTACTGTTTACAGACCGCTGTAAAGATAAACAGGCCCACTTTAATGGTTTCAAATTGAACTCAGTTTCAAATGTTTGCCTTTACATTCGAATTGAAGAATCAGATCTAGAACTAAAATTTGGATCCGGATCCGTAAACAAAACTTCGGATCCGGATCCAAGTCAAGATTCGGATCCGAATCCGGATCCGGAGTCAAGTCCAGATCCGGATCCAAATCAGGATCCGGATCCAAATCCGAATGAAATTTACGGATATCCGCTTCAAGATCCGAACATCGGATATCCGAGGATCCGGATATTTTGATATCCGGGTACTCGGATCCAAATTTTGTCGGATCCTCACAGCACTAATTTCTATAGTGTAAATCTGACTTGTGCATTTACTCCTCCTGGTTAAAAAACAGAGTATAGCTTATTGCGCCCGAGTATGATTAATACAAGTAACTGTATTTTTTATTTAACGACAAATCATACTTAATTAAGAATTAAGAAAATGTATTGCTTGATGAATCTGATGAATAAATGCTAGTGCATGTGTCAAGGCTTCGTGCTACCCTATTTCATGGTATATAGCGTGATGTTATATATGAAATTAATTACTTACAAGTATAAGCATTTATTTTGTAAATTAAATTAGTTATTATGTCACATATTAAGATATGCAAAATGGCGTGATGGTATAATAATTTATTTTGTTATTAGATTCAAAAACATTTTTTGCCTTGGCACAAAACAATAAGTAATATTGACGTGCATGTTCACAGCGATACCTACTTATCAAATCCATTATAGAGTGTTACATAAAACACACCATGTTTCATTTTTAATTTTAATTCTCTTGCAATTATGTCAGTACACAGTCATTTTCCGCACGCAATATTTAAAAGAATCTAATCATCTTTAGCTAATGAAAAGTTTACATATGATCCAATCACTTGCCAATCGCGCGTGCTTTCAAAACACGTGAGTAACGACTTGGCTATCTGGTTTTATACGCACAGATTAAATAATTGTATAAATACAGGCATAATAAAACTTGAACTTCTATTTGAGTTCAATTTACAGTTAGTTAGACGTGTTATATTTATAAATATCATTGAAAATAAAAACATCTAGCTGCATAAAACATGAGAAAAACTAGCTAATTAAGGTGTATGCTTCCTATTTTGGTACCGCTGAGAAATATCATAAGGTGTTATTTGTTGAAAAAAAAAAAGTAAAGCATGGAAAGAATTTAATAGAACAAAACTAAAGATCAAAAGTCATGTAAGCTACGAGTACGTAACATTCTAACATTACCTACTTCATTGAAATGTTGAATTCTTTAGCACATTTCTTTTACAAAAGGAATCCTTTATAGAGACAGAGTTTTAAACAACAGCAAATTAGAATTTTAATAAACCTATGTATAATTATTTTCCGTCAGTTGTTATCTTTACTCTGTCTCAGCTATAAGAATATAGTAGATGGTATATTGCGATCGAAATCTTTTTTAATATGGAAAAATTGTTCGTATTGATGGTTATAAATGGGAACGCCTTATTATATGTCAAAATATTAATCTCATTAGACAGAGAGAAAATATACCATGCAGCATAAAGTATAATCACGATACTTCGTATACTAAGAATACGTAATCTGTGATACGAGGGTCGTTCAATAAGTCCTTAGAAAAAAGTAGAAAAAACACTTTTTTTGGGTAGATTTTTTTTTATTTTTCTACATAATCTCCTTTTAGCTCTATACACTTCTCTAATCGTTTTCCCAAATTTTTTAAGCCGTCCAAAAAGTAGGATATCGGATGCTCCTCAAAATATGCCTCCGTTTGGGCGATGACCTCCTCATTGGTCGTAAACCTTCGTCCGCCAAGCCATTTCTTTAAGTTTGGAAATAAGAAAAAGTCACTGGGGGCCAAATCTGGTGAATACGGTGGATGTTGCAATAATTGGAACTTTAATTCCGTAATTCAGAGTCCACCACACGATTGCGTTTATTCTCCACTGTGAGCAAACGCGGCACCCATCTTGCCGAGATTTTTTTCACACCTAATTTTTCGTGCAAAATTAAAGCGACTGTGCTTTGTGATATGCCTGTAGCCTCAACTATTTCGCGCACTTTGATTCGTCGGTCACTTAAAACCATATCGTGGATTTGGTCAATCATTTCGGGGGTAGACACTTTTACAGGGCGTCCGGAACGATGTTCATCTTTTGTGGATGTACGGCCACGTTTAAACTCATTCACCCAATAGTAAACAGTTGCAAACACAGGAGCAGATGTGCTATGAACTTCATCCAACTCAGCTTTAATTTCTTTCGGCGTTAAGCCTTTTAAATACAAATGTTTAATCACCGCTCGAAACTCACTTTTATCCATTATTATAAACTATCAAAAGTTTTTTACTACAATTGACAACAACAATGAAACTACGTGACGGCTAAAGCTAAAACTCTAACAGTTGACTAGTTAGGAGTGCTGCTTACTGGAAAAAATTCATTTTCGATACTAAGAGCACCATCTCTTGGATTTTCTAAGGACTTATTGAACGACCTTCGTATAACGTGCAAGTGAACGTGAACATTTTTTTATTATTTTAATTATTTTTTGACGCTTCTCAAAACCAATAAAATGCTTCATTGTATTTCACGTGTCTGCGTTTTAACCCATCTGTCATTATTATAAATAAAGCTCTTGTGATTATTCCCGGGAATAATCTCTGCAGGTGCTTTTTTGTTTGTGTCAAATGGTAGGTAGTTGTCAAATAATTATTTAAAACTGTCAACGCGTCAAGTGAAATGTGTGAAAAAAAACGGTTTAGTTGTATTTCAGATACAGAAATACACCAACAAATTTTGGAAACACCTTCCAAGAATACATTAATAAGTAATCAATCGATGTGAACCCAGTTCAAAATCTTTTAAGTTGGATGAATCGACCTCAACAGCTAAGTCAAAAAATAGTATAATTAAATATGACACGAGAGTTGGAGTTGACTTAGCTGTTGATGTCGATTCATCCAACTTAAAAAAATTTAAACTGGGTTCATATCAATTGATTACTTATTATTATATTCTTGGAAGTTGTTTCCAAAATTTGTTGGTGTATTTCTGTATCTGAATTGGAACTAAATCGTTTTTTTTTCACACATTTTACTTGACGCGTTGACAGTTTTAAATAATTATATGACAACTCCCTATCATTTGTCACAAACAAAAGCACCTACAAAGATTATTCCCGGGAATAATTACTAGAGCTTTATTCTCAGTATAATAATAACCGGATTGGTTAAAACGCAGACACGTGACATACAATGAAGCATTTCAATGGTTTTGAGAAACGTCAAAAAATAATCATCTCAACAGTTTTAAAAGTGTCACAAAAACGTAAAACACAATTCCAAACAATTATTAGGATATATTTAATGTATCCACAACTTGCCCCGAGCAAATATTTGTCCGGTTAAATTTCGCCCATAGTTCCAACACGGTATCGCCCGAAGGTTTCCGAAGGGTTGGTTCAAGTTCCTTTGTTTAACAAAACACTGCAAACAATTCTCAGCTGTTTACACAGCTGAAAAAACGTTCACAATGTGCGATAATGATCACATCCTTACAACCATCCTACTCTTACTTTCAATAACTCTATTCTTCTGTCTCTGTCTGGAACAGGGTTCATATTTTACACCGCAAACATTTCAGTAATCTGTGCAATGAAATTAATCGCGCTCGAAACGACCGATAAAGCGGATTTTAGTAATCTAGGATTTTTTGGGGAAATATGGGTCTGCTGGGAATCATGTTTGCGTTATGTGCGTATGCGTCTATAGGTATATAGTCGGGTTTAGAGATTTGACATTGGGTGATTACCATGATATATGCCTGTAAACTATTGAGAATAGAGACACATTATTTATTTATTTATTTATTTGTTACTCTGCACAACAGAAGCTTAATGCCAATTACAGTACAGGGAACCTACAGCATGTAGCGGAATTCTAACCATTAAAACCCAATCGTATTTTTTTTATATAAGATGAAGTCAGTGAAATTTGAACGTACGACCTTTTGCTTGTTAATAGTAAAGGTACATTCACAAATTATACTATTATTTAGTTGAATCTACAAAGTATTTCAAGTACTATGATATATATGGACCGTGTATTTTGAAAGTGGTGTAAGTCAATTTAAAAAAAAAAGAGATATCACGTAATTTATGCTTAATTGAATTGTAAACTTTTTACTTATAACAAGTTAGTATTTAATTTCTTAAAAAATGTCCATGCTTTGTTCAATTTAAAATTGGCCGGTAAAAGAAATTGCGTAATCATTAATTATGAAAGTGGTGTAAGTCCAATTTCCATAGACAGGTAGCAGGATCAGTGTCCTGCTGTTTTACATATGTTTTATTTCACATGTCGAGAGTTACTATCTAAGGTTAATTATATTATTTTCCTCCTAAAATGGATCATTTCATATTAACATCAGAT
Organism: Pterostichus madidus; assembly: GCA_911728475.2. Lineage (NCBI taxonomy): Eukaryota > Metazoa > Arthropoda > Insecta > Coleoptera > Carabidae > Pterostichus > Pterostichus madidus. The sequence continues at coordinate 10,677,295 of OU452313.1, read as the reverse complement.
AGTGATATAGAAGAAGAAGAAATGGTAAATTAATATTATTTATAAAATTTAAATATTAAATGGATTACAGGCTTAAATTGCAAAAATTGGAACAATTTTTAATCTAATTTTATTATTCGAACAGCGACGTTTCGCCGCAAAATTTTGGCCTTTAACAAGCAATTTAAAGAATTAATAAATAAAAGTTACATTTTAAAAATTAAGTAACAACAGTAAAAATCAAACCATGGTTCAAAGATACTGTTGATACTTAATTTAAAAAAAATATTTTATGTATTAAAGTCATAAGTGTAGACGAAAAAAAAATGGATTAAATCATTGTTATATATATATATATATATATATATATATATATATATAATTATTGTGCATCAATCAAATTGAAGTATACGTTATTATAATAACTTATGCCATGTTCAAATATTCACATATAAGTCCTTTCTTGTTTAGATTGTATTTGAAACATTCAGAACTTATTTTTAGAGCTCTTATGATTCTCAAGTTTAATCCTAGTTCGCTTCTATCAGTAAAATATTTTAAATACAAAATATGTACATCTGTCTTTAACGTACGTTATTGCGATTACAAGTAATAACGTGATCATAAATTTGTCACCTACAAAAATAGAAAAGTATTTGAATACGGACAAACAAATGTCCAACATATTTTATTTATATTGTTGAAGTTATTCGTAAGTTTGATTAATCATAGTTCTCTGTTGTGATTTTTTTTATAATTTCAATAGAATTTAAAATCTTGAAAAATTATAAAACAAGTGAATCATTTTCCAAAAATGATCAAAATTTCTGACTTATGGGAATTTTGGGAAAGAAGAACTTATCTAACTTAGTAAGATAACGTAAGGCGCACAAAAACTCTTAATTTATATGATGTATTCACTCTTATAGTTTTATAAATTCAAATATACCTAATTATTAACTTTTTGTGCTGAAATTGGTTTCCAAGTTTAAAATAAATAAATATATCATCACGCCTTCTACCCATTACTGGATGTGGCACTCTGCTAAAGCAGATCTCGGTAAGTGATATATTTTGCGCGTGAAGTGCGGTTACCAGTCGTCAAATCACGGCCCCCAAACATGTTAGTGGTGGAGGAGCCACCGGGATAACTTTTTTCAAATTATGAAAATTTGTCGCCTGTGGGAATCGAACCAGGGACCTCAGGATCCACAGGCCGATTTCATACCACTGTGCTAGCTATCCCATAGGTTTCCAAGTTTAATAATTATAATTTGTTTGACGGTTATAGATGTGTAAAATAAAATCTGATTTTCTGTAATTCTCACTTATTACAGAAATGTCATGTACGCTGCGAAAATAATATTTTGCATAGTTAATATGAAGGTACGTACTTGATTTTAGTTAAAATTGTACTGAACCAAAAAAAAAAGGTTATTTTGAAGTTGTTGCAGCAAAAACACAAAAAAAAAATATAATAATTACTTAAACTTTACTCTTTGTGTTGCCTTTGAGCATTTTATCGAAAATTTAAATAAAAATCTCGACTTAATATGCCAGTAGATGAAATCCTCCTGAGGGATTGGTAATTATGTCACGAAATTTTCCATAGTTCTTCGATTCTTTCCATCACCAAGGACTTCAATTCTTCTAACACTGTACCTAGAAGTAATCTACGACTATATAATTACATTTCCTTATACGTGCGCTCTGAAACAAGCCAACAGATACTTATCTTGAATTTTAAACTGTTTTACCTGCGGCTTAACCGCGTAAGTACTTCTCAAGTACCATATGGTGGGCAGACCAGCTGATTTCTGATTACTATTCAAGGTCAACGCAAGACGGAGGAATTATATTTGAACTTAGTGAGGTTTCAGGTTTCTCATATTTCATAATTCGCTGACTTGTAAGATGTTCATTATGTTACGTGGGAATTATCTAGGTACTGAAGTTTTTTGTTTCAGATTAAATAATATGGTTGGCAAAATATTTGTTCCTTATTAAAATGGAATAATTTCTACAGCTATTAAGTTGTCTAGCCATGTTAGTAACTTTAATGAATAGAACATTATATTTGATTACTTGAATCAAGTTTGTGGTTTTAGTTATTGGTAAAATATTAAATAGTATATGTCAAGTGATTAGTACCCTATTGGTAATTAGAATTTATGTGCTTTGAAGCAAATATTGACATTTCTATAGTCGTTCTAGAATTAAATAGAAATCGTAATATATGATCAAGAATAATTATGTATATTTGAAAATTGAGACATAAGCCTCTCGGAGGCATCGATATATTGAAGAAAAAATAGGAAGGAATTTCGAAAAATCAGAACGTCTAATCGCCTTAGGTATTCATCCATTCTTCAGTCTTCCACACAATCTGAAATCCTGAAAATAGGTTATACATTGGAATAAAAAGTGTATATAAGTAATTGGATCAATCCAATTTATTGTGTAATGAGTAAATGAGCTTATATGATCTCCATATTGAGGAAACTATGAATATGGTTGAAATGAGGATGGTGTGTTAAGATGCTTATTTTTTGAGGTTTCTCAAAACAAATGAAATGCTTCATTGTATGTCACGTATCTGCGTTTTAACCAATCCTGACGTTATTATACTGAGAATAATGCTCTTGTGATTATTCCCGGGAATAATCTCTATAGGTGCTTTTTTGTTTGTGACAAATGATAGGTCGTTGTCAAATAATTATTTAAAACTATCAACGCGTCAAGTAAAATGTGTAAAAATCATCGATTTAGTTTCATTTCAGATACAGAAATATACCAACAAATTTTGGAAACAACTTCCAAGAATACATTAATAAGTAATCAATCGATATGAACTCAGTTCAATTTTTTTAAGTTGGATGAATCGACCTCCGCAGCTAAGTCCAAAAATAATCTAATTAAATATAACTCGAGAGTTCGATAAATTAGAAAATAATTCTCCAGCATCTTTCTCAAACTTGTTTCCATTGGGCAATAGCTGTAGGTATTCCATTTGCCACTTGGTTCACTTAAATCAGTTCAGATAAATTCGCCACATGACTAAATGAACTGAATTAAGCAAAATGATGCACTTATTGGGGTGAATTACTTCCAAGTAAATTAGTATCTGTAATTCTAGTACTGGAAATAAAGTCAGCGAAGTAATCCAGCGAAATAAATACGTAATCTGGTTCAGTAAATGTAAGTTAGATCTGATTCAAATGGCAAATGGAATACACCTAATATCCACTCAAGCCCTACGGGCTTTCGTGACTATTGCCTGGCAACAAGCTTTCGAAAGATCTGTCAAATTATTTTCAATTTATTCTCACTCTCTTGTTATATTATTACTGTGAATATTTGACGAGGACTAATTATTTGATGAATCTGATGAGTGAATGTTTTATGGATGATTCTAGGGTTCGATCCAGTGGCGGATTTAGGAAATTTTGAGAGGGGGGCACTAATCTAAATATTAAAAAAATCAGAATTAAAAATATAGAGTAATGGTGATTCTAGTGTAACATGACAAATACAAACAAAATATTAAAGAAAAAGACATTGATTACATACAAGAAAATACATAAAATTAGAAAAAAAATCAATTAAATATAAAGGCAAAAATTCACATGTGTTCAAGTAATAGCCGTCGTGAATGTTTTCTTGCAAATAAATCTAAGACTTTTTCAGCCTTTATTTCTTCATTATTTATATGAAGCATCGCTAAACCATTAAGCCTATCTTGGCCCATTGAAGAGCGAAGATATGTTTTTATTCTTTGAAGGGTACTAAATGACCCTTTTGATGTACAAGTTGTGACAGGAATAACACATAATATTTTCAGCAATCACGTAACCGTAGAGAACGTCAATGCGCAAAGCTTATGCGCCGGCGCAAAATACCGACATTTTTAATACAGAAATGCCATCTACTGGCAAAAAATAGAAAGAAATATACTATTATTATATGATTTTATTTAAGTAATGTAATGTAAAATGTTTATTATTGTATTGTTAAAAACTGACAAATCAAGTCCAAATGACAGGGGAGGCACGGGCCTGGGTGCCCCTCCCCTAAATCCGCCACTGGTTCGATCTACCCCATTTGATGAGAATAGCGTGATGTAGGTATGAATGTATGTACATTTTAATACATTCTCTACAATTCAAGAAAATGTGTATGAATAAAATAAAATAAATATATCATCACGCCTTCTACCCATACTGGGTGTGGCACTCTGCTGAAGCAGATCTCGGTAAGTGATATATTTTGCGCGTGAAGTGCGGTTACCAGTCGTTAAATCACGGCCTCCAAACATGTTAGTGGTGGAGGAGCCACAGGGATAGCTTTTTCAAATTATGAAAATTTGTCGCCTGTGGGAATCGAACCAGGGACCTCAGGTCCCTGGTTCGATTCCCACCAGGAATGTATATGAGATGGGTCATATTTATTTATTTATGCTACTCTGTACAAAAGGAATTAATCCTAATTACAGTACATATAGGGTTGACTTGCCAAGCCGCAGTGAGGTAGTTCATATATTTTTAGCCACACTGCGGCTCGGTAACTGAATAAATACCAAATATTAGAAATAATTGTAGCTCATTTGGTTAGAGCAGTCACCTAGCGTGTGAAAGGTTCTAGGTTCAAATTCTGGCAAACGCTCATAGCTTTTTCAAAAATTATTTGTAATATTTACAATTAGGCATTCGTTGTCATCATTAAACTATTTCTTATGAATACCAAATATGTACATGTACATACGTATGGTTAGAAAATAGTTTTAGTACAGATCCATTTTGATAGATTGCTAAAACTCTGCTAAAGACTCTATTTTCATTTAAATGTCGTACAAAAGTAATTAAACAATAAAGGGGATCTACACAGTTTATAGTGAACTCTGATCCACTTGTACACAATTGTACATTTTGATTACTAGATGTCGTCACTTGACTTCATCATCATGCTAATTATAGAGCCATAACTGTCAATTTTTCAAAAATTATGGGCAAAAGAAAACATCACGTTATGTCGTAGGCGAGGCAATATCAACACTATCCACATTATAGCTTGTTAACTGAATAACAAGAAGTAAGCCATATAAAAGGATTTATTTATACAAACGTAAACTTGTAAGATGTCACAAGATGTAGCAGATATGAACAAAAGATAAATCTTGGTTTCTTTGTTTATCTGACTGTATCATAATTAATTTTTGTATACAATTAGTTAATTATCCCAGCGATAAAATTACGAATATTTTTACATAACTCACAGATACATAAATAACTAAATGTGAAAATCATGAATATGCACAGAAGAATTTGTAACATTTGAATACTTGACAATATTGTATCTTCTATGAAAGTCAAATATATTTAATAAAAATTTGCCACGTGCAGTTGCATGTAATAAAATATTCATGATTTGTTTACTAAAGAAGAAGAGATAGTTTTAAACATATGATTCTTGAAAAAGACAAATATTTAAACAAAATCTTTTATTTTGCTTTCAATAAAGATACAGCGCCGTGTTTGCACTTAGATAAAATATTATCTTATTTACTTTGATTCATATTTATTCTTTACATATTTAGTTTTCATATTCTCACGATCCGTATTATTAATATTTTAAAGTTGTTAATTTTATTGGCAAACGGTTCACTAACTACCTTGTACAAAAAGTAAGTTCTGTGAATTTTCATATTTAATTATATTACAATTTTTGTCGCAATCCCAATATAAAACAATCTATCCTCTTCTGATAATTGTCTATAAATGATATAATTTTTCTGTGATTAATGTTGCTCCTTCTGCACTACCTGTTCATATATTCGTCAGGATAAATAACAAACGAAGTACAGGGAATATGTACATCAGTTTTATGGTATGAAGTCGGCCTGTGGATCCTCAGGTCCCTGGTTCGATTCCCACAGGCGACAAATTTTCATAAATTGAAAAAGCTGTCCCTGTGGCTCCTCCACCACTAACATGTTTGGGGGCCGTGATTTGACGACTGGTAACCGCACTTCACGCGCAAAAATATATCACTTACCGAGATCTGCTTTAGCAGAGTGCCACACCCAGCAATGGGTAGAAGGCGTGATGATATATTTATTTATTTATTTTATTTATTAATTTCAACTTCTCTCGTCGATCGTCGGATACACACTATCTTAAAACTATTCACAAAGCCATGCACCCTTAACCATTTACACACATCCCTTCATCCCTCACCTATTCCAACATGTTTCCACATTCGGCGTCACTCAGACAAACCCAGACACACTTGACCATAATTTATTAGTTTAGAAACACAAACATATCATTCTCACGATACTTGATATTTTCTAAAACTAATAACCATAAATTAACTAAAACTAAACAAAACACATAATTTAACAAAAACAGCCTAAATTATAAATAATACCACATTTTTTGCGCGCAAAATTAGTTTCTGGAAGTAATGAGATCTGAAAATCATTACTATTTATCTGTTTCTTTATTCGTCCCTCTTCTGTTTGTTGTTCTTTTCCCTAGTTTTGAAATTATTTGATGAATATTTTAAAAGAAGTACTTATTAACATAAATAAAGGTTAGATTCATTTATCAAATTTAAGACGTTTCCTTTATTAGTAAACGAAATAACCAGAATGTTTTGAATTAATTATACAAGTAAATAGAGATTCAAATTCCTAAGTTAATATTATCTTTATACTCAAACGTCTGTATAAATTGGTGAGTTGTGTTTCTAAGACATAACATTTTGAGTTACTCAAACTCTCAAGAATATGAAATGGAATATCTGTTATACCTATACGTCTGTAACTAAATATCTTCAAATATTCTGTTGCATGTTACCAAATTTTATAAATGTACAAAAGGAAATTCAATCTTCTACGTCTAGTAGAAGTAAAAATAAAACAGGAAAATGTAAATTATGATCTTATAAGTAAATGCATATATGAATAAAAATGGTAGATACTACAAGTAGATAGCTGATCGAGTAAATGTGATAGCTTGTGGCTTTAAAAGTCGAGTTCAGGTATTTATTTTTTTTGTTATTCTACTAACTTGAATTGTTTTTGGTAGATCTGCTACTCATTGAGTTTCTGTATATTACATTTTTGATATACCTACCTTAAGAGTGAAGCGCCATTTACAACATCCGAATTCCTATTGAAAATAAAAGAACCTAATGTTAACTGATTTTGTTTATATTATCTTTGTTTGAGTGACCTGTGTAAATACTTTCATGTATACTTAGCACCAATAAATTATTATTATAGTACTAGTGTGATGGTGGCGCCATCGGTTGTCGAGTGGCGAAATTGACACTCAAAAAAATATAAAAATTGAATAAAATAAGTGTTTGATACCTATTATGATTTGAATATCATGAATTATTAACAGGTTGTTGGTCTAGTGAATTTTCAAATACCATACCACCGTGTGGTGGTGCCATTTAAATTGGGATTCTTAATTTTTCGTTAAAAACAAGGCTTTGCATGGCTATATATCCATTACTAAACAATAAAAATCTTTCTCCTTCTGATACAATATACATGGATAGTTTTAGAACATCATACTAGTTTTTCAAATGAAACTGCAAAATTTTAGAGGTACACAAATCAAATATGTGCGATTCTGAGTGATGATCGCCATAAGCCCCGTGTATAAGAACTCAATTTTACAAGCGAATATATTTGTTCACAGACGATGAATGTGTTTCATATTTTAACAGGATGCGTATGACTATCCAATGTTTACGTGCGCCAAATTTCATTAGATCTGCAAAAAAAAATTTCACGCTAGTACTACCTTAAGAAAATAATTACTACATTTCATTTCCTGTTTAGTTATTTTCTTGGAATGGTTACAAGAATGTCGTAATTGTCAAATCATTAGATATGATCCATAATTACAGAGATTTGCAAATTTACTATATTCATAATTTCAAGAAAAAATATATAAAATAAATATATCATCACGCCTTCTACCCATTGCTGGGTGTGGCACTCTGCTAAAGCAGATCTCGGTAAGTGATATATTTTTGCGCGTGAAGTGCGGTTACCAGTTGTCAAATCACGGCCCCCAAACATGTTAGTGGTGGAGGAGCCACAGGGATAGGTTTTTCAAATTATGAAAATTTGTCGCCTGTGGGAATCGAACCAGGGACCTCAGGATCCACAGGCCGACTTCATACCACTGTGCTAGCCATCCCATTTAGGGTAATAATATATTTATTTATAAAATTTAAGCTAGGAATATTTGATAAAAATAAACTATAAATATTATATATTGATTATCTATGTAATAAGTTTATTCAATGTATTTAAAAAAAAAACATTGAATATTTTAATAGGCACCTAGTATTTTTTAAGTATAATATCCAAGCGCTGTAAAAAAAATCTGTCTTATAAATTAAATTATAGTTTAAATCAAATTGAATTATAAAGAGATAAGAGGATTTGAACCTGGGACCTAAATTCATCATATGCTTGAACCAACTAAGGTACAGTCGTTTTGTAATTCAAATCTGATTTTATTCTAATTTGTCTCTCTATTTTGTTCCACAGGCTGCGCCAATTATTAACTATTTTCTTAAAATACTAATTAGATTACAATTTGTTTTAGGAAATATAAATGATTTCATTTCAATAAGTATAATCAGTATTAAATAAATAGTTGGCAGCTTGACATACAGATCAAAAGTATCAATTAACAAAAAAGAACCTGATAAAAGAGACATTTGGTTTTTTTAAAACAGGATTGCGGAAATAAAAACTACCTACGTGACTGATGTTACGTGCTCCACCTTACTACGTGCGTATCTGCACATTTTACAGATATCAGTTTAACAAAATTCTAGCTAACTAGACATTAATTTTCAATATAGTTTCTTCTATTACAAGCAATAAAAATAGAAAAAGCTCATTTCTTCTAATCGTTTATAAGAAAACATTTTATTTTATGAGCAGATAAGGAAGAATGTTTCACATTAATAGTTTCGTTCAAGAATTTCTATAATAGCTTCGTATCAAGCTAAACAATTAAGTATTTAAAAATAAGTAATTATGTAGGTATAATTAAAATCAAAATTTTCCAATAAACATTTTGAAATAATTGAGTTGTGGTAAAAAAGATACTATTTTGATGTGATTTAAGAACTCGTTTATCGATGCTGTGATAGTCACAGATAATTAATCTGTCAGATAAGTGAAAAGAATATTGTATGTAGACTTGTAGACTTCGAAATATCCACAATTTGATTCAGCTAACCTATACAAAAACAAAGTGTCACAATAGATAATAAATTTATTTTATCCTTGTCTTGCGCATTATATTGTCCTATAATGTCATCTTTATAACATGAAGTTATTTCGCTGAATCAGAATAGCCAACACAATAATAATTCGCTTTTTAAATTTTATTCTGCTGATAGTTATTCGCTAGTCTTCTGTACGTCAAAAGACGCAACTAACTTATTCGTTGGATAACATTGTAGAATAACTTAATCTAGCAGATAGTTATTTGCTACTTTATCCAATGGTGAAAAAACCGGCCCTAAATGACAAATATAATAATTTTGCAGTTTATGGCATGATTGACTACTAGTCGTCTAAATACCGAAAACTGTTTAGTTTTTCTATTAAAATTAACATCAAACTTATGATTTTACATAGCAACAAAAATACTATTCAATCACAGAGGAAATAAAACAACAGAGGGCGGGTGTTGTTTACAATTGTAGCCACTTAGTTTTGAAGTAGCCATCTTGGTTTGCGCCAGACAGAAATTTCATACGTGATAAAAAGTGATTATATTCAGTGTTTACTTAAGTTTTTAATTAACATTTTGTGTTTTTAGTACATGTGTATACTATGTGTAACATACTGTTAAACAAATACAGTGATTTTCTATTAGATATTAGATAATGTGGCGCAAACCAAGATGGCGCTCCCGCGTTTTCTCGTGGATACCTCTTCCGCTTCATGGCAACGCGTCCCTTACCCATCAAACATGCTTACATTCGCTCTGTATATTTATTTACTCTGTGTATTCAATAGTTTAGCTTGGCTATAAGTTTCTCTAATGCCATTTATTTAAATTCTTGTCGTCAATTGTTTCTGTTCTTCGCTTAAAATTTACTTAAATTATATGTGTTATAACTCTTCCCCAGACAAAAAAATTAAAAACCGTTAAATCTGTCCGGCATTGCGGTGGTGTGTATTGCGTTACGGCATTTCAATTCGGAGATCCCGAGTTCGAATTTCACTCAAGTTAAATATATATGAACTAGCACACTATGGCTCGGTGAGTTCGGATTCTGTATTGTAATTGGGATTAAGTTTCTGTTGTACTCGTACAAAATAGCATAAATAAATAAATAAATAAATACACAATAGATAGTGATCAATTTTCTTCCAGAAAATTATAAACTGTTAACAATTATCTTAGCATTTATTGAAAATGTAATAGGAAAACAAAGGTTATGTTGTAGACCAATAGTGCATGACGTGCGACTCAGTCGCAATTTTCACCGTTACTTATTAATAATCGATTCGATTCGATGAAATATACATTTTATATGAGCTATGATTACAAAGCAAAATACTCGTATATCCTTTTGTTTTGATTTATAGATCAGTCAAGTTCGTAATCTCACTGAACTCATATTTTAACAAGAAGAATTTGTAGAATATCTGCTTTTTTATAAAGAATATCCGAGTATATTCTCTTCAGAAAAGGGACCTAAATATTTTTCCAAAATTGGGGATACAATTTTGATACATTTATACACGTGATGTGCGATTAATGAAGGTAATAAAATGATAATTAACTAACATTATACTAAAATAACTCATTACTATAAAGTAAAATCTACAGTATTAAAAGACCCTATGAACTATAAATTTGTACATAAAATATAAATAAATAAATATATCATCACGCCTTCTACCCATTACTGGGTGTGGCACTCTACCGAAGCAGATCTCGGAAAGTGATATATTTTGCGCGTGAAGTGCGGTTACCAGTGGTCAAATCACGGCCCCCAAAGATGTTAGTGGTGGAGGAGCCACAGGGGTAGTTTAACGATAAATGAAACTAATACTAAAACTATAACTAACGTCAACGGAAAACTGTATTCTATATTAATTAATAATAATAATAAACAAACATTATTAGCAAATACAAAATAAAAGAAATACAAGTGACAACAATGGTAAGCTTATGGAGACGATCTGATATTGTACCTTTGACTCAATTTTGACATATCGTGATGGACGCTATCTCTTAGTAGATGAATATCCCAATAGTGGACTATAACGAAGACATGTATTAATAATAGATAAATTTATTTATTAACTACAGAAGCATGTTTTGATTGTTTGTAACAATTGTGAATTCTAGAAGTGTATACCAATTCTTATTGCGTAGAGCAGTGTTTCCCAAAGTGTGGTACGCGTACCCCCTGGGGTACGCGAAGAGTTTGAAGGGGTACATGTGGCTCCGGGCTTTTGCTGCGCCTGGTGCAATAAGCAACTTATTATTATTATTATTTTTTCGCTTACAAACATAAAAAAATAATAAAACTTCGGTAATTGTTAGTATTGTATATGTGTGGTTTTGTATGCATGCGTAGTCAAGGCGTCGCCGCGCGCCGGGCGCTGTGATTCAGTATATTCCCCCACTCCATGGCTCAGACAACAGTGATTAAACTGTGTTCAGCGTGTACTTCTGACTTGTGTGCAATTTTTCGAATAGAAAAGGTTTGTTATGTTTTTTAATAAGCCTAATTGATTTGATAATTCATGCTATGCTAATTATTATTTTTATCTCAATCAATTAAGATCAAGATTATGGATCGCTGGTTTAAATCTGGAATTTTTAAACGGAAAGAAAGCAGTGATTATAGTAACAATCAACTAACAGAAAATAATGAAATTAACTAGGGTGAACCATCTTCAGTTCTGAATGAAGTTGTTATTAAAGTATATGCAAGTTTGGGAAACACTGGCGTAGAGTAACAAAATAAAAACAAGATAAAAAATAACAGATTCTTAATAATTGACGGATATAATAACTCATGCTATCATATAAAAGCAATATTTTTCGTGACCTACGTGCTCTTTTCTTCTTTTGTATAAACTTCGTGCTTTATTGTTTATTCAAATATAGGAAGGCTGGTCCTTTCTTAATACTCGAATACAAAGTATCATCAACAGAGACCAGTACTTCAAAGAGATTCAACCCAACGCAAATTTGAATGAAGGTACAACCCTTTAAAATAATAATTCCACTCCAACCACAAAAGCAGACAATCAATTTACCCCAGCACATTGTGTTATTTGGTCAACACAGTATTTCAGCGAATTTCAATATTCGCGCGGGGCACGGACAAAACCAATACCGACAAGTAATTTGAGTCACAATGCGAGCTTCTGAGCGTTTATCACATCCCGATGGTCCGGCGGGGTTTTATATGCACGCCCGATGAATTCCAGCAAAGTTTGCTCGGGTTATTCATCCTATAATTCAATTGTAATTGATGTAGTGGCAAGCCTGTGTCTCTGGCTCTTGAGGTCTCTCTGTCCCGTATCAAATGATGTAATAATACATGAATGCACGGTATAATATAAACTGTTAAATGGAATATTTGGACAGGAAATTAAAATGTGAGATCGGGAAGTTTTGAAGCATTTTTGATAAATTAATTTTAAAACATGTAAATAAAATAAATAAATATATCATCACGCCTTCTACCCATTACTGGGTGTGGCACTCTGCTAAAGCAGATCTCGGTAAGTGATATATTTTGCGCGTGAAGTGCGGTTACCAGTCGTCAAATCACGGCCCCCAAACATGTTAGTGGTGGAGGAGCCACAGGGATAGCTTTTTTCAAATTATGAAAATTTGTCGCCTGTGGGAATCGAACCAGGGACCTCAGGATCCACAGACCGACTTCATACCACTGTGCTAGGTAGCTCAATGTGGATTTGAGAACCGCGGTTTGGTTCCTACAGCCGACAAACAATTTTTACCACATTAAAATTACCCTTGTGGCTTCCCCTAATATCTTTGGGGGCCGTGATCGTGTTCTGGTGCGCCAGGGAACCACACTCAGTAATGAATAATAGGCATGATGATATATTTATTTATTTAAAAAGAATAAATATAAACTTTAGCTGTTGTGGATTTGTGGATGGAACATTCATATGTGAAAATTTATATTAAACCAATGCTGAAAGTATTCATATCTTAAGCTCGTCAATGGGGGGTTCAATTGGTAGAGCTTTTTAATATGTATATATATATATATATATATATATATATATATATATATATATATATATATATATATTTAATACAATAAATTCTTGACCGAACGTCATATTTAATACAATATAAAACCATACCATAAATGATATCTTTATTGCTGAAATATGAAAGTAAAAGTTGAATAATTCAAAACACTCATTTAAATTTCACACTGCCATATTGCAATTACGTAGTTGCATTAAGCCAATCGCAGAACTTTGTCTGAAACGTTTGTCGTTGCTTAACTTTACTGAGAAGAAGACGAAGAAAAAACAAGCATTCAGCATTCTACGATTCTACTAACAACGACATACGTTACGTGAAGTTACGGGTTATTTATCTCTGTCTTATCTGTCTCTCTTTAAACTAAGATGCAACTACATCATATTAGTTTGTTTCGAAAGTTTTAATATTTTTATCATGCCTAATACAAGTTTTTAAAAAAATAAAAACATTGGGTTTAATAATTTTATTACGCAGATTAATATATATACAAATTTCAAGAAAGTCTTGAGGGGCCTATTATCTGAGTATTGCCAGTGCCGGATTTACCATTAGGCTGAAAAGGCTCCAGCCTAGGGCCCCGAGCTCGGGGGGCCCCGCACTGGAGTTAAACTAGTTTTGAACATTTTAGTAAATTTAAATTTTACTAATACGTCAATAAATTTAACAGAGAAACTATGAACGAAAAAACTATCATGTGTTGTGAAAGAGACAAGTTGAGAAACTTGTCATTCGAACAGGTCATTGAAGATTTCGTTAAGTAAAAAGTGCGAAGAAAGATGTTTTAATTGCGTCGCAGATATTGTATTTATAATAAAACACATGTTATTTTAATCTTACTCTTATAGTTTTATTTTACTTTTTATTTTCACGGCAACAGAGAGGGGGCCATTCTTTGTATTCAGCCTAGGGCCCCATGTCACGTAAATCCGGCACTGAGTATTGCATAATGTTGGGTATTACAGAAATAATTTAAAGATTAAAAAGAAGAAATGGCTTTAATTTTATGGGGTAGGTGGTATCGAGTCGGCCTGTGGATTCTGAAAATACTGATTCGATTCCCATAGCCGACAAACATTTTCACCACATTAAAATTACCCCTGTTGCTTTCCCAGCACTAACATCTTTGGGGGCCGTGATTTGATGGGTGGTAAGCACACTTCACGCGCATAAATATATCTTTACCGAGATCTGCTATACAGAGTGCCACTTTCAGAAATGGGTAAAAGGCGTGATGATATATTTATTTTTAATTTAACAATAAATGCATAATGTTTCGAATCTAGGTTATATTATTGATAAGGAGTGGCATCTCCTGCAGTCAAAAATTGAGTGCACTCAGTTATTTTACTTAATTTGAAAATGTGATTATTATAATAAATTTATAATAATATTCGACTTGAAAATGTGCCCAACCTAAGTTCTAAACATCTTAATATATTTATTGGTTAATTTTAGCCAAGAAATCTAAACTACAGGGCAAATTTGAATCTATAAATCTTTACAGCTTAAAAAACTCGTCTTCAAAGGTGGAAATAATATTATTTTTCTCACGAGAAATATCATCTACAGGCCGAATGTGACCCGTAAACATTTTTTTTAATTAAAATCGATTGAAAACTATAGGAGTGAACATACACCCACCTAAACCAAAATCCCATTCGTCAAGTAGAGACTTTATCCGGAATATATTTCTCATATATAGCTTGTCCCAGATTTAAACCATGGATTAAACACAAATAAGGTAACAAGTTCATTTGAGCAAATGTCTTACGTTGTTAATATAAAATTAACAGAAATAGCATCGGTTAAACTAACTAAAAACCTTATAATAATATCGTAAAGATATTCACAGAAAATCCATTCTCATCATTTCTGAATAACACAGCAAAAGCAGGATCGTTAATAATCAGCGGCGCTAAGAGATGGTGCTATTGTAGTTAATGCGCCGCAGGCGCCTGTTATATCGACAGGACAATCGTCCTTCTCTAGTTGCTGAAGCTGAGTACCACGATTCAGGATCGTGAATTGTGGATAAGGAAGTTTACATTGAACGGAGTGTTATTGGTAAGACAGAGATAGAAAGTGAATCGTGTACCAGTTGTGGAATATTGTTAGAACTGTTGGAATTGTACATTGTTAAAATCATATTAGTTTTTTATGATAAACTGTAATTGTGTTCTAATCAAATTAACACATTTTGAACTTACTCTAAAATACAGATTATAAAGTAACTTAAGTCAAACTTAATGTTACTTATTTCTAATTGTTTCAGGTAAACTTCAATACTAACATCAACTTTTACTGAATTTTATTTATTAGTACAAGTTTTTCAATCACTAGTTTACTCTCGATTAATGGAAATAGAAACTATGGTTAATCGAAAATTAACAGGTGATTGAAAAACTGCATTAACAAAACTTAAGTTTTAATCTTAGTTTAATTTACATGCTTTA
Source organism: Pterostichus madidus (assembly GCA_911728475.2). Classification (NCBI taxonomy): domain Eukaryota; kingdom Metazoa; phylum Arthropoda; class Insecta; order Coleoptera; family Carabidae; genus Pterostichus; species Pterostichus madidus. The sequence continues at coordinate 10,661,538 of OU452313.1, read as the reverse complement.
TGGGAATAATTTATATTTCTGTTAAAAATTCGATATGATTTTATTTATTTAAAGTAAGTTTAAAATTTAAGTTTTGTTACTGCAACTGACCATAAGAGTATTGATTTGATTTGATGGACAATTGAATCACTTAGAGAATTTCAAAAATGATAAATAAGATTCCCACAGGCGACAAATTTTCATAATTTGAAAAAGCTATCCCTGTGGCTCCTCCACCACTAACATGTTTGGGGGCCGTGATTTGACGACTGGTAACCGCACTTCACGCGCAAAATATATCACTTACCGAGATCTGCTTCAGCAGAGTGCCACACCCAGCAGTGGGTAGAAGGCGTGATGATATATTTATTTATTTATTTATAAATAAGATATATGGAGTAGGTGGCACAGTGGTATCGTGTCGGCCTGTGGATCCTGAGAACCCTGGTTCGATTCCCACTGCCGACAAACATTTTCACCACATTAAGACTACTCCTGTGGCTCCCCCTTCACTAACATCTTTGGGGGCCGTGATTTGATGGCTGGTAACCGCATTTCACGCGCAAAAATGTACATATCACTTACAGAGATCTGCTTCGGCAAGGTGCCACACCCAGTAATGGGTAGAAGGCGTGATGATATATTTATTTATTTTATTTTATAAATAAGATATATGTGTATATAACATATACCACGATATTTTATTCATTATTGGCTGTAGTACACCAGCCTAGCAGATCTCCATATGAGACATATTTTTGTACATGAATTGCATCTATTAACTATTATTCCACGGCTCGCAAAAGTATTAGTTAATGTAATGAAAATTTGTCCAAAATTACCTATGAGCAGAAATACTACAACTATTATTTATTTTAAACTCCATTTCCTGTATGAAAACGATGACGTCATATGTGGACGATGTTATCATAGATACGATAAAATATAGCTATCTTTTTTTAATAATATTATTCGTACCTATGCGAATGACACAACGTATGTCTTAATAAGTAAAGACACACGTTTCATGTTTTTTCACGTTCTATCACATTTATTATTCTCATGAAAACGTATGACAGTTATTACTAATACGAAAATTTACATTTACTTTGTTCACATGTGTTTATAAAATAAAAATAGAGACCTATGGTCAAGATTTTGTTATTTTCTCACCTGTCATTTCTAAGTTTGTGACATTTTATATACATAAATACAGACTGAGAAATAAGAAATGACATAAAATTTTAGGTAATCAAATGCAGAAATGCGTTTATCATCTTCATGATTATTTTGCGCTGGAGTTAGAGAATCGAGGATCTTTAATTAATTTAACTGTAGTACAAGAGATAATGTGCATTGTATTTTGTATTTTCAAATATTATTTATTTATATATAATAATAATACATATAAAAATGTATATTCCTTTGAGTTTTATTTTACAAAATTACATATTATAAGAAGGTAGGTAATATTTTTCGTCCATTAAGATAAATTTATATTTGATTTTTATTTAATATATGCAGAATTTGGTTTCATTATAAACTAATTAAATTTTGTAAAGTAATAAATATTTTAATTTGACATTTAAATTTTAGGTTATGTTTAAAAATGTCAATCCAATACCAATGTAAACGTTTTAAGTACAAAATCTTGAATCACATGGATACCGAATGTAACGTCATCGTTTTCATACAGGGAATGAAGTTTACTTGAAAACATATAAAGAGATAAAATACTTTCGAGTTGTATGAATTTCGAATCAAATATGTTAAAAAAAATTAGATGAGACTTTAGTGTTAAAATAAGCTTGTAATTCAGTTTAGTGAGGTATTAATCATTGTTAATAGCAATAAACGCATTTAATTAAATTTCACTAGAATATATGTCAATATTCATTAGTTTTGTGTAGTATGTATGAACTCCGCGAAGTGATTAGTTAAAACACAATGCTGGTGTGTAATTGAGAGATAATGGAATTATTATTGTAATTTGCTGCTCTTTATCTGAATAAAACATACTTGTTCGACAAAGGAAGAATAATAATGTGGAATAAAACTCTCTCGGCTACCAAATGCTACCTGAATTTCTCTTCCTTTTGTCTTAAACTGTTGGTCGATGATAGATTCTATTTTTATATTTTAACGGAAAATAAACTGAGAGAAAAGTTCTAATGGACGTTACACAGGTTTTATATTTTCATGGAAAATTTATTTCAGATTTCCAAGATCTATTGATAGTACAAAATAAATAAGTGACAGTTCTATAAATGTAACTAAAAAAGCTTACTTTAGAAGTGAGTTTAAATGAATAATGCCGAGTTATACATTTAAAATTCTTACGTTACGCCGTGCAGAGATGGAAGGGAACAACACAGAAAGAGATATCTCGCATTAATGAGAGAGCTAGTTGACAGACCACGATCAACTAGAGCTTATTTTTAACATGCCATTTAATATGCATCGTATGTTAAGGTAGTACTAGCGTGAAATTTTTTTTTGCTGATCTGAATGAAATTTTGCGCACGTAAACATTGGATAGTCATACGCATCCTGTTAAAATATGAACACATTCATCGTCTGTGAACAAATATATTCGCTTGTAAAGATGAGTTCTTATAAACGGGGCTTATGGCGATCATCACTCAGAATCGCACTTATTTGGTTTGTGTACCTATAAAATTTTGCAGTTTCATTTAAAAAACTAGTATGATGTTCTAGAACTATCCATGTATATTGTATCAGAAGGAGAAAGTTTTTTATCGTTTAGTAATGGATATATAGCCATGCAAAGCCTTGTTTTTATCGAAAAATTAAGAATCCCAATTTATAATGGCAACACCACACGGTGGTATAGTATTTGAAAATTCACTAGACCAACAACCTGTTAACAATTTATGATATTCAAATCATAATAGGTATAAAACACTTATTTTATTCAATTTTTATATTTTTTTGAGCGTCAGTTTCGCCACTCGACAACCGATGGCGCCATCGTCACACTAGTACTATCTTAAAAGTATGCTGTGGTTAGTCGTGGTCTGTCATCTAATTCTCTCACTAGTGCGAGATGTCTCTTCTCGTTCTCTTCAATTTCTCCCTGGCGTGACGTCAATTGTATAACTCGTCATTAGGTTAAAAAAACAACTATGTTCCTTGCTATATGAAGCAAGCCGCCATGTTTTTAGTAAATTTAACATACCTACTTTAATTAGGTAAATTCTAATTATTACAATTTATTTAATGTTTTAAAATAAATATATCATCACGCCTTTTATCTATTATTGGATGTGGAACTCTGCTATAGCAGATCTCGGTAAGTGATATTTTTTGCGCGTGAAGTGCGGTTACCCACTTTAAAATCACAGCCTCCAAAGATGTTAACAGAGAAGAAGCCATAGGGATCATTTTAATGTGATGAAAATTGTTTATCAGCTGTGGGCATCGAACCGAGGTTCTCAAATCCACAGGCCAATTTAATACTGCTGAGCCAACTACCCCATAAATTTTATTTTCTTTCAATTTGTACATTTAAAAATAAATAAACATGTAAATGTAGTAATCACTACTATACCGCCTATGTTAAAAATTTATTACTTAGTTACTGTAATTGTAAGCAGTGTCGGATGTACATTTTTAAGCCAGAATGAAAGAAATAAGAGTTTATGTATGTACGATTCCTGGATATTTTTTTTTTAATAAATCGACTCTGATTTTATTTGTAAATAATTACTCAAATAATCAAATAAATAATGAACAAAAAAAAATTAAATCCAAAAGAAAAGTAATTGATTAAATTTAAATATTGCCAAAAACATAACATAACCAACAAAAAACTGTAGCTAAAAGGACTGAAGACAGAAGACAGAGATACAAACAATCTACCAGCTATTTCAATTATGTCAAATGAAGACTTCAAACGCAGTGCTAGTTACGCAACAAATGTAAATTAATAACAAACATTTAACGTCATTAAGGTTTTGTTTTTCTTCAATCGACTTCATTATCTGATTACATGGGTAAAAGGTCAGCGTTCACGTGTAATTAATAACTTAATTAATATCCAACGTTGCATTATTAATTTGCACGAACGTCCATCTGTTGTACGCAAGAACGAGTAATATACACGCAGGCGTAGACACAGACGCAGAATCTCTCTTTCTCTGTCAGCATTAAGGCTCTTTTAAACTATTACTGTCATAATTACATTGATAATTCATCTTATGTACAAAAACTCCATACAGAAACGTTCCTTTTGTTTTTGACGTCGGATAAACAAGGAAGAGAACTGTTTGCAAATTGATCTTAATCTTCGAAACGGTGAATATACATTTTGTTTTTTATTTCTTCATTCTGTAAATTATCTCATTTAGAGTTCGTAACAAAAAATATATCTGTTAAACAAACAAAAAATATCCCGTAAAAATCATAGTTTAATCAAAAAAATATATACTATGTGTAAAAATGTAAATGTTCGCATCGGCAGTTAATATGTAAAATCAGTCTTTGGTAAATATAAAATCTCCGGCAAAAAAATCATGGGATCAAATTTTGTGTCACAATACTGCCAATATCCTTACACCTTATTTAATACAGATTATTTCATTTTGATATGGGATAATGGCTCAGTGGTATCCGAGTCGGCCTGTGGATCCTAAGAACCCTGGTTCAATCCCCACAGTCGACAAAACATTTTCATCAATTTAAAATTTCCCCTGTGGCTCCTCCACCACTAACAAATTTGGGAGCCGTGATTTGACTACTGGTAACCGCACTTCACGCGCATAAATATATCACTTACCAAGATCTGCTTCGGCAGAGTGCCACACCCAGTAATGGGTAGAAGGCGTGATGATATATTTATTTTATTTATTTCATTTTGATGAAATTAATAAAAATAATTTCTAATTTTTCGCCTGCATTTTCATTACTACTGACGTAAAGTAATAGTTATTTTTATAACAAGTGCCGAAAAAGGCTTGTTACGTGCAAGTGCAGAATTTAAACCTACACGAGCACGTAACCTTTATGTTATAAACAACATTTTTCCTACAATTGTGCGATTTAGAATATCACTAAAATATTATCAAAATTTATAAAATTTTAATGATATTACACGAGAACGATGTTTTACGGAATAGCTAGGTTTGTTTGTTGATTGCTTGCACTTTGTTCTACGTTATTTAAAAATATTTCACTAATTTCAAGATAATTTCTTCAAAATCATCTAGATTGGAATACTACTCTGAATGATTCTTATAATAAATAAATAAATATATCATCACGCCTTCTACCCATTACTGGGTGTGGCACTCTGCTGAAGCAGATCTCGGTAAGTGATATATTTTGCGCGTGAAGTGCGGTTACCAGTCGTCAAATCACGGCCCCCAAACATGTTAGTAGTGGAGGAGCCACAAGGATAGCTTTTTCAAATTATGAAAATTTGTCGCCTGTGGGAATCGAACCAGGGATCTCAGGATCCACAGGCCGACTTCATACCACTGAGCTAGCCATCCCATTATGGGATGGGAATGATTCTTCTTTATCATATACATGACAATCAACCTGCTCTTTTACGTAAGAGTGTCTTCTGTTTATCCTTATAGAGTACCACAATTCCTTAGCTCAAACTGTTAAAGAACGTGCTGATTTGTATTTTTTTTTTGAACAAATAAAGTTTTCTTTCTCTGACACTAATAAAATTTCAGGCTACCGAAAGAGAAGAATTTCAAACATGATGATACATCGAAATCTATAATGTAGTGACAGTGATGTGCTTCCCTTTATAAGTTACATCACCGAAACTAATACAGATTGATGATATCAAATTTCTAATAGTCGAAATATAATCCTGTTTTCTAACATGCCTCACATGTCACTGTTATCCATTTGTACTATGATGTATTTGATGAATAAATGATTTCCAATTTTGTGAGTGAAAATGTTTATACATCAAGTCAAGTGACTTCATAATAATTACTTCTTTTTGAAACGCAACAAACAAAATGTGTCCTTGTTTTCCTTGAGAAATATTGATAATGTTTAAAGCAAAATAATAGTTATTTGTATCATTAGACCAGAAACTATACTTTTGCGAGGGCGATAATATTTTGACAGACCGAGCTGAAGGAGAAGTTTACAAATTGCGAGTATTCGTAAAGCTGTTTCTGGACGTGTGATATACAAGATTTTTCGAGTCGATTTAAATTAAATTATTGTTTTAAAAGTGGTAAAATTCTCTAACCTTCAAACGAGAAATTGACAGTAAGGACCAAATTAATAATTGTGACTTACCCTCGTCTCATCCTCACCTAACATTTAAATTCGAAGTAACTAAGGGTCAGATTCATAGTCGTAACTCATCCTCACCACATACTCGTCTCGCACTCAAAATCTAAGTAACTAAGGTAACTAATTCAAAAATTGACAGAAGTTTAGTTAGTTGCCTTAGTTACTTATACTTTAAGTGAGAGGTGAGGATGGGGTGAGAGTGAGTTACGACTATGAGTTTGACTCAGGACAACTACCTTAAGAATTTGCACAATTTGAATTAGTTGCCTTAGGGTTAAATTCATAGTCGAAACTCACTCTCACCTCATCCTCACCTCTCACTAAAATTCGAAGTAACTAAGGCAACTAACTCAAATTGTGCAAATTCTTGAGTTAGTTGCATTAGTTACTTCGACTTTGAGTGTGAGGTGAGGATGAGGTGAGCGTGAGTCACGACTTTGAATTTGGCCCTAAGTTACTTCGATTTTGAGTTGAGAATGAGATGAGGGTGACTCACCCTCACCTCATTCTCATCTCACACTTAAAATCGAAGTAATTAAGGCAACTAACTCAAATTGTGCAAATTCTTGAGTTAGTTGCCTTAGTTACTTCGAATTTGAGTGTGAGGTGAGGATGAGGTGAGGGTGAGTCACGACTTTTAATTTGGCCCTAAGTTACTTGGATTTTGAGTGTGAGGTGAGGATGAACTGAGGGTAAGCCACGACTAAGGGCCAAATTCACAGTCGTCACTCACACTCATCTCATCCTCACCTCACTCTCAAAGATGAAGTAACTAAGGCAACTAACTCAAGAATTTGCATAATTTGAGTTAGTTGTTTTAGTTACTTCGACTTTGAGAGTGAGGTGAGGATGAGATCAGAGTGAGTGACGACTGTGAATTTACATTATAAATATGATTTATTAAAGAGAGTATACATATTTTGTTATTGGTTGTACATGCACAGTAACTATAAATTGAATTATAATTACTTAAATTCAAGTTTACAAAGAACAAATTAGCTCTAAAATTGTTAAAAATTTGAGAGCCAGTGATGCCAATACTAATACTACAAAAGTCCCTAGTTTTTACCGAATGGCGTACTGTAAACAGATAGTTCCCGAACGATTATGAGATATATAATACTGTTCATGTCGGACGCAGGCGAGAAAAATGAATTACGTAAATTTAAATTATTTTTTTTATAAATGACATGTAGACAAAAGCTGTAAATATGTCTATTCACTCATCTTTTAAACAAATACATTTTCCTACCTTCTCTCTAATTAATATTAACGATTAATTATGCGATTTGATATTCATTGCCAACTATCAAAGTTTACATCAAATACAAATGTTCATCTTAAAGATTTTTTAAATATGTTTACATAATTTGATATTACTATACGAGTAGTAATCGTTCGAAGTGTTTCCTCTGTAAAGTAATATTTGAAATCTTGGTTGCTAAGGAAAATGTTGGTGTAAAAAGTTCTTTACAATTCAGCTGGCGTGGGTTTAGTTACAAGCCATCTTCGATACTCAAGCTGAAGCTGCTGCCTAGCGTTAGTGCCTGTTCACCTTCAGCTGTCCAAAACAGACGAACCAAATATGACTAATGGTCTAAACGGCAATTGAAATGAAAGGAATAAAAAAAATTGATGCACAGTCGAGTAGCTTTTTATTGAATAATGGATTTATGCAAAATGATCAAACGAAATAATATTAATATTAAATAATTTTTTACATGTACATGTAATTTATTGATTCGGATTAGTCCAACATGACGACATTTGCGACATTTATTTGTGGTTGAAAATACGCGTAATTCCTTTTGTTTGTTATTTGAATTATTGTTGTATTTCATTTGCCACTTGGATGACTTAAATCAGATCACATGACTAACTGAACTGAATTGAATAAACCGATGCACCTATTGAGGGAGATTACTTCAAGCTGAATCCGAATAAGTAAATCTAGTACTGGGAGTAAAATGAGAGAAGTAAGCCAGTCAAATAACTAAGTAACTTAATAGGATCAGTGGTATCTAGTCGATTGAATTAGAGTAGCCAGGTTCGATTCCCATAGCAGACAAACAATTTTCAGCATATTAAAATGACTCCATCACTATCATCTTTGGTGATCGTGATTTCACGGCTGGTAACCGAACTACACGCGCATACTATTTCATTTACCGAGATCTGCTATGATAGAGTGCTACATCAAATCAATAGTATTAAAAATGTGCACTTCAAATAAAGAACATTTATTTATCCTAAGAACCCTGGTTCGATCCCCACAGCCGACAAAACATTTTTACCAATTTAAAATTACCCCTGTGGCTCCCCCACCACTAACATCTTTGGAGGCCGTGATTTGACGACAGGTAACCGTACTTTACGCGCATAAATATATCATCTGCTTTGGCAGAGTGCCACACCCAGTAATGGGTAGAAGACGTGATGATATATTTATTTATATTTACAGTATAAGTTAACATTTGTAGGCATATGTAATTTTTTGATGATATATATATATATATATATATATATATATATTTCGAATGTCATTAAAATATTTTTGTTCTACAGAGTGATCAAAAGGAATTGTTATAGTTGGCAATACAATTCCAGAGATCTTTTTATTCCACAGTTGGCACAACGTCAGATAAAGACGGAAATGCTATTTGACATTTCTAATAAATACAAATAGGTTATGTTAGGACTTTGACAACTAATAGAATTTTGTTTTTTTAAGTAATAGAAATACTTTAGAAATAAATATAGTAATAAATGTACTCAAATTTAAATTTTAAATGTCACTGTCAACAACAGGAAATGGATTTATGTATCAGGCTTACCAATTTCAAGTAGTTTTTTTTATTGCCAACTATAACAATTCCTTTTGATCACTCTGTATGATCAGTATATCACATTATATGTATAACTCATTAAAGCTTCGTATAAAAACAGGCTGTATAAATCGAGGAAGTAAAAAAAAAACAACGTATAATATTCGTTTCATGTTTCGTTGTCATTGTTTCGAAAGTAACATAATAATAATTTATTTATTCTTTTGTCAAATAGACTTGATTACAACATGATGTGCATAATTTATATTTTCAGTGTTTGTCAAAAAAATAACTACTTATTTCGTGACGTATCTAATTGTCAAATCTATTTACATAGAGTATAGTTCCTTTTTAGGCTGTTAAACTTAAAAATAAATTAATATATCGTCACGCCTTCTACCCGTTACTGGGTGTGGCACTCGACCGTAGCAGATTTCGGTAAGTAATATATTTTGAGCGTGAAATGTGGTTACCAGCTGTAAAATTCTCAAATCCACAGGCCGACTCGATACCACTGAACCACGTACTCCAAATAGTTTTAAAATATATTAATTTGAAGATTGTTAGTTTTTTGCTGAATACGGAAATACTATCAATATATCGGAAAATATTCAAGTAAAGTAATTATATAAATTAATTATTTAATTTTCCGCAGTTAATTCTTTATAAAATAGAATAAATACGTTTCTAATTGCACTCTGAAGGCAAAATGATGTATAAATACAATTACTTATTGTAATAAAATATCGACTTGTATTTATAGTTACATTATGCGAGAATATTTCAATACGTTCTAAGGAAGTTATTAATCATATATTGCAAAAAATTATTATTGATTTTACACAATTAATAATATCTGATTAATTCCTAGTAAAGTAATTGAAGAAAACTAAATAATCCTTGAAATTTATTAGTAATAAATCAATAACGAAACAATAAAATAAACTGGGACAAAAAAATGTTGAATTCAATGCAAATAACTTCCCGTGTTGTAGGAGTAATAAAATTAATATCAGAAAAGACATTATCGTCCAACAACCTCCTACAGTAAGAAAGTATTGATTATACTCGTACAGTGTACCTGTCATGTCGTCAGCGACTGAATTATTGTTAAATAAATAATTAGTGACCACTTAAATCCGGTGAGCACGCCACTGGTTTGACAGGCGATAAGCATCACTTGACGAAAAACAAGTATTGACTTTTTGGAAGTTATTTTTCTCGTTTTTTAGTTGACGAATTTTGCAAGCATACAATTTAAATAAATGTATGTTTAACTAAAGAGGTATACAAATGCAACTGAAACAAGTTAGGAGCGTGAGGTCTTACATGTATTATCTTTTGGTCTTTTTTCTAAATAAAAAATGAGCAAATAATATTTATTCCTTTTTTTATTTCCTTATTAAACTAATATTAATTATTTTTTTACTTTAATCATTAATCAAAAAATCTGGTGTGGGCATTACACGACTTTCTTATACACAGCATATTTAATATTTGGAATATATGAATGGTATATAATATTATTAAATATGTAATTTAGTTTTTCAGTAATTCTGCATTTATCTGTTTGAAACATATAAAATATCAAATTTGTTTACGTATAAAGCGAAAATTAAAATTTAGGTTTTTTTGTTTCTAATGCTACTATGATTATTGAAATATATTCTTAAATATAAAAATTACTTTTTCTCAAAATTAGACGCATATACAGGAAAATTGCAAATAACATTTTATGTTCCAATTATTTTTACTAACATCTGTTATTTGAAACTTTTTTTCGTATGCACACTCTCTCACACACACAAACACATGCGCACACACACACACACACACACACACACACACACCCACACACACAGACAGACATCATTGAGAAAATGATCAAAACGGAGTCAGTGGACCTCAAAACACGTATTTCCGCGAAAATCTCGTCAGCGATTTTTTTCACGATTTCAATACTTCCTTATACTGTGTATAAGAAAGTAAAAATGGTATAGAAATTTAGTTTTTTCGCGATTTGTCTGCGGTTCAGAGTTCCTGATTGGATCTCTAAACAAAATATCACCAAAAATGCACGCGAGAGTTTTGGCGTTGGTTCCATTTTCAGTGTTTTACACAAGAAGTTCTTGTAGGAATAAGCAGATGTATAAAAATATGTTACGCTCTGGTTCGGATAGCTTCGTCATTATTACCTGTTTGCAGGAATTATATATTAATTATTAAAAGTGAAATCATTGAAAAAGGAGCGGTATTTCTCCACTTCATCCTTTGCTCAGTAACACAATTATATCTTTGGGCCAATAGCATCATAGCGTGTGCATGAATATCTATCATGTCAGGTTGTAGCATTTGTAACTTAACAAAATAATCTGTTATGCCATTATCAAGTAATGAAGACTGTCTGATGTTCCCTGAAGGAAGTTTTTATGTACATCTAAATATATGTATAAATTTTGTTGAAAAAAAAATACAAAACTTTAAATATCATAATTCAAATATCAATATATGTAAAATAAATAAATAAATATATCATCACGCCTTCTACCCATTACTGGGTGTGGCACTCTGCCGAAGCAGATCTCGGTAAATGATATATTTTGCGCGTGAAGTGCGGTTACCAATCGTCAAATCACGGCCCCCAAAGATGTTAGTGGTGGAGGAGCCACAGGGATAGCTTTTGAAATTATGAAAATTGTTTGTCGCCTGTGGAAATCGAACCAGGGTTCTCAGGATCCACAGGCCGACTTCATACCACTGAGCTAGCCACCCCATATATGTGATTAAATGATATCCAAAAATTTATATTTCGAAGGAAAAGCCAGGCAATCCGGATCAGTAAAAATGCAAAAGTAATTTTATCACATTTTTATTGGGATGTTCCAATCACTATGAAGGTGGCCATCCTCAGCCTTAAAATATACAGTCTTATGTAGTAAACATTTGTTATAATTACAGGCAATCGTAGCTCAGTGGATAAACGCGAGGTAAAACTAGCGTTTCTTAATTAGCAAGCAAGAGATCGTGCTTTTAAATATCACTGACTTCTACTTATATCAAAAAAATACTATTGTGTCTTAGTGGTTCGGATTCCACTATAAGCTGTAGGTCCCCTGTACTGTAATTGGGATTTACTTCCTGTTGTGCAGAGTAACAAAATAACAAAATAAAATAAATAATTTAAAAAAAAGAACGTATACTTCAATACTTTCTAAATAGTTCAGCTAAGTCGGTATCACAATCCACTATTTCCTAGTTGATCTAGTTGGATAAATGATCGCACCATACTGATGAGTCCGGAAGGACGAAACGCGTCTATGGTTAAAGCTGAACTGATCAGCCGTTTGTTGATGACCTGAGAAGTTGATGCAAACGTGCTGTAAAACCTCTGTGGAATTACGAGACAAGTGATGGAAAAAAAATAAAATTTGTCCTATTTTTTCTTATTTATACTTTCTAAATTTTTGAAAACAGTGTTTGTCTGACCACGGAAGGTTATTTTGTTGTTTTTATTGTTGAAATTTGTTCTCAATATTAGATTTGAAAAATGATCGTTATGCTTTGCATCAACGAAACTTAAATTTTAATTTTGAAAACTTTACAAGTTTACATTGTTGTACAATACTAGATTCGATATTATCAAATTTAAATCAAACTAAAAATTATAGTTTCATTTGATGCAGTAGGCCATTACGTCATTAGAGAAGTAAGATAGAATGAAAGCTAATGTACTTTTTTCTGTTTCAGCAATTCTTTCCACCAGATATGATCGATCTGGAACAAAGCGAAAGTATTATCAATAGTTCTGGACTTTTCAATAATGCCGCGTTGCAGGTAAGTTTCAATTTATTTCAAACTTCTTATATATTCAATCGTATATTTTATTCAACCTATAATTTTACACTTGATATTTATTATAAACACAAGAAAAATGCCATATAAACAATAGAGCAATACATGTTTTACCTTTCTTGCAAATGGCGGCATTCTCCCATAATAGTGTTCATATAAAATGTTTGATATAAACTAATTCAGCAAATAAATACTATTCTCAGGAAATAAAAAAATCATTCTGTCTAACCTAACCAAACTTTATCTCAGTCTTTGCCATTTTTATATATTTATATACCTTTGTGATGAGCTTCAAATCTCTAAAAAAGTTTTAGGATCACTGATAAGTAAATTTAAAAAATTGGTCAGTGATACTGCATTTTGGCCAATTAAATAAAAGCAAAACGATGTAATACTACATAAAATAATAGATATTCAAATATTTAACGGTACAAAATTTAATTTTCGGACTTTTGATAAGTTTAATGTTATAATTTAGTAGCTGTATAAACCCAGCATTCAATACAATAATTTGACACTTAAAACTGCAAACTTGGTGTAAAGCACAGATCACTATATACTACCGCTGATCACGAAACATACGTACGTATCGTGATCAGGGATACTACAGAGTGATCAAAAGGAATTGTTACAGTTGGCAATAAAAAAACTACTTGAAATTGGTAAGCCTGATACTTAAATTCATTTCCTGTTGTTGACAGTGACATTTAAAATTTAAATTTGAGTACATTTATTATTACATTTATTTCTAAAGTATTTCTATTACTTAAAAAGTCAAAATTCTATTAGCTATCAGACTCCTAACATAACCTATTTGTATTTATTAGCAAATAGCATTTCCGCCTTTATCTGATGTTGTGCCAACTGTGGAATAAAAAGATCTCTGGAATTGTATTACCAACCATAACAATTCCTTTTGATCATCCTGTACTATAGATAAGAAAACTGTCATGTTACTCACTGGAATTGTATTTTGCGCCATCTGAGTAGTGGAAGTCTAAATAAAGTCATGTATATAGGCAACCTGCGTATTAAGGCAGCTTTTTTTATTATTATTTTATATTTATTTAAACTACATAAAATCAAAATTCATAAACACAATATTTATTAAAATATTCTCGTGTACATAATTTATTTATAATTTGAATTGTTTCAGTCGCAGTTTTATCGAATCCTTTTGAACTTGAAAATATATTATGACTTCCTCATCTAAATATTATTTATTATATGATCACTTACTTACCAGTATAAGTGCAGTGTTTTACACAACAATTGATATTAGTTGATGACATTATTTATATGAAATAAAAATTAATTGGATATTTGACAGATTAAAAAATTTGAAATACATACAAATGACAACTACAGGAACAATCTAGTAATCAATGATTGCCGATATTGTAGTTACCTAAAATGGATGTCTTCACATAAAGATTATTAGCGCCAGTCCTTAGTTGGAAGTCTAACTATAAACACAGTCCCATGGTTACCTATATAACTTTCTGCTACCTGGTGTAAAGTTTTAAAATCAAAATATAATTTTATAAACATAGCTTTACATAACGCAAACTTTTTAATAATAGACATAGTAGATTTATATAACATATAAAACGAAACGAATAAAAAAGACTTGAAGGTCAAAAATAAAACAATCTACCTACTGAATGTTCCAGTAGCATTATGCATTAAATAATTGCGCTGCGCTCCACAAAAAACAGACCCATTTTTTATTGAACAGTTCGTGCTGTTCAACATCAACCCAACCATGCTTCAAATAGTTTTTCTTTTTTTCTATAGCTCTCTTCTATCCGTGACAGATTTCAGCGAAACTTTTGTAGAACCTTTAATCCTCTGATCGTAAAATCACCTTCCATTTTTACTTTCTTATACGTAGTATAAGGAAGTATTGGAATCGTGAAAAAAATCGATGACGAGATTTTCGCGGAAATACATGTTTTGAGGTCCACTGAATCTGTTTTGATCATTTTCTCAATGATGTCTGTGTGTGTGGATGGATGGATGGATGGATGGATGTGTGTCCGGTCGTGCAATATCTCATGAACGAGATAAGATTTGTTAACGAAACTTGGTAATTATAAGTTTCATGAAAATACGAAGAGCTGAGTTGATTTTGAATGAAATTGAAAAACCGGAAGAGGAAGTTTACTGGACACACAAAACAATAAATTGCATTTATTTCAAAAATGGAATCAGTTACGACAAAAAGTTTCAAATAAAAGATGTTAGCAAAAATATTTGGAACATAAAATGTTATTTGCAATTTTTCTGTATATGCGTCTAATTTTGAGAAAAACTAATTTATATATTTAATAATTTATTTCAATAATCATAGTAGCGATAGAAACAAAAAACAAAAACATGTTTAACATTTATATGTCAAATAATAATTGTCAAACGCAAGGAGCAAGTCATAAGTGTTCAATTCAGCGTTTTTAATATGAAATATGCTGTGTATAAGAAAGTCGTGTGGTGACCACACCAGATTTTTTCTCTGTTCTCTCGAAGGTTAAATGCAACTTTGAGTAATAAAAAATATATTAAATTTAAATTTAGTGCAATGGCAACATTTTTTATGAGGATGCCTTGAATCGTTGCGATATCTGTGTGAATCTATATTTATTCCAGGTTGTTAGCATCGATTTTTTATTTCGGTACTTAAATTCGGCATAAAAGTTTTATGGTGAGCCGTAAATATATTTTTGGGAGATGTTTTTTCAAGATTTTAACCAATATTAACGTACGTGATCATATGCTCTTATGTTAAATTAGATAGAATACGTATATTGCTTTATCTTTTTATGACTTCTTGCCAATTATGTACAATGTACAGTTTTACAGTAAGATTTCTCCAATGTACTTACAAGAAAGCTTTGATCGTAAAATTTATGTAGCTATAATAATTTTAAAGGATATTCATATCCTGCAACATAAAATTAATCAGGACGCACATTTATTTCGAAATTTCACTACATTTTATTAAACCATTTTATGGGGTAATGGCCCAGTGGTATCAAGTCGGCCTGTGGATACTAAGAACCCTGATGGTTCGATCTCCAGAGCCGACAAAACATGTTCACCAATTTAAAATTACCCCTGTGGCGCCTCCACCACTAACATCTTTGGAGGCCGTGACTTGACGACTAGTAACCGCACTTCAAGCGCATAAATATATCACTTACAGAGATCTGCTTCGGCAGAATGCCACACCCAGTAATGGGTAAAAGGCGTGATGATATATTTATTTATTTACTTATGGAGTAGTAGCTCAGTGGTATCAAGTCGGCCTGTGGACCCTAAGAACCCTGGTTCGATTCCCACAGCCGACAAAACATTTTCACCAATTTAAAATTACCCCTGTGGCGCCCCCACCACTAACATCTTTGGGGGCCGTGACTTGTCGGCTAGTAACCGCACTTCACGTGCATAAATATATCGCTTACAGAGATCTACTTCGGCAGAATGCCACACCCAGTAATGGGTAAAAGGCGTGATGATACATTTATTTTATTTATATTTATTTATTTACTTATGGAGTAGTAGCTCAATGGTATCAAGTCGGCCTGTGGATTCTAAGAACCCTGGTTCGATTCCCACAGCCGACAAAGCATTTTGACCAATTTAAAAATTACCCCTGCGGCTCTCCCACCACTAACATCTTTGGGAGCCGTGATTTGACGGCTGGTTATCGCACTTCAGCACAATAATAATAATTTTCTGATTGCCTTTTCTTATTCTTACACTAGGGTATAATAAATTCAGCACTTTTTTACATATCTATAGAACAGCGACTCCAAAACTTTTCAAAGCAGAGGACCCCTATTTAAATCTGAAATAGCTATTTACATAACAAGTGCGCGAATGGTGCAAATGACATCTTTGTGCATGAGTTTTGTACAATGCTTTTTGTAACGAACAAAAATTATATAACCGAAAGTGAGAAAAGTTATTAAATTTGAAGCGTGAATTTATATTGACAGTTTCGTATGCCATAAATTGATATTTGTTATTTGAAAATAAATTGTTTATTTTTTCTCGTAAAGCTTGTTAAAATATGTCTGATTGATAGCGTTATAAGGTAATGTGTCTATTTCTTTTATAAATTTCTTAAAATGTGTGTATATAAGTACAATTAGCGTTTTAATAGTTAAAATTTAGAATCATAAAAGTGGATGTTTTTTCATTTACTTTTCATCGGTGTCCAGGTAAACGTTATCTTGAATGATGCGACTACAAAAAATACCATATGATCTCGGCAATTGATATGTTTTGTACATGACGTGCGGTTACTGGCCGTCAAATCACGGCCCCCAAAGATATTAGTGGAGGGAGAGTCACAGGGGTAGTTGTAATGTGGTGAAAATTGTTTGTAGGCTGTGGGAATCGAACCCGGATGCTCAAATCCACAGACCGACTCGATTCAACTGATATATTATTATTATTATATTATTTAACATGCAGATTCACAAAACGGATTAGCGCTACCCCCGTTTTAATATTATCTATAACTCTGTTTCAAATTCGAACAGATTAAAGAAATGAACTAAATTTGATGCTAATTAACTCTTTTTTTAACTCAAGTTAAAATAAACTTGTTTCGTACATTGATAAGAGAGTTAAAAATTAAATAAAAATGGTGTTATTGCTAATCCGCTTTATAAATCTGCCTGTTAAATACTAATTAAGTTCTTTTATAGTTTTATTAATTTTTCCATGATTATCTAATAATATTATAATTAGTGTAGCAGTTTCAGTTCATTACTTGGAATCTAGACTATTTAAAATTATATATCCTGATATATTAAAGTCCAACTATTAAAGAACGTATGATATTATAGTTAATACATTTGCTGCTTCATTTATACTAGTAGTTTCGTGGAAATTTATTTTTGGATATCAATGAATAAATGATTAAGTACTCATTACTAGTAAGATTCTAAAAACTATTAATTTTGAATTAAATATGAAAATCTTGGAAATCATAAGAAAGTCGTTAACCATTTTGTTTACTTTCAAAAGGAAATTATAATATAATAAACAAATATCTCTTTAAATTTCAAATACGTGTATACTTTTATCGTCTTTCAATAAAATTTATGTTGAATAAAATAGCTATTTACATAACAAGTGCGCGAAGACATACTTTTCACATGAGCGCAATTTTAAAGCGCGAGCGAAGCGAGTGCTTTAATTTGCGCGTATGGTGCAAATGACGTCTTCGTGCACGAGTTTTGTACAATGCTTTTTGTAACGAGCAAAAATTATGTAATCAACAATGGGAAAATTTATTAAATTTGAAGCGTGAACTTCTATTGACAATTTAGTATGCCATAAAATTAACATTTGTTATTTGAAAACAAATTGTTTATTTATTCGCGTTTTACAGGCAGATTCACAAAACGGATTAGCGCTAACATAATTTTTAATATTATCTATAACTCTGTTTCAAATTAAAATAGATTAAAGAAATAAACTAAATTTGATGCTAATTAACTCTCTTTTGGTGTTAGCGCTAATCCGCTTCATGAATCTGCCTGTAAATAGTCAAAATTTAGAACCATAAAAATGGGTTGTTTCAATTACTTTGCAGCACTAGTGCGCAAAATCAAACGTTACTTCAATTTCCAAGGTAATGTAAGCCTTATTTTGAATGATGCGAGTAAAAAATAGTTATTTATGTATTAAGGGTGAAAAAAGGCGTTTCTGGCCCGCGGCATGATTATAAGCACAAGGCGCAAAGCGCCGAGGACAAATAACATGCTCAGGGTCAGAAACGCTAATTTCACCCGTAGTGCATACAATATTTTATGCACAACAAAATTACGTTTAATTATATGTTTAAAAGTTTAAAATATGTAAATAGGTTTTGTCAAAATGATATTGTAAAATCAAGTATTCCCTAGGGGCAAAAAGAAGTGTTTAAGCCCGCTTTTTAGGGGAACATATGAATTTCGGCCCGGTTGTGCATAAATAGAATTTATACCCCAGAATCAGATAATGGTAGCTGTATTCCATTTGCCACTTGGTTCACTTAAATCAGTTCAGATAAATTAGATAACATGACTAAATGAACTGAATTAAGCAAACTGATATAGTTATTGCGGTGAATTACTGCAACATTAAAATCAGTAATTCTGGTACTAGAAGTGAAGTCAGCGAAGTAATCCAGCGAAATAAATAAGTGATATGGTTCAGTAAATGTAAGTCTGATCCAAATGGCAAATGGAATACGCCTAATATAAACCCCATTTCTGTGGCTACATGACGTCATTTACCTCAATAAACAGAAAAAATGACACAATGACTTTGTAAAATAATCAATGTAGGCGTTGGGCAGATTATAAATGAGTTACACTTCTTAACGATAATAACGCGAATCATGCGAACTAACCATTTGCTTCGCGTAGTTTCGACAAGTATTTGTGATAAGCAAAGTTTGCTTCGGTGATAGACACAGTTGGTAAGCCTGTTTGTACAGAAAATTGAATAACTTGGCAAGTTTATGTTGAGAGTTTGTTTTCTTTGTGTTGTCTTTTGAAGACAAGGTAAATAGTTTTTTTGGAGAATCTTAACGTGACGATATTTACTTTCCTTCCGAATCCTGTTTCGTTAATAAAGTTTTGTTTTCGAATTTCTTAGGATAAAAAATTGAAATATCACCACAAACAAAACTTGAATTTGAAACTTGTTGAATGTAATAGAAACCAGTATCAATAAAAATTAGTTTTACAATTTGATGACGTCACAGCAGTGAGTTGAACCGAAATATATAAATATAGACTTTTTAAATCTGTCAATTAAATTTCTTCATTATTTTTTCAAAGCAGTAGTTTGACGTTTTTGAGTGAGGTTAAAAATATAAATATATTTGTTGTAATGACTTCCTTTGGGGGCTGAGATTTGACGGATGGTAACCGCTCTTAAAGCGTATAAATATATTAATTACCAAGATCTGCTACGGCAGAGTGCCACACCAAGTAATGGGTAAAAGGTGTGATGATATGTTTGTTTTAGTTTTATATCTATTAAAATAGATATTTGTTCTCTTGTACAACACATTTTTAAACAAATTTTAATCAAGAAACTTATCTAAACAAATGGGTCTAAACACTACCAGCCAAATTCTTAAGCTGAAATTTAGCTAATCCTGAATCTTGGATTTTTAAAATTAAGCTAAACCATATTCTCAAAAAAGTTTAATCAAACATTAATGTAAGATTCTTATCATTTAGTTTTTAGAAAGTGAATTGCATTAACTTTTTTAAGTCAGACTGGCATAAGATTAGCTAATCTAAAACAGAGGGTTAGCTATGGGCGTCCGCAGAGGGGGGCAAGGAGGGGCGCGCGTCCCCTCCTGTATTTTAACTAGGGTGATGACCACGATTCTCGAACATAGGACTTGTAACATAAAAATTATAATTCAGTAATTTCCTGCTTCCTTACATTTTTTAAGCACAAAGCTTGAAATAAAAGTTTTAGGGCATAAAATTCTGCATCTGAACCAATAAACAAAATTAATTTTGCATACTTTGTAACGACACAAATTACATTTGAAAATGAGGAAAATTGCTTCAATACTATCGATAGGCATGTTTGACGTTTTATTTGTCAAAATAAATGAAATCATAAATAAAGAATTTATTCTGACAGTTTTGTTAGATCGAACGTCAAACATTTGTTTAATTTTATTTCAATTTCATAGCTATCGATAGTTTTGAGACAATTTCAATCATTTTTAGATCTAATTTGTGCCGATACAAAGCATGCAAAATAATTTCGTATTTTATGCCCTTATACGTTTATTTGAAGCTTTTTCTTTTAAATAATTAGGAAGCAGGAAATTTAAAACAATATGATTTTACATGTTAAAGTCCTGTGTTCGAGAGTCGTGGCCACCACATTGTGTATGTATATATAAATTAAATAAAAATTAAATTATAAGTTTGAAGATAATAAATTCAAGCTGAAACTGAATTTCCAGCAATATTCTTATGGCCAGCTAGCGACATGTTCCCTATCGTAACGATTGAGTAATCTAATTTTTATTATACACAGACACAAAATATTAGAAAATAAAAACTGTAAAACTGCTAAATCGGAATTTATTGAATAAATGGTATCAATTTAAGGAAGAGTTATTCAAAAATTGTCTTTCCTCTTCAATTCAAACCCAGACGACAAAGACTAGTAATTTATTTCACAAATTTAAATATTTTTTTATCCATTTGTGTATTTGTATTTATGTTATGTAAAAAAAATATTTTAGAAATTTATGTAGATCTGAGAGTTTTTTGCGACTCGCCCCCCCCTGGAAAAATGTCTGTGGACGCCCATGGGGTTAGCTAAAACTTTTTTGAGAATCTGGCTCTACAAGAATTCGCGCGAATGAAGAGGAACAAGACACAAATGAACACTAGAAAAAAGACCCCTATTTACGTGCTGTACCTGTTTCAGTTGTATGACGTTTGTTAGTAAGATTATATACGTATCATAGAAAATACTGATTGTCTGAACGCACCTTCAAATGGAATATTTCAAATTCACTGATATGACGAAAACTCATTTTTCATATTGTCTTTTATTATAAAGTAACCTAAAACACGTTTTTTTTTAGGGTTAACTCGTAAAAAGTGTGTATAAATCATCAACCTAAAGGTAGAAATATTAAAAATAAATACATAAATAAATATATCATCACGCCTTCTACCCATTACTGGGTGTGCCACTCTGCCGAAGCAGATCTCGGTAAGTGATATAGTTTGCGCGTGAAGTGCGATTACCAGTCGTCAAATCACGGCCCCCATAGATGTTAGTGTTGGAGAAGCCACAGGGGTAGCTTGTGAAATTATGAAAATTATTTGTCGCTTGTGGGAATTGAACCAGGGTTCTCAAGATCCACAGGCCGACTTCATACCACTGAGCTAGCCACCCCATAGAGACAAATATTATAAATATATCATCACGCCTTCTACCCATTACTGGGTGTGGCACTCTGCCGAAGCAGATCTCGGTAAGTGATGTATTTTGCGCGTGAAGTGCGATTACCAGTCGTCAAATCACGGCCCCCAAAGATGTTAGTGGTGGAGAAGCCACAGGGATAGCTTTTTCAAATTATGAAAATTTGTCGCGTGTGGGAATCGAACCAGGGACCTCAGGATCCACAGGCCGACTTCATACCACTGTGCTAGCCATCCCATAGACAAATATTAATATTAATAAATAAAACAAACAAATATCTTAGGTAGTACGATTTTAGAAACTCTACCCTATCCGTAGGGCCGAGATTTTCTAAACATTCGCTACCTTAAAAAATCACTTACCGTTCGAGGTTAGTAAGCTATTTTTTACAATACATGCATAAATAGAAGGAAAAAAAATCAGTTACAAAATCAACAGCTGTTAAAATAAACAGGACCTTGATCTATAATATTTTCTTTCTGTCTACGGCTGATGGTAAGTAAATATTATAGTGCTGACTTAACTATGGAAACCAATTATGCAATAAAAGTTCTACTTACTGTGTTTAATTTTTGTCATTACAGTACAGGTACGTAATATACTATTAAGTTTCTAAATTGAAGCAGCTCAGTGGTATGAAGTCGGTCTGTGGATCCTGAGGTCCCTGGTTCGATTCCCACAGGCGACAAATTTTCATAATTTGAAAAAGCTATCCCTGTGGCTCCTCCACCACTAACATGTTTGGGGGCCGTGATTTGACGACTGGTAACCGCACTTCACGCGCAAAATATATCACTTACCGAGATCTGCTTCAGCAGAGTGCCACACCCAGTAATGGGTCGAAGGCGTGATGATATATTTATTTTATTTTATTTACAAACTAAAAATTTACGAAATATGTGTCTTCAATGAATGTTATATATGAAAAGTATCAACGTATTTGAATTCATGTTACTAATTTTACACCCAGGAAGGAATTACATTTTAGCGGGGTGGGGAATTCACCTCCTATCACTCTCCCTGGATTAAATACTGTATCTGCGCCAATAAAAAAAAAATAATCATAGGGAGTTTCGTAAAAAAAAATAGATGCGGAGAGGCTCTTTTCCAAACATTCGGTTAAAAATGTATTCAACGTTTATCTTATCCGACTGCAATGTCAATAACATTTTCATATCATTCGATTCAATATTGTTCATGTAAGCTTTGTTGGTGCAACTGGCAACTGACTATATATGTTTTAAAATGCGTGCAAATATTATCTATTATCATGTTCACTCATGTGGAAATAGAAATTCTAGCCTAGCTGATGAATATTCTTGTTAGAATGATATTATACGTAGTAATTTCCATAATGACATACAATTTAGTGATCTGTAAAGCACACAAAACATCGCAACCATCGCGAAAATTTCACCGCACGCAAAAAACTACTTTCCTGTGTATTATGTCATCTCTATTGTTTCACAAAATCGTTTCTGAGAACTTCATCGCTTCAAGCAGCAAAAAAACATCACAAAAAAACTACCATGTGCTAGCTACTCGGGCCAAATTACCAACTGTACCGAATTCGAGAGCAGAAAATTGTATAGAATTTGCACGTTCTAGTTTCCAGGAAAGCAAACCGAACGCTACAGCCGACAAGCGATTAACATACGTTACGTAAACGCGTAAATTATCGCTAATTATATGCTATGTGGCTGTGTTGTGGGTGTGAGCCAATGAACGAACGAGTTTTATCTCTTGTTGGATGCCTGCAATGTCGGGGACACCTGTCGAGAATTGTTTATGTAGATGTGTACAGATATGCTGCAAAGAATGCTTTTTGAAACACCAACTTTGTTTGATTTTGTCGGAATGTTATTCTCGAATACTGAATGCTGGGAGTTCAGGGAATTCCTAAAATATCACACTGAATTCTGGATATTATACAAACTCCAATATAAATTGATATTTATTATGTGGTAATCCCAATATAAAACAATCTATCCTCTTCTGATAATTGTCTATATATGATATAATTTTTCTGTGATTAATGCTGCTCCTTCTGCACTTCCTGTTCAAATATTCGTCAGGATAAATAACAAACGAAGTACAGGAAATATGTACATCAGTTTTATTAAGATCAAGATTTACAAAGATTTCAACTTCTCTCGTCGATCGTCGGATACACACTATCTTAAAAACTATTCACAAAGTCACATGCACCCTAAAACCAATCACACACGTCTCTTCATCCCTCACCTATTCCAACATGTGTCCACATTCGGCGTCACTCAGACGGACTCTGGCACACTTGACTTAATTTATTGGTTTAGAAACACAAACACAACCCCAAACATATCATTCTCACGATACTTGATATTTTCTAAAACTAATAACCATAAATTAACTAAAACTAAACAAAACACATAATTTAACAAAAACAGCCTACATTATAAATAATGCCACAATTATATTTAGGAAACTTTATTTTGCACAGTCTATCATTTTTATTTTTAAGTCAAGTACTGTCATAGTCAAGAGAGAATGCCAAAGGGGTAAGGGAGAGTAATTCACTTAATCACGTCACTGTGAAATTGTATCTACGAGGTGTGGCTATTAAATAACGAGACTGATGCTGTTTTAACATTTTATTTTGATTCCATACCTATTTACTTATTATCACTTTCAATATACACCCCTCCTCTATCCCTACAATGCTTTATGCGAAACTTCCATTGTTCGAAACAGTGCTGGAAGTCTTCTTCTGTCAGCTCCTTCAGAATGCGTGCCGATTTCTCTTTCAAAGCTCAAATCTTGTTGCTATTAAGACAAATTTCACCTTAGGAAACAGATAGAAGTCTCACTATGCAAGAACTGGCGAATAAGGCGGATGGTCCAACACTGGGATGCTGTACTTGGCTATAAATCTCTTGACAGACATTGCGGAATGAGGCAGTGCATTGTTTTGATGGAGAAACCATGACTTGTCCTTCCACAATTTGGGGGCCGTGATTTGACGACTGGTAACCGCACTTCACGCGCAAAATATATCACTTACCGAGATCTGCTTCGGCAGAGTGCCACACCCTTTAATGAGTAGAAGGTGTGATGATTTTTTTTTTAATTAAAAAAGTTAATTATCACTGTTTTTAGCCCAAGTTAAAATAAACATGTTTCATGCATTGAAAAGAGAGTTATGCACGAAATAAAAATATGGTATTAACGCTAATCAGCTTTGTGAATATGATTGTAAATTGTTATATCTAGATTTGCAAATTTTCATTTAACTGCATCATTAAAGTAAATCATGACAAAACTAATAGTCTATCATTTATTATCATTACAAATTAATTTTGATACGCATGCATCATGTACCTGACTATTCTGATTAATTTATGTGCGAAATGATAGCAATGTTCGATGCAATATTCACTGTAATGAAATAATCTGTAACAGGTATTGATACAGCATCAAATCAAAACAGATTATACATTTTGTTTATTTTACAGGATCAATAAATGAATTGAATTCCCATGTGAATATTTTAATAAACACAATACAGATAAATTTAATAATACATATTCAGTTATTCCATAAAAAGAAATAGTACACCATTTTGACAGTTTGAAAAATAAAATTCACCAGTTGTTGCTGAAAACTCAAATCTCACAAGTTTCATGCAGTTTCTCTGGGGTGTATCTGTATCTGAAATCCCGCATGTTTACGCTGTGACAGACAAAATGTCATGTCACAACGACATGGGTGATAAATTGATGTGCCGATGCCAGTGAAAAGTGCACACAATGCACGATGAACGGACAAACATTGTCGGTAGTACCAGAAGTAAAATACAGATTAAATTCACAAAAGTTTTCTACATTTTGAAAGGGTATTTGAGTATTTCTACAATACCTTTATGCTCTCCTAAAGCAGCATTTTTCTTTCAATGGATCGCGACCCCGAAGTGGATCGCATGACTATTTCTCATGAGTTGCAAATCGACAAATTTTTACCTTACCCAGTAATGGGTAAAAGGTGTGATCATATATATTATTTTTAAATGTATCAAGTTCTTTTGAAACTACGACTGAGCGAATTAAAATACTCGGCCTGAAGCCTCATATTTCAAACTACCGTTTCGTCAAGTAAAACACCACTTTCCTGACTTATTATGTAATATACTGTTCTTGTAGGCTTGTGCTAGTATCTCTAGGGGGTCATAAATTGACAGCTGGTAGCCACGAATGTCGTGCACAAAATTATTCAACTTATCGAAATCGAGATTTAAACACAGAAGAAATTTATAATAATTTATTAATATATTTGACTTTGACAGATTGAACTTGATTGAAAATATTTACGGAAATTTATTAGCATCTATTCTTATCGTGATTTGCTATGATACATATAAATAAATAAATATAAATATATCATCATGCCTTTTATCCATTACTGGGTGTGGCAGTCTGCCGAAGCAGTCCCCGGATCGCGCCATATAGAATTCTATTTCAGACAATAGAATCGGTGGCATATGTCAAGTGAAAATTATAATTTCCCCTAATATAGCATGAAATAATTGGTAGTTTTTATATAAGATAGTGCACAAATGATGTAAACTCAATTTCTACTGCAAAATTATTTAGAAATTTACACGATTTGAAAATGATCGCCTGAATTCTATTATATAATTCTACATGGCGCGATTCCACTACTGATCCCGGTAAGTGATATATTTATGCGCGTGAAGTGCGGTTACCAGCCGGCAAATTACTCCCCCCAAAGATGTTAGTGGTGGGGGAGCCACAGGGATAATTTTAAATTTGTGAAAATGTTTTCTCGGCTGTGGGGATCGAACCAGAGTTCTTAGGATCCATAGGTCGACTCGGATACCATTGAGCCATTACCATTATAGATATGTCATCATCACGCCTTCTAGGCATTACTAGATGTGGCACTCTGCCGTAGCAGATCTCGATAAGTGATATATTTTGCTGTGGGAATCGAACCAGGGTTCTTAGGATCCCCGATACCACCGATATATATGAGTAGAAGAAATTTTTATAAAGCACCTTTTTTGTGCCAGTCTATTATTTGTGTTTTTTATTGACCTCACTATTATGACCCAAATTCAGCTCGGAAGACGAAACGTTTGAATTCTAGTTTTAATTTTAAATATTCTTTCATTTATTATTTAATATTTTAATAAAAATAATGATCTTGTCATGAAATTAAATGAATAAGTTTTGTTTCAAATATATAAGGCATATGAAACCATAAAGTAATGGTGGTAAAAAATAAAGTAATAAATTTTGATTAACATAGTAAGTACTAATTAAAATGATTCATACACACTTATTGAAACAATTTTAAACGTGGGATAAAATTTAATAGTGCAAGAAACTAATATTTCAATTTAATCTCAATAATAATCAAACAAATAATCACATATTCCCCTAGCATAAATCATATAGTTGTTTTTATTGACCACAGAATATTACTTTTACTAAATTATTGCTTTCAGTTCATCCCATTTGAGTTATTGTACATACAAAAACGAATTAAGAAAAAAATGACTCTGGAATCAGCCTAATGCGCATATGTCAGCGGATGAAATACATCATTTTGTTTTTTTTCAATGACATCATCGTGATTTTCTTTTTCTTTTCTGATGCTCAGGTAGTGCGATGGAAACGCGTATTCTTTTTTGCGCTCACGCGAAATAGCTTTTTTGTTTTCATTGTTACATGTAAAAAATTAAAGTTAAGAGAGGATTATAAATTTATTGAATGAATTAGGAAAATGTTCTAGGAAATTTTATGCGTAGTAACAACTAAATGTATAAATAACTAGTGCAAATAAAGGTATAAATCTATTTTATGTCTGGTTGTCTAGAAGTCAAGGTTGTCGCTTCATTCATATTATTTACGTCTCATATTTTCAACCTATGGCAACATATTTTAAATTATATTATTTAAGTTTATTTTAAGTGTAGATACGTCATGGAAAATGTTAAAATTGATTTCGCCTAGTCAAATAGTCATTTTTATAAATTATATCTTTGTTTTGCAAGTGCTGTTGACTAATTACCTTTTATCAAAATGAAGCTACAATTTTAATTGCAGTAGTCAGCAGTTCTATTTTCAATATAAATAAGTTTTATTGCCACTTCATAATTGCTGATATCCATTTATTTTATTTATTTATTTACATAACAAGAAATTAATCCCAATTTCAGACTGCCAAGTCTGAACTATTCGGATGCAGTTGTTACCTGGTTATAAAGTGGAGATACCAGGCGTGTTTCTTTGGATTGTGATTGTGATTTTCTAAATCATGATTCCTTTGATCGTGATTGCGTTGAATCATGATTAAATATGATACTGAAGAAAACATCAAACAAGAATAATGATTCAAATCCAACCCGATCGACGCGATCCTATAGTATGAACGTTAAAATAACTGCAAATGTCAAATACACAAACTAACCTATTTTAAAATTTCATAAATGAGTGTCCATGTGAGCCATTTAAAAATGGATCGTAATCGTCCTGAAGCAGAAAAAATGTTCTTGGTGAGAATTGTGAAGTATATATATTTACTTGCCCTTAATTCCGCAAATAGAGCACATAAATTTATCATCAGACGCCATTTTTAAACCTTCGATGTGAATCAGTCAATATGAATCATAGAAAAAGTATGATTCAGAAGGGTAGGGGGATTGTCGTTTCGTGATCACAAAATGAAAGAGTAGGGATAACGAATAACGAACGAAGAAACATGATTCTTCATGATCATGTTAAGTTTGATCACTTTGATTACGAATCACAGTCCAAAGAAACACGCCTACTGTGGAATCGGCGAGACAACCGAGATACGTCATAAAAAAAAAGTAACTAAATGTATGATGTCATCTATGAGCAAGTTTATATCAGATCTTTGAAACGTAATATATATAAATGTGAATCGGGTTGAGTAATATTAAATATTAATTATTAATTACTATTATTTGACAATATACATAAATTATTAGAAATATGAATCTTCTTCCGATTCCGAACAGTCAGAATCATAACAGAAACATAATCTGAAAATTGCACACTCGGCACAATAACCACAATAAACCAGAAAATATCATTGCTACCAATGGACGAAAACAATATGAAATTAATTAATTAATATTCAGCAATGAAGTACGGCTATTAGAATATCTCAATAAGAATACTAACCTAGTGGCGTAATTTGAAACTAAGAAAAAGGAGCACTTCCATGAGATTTGTATGCTGTTACATAGGATGTTACTGTTTCAATATTGTTTGAATATTTATTTTAAATATTTTCAAAGAAAATTTAACATAAATTTCATCTGTTTACTTTCATGCTTCTCGTAAGTAAAAATTAATTCTAATTATGTTGTATATTTCATATGAAATAGAATAGTAAATGTGTAATGATATTTATAGTTTATTGTGAAAAATGAAATTTACTCAAAAAATGTATACATTGTTGTGTACATGATTGTAGATCCACTGCAAAGAATAATCGAATAGCTAGATTCCACAAATCATACATGCAATAAAATTAACTACAAAGATAACCTAACTAGTTACTAAACTACGTATCTAAACTGAAAAACTAAAATTAATTGTGCTAACAAAATTAACACTGAACTATTATCTACCTAAATATTAACAAAAACTTAGATAATACTAAAAAGATAAGACGAAAACAAAGAAATATTATAGCCTGCAATAATACACTTACGGAAGTCAAACAAAAGTTCTCTTTTGTTCAATCTTTGATATATGGGTTTGAGCGCCATCTCTTATTGAGATATCCCAATAATTTATTTTATATTGCTTTAATGATAAATATAACGTATTAACATATTTTTGAAAATTATTATTTCGTTTTAAAAAATAAAATAAATTAAATATATCATCATCACACCTTCTACCCGTTACTGGGTGGTGGCACTCTTTTGTAGTAGATCTCTGTAAGTGATATATTTTGTTCGTGTAGTGCGATTACCAACCGTCAAATCACGGCTCCTGAAGATGTTAATTTTATGTACGATAAATAAAAATATTCTTTTAGTTCATGGTAATTTCGTTTTATAATGTTTTTCATTAAAAGTATGACGTGTGTCGCTTGTGTCGCCGATTCCACTGTAGTAAAATTTACTGATGCGGGAGTCGAGATAAATAGTTGTTCTCGACAATTTATTTCTAACTTGAATTTCAATAAATGAAAAATAACCAATTCTCTTCTTATCTTCCATTCTTGACATTACTTTGGAATAAATAAAAATCAATGTGTGTATAATTACGCCTTCTATCTATTACTGGATGTGGTACTCTGCTGTAGCATATTTCGGTAAGTGATATATTTAGATATTTACACACGTGAAGTACGATTTATCGGTCGTCAAATTACGCCCCACAAAGTAAAGATCATAATGGCGAGGGAACCTCAAGGATATTTTTGTTTGTAAAAATATTGAAAATAAAAGTAAACAACGTCCGTTTCTGCGTAACAAGGAATTTTTATTTTGAGATAAAACTTTAAAAAGATATATTTATTTCTCGTCTGAGCGGCATCACCAGAAAGTCACAACTGGTCGTAAATTGAATGTAATATAAAATATTTTTAATGAAAAGTCAGTATAACAATGCTTTCTATTTATCAAACCCAGTAGTATTCATAAATGACGTAATAAAATTAATAATTTATTTTCCACAGTAAGTTTTGAAAAATGTCAGGAGAGACATAAAACTTACAAATTACATCCTTTCAAAAAACCAACAGTCATCCAACAACAAAACATAAAAATCTCTGCATGTCGCCTTTTTGGCCCGGTTTCACTTTTGCCAAATTAATGTCTTCTCACTGTGGGTAGCACCCTGCATTCCCAGCGGGCGGAGCAGAAAGGGAGGAAGCAAATTCGCCAACGAACCGGTTCCTCGATGTTTCACACTTTATATCTTCTCCTCGCCACTGCTGATGGTGATGACAGTGGCGGAGATTTTGTTCAGTTTAGAGGCACTTCAGTAGGTAGTTTTAAAGATCATATCTTCCTCGTTGACGAACGATCCTAAATTATTTATTTAGGAAAAATTAGGTATATCTTTCTAGTTCATTATTGTTTATTAATATCGCGGATACAAAGTACATTATTTAGTTCATAGTGCCTGATTGGTTTGAATAGACCCGAGGGTATTAAAAGTAACGCTACTGTCAAAAACTGACGTTTCTTTTATTCAATGTTGGCAGGCAATCTATTATTTATGATTTAGGTTATTACAAAATATTACAGAATGATCAGAAATAAGTGTTTTAGTTGATATTAAAAAATAAAAAATAAATATATCATAACGCCTTTTACCCATTATTGGGTGTGGCACCCTGCCGAAGCAGATCTCGGTAAGTGATATATTAATTCGCGTGAAGTGCGGTTACCAGCCGTCAAATCACGGCCACCAAAGATGTTAGTGTGGGGGAGCCACAGGGGTAATTTTTAAATTGATGTATATGTTTGTCGGCTGTGGGGATCGAACCAGGGTTCTTAGGATCCGCAGGCCGACTCGATACCATTGAGCTACTACCCCATAAAAAACTACTTGAAATTGATAAGACTGATACATAAATTTATATCCTTTTTTTGACCGTGACATTTGAAAATTTAAATCTATAAAAATCGTTTCCCTTACACACATCTTTTTATTTATTAATATTACTTATAGGGTAGCGGCTCTGTTTTATATTTGTACTAAATGGGAGTTATCCTAACCCAGAACTAATAATTAAACGAACAAAAAACACTCTTATCAAATATTCAAATGTTTCAGTTCAAAGTTGTATAAACGCAAAAATAACCTGTACTATTTAAAAATTTAATATTCATTATGGTGCAATCGAATTGTAAAATAATTATTTAAAATCATATCATATTATACATAAAATATATGTTACCCACATTGAAATTTGGAACACTCTAGAATATCGAGGAATTAGCTTCATTTGAAATTAATTCATGTTTATGTAATTCACACAAATAACTTTTTTATATAATCAAATGGAAAAAATACATAAGTAAATACGCAAATAATATAATGATCATGCTTCCTGCTTCTTACAAATTTTCCATTGAAATATATCCGAACTACACCACTGGTCCCAGCAACCATAGCAATGTCAATGTCAAGGACAACCTAACCCGCAGGCTTCCTTCCTCTGCCCCTCCTCGTTTCAGAGGCGTACGTGATTTTTTTTTATGTTGTACACACAGGTGTAGTCCTATGGTTTTAAGTTGGAAGTTCTGGTTACGTTGTTTCGTTTCTAAGTGTAATATGAAACTGAGATGCAATCAGATAGGACGTGACAAGCAGTTTTTTGTTTTTTTTTTAAGTTGTAATCATGTTAAAATGTGGTTAAGTCTATTGTTGAAATGGAATATTGCTGTTTTTTGTTTTTGTTATCTAATATTTTTATTTTTATTACTTATTAAATTAAATATGGGATGGCTAGCTCAGTGGTATGAAGTCGGCCTGTGGATCCAGTAACCACACCCAGTAATGGGTAGAAGGCGTGATGATATATTTATTTATTTTATTAAATTAAATTTTGTCTAAATTTGACACTTATTATAGTGTACAACAGGAGTGTCAAATTGGCGGCCCTCAAAACAATTTCTTGCCTCGCAAAGCTTTCAGGAAATATACAGAAAACAACATATTAAAAATAAATTATAATAAAAAAATATTCATTATTTTTGAGTAGTCAATCATTAATAGGCAGATTCAAAAAAGGATTAAATTTTAAGTTATAGTTAGTGCTTCATACGTCACATTTGATTTTTTTTTTGTCGCCTTAGCACTTGATTCCATAATTATCAGTTATTTTTGAGAATTAAAAACGGCGTTTAAATTGGATATGAAAATAATTTTTGTTTACAATCAGTCTTTCTAGACTTCGTTTAATGACAGAAAGATGGCATTTATAGATTACATTTACTTTCAGACCCTTACATATAGAAGCGATCTGCAAACGTTTGCAGACCGCTTTTAAATAAAATAAATTTACAGTTTTTTCTTATATTTATTATTGTTATTCTTTATGTTGCTGATATGACAAAAACCTTTTGATGTTTTCATAAACTGATGGTGCGGTTCAATAATATAAATATTAGTAATAATTGAGAAAATTAGGAGTAATAAAGGTAACAAATA
Source organism: Pterostichus madidus (assembly GCA_911728475.2). Classification (NCBI taxonomy): domain Eukaryota; kingdom Metazoa; phylum Arthropoda; class Insecta; order Coleoptera; family Carabidae; genus Pterostichus; species Pterostichus madidus. Next base: position 10,628,408 of record OU452313.1, on the reverse strand, counting down.
AAATACTCCTCATTGATTGGGTTTGTATAATGGAAGTTTATAAACGTGCGAAGATTGACGACGTTTCGAGACTTATGTTTTGACTCATTTTCAAGTTAAAGAAACAAAATATTTAAATTTTAAATTAGATTAAATTAAATTAAATATTTTGTTTCCTTGACTTGAAAATGAGGCAAAACCTAAGTCTCGAAACGACGTCAATCTTCGCACGTTTATAAACTTTCATTAAACAAAGCCAAGTTATCTAATCAATTGAGGAGTTTTTTATTGTTTACCTTTACTACACCTAATTTTCTCATAAAAATTTACGGCTTAATAAACTAAATCTCCATTTTGAGATTTTACAAATTATAAGTAATAATTATTTATAAACTGGTTAAAATTATTATTCGATCGTAAACAAAATGTTGTATATATTTCTAGTTGAAAGTATCTTTGCAGACCTACTTTCAACCCTTGATATACAAATAACTATATAATGTCTTTATGTATTTGCTAATAATTTGTATCTTGAAGTAAACAGAATAAAAGAAATTTTGGTTATTAATTTTCTACTTTATCTACTCGTATATTCATTCCTTCTCTATCCTTCGATTCTACGAAATTTGTGCAGGTTTTTTAGTTTAAACATTTTTTACGACCCACTTGAGATAAACTTTTATGGAAAATGGCCCTCGGTTCAATTGAGTTTGACACTCTTGATGTAAGAAGTTATAAAATATAAAAATAACACAAAAGTTTCCAAGAACTAACTTTTATACGAGTATAATACCTATTATAAATATTTTATTAGCTCAAAGAGACGTACTTTAGTGATTGGTATAATATGTATATAATAGATATTTTCTTTTTATTGAAATCCTAAACAGACTCCCTAGATTACGAATAAACGAATATGATTTTGGTTTAGGTGGATATATAATTTTTTACGAGATAAATTCGAACTATAATAGTTCATATATTTGTAGATGTAAATTTTTGAGCAATAAAAATATTTTTTTGACAATAAATGGAGCTTTTTGTTGACAAATGACAGACTGTGAAGTATTACTTTTAAGCCTAGACTATAGAAAAATAACAAATTTGACATTTATGCAGCATACTGTTCCTTTCATTTCGGGTGGAATTAACATTTCTTCGTCTGTTATCAGAGCTGGGCAAGCTACTTAAAAAAGTAGCTAAACTACAACTACAGCTATTATTTAAAAAAGTAGCTGAGTTACAACTATAAGCTACATTTTGTAAAATATAGCTAAGCTACAGCTAAAAGCTTTCATTAAAGTAGATGTTAAATTTTAAAGCTACTTTTTTCAATTATTGTGAATTATTAAATTTGCCATTGTCATATTATCAGTTGACCAGTCTTTTGTTATAATGACTGTTAATAAATATAAAAAATCGCAAATGGACAAATGTACTGTTAATTTGTTATGCTATAATTCTTATTTATATCGAAATAAATTAACAGTCACATAAACAGTCAATGTTTAGTTCATCTAATATTTAATACAAAAGTAGGATAGGTTAAGAACAAGTGAAAAATAAAATATGTTCATAGATTTTACACTATATAATAACTTGTTCTCCTACAGTTATAGAAAACAATAAAGAAGGTACGATTCAAATACAAAACAAAAATTAATAGGTATTTCTTAATGAACAGTGGTAGCTTTAAGCTACAAAAAGTAGCTGTGGGCTACAAAAAGTAGCTTTATGCTACAAAAAGTAGCTTCAGTTGTTATAACAATATTTTTAAGCTAATAGAAAAAAACATAGTTCGCTACAAGCTACAGCTATATTTTTTCACATTTAGCTAAGCTACAGCTACAGCTACAGCTAAGGTAAACGTAGCTAAGCTACTGTCCAGCTCTGTCTGTTACCACTATATATTGTAAATTTAATTAATAAAATAGTGTTAGACAACATTCATAAATAATAAAATGACATTTATGAAATATATACTTAACAAATGCATTGCTATATGATGACAATGATGATGCCACAAACAAAACGATTTACTGCTTGCTGCTTCTGCTACTTTTTTGCGTTAAACAAATAACTATTATTTTCGCAATATCCAAATTATATTCTGCATAGATAACCGACCAGCTCAAAAAATTAATGCTTAAATTATCGATTTTTAATAGTAACTAAGTAGATACTTTTTGGTTAAAAAAAGGTTACAAACAAATACTGCTTTTAAATAAATTTCAAATGATTTATAAAAAAATTATGCTTTGTTCTGAAATAAATACATGTTTCTTTTGAAAATAAAATAAAATATATCATCACGCCTTCTACCCATTATTGGGTGTGGCACTCTGCAGAAACAGATCTCGGTAAGTAATATATTTTGCGCGTGAAGTGTGGTTACCAGACGTCAAATCACGACCCCCAAAGATGTTAGTTGTGGGGGAGCCACAAGGGTAATTTTAAAGTGGTGAAAATGTTTGTCGGCTGTGGAAAATGAATCAGGATTCCCAGGATCCACAAGCCGACTCGATACCACTGAGCCACCTGCCCCATTGTTAAATGAGCAACATAAGCTGTATTCCCTTTGCCATTTGGATCAGATCTAGTTTACATTTACTGAACCAGATAATAATAATAATAATATATCATCACGCCTTCTACCCATTACTGGGTGTGGCACTCTGCTGAAGCAGATCTCGGTAAGTGATATATTTTGCGCGTGAAGTGCGGTTACCAGTCGTCAAATCACGGCCTCCAAACATGTTAGTGGTGGAGGAGCCATAGGGATAGCTTTTTCAAATTATGAAAATTTGTCGCCTGTGGGAATCGAACCAGGGACCTCAGGATCCACAGGCCGACTTCATACCACTGAGCTAGCCATCCCATCATTTATTTATTTCGTTGGATTACTTCGCTGACTTTATTTCCCGTACTAGAATTACTGATTCTAATTTACTTTAAAGTAATTCATTCAAATAAGTGCGTTAGTTTGCTTAATTCAGTTCATTTAGTCATGTGTCAAATTTATCTGAACTGATTTAAGTGAACCAGTTGACAAATGGAATATAGCTATATTTTAATATGACAAAATTCTTGATGAAGTAGCTGCAAAACTATTTTCGTATGACAAAAAGTTACTTTTTTCCATCTCACACCGCGCTGTACGCCATATTAGTGTTTCATAGACATAATTGATAAACTATGTATTTCCAAATATTACACAATGTACAGACATTACCTACATCAAACATCAAACCATTTCCGTCCATTATTATTAATAATCAAACATCTAAAACCATCGTTCAATTACAAAATCATAACAATCCTGTTCTACGAAGCTCATTTACTCTACTCTACATCTTTAACAACCGGTTTGCCCACCAACCAGTTTGCAGTACAGTAGCACCGGCGATCCTAACGCCATCTATAATTCATGAACGGAATGAGGTTCGGCACACGTACAAGTGACTCGCCTCTAGCTATAGCTTCGCCCATGACAAGTTGTATACAAGACTTGTTTTATTAGATGCGGATAGACTTGTTGGCTCAGGTAGAACGCGTAGGATTGGACATGATTTGAATTTGTTGAAGAAGCGATTTGTTTCTGGTTTTGTTTTATTTGCAGTGGTGTTTTGGTTAATTTCTGATTTCATTATTTTATTGGTTGGCTTGGGACATTAATTTGATTTGTTGATAAGGTAAGACAAGATGATATTTTTTGCTAGATTCATGTCGTCATGCGGATTAATCTTATGAATATTTATATAAGAAAATAGCTTTGTTTTTTGTGCTGATGTTTGATGCAAGATTTGTTGCTGTGTAAATGAGGAAAAGACTTATATTTATTACTTGTTAGCAGGAACATGTAAAAAAATAAGTACATTATATTTCATCTTTTAATATGACGACGCTAGGTTCTCATTATTTGCATTATTTATAAATATTATCTATTACATAAAGGAAATAATTAAAATATTAATTACAAGAGGATGGTAGTGTATGTAACACGGAAAATATGTTAACTATACTCTGTCTCACGTAAGAACGCAGCATTGTAAGATGCAGATAAACCGACAGAAAGTAAATCCTCGGGCGGTTTGATGCTTTGATCAAGTGGAGATTGCTTATGTTCGTATTTCATTTGCAACATAAACAAATCTAAGATAACTTCTATAATAGGTATCTAATATTAAAAAACGGTAATCTAATTTAGTACTTATTTTTCGGGTTTTAAATGATGAAAAACAATAGAATATATGTTTACAAATGACACTTCAAAGAAATGAAATCAACATTTTTCTGTATTCTATTCGCTACCTAGATTACGCATTATCATTGATCAAATTTGATTATTGCCTATACTCTATGCCAGTTAAGAATGGAGTAGTTGGCACTGTGTACGCGATCAGTTTTACATGTTCAGGTTTATCATCCATAATAAAGTAATTTGTTAAACGATGAAGTGTAATTATTTTTCTGAAACCGGAAAGAAAGTGTCTATTTTCCTGACCAATTTTACTATGGAAAGTATATTTTTCTCAAAACTGTCAAGTAAAGTTCGTATCCAAGGTTACAACGAAAATAACAGTCTGATAAAGTACAAAACAATCTGGTAAATCTTTACCTGATCGTTTTGTGTTTTATCTGACTGTTTTTTTTTTTGTTGTAACCTTGGATATGTAGTCTGCTGTCAATCCAATTCATATAAAAAATGTTTGTCTGTCAAAATAAATGAAGGTAAAATATAAAGAAATTATTTTGACAGATAAAATGTCAAATATTTGTTTAATTTTGTTTCAATTTCATGCCTATCGATAGTTTTGAGACAATTTTCGTTATTTTCAGATCTAATTTGTTTTCCTTACTCGTAAACTTGCAAAACTAATTTTGTTTATTTTAATGTTTTACTTGTTAAATCCCTTGTTCACCTGTACCAAGCACCACCCGGTATGTTCTGTAACATAATATTTTATAAAATAGGAGCCCTATACTAATTCAAATATCAAGTTCAAGTGAGGGTAGTACTAGCGTGAAAAAAAAAATTTGCAGTTCCGAATGAAATTTGACGCACGTAAACATTGGTTAGTCATACGCATCCTGTTAAAATATGAAACACATTAATCGTCTGTGAACAAATATATTCGCTTGTAAAGTTGAGTTCTTGTACACGGGTCTTATGGTGATGACCACTCAGAATCGCACATATTTGGTTAGTGTACCTCTAAAATTTTGCAGGTTCATTTGAAAAACTAGTGTGATGTTCTAGAACTATCCATGTATATTGTATCAGAAGGAGAAAGTTTTTTATCGTTTAGTAATGGATATATAGCCATGCAAAGCCTTGTTTTTAACGAAAAATTAAGAATCCCAATTTATAATGGCAACACCACATGGTGGTATGGTATTTGAAAATTCACTAGATCAACAATCTGTTAACAATTCATGATATTCAAATCATAATAGGTATAAAACACTTATTTTATTCTATTTTTTTGAGCGTCAGTTTCGCCACTCGACAACCGATGGCACCACCGTCACACTAGTACTACTTTAATATGTTTACTTGATATCTTTCTAGCTACTTTTTTTTAATATAATGAGATATCAAGATAAAAATGGCATATCAACTCGAAAATTTGAATGAAAATAGGACTCCAGGCAAAAGTTAATTCTTCTTCTCAACCAAGAAAGTAGCAGAGAAACATAACCATCACCTTCGTAAACAATTCTGTCGCTCCCAGGGACAACAATTTACCATACTATAAATCCGCTATTGTAAGCACTAAGCAGTTTCAGTGCTTATGCTGCTAGAACTGTATTAGCAGCACTAACACTAAACTATCACTGGTAACCGTAACTTGCCATACTGGATCGAATTTATGCATAATGCATTATTATAAGCCACAGCGCTCGATTTAGTCCATTAGTTAATTATAGTGTACTGCTATGATGCCGGTGTACACTGCTCAATGTATGGTGTTTGATTTCACTTCATGGCTATTGTGATTATAACAAAGTGTAATGGATATGATTTTATGCAGGCCTGTATTCAGATGAAACTTAAAAGTGGACATTACGTTAGGGTTAGTGCTGGTCAATGCGCAATATTAAAATAGTTATATACTCGTAGTATGATACAAATTTATTTTTAGTGATGAATTGTTTTGATCAATATTTTGATACATTTTAAAATAAAATAAATACGAGCCCTGTCTCACATCAGTTGACCCGAATCTTATTTTTTCGTTTGATGTTTTATTTTGCAGTTTTATTTCTCGTGTAGTATGCAAGAGAATTAAATTAAATTATAATGAAACATATGCTAGTATGTTGTTAATATACACAGATTAAATTTTAAGTCAATCGATACATACATCTAGAAATGACAGCCATTGAACGAGAGAGTAAACATTTCTGTATTAACTAAAACTTTTTCGTTTTATTCAAAAGCTGTAGAATAATAAAGTTTGTTTTAAATAATGAGTAATTTTTATTTCATTCTTCAAGCTTCCTATAAGATAAAAATCATGATAGTCCATTTGTAGGTAGAATTAGTTATTTTGCTAGTTATACTGCTATACATTTTGTGTCTAAGGTATATTTAATGTTAAATTTAGGTAAATATGTTGGAAATGAATTGTAGAATTTAATAAATGTCAGATACATGCGGTTTTAGTATTATTTAAATTTTAAATAAAATATAAGATTCGGGTAAACTGACATGAGACAGGGCTCGTATTTCTTCTACCGATTACTAAATGTGGCACTCTGCCGTAGCAGATCTGGGTAAGGGATATATTTTGCGCGTGAAGTGCGGTTACCAGTCGTCAAATCACGCCCCCCAAAAATGTTAGTAGTAATTGGTGAAAATGTTTGTCGGCTGTGGGGATCGTACCAGGGTTTCTAGAATTCACAGGCCGACTCGATACCACTGAGCCTACTCCATTTTTAAACATTTTAAATAAATATATCATCACGCCTTTTACCCATTACTGGGTGTGGCACACTGCCGTAGCAGATCTGGGTAAGGGATATATTTTGCGCGTGAAGTGCGATTACCAGTCGTCAAATCACGGCTCCCAAGAATGTTAGTGTAGGGGGAGCCACAGGGATAGTTTTTAATTTGTGGGAATCAAACTCGAGTCCTCAAATCCATAAGCCGACTCGATACCACTGAGCCAACCCCATAAACATTTTAATAAATTATATACCAAGAAAATAAGGCGTGGCGAGTGTTGGATTTGTTTGTCTTGTCTCATTTTACGATATAACTATACTATTTATGGAGTAGGTGGCACAGTGGTTATCGTGTCGGCCTGTGGATCCTGAGAACCCTGGTTCGATTCTCACTGGCGACAAACATTTTCACCACATTAATACTACTCCTGTGGCTCCCCCTCCACTAACATCTTTGGGGGCCGTGATTTGACAGCTGGTAACTGCACTTCACGCGCAAAAATATATCACTTACCGAGATCTGCTTCATCAGAGTGCCACACCCAGTAATGGGTAGAAGGCGTGATGATATATTTAATTATTTATTTTATTTATTTATGTATAAATACTGCTATATCGCGTATACAAAGAGAATTTAGTGCAACTGTTTTTGCCAAAAACAGTAGTATAAAATTCAATATTGTGCATCTGTTTTTGGGGATATTTATTTGAGAAGTTGTCAAGTAAAAATATCTAACATAATTCTATCAGTTTGATATTGCTCAGCTCAAGTAAAATGATTGCATTTTTGTTATAACAAAATAATAACATCAAACTACAAAACTTCTAAAAATGAAGGATATTTAGTTTCGTAAAATAAAGAGATAATTATGAATTTTTGACCCTAACCTAAGTTCAATAAATATCAAAATAAATTACATTTCAAAATTGATTGAATTTGTCAATGTTACCACTTTGCAGTTTTATTATTATTTTAATAAAAATTTGGAAATAATAGTAATTTATTGTACTAATGTGGAATATGGTGAACGCAACTCTCGAACATAGGGATTTAACATGTAAAATTACAATTTTGTAATTTCCTGCTTCCCTAATTATTTTAAGCAAAAAAGCTTCGAATAGAAGTTTTAGGGCATAAAATTCTGCATCTAAACCAATAAAATTTACTTTGCTTGCTTCGTAACGGCACAAATTAGATCTGAAAATGACAAAAATAGCCTCAAAACTATCGATAGCCAAGGAATTGAAACAAAATTAAACAAATGTTTGACGTATAATCTGTCAAATAATGTCTTTATTTATTATGTCATTTATTTTGACAGATAAAACAACAAACATTTGTTTAATTTTGTTTTAGTTCCATGGCTATCAATAGTTTTCAGGCTATTTTCGTTATTTTCAGATCAAATTTGTGCCGTTACGATGCATTCAAAATTAATTTTGTTTATTGACTTAGATGCAGAATTTTATGCCCTAAAACTTTTATGCTTAAAATAATTAGGGAAGCAGGAAATTACAAAATTGTGATTTTACATGTTAAATCCCTATGTTCGAGAGTTGCGTTCATCACCCTGTATGTCTGTCACGAAAGAAAAAGTTTATTTACTATGCCCAAAGGGCAAGTTTTTACTTATCTTGCAGGATTAGTATGCATTCCACACAAGTTCAATAAAATATGTTATCCAATCTTACTCTTAAAACGTCTTAAATCGTTTTTATATGTTCATTTATTGTTTGACACTGGCAAAACATTTGATAATATTAACAAAACATAGAAATCACATAGTTGTCATGAAATGGATGTTATGGTATCGTGCTGAGTGCTGAGTTCGAATAACTATAGTAACAGACTTATTATAGGCGTATTCCATTTGCCACTTGGATCAGATCTAACTCACATTTACTGAACCAAATCATTGATTTATTTCGCTGCATTACTTCGCTGACTTTATTTCCACTACTAGAATTACAGATTCTAATTTACTTTGAAGTAATTCACCCCAATAAGTTCATCAGTTTGCTTAATTCAGTTCATTTAGTCATGTGTCGAATTTATCTGAACTGATTTAAGTGAACCAAGTGACAAATGGAATACAGCTTATGAGGCGGTGTTGAATAAAAATAAATTAATACAATATAGGAAAAATAGTATGAAAAACACGAGTTACAATGACTTTTTTCAATATACTACTCGTATTGTAACAATACTAAGTTATGCTGTCGGTAATGTTCTACTTTCATATAGAAAATATTGTATTATTGAACTAGTGAACAAAACATAATAAATATTTTCTATATATTTTATTTAATAATTGTTTTTAAATAAATGTTAACATTTTTGACGTATATAAACATAATTTTTGTACGTCTCTGTGCACACAAACAATGTTATTTTTTGTGTCTTATTTATAAATCAGTGAGTAGAAAATGAATTAGCATTTACTTTTATATAATTTTTTTTTATTACATACCTATTCTTTTCTGTTCATACATATGTAAATTTTTTGTTACTGAGATGATATAATCAAGAAAATATGATAATAACTTTTCATTTAATACAAATGATATAACATATCTAACTAACTGCTGTCATACTTATATTTATACAATGTTGAGTTAATATTCTCATAAAATATTAATAGATAATCAACATGACAATACATTTTTTTTGTATTGAAATCACGTGCAAAGCAAAACTGCGTTATAATCTATAACTGTTAAATGCATGAACTACTTTAAACAAATACATAGACAAGTAGACTGTTATAAAGCACAGAAAATTTTTATATATTTTTCCTACAACTGTGCGATTTCTTTGTTATTACGTAACTATTTTTGCCTTGGTTACGTGTGGAAAGTAAATAAATGCAGACCAAGTGCGTTTCTGCAAGCAAAGAAACACTAGTGCGGAAAGTGTTTCATTACGCAACTATCAAAAGTAAGTTGTGTGGAGAGCGATTTAAATTTCGCGCCAAGCGCGTAATTCATATTTTGGCCACAGACGCTTATGGAAGAAGAAGATACGGTGAGCCAGCGCATATGCAGTGGTATATTTTGACGTTTATAAACATAATCTTAAATTGCAGTATATCTAATCTGTACACAACTAATAAAAAGAACCGAACAAAGTAAAATATATCGATAGTTGGTTTTATTTTAAGAGTAAGTGAAATACATAATATTTATTGTTTGTGTATATTATTAACACAGTTGTTACAGTTGCTTATATTGACATAATGTAAAGTGGAAACTTTTGTACTATCTAAAGAAACATTGATTTCTTCCGTACCTATTCATATTATTAACAGTAATATTATTGACAAAAATTTCGGAGGCTTTAGAAGTACTAGCAGCAGGTTGATTGTCATTGTCGGAAATAGATGCAACATAGCATGATCAATTATCTTTGAAGGTGTTTGTGATAAAGAAGAGTCACTCACTGTACTATTCCAATGTAGACGATTTTGAAGAAATTATCTTGAAGTTAGTGAAATATTTTAAATAACGTAGAACAATGTGCAAGCAATCAACAAACAAACAATAGCAACGCTGTAAAACATCGTTCTCGTGTAATATCATTAAAATTTTGTTGTTTATAATTTATGTTTATTGTAATTCTGCAAATGGCATTATAAGAAGCTACATTACTTTTTAAAAGTATGAAATATTGAATAACTACAGATGAGGAAAAATTGCAAATGATTTTTTAACTTTTAATTTTTAAAATGAAATATGTTGTACAAAATTTAATAAAAATTATAAACTTTCGTTATACAGACAGGTGTGGTTCATTTAAGAGCATGCGTAAACGCTTACTTCATGATCGGATAAAAGGTTAAAATTTTGCTTCTGACAGCAGTAAATATTGATTATGTGATTAATAACCAAAAATATAATTGCGGCTAAATTGATGAGAGTGCATGAGATTGTAAGTACCTTATCCTGATCTCTACATTGAAATAATTACTTGTGTGATTGATCAAAATAAAATATTAGAAAGTTGTCAGATATTTTGAGGTTATAATCATGATAGAAACATAAAGCTGATGTCACATCTATATTATTCTACACGATATAACAATCGGGATATATGCAAATATAAAACCCTCGTTGTTTCCATCGAATAAAATCGTATTCAATATTAATGTCTTTACGATTTATTTCTGTATGAGAATTAAAAAATCCATGCTTACCGGATTAGTTTCAAAGAAATTGGCGATGAAAGTTGGATATTCTATGATTTTCAATGAAACTGTCAGAAATGCTTGGCAACGTTGCACGGGTAGACAGAGATGGTCGCACGAATGACAAAGCAAGAACTATGAAAGTTATTATTTCGATCAGTAAAATATATTAATTTTAGTACAAAAAAAAATATTACAGCACTTTATATTTATTTGTTGTTTCAGTTGATAATAATTGCTTTGGTGCATTTTTCTCATTTTTCTTATGAACAGTCAACAGGATGTATCGATAATACAGTTACGTTTCGTACCGACTGGTAATATCATGCTGCTTGTGGTTCTGGCCTTGTTTTCATAGATTCTGCTGTGTAAAATCTTACACTGCTATTGGTTGGCATGAAACATTCACTTCCAAAATGTTGTTATGTTACTGAATTTCATAAACTAGTTAAATAGTTTTATTTAATGTATTCAATGTTATTGTTAATTATACGATATTTGCAGCGAAATGTTAATTCGTTAATAACCTATACCATACAAAAATGTAATAATTATTTTTATAAACTTTTTAGGTTACCTATACTTTTGTATGAGACTGCAATGATAGAACCACCTTAAGTTCCGCATTTTTGTGTGTAGATATAATATCAGATTTATTATTTGCTACTGTGTGCAATAGGAATTTAATCTCAATTACAGTACATATTAAGGTTGAATATTAAATGGTCGGTTTCACGAAATCACGACCACCTTTTATTTAATACGAAATGTAAAAGTTCTAAACTATCTATAGCTAAGAATTTGGGACAATATTGATTAAATAATGTAATTTTTTTGTTGCAGAATCTGGTAGCGCTAGAAGGGCGATGCCCGTCAGTCTTCTCTCACGTATGGGTCCAGGATCCGAACAAGCAAGTCTGGTCCAAAGGATTCCTTCTACTACGGGACAAGAAGCTCTACCTGTCATACAAAGTTGCTGTCGTTGCGAAATTCCTGCGTTCCGGAAAACAGCGAGACTCGACCTATTACCCGGTAAGTCGTTTGTAAACTTATTTTATTTTTTATTTGCTGTCGTACTTGAGAAGCACCACAAAACATTCTAGAAAAGAAAGAGTTCTTTCTTCTGCGTTCACAAAATTCAATTTTATGTTTAGACGAATAATATTAAACACAGTCATAATTGAAAGAAAATGGTGAATTGCAAAACTGTTTGAAATGAAACGTGATGTTTGAAGTTTAACAAAACTGCAAGTAATAGTTATTTTTCGGCACGTGTTATAAACAACATTTTTCCTACAACTGTGCGATTTAGTAAATTACTAAAATATTATCCAAATTTATAAAATTTTAATGATATTACACAAGAACGATGTTTTACGGCGTTGCTATGGTTCGTTTGTTGATCGCTTGCACATTGTTCTTTATTATTTAAAAATATTTTACTAACGTCAAGATAATTTCTTCAAAATCGTCTAGATTGGAATAGTACAGTGAGTGATTCTTCTTTATCATAAATACCTCCAAAGATAATTGAAGCTCCGGATCATGCTATGTTGCATCTATTTTCGACAATGACAATCAACCTGCTGCTGGTACTTCTAAAGCCTCCGAAATTGTTGTCAATAATATTACTGTTAATAATTTGAACAGGTACGGAAGAAATCAATGTTTCTTTAGACAATACAAAAGTTTCCACTTCACATTATATCAATATAAGCAACTGTAACAACTATGTTAATAATATACACAAACAATAAATATGACGTATTTCACTTACTCTTTAAATAAAACCATTTATCGATATATTTTACTTTGTTCGATTCTTTTTATTAGCTGTCTACAGATTAGATATACTGCAAATTAAGGTTACGTTTATAAACGTCAAAATATACTACTGCATATTTACCAGCACTGGTTCACCGTATCTTCTACTTCCATAAGCGTCTGTGGCCAAAATATGAACTCCACGCTCGGCGCGAAATTTAAATCGCTGTCAAAACAATTTTCTTTTGATAGTTACGGAATGAAGCACTTTCCGCACTAGTGTTTCTTTGCTTTCGGAATCGCACTTGGTCTGCATTCATCTACTTTCCATACGTAACCAAGGCAATTATAGTTACGTATGGAAAGTAGACAAATGCAGACCAAGTGCGGTTCTGTAAGCAAAGAAACACTAATGCCGAAAATAATCTGTACTTTACACAATTGTCAAAAGAAAATATAAGTGAGAGCGATTTAAATTTCACGCCAAGCACGGAATTTTATATTTTAGGCACATACGCTTATGGAAGAAGAAGAAATATGCAGTGATATATTTTGACGTTTACAAACATAACCTTAAACTGCAGTATGTCTAATCTGTACTCATCACATTGAGCAGACAAGAACTCAAGTATATCATTATTGAATATGATAATTAATAAAAATAACCAAATAAAGTAAAATATATCGATAAATGGTTTTATTTAAAGAGTAAGTGAAATACATAATATTTATTGTTTGTGTATATTAATAACACGTTGTTACAGTTGCTTATATTGACATAATTTGAAGTGAAAACTGTTATACTATCTAAAGAAACATTAATTTCTTCCGTACCTGTTCATATTATTAACAGTAATATTATTTACAACAATTTCGGAGGTTTTAGAAGTATCAGCAGCAGATTGATTGTCATTGTCGAAAATAGATTCAACATAACTTGATCTGAGGCTTCAATTATCTTTGGAGGTGTATATGATAAAGAAGAATCACTCAGTGTAGTATTCCAATTTAAACGATTTTGAAGAAATTTACTTGAAATTAGTGAAATATTTTTAAATAACATAGAACAATGTGCAAGCAAACAAACAAATCATAGTAACGCCGTAAAACATCGTTCTCGTGTAATATCATTAAAATTTTATAAATTCTGATAATATTTTAGTGATTTTCTAAATCGCACAGTTGTAGAAAAAATGTTGTTTATAACACGTGCCGAAAAAGGTTAAGTGCTCATGCAGATTTCCGCACGAGGCTTGCCAACAACTTTCTTATTTTAAATGGGAATATATTTTTTTTTTAGGTTATTCGCTAGGATATATTTTTCTGAATTCAATAATATAAACATATCATATTCTAATATAACAAAATAACTGAGAAAAATGCATGGTAAATTTATGTGTACGAGTATTTTATTTATATCTTTCTGAAACAAGAGTGCTTTGGATAGAAAATAATTGAATATATTGTTCTGTATAACATTTATTAATTTATATGTATAATATTTATTGATTTTAATATTATGGTAGTTACATCATTGTTTGATTTGTTTATTTTTCAATTATTTTCTACCCATTGTTTTAAAAATATTTGCAGGAATATGATTCTCAGTTTGATTTTTTCGATGGACAATTTTTTTCGAGATCGTGATTTCATAATTGCTAACCTTATTTTATGCCCAAAAATATATCGCTTCGAAATAGAAACAAATTTTTTTTTTTGCGAAATTGAGTCGTTATGTACTATTTTTCAGTGTTAAATGTAAATTTTGATCGAAGTGCGTGCGATAAAACATTTCATTGCAAATGTCTTGCATTGCACGAGTGAGGAGCTTGCAGCACGAGTCGTGGGCGAGTATCGCAACAATCTCACTCGTGCAGTAAGGTGACACTTTTAACTCTAGTTACATAAATAACTATTAATTATTGAAATGTTTCAAATAAATCCAATTAGTTAAAAGCTCATATGCGAATGCTGATATGCATAAAATGAAACTATAAATTATTTTAAATCCGTCATTTAAAATTTAAATTACATGATTTTAATTGATTGAATTGAACAGTTGTTTAAGTTTTGAAAGGTTCGTTCAATAAAATGTTACATTCAATAAAATTTATTGAGCCATAAAGCTGTTGAAAAATAATAAAAGCTTTTCTGATTTTATAGTGAACATAAATTTTATATTATTTACATATTTCGTTGCTATATTATTTCTAGTTTTACTGTAATATTTAAATTACGCAGAAATTACTTTATATGTTTACAAAATAATAAAAACTGGAGGAAATTAAAACTAAATAATTAATTAAATACATTTTCCTACAACTGTGCGATTTCTTTGTTATTACGTAACTATTATTGCCGTGGTTACAAGGAACCCGAAAGGAGACAAATTTAGACCAAGTGCGTTTCTGTAACCGAAGAAACACTAGTGCTTATGGAAGAAGAAGATGCGATGAACCAGCGCTAGCGCTAGTAAATATGCAGTAGTATATTTTAACGTTTATAAACATAACCTTAAATTGCAGTATAAATGGTTTTATTTTAAGAGTAAGTGAAATACATAATATTTATTTTTTATGGTTTCTTTGGCAGACCTACTAGTTAGGTTATATGCCGCCATTACGCCCTGATCTGCGTTTTAGTTGTTATTGATCAACAGCAACGTGAGTTTCTCTGGACGGTCACCCATCCAAGTACTACCCGCGCGCGACGTTACTTAACTCGCGTTATCGCTTAGATCAGTTCCAACGAGTGCAGCCATGGCCATTGACAACATAATATTTATTAACACAATTGTTACAGTTGCTTATATTGACATAATGTGAAGTGGATACTTTTGTACTGTCTAAAGTAACATTGATTCCTTCCGTACCTGTTCATATTATTAACAGTAATATTATTGACAACAATTTCGGAGGTTTTAGAAGTACGAGCAGCAGGTTGATTGTCATTGTCGAAAATAGAACCAACATAGCATGATCTGGGGCTTCAATTATCTTTGGAGGTGTTTATGACAAAGAAGAATCACTCACTGTAGTATTCCAGTTTAGACGATTTTGAAGAAATTATCTTAAAAATAGTGAAATATTTTTAAATAACGTAGAACAATGTGCAAGCAATCAACAAACTAACCATAGCAACGCCGTAAAACATCGTTCTCGTGTAATATTAAAATTTTATAAATTTTGATAATATTTTAGTGATATTCTAAATCGCACAGTTGTAGGAAAATTTTTGTTTATAACACGTGCCGAAAAAGGTTACATGCTCGTGCAGATTTCCGCACTCGGCAAATACTGCACTTGCACGTAACAAACCTTTTTTGGCACTTGTTATAAAAATAACTATTCATTGCGCTACATAAAATATTTGTGTTGGTTACTAGCAAATATTTCTGGGTAATATATTCCTACAAATTTTCCAAACCAAAGAAAAATTTGAAATCATTTCAATTTATTCCTCATCACGAGTTTCTAATTTTCGCTCGCTTTAAAACCCGAATATAATCTTTCTCTCGAATGATAGGTGTGTTTTCATATTTTCTTTTGCTCTTTTCCTTTCCGCGTCTTCCTGCTTCTGTTAAATGAAAATCCATTGACGCGAGCACTCCGGGAGATTACCGGAAGTATCTACAACGTTTTCCCTTTCCTCTAAGTCTGCGCTTCTCCGGAAACAGATTGAATAAAGATGGCGGTTGGTGAAACTTATCGCCCGTAGTATGAAGTATGAAATTATTTGAAGAGATTTGATCGTTTTAGTCCGTAAGTGATTGAAAAAGAATTATTGTCAGAGGATTTTTAAATAGATATATAGGTACATACCTACACGTATGTGAAAATAAATTTGAGATGAACAAATTTAATCAGTGAAGTACCTACACGTAATATTATATTGAACTGGTTAGCGTTAGCGATAGAAAAATTCTTGCGATTCAGTTAATAAAATAAATAAATAAATATATCATCACGCCCTTTTAGGGATGTTGCGATACCTCTAAAATATCGATACCATTATCGAAAGAGTATTCAAAAGTAAAGTATCGATATTGGTATCGGGTTCGGTATCAAATGAAAGTATCGATACTAGTATTGGTATCGAATGATTATTTTAATAAAATCTTGTAATTTTCTAAATACATTAGGTTTTTATATGAAATGTTGAATATAGGTAACAAATTTCCATTTCTTATTCAATTGTATGATTTTTACCAGTCTTTCAACAGTTTGGCTACTAATTATTGGTTTGACATTACATAAAAGTAAAAAAATACAGAAATAAACTTTTATTATACAAAAAAATCTGTTTTTCAACAGTATTATAATATTAAAATAATACCTACTATTTGTTATAATGTTTATCTACTATCTTTATTTATCTCTTACTGTGTCATTCTACTAGTTCTACTGTTCGTCGAACACATGGCCATGTTTTATTAAAATAAAAAATAAATACCAGCATAATATGAACTTTTCATGAATTTATTGCAAAATGACATTAGATTAAAATAGTTTGCGATACTTTAGTATCGAAATAAAAGAAGTACTGATATGGGTAAAACATCGAAAGCAAAGTATCGAATACCAAAATAACCGGTATCGAAACGAAAGAATCGATACCGGTATCATATCAGTAGTATCACAACATCCCAACGCCCTTTACCCATTACTGGGTGTGGCACTCTGCCAAAGCAGATCTCGGTAAGTGATATATTTATGCGCATGAAGTGCAGTTACCAGCCGTCAAATCATGGCCTCCATAGATGTTAGTGGTGGAGGAGCCACAGGGGTAATTTTAAATTGGTAAAAAAGTTTTGTCGGCTGTGGGGATCGAACCAGGGTTCTCAGGATCCACAGACCGACTCGATACCACTACCCCATAAATAATGATAATAATATAGATTTCATTTCATATTTTGTTCAGTGTTTCATAAAGCAGGTAACTGATTTTTAATATTATTTATAAATTTGTTTCAAATTAAAACAAATTTAGATATGAATGAAACACTTGTTTCAACTCAAATTAAAATAAATTTGTTTTGTGAATTTGAAAGAGAGTTAAAAATTAAATGGTTTTATGGTATTAGTGGTATCCGCTTTATAAATTTGCGTGGTAACGTTTAGTTCAAACGAAAAATATCGAATTGACAACAATATTTATTAAAAGATAAACGAAAATTCCTATATCCAAATTATGACATTCAGTTTAAATTTGACTATTTGTGTTAGGATAAAATAAGTAGTCTTACGAGTAGAAGTAAATGTTTCACTTGTACATGCATACATGCATACATATCACGCTATCTCCCATTAAATGCAGTTGCACGAATCCTAAAATCATGTATAAAATATTCATTCATCATATAATCAGACGTCGACAAGCATTTTCTTCCTCGTTTCAACAATATTTGTAGTTCTCTCCATACAAGTTCATTTATTCATCACACTCGGAATCATTCATCACGCAACGAACCTTCAATCACATCCATATAATCACTCCTATACACTTGCATTAATCTTTCTTTCGACGTACTTTTCACATGCTCAAACATCTCAAATTACTCACATTCACTCCTGTAACAACGTATCTATAAATAATAGAAAGGAAGAGAGAGACTTCATGCGTTTGAATTCTATACAATGCGGTCATTTCACAGTTTCTGTTTTAGTTTTTTCTTGAAAGAATGTACATAATTGCATATGTAAGAAAATATTTTATTTTCGAGATTTTTCTAAAACAGCTTTAAATTACAAATATTCCTCGATCTACGTCAGCGCTACGTTGTTTATTCTCAGCCAATAACAGAAATGTCACTCTGACGAGAAAATTAAAACTATGTTTGTTTTTGACGCAAATCAAAAACTTATTTTTATTTGTACGAATTATTTGTACATCTAGGTACAGTGTAGTATTTAACAACCATTTTACCTAAAGTTGATGTTAGTTATTTATTTTATATTTGTAAATACCTTGACACCAAAATTTCAGTTTAGAACGCTTGCGTTTGACGTTTAAGCGTTTGACGTTTCAAGCACAGCACTTTTGAATGTATGAGTGAAAATATCGTTGCATGTGTATAAATAAATGATGTCACGAATTTGCAGCTACGAAAGTTTATTACCAAAATTTTGAATAAATTTTTCATATTTTCTTTATTGTAATTTTAAAAAATAGGACCAATTGTATTAATACAAAAAAAATACACACATTTCATTATTTGAAATGACACGATTGCAGTTAGTGTTTTACTTCTAATAGGATATGCTAATATGACATACTTTAATTTAGTTATTTATTATACAAGTGTTTTATTAGATATATAAAATACACAAGAAAAGTTTAAACACGAGACCAAAGGTAGAGTTTTTAATTTTTCTTAAGTGTTTTATATACGAATAAAACAAAGTGTAATACAAAATTGTATCCACAACTCATAATTATAGGTATCGAAAAAGATTGGTCGTAATGTTAAACATTGATTCAGTTATATAAGCTGTATTCCATTTGCCACTTGGTTCACTTAAATCAGTTCAGATAAATTAGACAACATGACTAAATGAATTAAATTAAGCAAATTTAGACATTTATTGGAGTGAATTACTTCGAAGTAAATTAGAATAAGTGTTTCTAGTACTGAAAATAAAGTCAACGAAGTAATCCAGGGAAATAAATAAGTGATCTGGATCAATAAATGTAAGTTAGATCTGATCCAACTGGCAAATGGAATACACCTATATACGTAGTTTCTCAAAATACGGTAGATCATGAAGTGGTTGCTAAGTAACAATTTTTTTATAGTGTTTTATGCTACATTCACAAATCGAAATTAGTTTTTGTTTTGTTTTCCATTTTTGTTTTAATAACCTTGTAGACATGTTATCTTATGCAGCAATTCACAAATCAGTATTTAGTTTTGATTTTAACACAAAAGTTTGCAAACTCCAAACTTATGTTTTAGTTTTACTTTTTATACTTAGGAATAGACCAATAGGACGAAACGTAGAATGATGTAGTGATATATACTTGTCTCTTTCTATCATCCTTCGCATTGACGATAACCTAAGTTTGTTTTTATTCGAGTGTCAAAATAAATGAAAATAAATTAATACCTACTTTCTTATTAAAATAATATTTACCTTGCTCTTCCAAAAAATACTAAAGTAAACAAACAACATATGACAGCACGTGTAACTTCTGACACATCTGACAGTTACATTTACTGTATTACCGATCTTTTGAGTACAGCCGATCTTCTAAAATTTATGATAGATGTACTACTAACTAAAATCGACAAAAGCAAAACTATTTGGGAATGGTACCTAAAAACACACTAAAACATAAAGCATAAAACAAAAACTAATTTCGATTTGTGAATGTAGCTTTATGGAATATAAAAAACTAGTGTTTTTTGAGCCATATAATTCAAATGAAATCAGTGTAATTATGTCTTATGAGTTGTGGATAAATATTATTTTTGTGTGACCTGAAAATAGCTACAAATCTTGACCGGAACCGTCTACTAACTGTTCAAATAAATATATCAAGCTAGTAATCCATTTATTCATCCTTATTAGGTTTAAGATGATAAAATTTTCATTTACTTCATAGATTGTTATCAAAATCTTTCTTCGGATATGGAAAGATCAATCAAAAATCATTTGGTCAATAATATTTCTTCTTGAGTTTTTTTTTTTCCTAATTTAAAATATCTCTGTGGCTCCCCTTCCACTAGTATTTGTAGAGACAATGATTTGATAGCTGGTAACCACACTAACTACAAAAATATGAAGTATCAAGTAGTATTACACTGACAAACGGGTAAAATGGAGTAGGTATAAACATAAGTACAAAAATTCAAAATGAGCAGAAACGAATCAATCCGGCAGCAATAAAAATCTGAGGAAAGAAATGAATGAAAAAACTGACTCGCTCAAAACAGAAAGAAATCTTGCAGACTACAAATTCAAAATTTCAAGTCATAGAAGAAAATTGATCTATATTAAAAACCGAATATTCAGAGCTAAAAGGTAAATTACAAAATCTAGATAACAAAATAAAAACTCTAGAAAAATAAATTAAGGGGAAGAACATAATAATACACGGTTTAACAGAGGGCAATGATGAAGACCAAGAATTAGAAGCAGAAGTGGTCAAGGTCTTTCAAAAATATCTACGTATATATTTTGTTATAAAATAATAATTAATAATGAATGGAATTCAATTTAATTTTTTATCAAAATGCACTTTTAAACAATTTCAACTTTAAAATCTGCCTGTACCTTGATGAATATAATTAAAAAATAATATATTTTGACACCATAATACGTTGTAATATTTTAGGAAAATAAATACATAATTCAAATATGTTCAGAACCTGAAAATGTAAGTTGTGAAAGTTTCATCAATCTTAAAAAGTCAAAAGTTTATAATTATTACTTAATTATAGTGATAATAAGACAATTATTATAGTATATGGGTGTGTTGAAGCTATAATTATAAATTAACATCATTTGTTAATTAAAATAATTACGCAATATTTAACTAGGTAACTTTAAGTTTTTAATTTTGGGAAAAACTATTTTATACCACAGAAATCTTTGCATTGAAATTGCTTCACCAATCTAGGAAACAATTAAATTTACATAAATTGTCAATTATCACCGGTAAACTTTATATTAATAGGAAAAGTTTCCTTGACCTAAAAATTAAAATTATGGTTGCCTTTATTATTAATTCAGCTCATTAGTTGCCTATCAACACATCGGAACAAAGCAATCAATCACCCGTTCGATCGCGTACAGAGAAAACCTCCAGCTTCCCAAGTTGAACGCGAGTAGGGTTAGGTTAGGTTTTCCGCGCAAGTGACGTCACCCACTAGACCTTTGACCCCGCCCTCTGTCCGCGGATGATTGACGTGTGGGCACGCCTACTTGATGGGTAAATGCCCTCAAATAACCTTAAAAACTTCTAACAATGGTGTACTCGTTATTTTTTGTCCTTCACATCACGTAGATATAACACGGTTGACAATACTTGTCGCGGTCTCGTTTGTCGTTGCTAGGCGATTTGTCCCGCTATTGAACTGGATTCGAGTTAATTATGTGTCAAATGTGATGGAAGTTTGACTGAACCGGAAAAGTGTACCACGAGGGATTTCTCTTTTTTTATTCACGGGTTTTCAATTTTCCAATGAGGAAGTAAAACTTATAATTGTTTTAATTATATTATACAACGACACGAATGATTATCTTTAGCAGTTGACTAACTTTGTTTTATTTTTCGCTGTCAGATGTTTATAGATTATTTGTGATACAAATAATGCATACACAAAATTAAACATATCACTTTTAAATATTTTCTTAAAACTAAAACAAATAGAAAAGTTTACAGGTTAAAAATAAGATTAGTCAACTAGTAGTCAAACATCTTATATTAATTAGAGTATTAGAAGATATAAATAAATAGCTCCGTGGCAATGCATCGAACTCATGCAAATACGAGGGCAAGGTGAAAAGTCCCTAAAAAATGAAACAAGAAATGATTTATTTGATCAAAACATATTTTATTTCTCAACATAATCTCCTTGTAGCTCGATACACTTCGTATAACGTTTTTCTAATTTTTCGATCCCTTCCAAATAATACGATTTTGGCAATCCTTCAAAATAGGCGTTTGTCTCAGCGATGACCTCATCGTTGAAGGCAAATCTCTTTCCGCCGAGCCATTTCTTCAAGTTTGGAAATAGATAAAAATAGCAGGGGGCCAAATATGGCGCAAAAAGTCCTTCTTATTGCGCTTGAACATCGCCAAACACTCCTTTCAACTTGTAACACGGTCGCGCTTGTTGTCAACATAGAGCAAATGCGGCACCCATCTGGCAGATAGCTTTCTCATATCCAAAAATGTATGCAAAATGTTCCGTACCCGTTCGGTTGAGATACTCATAGCCTCAGCCAGCTCGTGCACTTTAACTCGCCGATAGTCCAATATCATACCATGGATTTTATCGACGATTTCTGGCGTTGTAACCTCAATTGGACGACCAGAACGTTCGGCGTCATTTGTGGTCATACTACCACAACGAAAATCAGTAAACCACTTGTGAATCGTTCCAATCGATGATGAGGAGTACCCATAATGTTTAACAAGCGATGCTTTAGTTTGCGTAATGTTTTTTCCACGGAAGAAATAATGTTCAATCAAGACGCGAAATTAACTTTTTTCCATGTTTTTAAAAATCTTCAAGGTTGCTTGCTTTCGATGGGTGTACATCACAAATGTCACATGAGATTTGCGATTGTGGCGCCATCTGTTTTATTTTTCAGGGACTTTTCACCCTGCTCTCGTAAGTACTTGAATTAGATTCACAGCCGGGAACTTACTTCACCACATGCAAATTGAGTGATGCTGTGAAATCTCTAACAAGAATGTGGCTATTAAATAATGAGACTGACGCTGCTACAGACGAAGAACGCATGCGCCAAACACCAGCGACCGTCTGCCATTTTAGCGTGAAGCTTTCTCTTTCGAATGCAGTACGTCTCTCATCTGTAAACAAATCCGTATAGCCGTAGCATTCGTTCTAATTAGAGTTGTTTTTTTGTTTCGCCGAAAAAATGTTAAGTGCAACATTAGAGCAACGAATTGTTGTGAAATTTCACATAAAACTTGGCAAAACTGCTTTTGAAACTTATAATTTATTGGAAAAACTACCCGAATTGTGGAAGGACAAGTCATGGTATCTCCATCAAAATAATGCGCTGGCTCATTCCGCAATGTCTGTCAAGAGGTTTCTAGCCAAGTACAGCATCCCAGTGTTGGACCATCCGCCTTATTCGCCAGATCTTGCACCGTGCGACTTCTATCTGTTTACTAAGGTGAAATTTGCCTTAATAGCAACAAGATTTGAGCTTTGAAAGAGAAATCGGCACGCGTTCTGAAGGAGCTGACAGAAGAAGACTTCCAGCACTGTTTCGAACAATGGAAGATACGCATAGAGCATTGTAAGGATAGAGGAGGAGCGTATATTGAAAGTGGTAATAAGTAAATAGGTATGGAATCAAAATAAAATGTTAAAACAGCGTCAGTCTCGTTATTTAATAGCCACAGTTCGTATATAAATATACCTTTTTGACTAGAGCAGTAGGGTCAATTCACTTCGATATAAAGCAGTTACTTGAGATTCGGAAGGTTGTTTATGTATTACAAACAATTTTCATAATTTCAAAAGTTACCCCTGTGGCTCCTACACCACTAACATCTTTGGGGGCCGTGATTTGAGGACTGGTAACCGAACTTCACGCGCAAAAAATATATCACTCTGCTTCGGCAGAGTGCCACACCCAGTAATGGGTGGAAGGCGTGATGATGTATTTATATTAATGTATTTATTTATTTATTTATGTTATTTCGTAAAACAGGAACTTAATCCCAATTACAGTACAGGGTCCGAACTCACCAGCTACAGTGTGGTAGTTTATATAGATATGACTTGAGTGGGATTTGAATTCGGAATATCAGAATAACGCTAATCACACCACCGTACTGCCGGACATTATATGTATATTATATGTCATTATTATAAATATTGAAATATTATTTATATGTTTGTAATTACACAGAATACAATGTAGTCCTGATATCGCAGTCCACATTAGGATTTTGAAAACTATAAGGGCCCGAATTCAGCTATCGTCTTTAGCTTAGAGATTGTCTCTAGTAACCATGGTAACATTTCACATCATTAGTTAATTATTGCATAAGTTTGTTTACATTTACTTATTTTTAAAAAAAACTTCTTTAGTTGGAGAAAAGGGTTGAATTCGTGTCTATAGCTAAAAATTCTATTATATCAGAGTTTTTGTACTCATTTAGGAGAGACATCTTGGACATGTTCCTATTTTTCTCAAAAATTTCATGGGTCAGTAGATAATGATGAAAAACTGATTTTGATAAAAAATTCTATCTCAAATATGTAAAAAGAAAAGAGTTGCAAATCGAAAAAAAAATTGAAACAAGAAAGGTAGAAATTTTGCATAAACAGTTATCAACTTATTACGTTGCTAACTACGGGAAAAAGTTAAATAAAATAAATAAATATATCTTCTTGGTGATATATTTAGCGCGTGAAGTGCGGTTATCAGTCGTCAAATAACGGCCCCCAAAGATGTTAGTGGAGGGGGAGCCGCAGGAGTAGTTTTAAAATAGTGAAAATTGTCGCCTGTGGGAATCTAACCAGAGTTCTCAGGATCCACAGGCCGACTTGATACCTCTGAGCTAGCTATCCCATAAAAAGTTGAATAGAATAAACGAAATTTGAGACTTCAATATTTTAAAACGTTATAGTTTCTATGGCATGCATTAAACTAATAATTATTTGGGAAAATACTGTTTTACTAACTAACTAATAATAAGCACTATAATTCTGATATTGATTAATTATTATCAAAAAATTATAAAATATGTAAAATATCATATATCATCACGCCTTCTACCCATTACTGGGTGTGGCACTCTGCTGAAATAGATCTCAGTAAGTGATATATTTTGCGCGTGAAGTGCGGTTACCAGTCGTCAAATCACGGCTCCCAAAGATGTTAGTGGTGGTGGAGCCACAGGGATAGTTTTTGATCGTCGCTTAACGCAACCGAGCCTTAAAGTTTTTTTGTTCTGGACCCTGTTTTTGAGATAACACATTTTGTTTAATGGAACGTATTAATTTTATTTTATTTACAGTGGTACCATGCTTATTCACATTTGTTTGCGCGAAACAAAACAACTCTAGTTGATATTCGAGAGTTTTAATACTCGTCGAGAATTTATAAGAAGAGACGAGAGTCACTTTCAATTCTATTTCGAAATTACGAGAATAGTCTCAGTGGCAGCATATCACTACTAAATTTATCTTTGGTGACCGTGATTGTACGGCTGGTAATCGTGCTAAAATATATTACTTGCCGAAATTTGCTATATCAAAGAGCCACACTCATAAATAAATACGTACAATGGTTAAAGATATTTATTCGTATTTACATTCTTAAATTAACCAAATTCTTTGGCATTTCCAAAGCTCAATAATATGTGCTATATTTATTAATTTCGA
Organism: Pterostichus madidus; assembly: GCA_911728475.2. Taxonomy (NCBI): domain Eukaryota; kingdom Metazoa; phylum Arthropoda; class Insecta; order Coleoptera; family Carabidae; genus Pterostichus; species Pterostichus madidus. The sequence continues at coordinate 10,602,431 of OU452313.1, read as the reverse complement.
CGCACAACAGAAAATCATTTCTAAAGAGTGTAAACAGTAGTTGTAGGAAACTTAAATTTATACTTGTAAATAACAAACCATTCAGACGCAGTTCTACGTTTTGATTATATTTTCCACTGACGTCATTCGCACTTTTTATGAGATAAATCTGTTCGTATTTTATTATGCAACAAAAGAAGGAAATTTTTAAGATTGAATTTTCATTTTTAACGAAATATAAATTAAGTTTAAATTTTAGATGTTGTTTAAAACTTTGTAATATGAACCACAGATCATAATATACTACTACAGATAAGAAACTGGCATGTTACGTACTGGAACTGTATTTTGCGCCATCTGAGTAGTGGAAGTCTAACTAAAATCATGTATATAGGCAACCCGTTATGCATATTTAGGCAGCTTGTAATTTTTATTATTATTTGATATTTATTTAAACTACATAGAATAAAAATTCATTATTACAATATGAAAATTTATTAAAATATTCTCCTGTATACAATTTATTTATAATTTGAACTGTTTGAATCGTAGTTTTATCCAATCCTTGTGAACTTATATGAAAATATATTATGACTTCCTCATCTAAATATTATTTATTATATGATCACTTACTTACCAGTAGCAGTGCAGTTTTTTACACAACAATTGATATTAGTTGATGGCATTATTTATAAGAAATTATTTCACAAATAAAAATTAATTGGATACTTGACAGATTAAAAAATTTGAAATATATACAAATGACAACTACAGGAACAATCTAGTAACCAATGATTGTCGATATTGTAGTTATCTAAAATGGATGTCTTCACCTAAAGACTATTAGCGCCATTCCTTAGGTGGAAACACAGTCCCATTGGTACCTATATAACTTTCTGCTGCCTGATATGAACGTTGGAACTTTCAAACCCAAACTTTCTATTAATTTAAGTAAAATTCTCAAATTTCCTGTAAGATTCTCTTTCAAGCAGTTGAAATGAACCAAATATTATTTAAACTTTATCAGTAAGATTAACTTTATATTTTAATTACTATTTACAATGTAAAGTTCGTTGACCGAAACAATGCTTTAAAAAGGGTATTTATCAAAGGATTTTATTATTAAACAAACTTGATTATTGCAATTAAACACTTGAAGATACGTACATATCTCCTTTTTATGTAAATTACATATGGACATGAAACCGATCCTCTCTTTATTTAGAATAGCCGATAACAAACGTTGAAGATTAAAAAAATGCGTTTTAAAAGTTGGTTTAATCGTGAACTTAACACTACAATACACGATAAAGAAAGTAAACAGTATGTTGCGCAACGAAGAAAAAACTGATAAGTTTTCAAAACACATAAAAAACTACAAGAACAATGTAAATATAAACATTAAAACCACAAATATTTTTATTAAAATTCTGCTGTATTGACGTTGTATAGTAATTAAGTTTCTATATATAGAAAATTATTTATAATATCTCGTATATAAATTAATCAATTATGCAGTACATGATGGATATTTTAATGGTTTCTAAAACAATACTCTTATCCGAGGTTTTGTTAATAGCGTATTATTACTGTATACATAATTCAGTTTAATTTAAATAATTATCTAATACCTCATGAAAACGATACAAATGTAAATAGTTATTTTTATAACAAGTGCCGAAAAAGGCTCGTTACGTGCAAGTGTCGAAATCTGCACGAACACGTAACCTTTATCGGCACGTGTTATAAACAATATTTTTCCTACAACTGTGCGATTTAGTAAATCACTAAAATATTATCCAAATTTATAAAATTTTAATATTACACGAGAAAGATGTTTTACGGCGTTGCTATGGTTTGTTTGTTGATTGTTTGCACATTGTTCTACATTATTTAAAAATATTTTACTAACGTCAAGATAATTTCTTCAAAATCGTCTAGATTGGAATAGTACAGTGAGTGATTCTTCTTTATCATAAATATCTCCAAAGATATGGGATGGCTAGCTCAGTGGTATCAAGTCGGCCTGTGGATCCTGAGATCCCTGGTTCGATTCCCACAGGTGACAAATTTTCATAATTTGAAAAAGCTATCCCTGTGGCTCCTCCACCACTAACATGTTTGGGGGCCGTGATTTGACGACTGGTAACCGCACTTCACGCGAAAAATATATCACTTACCGAGATCTGCTTCAGCAGAGTGCCACACCCAGTAATGGGTAGAAGGCGTGATGATATATTTTATATTTATTTTCTATTTGAGTTTATCTATCATTAAAGAAAATTATTATAAATAAACCAATCAGAAAAAATGAAACATCGAATGCCAGTGAGTGTGTCTATGACAATAGCGGGACCTATCCAGCTCTCGCTATAAATTTGCGATGTGGCTAAATGACAATTTTTTAAATTTATATCGCCAGGTAGATCCTTGTTGTTTAGCGATGTGGCTACCGTTGCCACAGTGGCTGTGTCAATTAGAATAGACCCCCCAGTACTTATTAATTCATCGGATTCTGCGACAAGTATAAATTGAATATGTCCTTTTTCTAATATTCGATGTTCGTCCACATAGTTTCAAAAATAAACTTTCATTTGTTCCCAAAACACACCAAGATAAAAACAAATAAAACAAAATAATCTCAAACGGGAGTCCCAGAAGTGCACGATACATTTCGAGGACATTTTGCTCCGTAGTCGCGGATCTTCACATGTTTGTGTCTCTAGGGAAAATAACAAATCTCCCCTGCATATGGGGCTCGCATTTAGGGGATCGCCCGAAAAGAAGATCTTTTTATATAATTTGTTCCGTAACTGGGAAAGTTAAATTATATTACAATTTATATCATAGAATAATTGCAATTGTGGACTCTGAAATACATAACTAATAGCATCTTACACAAGTACAGCAAATAAAAGATGGCTTCAATCAGAAATCCTTACTTTTTATTATTATTATTTAAGTATGTACCTATTTATTAACTGATTAAATAGAACAACGACAAAATTATGTAATAAAATTCAAATAACTTTGGAATAACAATCTGTCGTCAGCGTTATTTACCTAAGAAGGTTCATGCTAGAATAAAAAAATATATATGAAACTATTTTATTTATTTTATGGGGTAGATAGCTCACTAGAATCGCGTCTGCCTCTGAATTTGAAGCCCCGAATTCGATTCAGGCAGCCGGTAAACTTTACACTACATTAAAATTACCTCTGTGGCTCTCTCTCTCTACTAGTATCTTTGAAGGGGGGGGCGTCATTTGACGACTGGTAACCGCATTTCATGCGTAAAATATGTCACTTACCGAGGTCTATTCCGGTCGACTGCCACATACAGTAATGGAAATGATATATTTATTTATTACGCTGCACAACAGAATAGTATATTGTGTATATTGTGTAACTCGTAGGAAACGTGATATATTCCCGGACGTTGGTGGAAAATTCTGGACGAGCCGTAGGCGTCTTCAGCAACCACCAGTAGTCCGGAATGACACTTTTCTTACTTGCTACATACTTTTTTTTCGATAAGTACTCAATAATTTGTTATTTTATATATCATTTATACACGTATAGGGTAATGGCTCAGTGGTATCAACACAAATATTATATTTTAAATTAATAATTACTTATTTACTAACATTTTAGCATTATTTAATATTTTGACATTACGGTTAGTACAATAGGAAACACCATTCCTAACCTCAAACGTCAAACGTCAACGATAACCTTCAAAAACGCATCAGCTGTCAAAGTGTAATAACATTGCTCTTGTAAACTTTTGTTAGAAATATTTTGTGGTCGTCTGAAAAATAGTGTACATAACTCGCACGAAAGTGAGATAACTGCTCGTGTACTTAAATCACACGGCGCTGCGCGCCTCTTTTCAATTTGTACACTCGCACGTTATCTTACACTTTCGATGCTTGTTATGTAATATACTATTAAACCTCGCATTATACCCATTTGAGTGTAGGGATTATGTGTATTATTGTTTCGATAGTTTATTTTATTTTACTGATTAAATATTTCCTTCCTTTTCTATTCCGTGCTTTCTTCTTTGCTTCTTGACAGTTAAATTGGTTCCTAAAGTATTTTTCTATATTATTCCTCCATGTTTTTTTCCCTCCCTCTTTTCTATTTAGTTCTAAGAGTACAGCTTATAGAGAAATTTCAAAGGACTTGTTATTTTTCTTATCAATTGCTATAGCTATAGCACTATCATAGTTCTAGAATTGCATATAGAACTTACAACTTTACTATTTGTATTACCTTTTTTCTTTTTGAACCAACTATACCTTAGATATTTTCTATCACGTTCACCATCGGTTTCCTCGCAAGCGTAGCTGACATATCGATGACGGGAGCGCTCGCTCCCCTTGTGAGATGTCACTAACAGAACCACAACTTGCGTCCATTGTAAACATCACCCTTATCCCTCCCTCGGACGTTGTTATTCGCTAACCTAACATCAGTCACGTGGGAGTACCCGTGAATCTAGTGGAATTTGTTTTTATGATGGTGATATTTATGGTTTATTTTTTGTAACTGTTTCTATGATGAAAAGCTGATGGTATGCATTGAAGGATGGGGTGTGAACTATTTGTTTTGTAGGTGATACTCTGATAAACTGATATTTAGGGTTATGGCGATCCGAAAAAATATATACCAGCGATAAAGAATCAAGTTTAATGTTTAGTAATATTTTCTGATATCAAATTATTTGAAAGAAAAAAATACGTCTCAAATTGTTTTGAAAAGTCAGTAATATCTGATAGATTATGGATTGTTGAAATTGATAAATTTCTTTCATTAATAATAGCAATAATAGATGTTTAGAAAAACATAAATATATTGTCACGCCTTTTACCCATTACTGGGTTTGGTACTCTGCGTAGCAGATCCTAGTGACATATTTATGCGCGTGCAGTTACCAGCTGTCAAATCACCGCCACCAAAGATGTTAGTGGAAGGGGAGCTACAGGGGTAATTGTGATGGAATTGTTTGTTGGCTATGGGAATCGAACCCGGGTTTTCTAATCCACAGTTCGACACCACTGAGCCACCTACTGCATATAAAAGTATGTACTAGACACAATTCTATTTCATACTAAACTATATTCGTTCGGGCATATTGTTTCATATTTCACCGAAAATATTAAATTGCATATTGAGATATGGGGTAGATGGCTCAGTGATATCAAGGCCTGTGGATTCTGAGAATCCTGGTTCGATTCCCACAGTCGACAAATATTTTCAACACATTAAAAATTATCGCTATGGCTTCCCTGCCACTAACATCTTTGGGGGCCGTGCTTTTACGGTTGGTAACCGCAACTTCACTCGCATAAATATATCACTTATCAAGATCTGCTTCGGCAGAGTGCCACACCCAGTAATGTGTAAAAGGCGTGATAATATATTTATTTATTACATGAGATACAAGAAAATTTTTGTCATATGGATGAATTTAAAAATTATCATTGTCATTGTACTTCAAAGTCATCCATATGACAAAAATTTACTTCGTGGTATGATTTCCTTTTTTTACAGACGAAACCCGTTGTCCATACCTATGATACATAGGAGTCTTGGGATCGATGCTGTGTTAGACACTATGACAGAGTAATTTAGTACAGGTGGGATGTGGTCTAGTGGTTAAGACATCGGCCCGGCAAGCTGAAGGTCCCCGGTTTGGATCCGGGCGTCTCCCAAATTTTTCTGTCATAAAATTAACTTTAAATATTTGAGATACGTTTAAAACTTTTAAAAATTGCATATTTTTTCTACTTTTCATATTTCTTGTTTCATGTATTACAGTAAAAAGGAGTTAATAAAAATAAAATAAAAAAAATATATCATCACGCCTTCTACCCATTTCTGGGTGTGGCACTCTGCTAAAGCAGATCTCGGTAAGTGATATATTTTGCGCGTGAAGTGCGGTTACCAGTCGTCAAATGATGGCCCCCAAACATGTTAGTGGTGGAGGAGCCACAGGGATAGCTTTTTCAAATTATAAAAATTTGTCGCTTGTGGGAATCGAACCAGGGACCTCAGGGTCCACAGGCCGACTTCATACCACTGTGCTAGCCATAAAAGGAGTTTATCCAGGTCGCAATTATCGTTTTCCCTTTTAAAAATAAACCCAACTTTGAACTATAAAACATTTACATGTAAATGGAATAAATGGTCATTTGTAAAACCTATCTTCCTGAAATCTAAGTAAACTTCGTAAGTTCGATGCGTTATCGCGCAGCAGTAATGAATTAAAATCGAAATAAACAGTGTTTACGGTTGGTCTTACCAACATTGAATAAACTTCGATGATGGATAAGTAATCGGCTAAATAAATAAAAACTGTTTCATCAAAAAAATGACAAGTAAAATAAATTCGATTTTTTTGTTATTCAACAGATAATCTATTCTACTCATAATGGAATAACCAGCCTTTAATCAAATAATATTGCCATGTCAAGAAAAAAATAAAATGATGCAATAAATGTTCAACTGACGACAATTTATTACAATCTGTAATTGAATAAGAATGAAAGTAATTCAAGTAAAAAAATCACCATACAAAGATATAATGTATTTCCCGATTAATTATTTCGTATTTCATACTAATTTAATTTATCCCTGTGTGGGAAAGCGTATCGAGCACTTCTGTATAGCCCTTAATCACAGGGTGCTAAACATTTAACCATAACATGGCAACGCGCGCAAATTTACCACCCTCGGATAAAACTACTGTGTAACGATGAGGGGAATACGTACGCAGTCACATACGTACTGTAGGGGTAGTGAAATTAGGTGCAGCGAGGGGGGATAATCAGCTGCTTGCCACGCGCTTATACACTCATACATGTAAATGCGAAAAAGTTGCAGTGATTCACAAAAGTTTCATTATGAGAATTGGTCTAGTCAGTGGTGTTTTCTCCATACAAGCAAGGCATATGGTGCTTGCGTTTGTGTTTTATAACGTTTAATTTATTTCTACAATATATTTTTTATATTTATTTATTTAGAACTTTAGTATTTCAAAACTTAAAGCAATCAGAAATAAATAAAAGTATTTGCTGTTGTCTACCGCTCTACCGCACCGCTATTCAAATGCATTCACTGCCATATAAACTATTACTAACTTACCCTGTTTTACAATGCGTGTTAGTAAGCAGAATTTCGAGTGTATTCACCGCCCATACCTATAATATATCGAACATTGTCGAACATGTAGTCTTCTATACTGGAAATATTGCGCTGTATACGTTGAGCTGAAAGGAGTTTTTAATAATGCTTATATGAAGAAGATTTTGTTGTAAATATTATAAGAAAGGATAGAAGTGAAATTTATTTATAATAGTTATTCCTGTACCTAGAGTAGAAAGTACTCTATTGCCGCTTGCGCATGGAGATTGTTGATTGAGGCGTAGTCGGGAGCAACAACCATACAAGAGCGGCAAGGACAGTTTCTGCTCATAGTACAAGCAATATTTTTTCTACAATTATTTAGAAACCCTTGAAAAAGTTTTTCTGTTTCGAAATCCACTTGAAAATGTTGACAGTTTTCATATATCGCTCGACGAACGGTAAAATGTTATTGCCACTCGGCGAGTGGTAAACGTCAAATTTCTGCTTTCTACTAACTGTTGGAAATGTCTACTGTCTGTTCGATCGTAGAGAAAATATATTTTTAAATTAAATTTTGCAAATAATAATAAACCTTATATTTTTGTTTATATAGAACTTATTTGTCATTGCTCGCCTTACCATAAAATGTACGAGATGCCACTGAGAATAATTTTTATAGAGTTTTATATAACGCATCAAATCAATAGAATATATTGAGTAAAGCATCTATGTTGTTCAAATCAATAAAGACAATGCAAGTTCAACATACGAGGCTAAAGTGAAAAGTTCTCGGCTTAACACAGCAAAAATTTGTGTTTCCTGCCTGGGTGCATGTGTCATTAGTTCGTATGACAAGTTTCAACTTGTTCTCTCAAGTAGTTTGTTTACACGAATTTTTGAAGTAGACGTCTTGCCTGTTTTTCGTTAAAATGGATAAACTTGAGTATCGTGCGGTCATAAAATTCTTTGTTTTGGATAGATGAACCCCTAAGGAAATTCATCCGAAGATGACAAAAGTTTACGGGGACTCTGCTCCTTCCATGTCAACTGTTAAAAAGTGGGCAGCTGAATTTAAACGTGGTCGCCACGTCCCGCGAATATGACCCACGTGAAGGACGGCCAAAAACCGCCACCACACCGAAAATCATCGAAAAAGTGCATGATATCGTGTTGGACGATAGGCGAGTGAAGGTGAGTGAAGAAAGGGTGCGAAACATCTAGTACAAAGAATTAGAGATGCGAAAGTTCTGCGCAAGATGGGTACCGCATTTGCTGAATGCCGATCAAAAGCAAATGCGCAAACTATATTCGTAGCAATGTTGGGTTCCGACCGATTTTGTGCGGCGATTTGTCACCATGGATGAGACATGGGTCCACCACTACACACCAGAAACGAAACAGCAGTCCAAGCAGTGGGTGGAAACCGGTAGTTCAGCGCTAAAGAAAGCGAAGTTAAGAGGGCCGTAGAAGAATATTTTCACAGCCTTCCAGACTCTCCCTTCCGGGAAGGAATATTGATGTTGGAGAAACGCTGGACCAAATGCGTTGAAGTCAAGGGAGAGTATGTAGAAAAATAAAATCATTTTTTAGCTGAAAATCGTAGTGTTTCATTGTCAGGCTGAGAATTTTTCTCCTTACCCTTGTAGATGTTTTACTCAAAATACATCATTGTCTGCAAACTTCAAATAGAATATATGTTATACAGTAACGTAGCAAATTATTTACGTGTATCATATTGATAAAATTATGAACTAATAACTTAGCTATATAAACAAAACGAGCACAGTTTTTTTGTTAGTCATCATCATGATTTATAAAAATTAGTACCATTACTGAAAAAAAATGATAATAATTTAAGAAAAGAAAATAATATACCTATGTATTTAGAAAGTAAATAATAGATTTATTCCAAGAAAATTGTAATTTCTTTATATTTCGATAGTTTATCTCTTTTTCCATCAAACTGTAAATTTTGTTTAACTATACAAATAAAAAGTACAAAATTTCTTAATTAAATTATCATAGTAATGCCAATTTAGTAGCGTGTTGTATTCATTTGTTTTATTTTAAATATATACATATTTTTCTCATTCATTTTATTGAGAACCTCTGCAATAGTTTTGAAACTGTCAGAATAATACCCAACCTCTATATCACAAACGCACAAGGGTTAAAATGGAGTGTTTTTCAATGGTTCTGTTTAGCGTTGCAAATGTCGATCATCTGTAGCCAACTGCGATATTGAAACGTGATTGATTTTAGTCACATGCGCATGGAAATACTTGCGAAGGCGCATGTGCTAGCGCTTTATGGAGTGTCAGGAATAGGACACTAATGCGACAGATGTAACTGAGTTTTTCTAAAAATGAATTTGGGATGGTTTTCCAGGAGATGGGGTGCTTGACATGGCTTTCTATTTGATTTAATTCATTTCCAACATTTACGATTCCGAGTGTGAGAAACAAACAAGTTTATATGAAAGGAATTATGAATGTGGTTATTTCGTTAGAGTGTATTTATATCTGCAATTGTGTGAAATTCATTTTCAACAACAAGCGCAGGCTGACACTCCTTTCCTTTCTTATCTGTTTGATTCATTTTCTGATCTTACGTGTTTAACTGCAATTGTGTGGGATTCAATTTCGAAAACTAGTACAGATCTACACTCCCTTTCTTTCTTATCTTTTGTTTCGTTTTCAGTTCTTACAATAGAATGTCTAATTGCAATTGTGTGGAATTTTCTTTTAAATACAAGCGCAAGATGTCTCTCACTTCCTTTCTATTATTTGTAGATTCGTTATTACAGGAGTGAATGTGAGTATTTTGAAATGTTTAGAACATGTGAAAAGTACATCGAAAGGAGGATTAATATAGGTGTGATTGAAAGTTTGAATGATTCCAAGTGTGATGAGTAATTGAGCTTGTATGGAGGGAACTATGAATTTTGTTGAAGCGAGGATGGTGAATTAGGATGAGAATGTTTGACGACGACTGATTATTCGATGAATCTGATGAGTGAATGTTTGATTAATAATTGTAGGGTTCGCGCTACCTCATTTGATGGGATATAGCGTGATGTTATGTATGTAGACTTATGAGAAAAAAAAAAATTTTCAAAACAAATTGTACATTTAACATCGTATTTTGTTCGTTTTCAAACGATTTGATGCGTCAAATATAAGTAGTAGACAGATAAGTTATCCATTTCTTTAGAATAATTTACAGAAACGTTTGATAACGAAAAATATACAATATAAATGTTGAAGTTGTTTTAAAAATACTATTAAATAATCAACTTCTGTGGAAAATAAAATAATGACCAAGAACATAAAGAATGAAGTTCTTTAGCGGTAGTGCATCATTAGTTTTTTATTTTTTTGTATCTTTTATATTATTTTAATTATTATTATTAATTTAATACGACGTTTATTATCATATCTATTGTATCAAATTCGAAGAAATACATATCCGTCATAAAAGAAAAGGCTGAATACTTAGTAAAAAGGTTTGTTCACAAAGAGCGTCCATTGCTTTCACAGTACAAGGATTTTACGATCACTAGTAACGTTAAATGTCATCAATTAGTGCCGATGCAAAAACATACAGTACACCAGTTCTTCTAGGTTAGAATTGTAGATACTTTCATAGATATAAGACAACAACATTGTAAGGAAACTGCGTACTAAACAAAGGTTATTGGAAATGGCACAATCTTACCTTTGTTATCAAATAATTTGACAATTACTTTAGTGAATTTGTTTGTGCTATGATGAGTATTATCTTTCTGTCATTTACATTTTCAGTATTGATAAAAATGCAACAACATATTCAATATGATACAATTTATTGCATTCCAAATCCACTATCCATTGTAGCCCAATTTTCAGAATCTCGGAAAACTGATGTCTATAACCCTAAATGAATCAATAATTTATGTGGATTCGAGAAACTACTAAATCAGCGTCCATTTTTTTATCAATTGCCACAACCCTGCCATCTACAATGCAGTGATAAAACTTGCTGGAAAGGCAGGAAGATCCAATCTGTTACTTGATATTATTTATTTATTTTGCTACTTTTGCATAGCTAGAACATAATCCCATTTATAGTACAGGAGGCATATAGCTTAAAATAGAATTCGAACTACTTAGATCTGAGAAACAGTCGTATTTTTGTTATGTAGAGTGTTTTTAGACTTCGAGAAAAAGTGTGACATACTGATCATAGAACATAAAATAAAAAATAAATAAATATATCATCACGTCTTTTACCCATTACTGGGTGTGGAATTCTGCCGAAGCAGATCTCGGTAAGTGATATATTGATGCGCGTGAAGTACGGTTACCAGCCGTTAAATCACGGCCCCCAAAGATGCTAGTGGAAAGGGAGCCACAGGAGTAGTATTAATTAGGATTGTTAGTGGTGGGGGAGCCACTGGGATAATTTTAAATTGGTGAAAATGTTTTTGTCGGCCGTGGGATCGAACCAGGGTTTTTTGGATCCACAGGCCGACTTGATCATAGAACATAAGATTTCATAATTTGCAAAATTAAGAGAGGCTAACCTTAAGTAAATATTTTTAGTACCACTGATTTGATAGTTATTTCTAATATATTAATAATTAAATTATAAACACTACAATAGTTATTTATGGGATGGCTAGCTCAGTGGTATGAAGTCGGCCTGTGGATCCTGAGAACCCTGGTTTGAGTCCCACAAGCGACAAACAATTTTCATAATTTCAAAAACTACCCCTGTGGCTCCTCCACCACTAATATCTTTGGGGGCCGTGATTTGACGTCTGGTAACCGCACTTCACGCGCTATATTTCATCGTATCTATGATAACCTCGTCCACATATGACGTCATCGTTTTCATACACGGAATTGAGTTTACCGGCGTGTCAGAGGTAGGCCAGAAAGATTATACTTCCCTCTGGGAATATTTAACTTATTTCTTTCTCTTCTCTTTTATTCTTAAATTTGCCATCAACGACATGTTCAATTGAACGGACTTTCAGCACCCTAAGAATAAATACTTCTACTCTGTAATAAGCAAATATGATAAGAATTCATCTCAATTTAAATTTGAGTAATAAGATTTTTAAATGATCAATTAAAATTTAATTATTTAAAATATTATTTTAAAATTTGACTGCTTCTGCAATTTGAATAATTTAGGATAATGCGTTTTTCCAAATATCTATTTTAATTTCACCTTTTTACTTTATTATACGTAGTTTAAGGAAGTGGAATCGTGAAAAAAATCGTTGACGAGATTTTCGCGGAAATAGATGTTTTGAGGTCCACTGAATCTGTTTTGATCATTTTCTCAATCATGTCTGTGTGTGTGGATGGATGGATGGATGGATGGATGTGTGTCCGGTCTTGCAATATCTCATGAACGAGATAAGATTTGTTAACGAAACTTGGTAATTATAAGTTTCATGAAAATACGAAGAGCTGAGTTGATTTTGAATGAAATTGAAAAACCGGAAGAGGAAGTTTACTGGACACACAAAACAATAAATTCCATTTATTTCAAAAATGGAATCAGTTACGAAAAAAAGTTTCAAATAAAAGATGTTAGCAAAAATATTTGGAACATAAAATGTTATTTGCAATTTTCCTGTATATGCGTCTAATTTTGAGAAAAACTAATTTATATATTTAATAATATATTTCAATAATCATAGTAGCAATAGAAACAAAAAACAAAAACATGTTTAACATTTATATGTCAAATAATAATTGTCAAACGCAAGGAGCAAGTCATAAGTGTTCAATTCAGCGTTTTTAATATGAAATATGGTGTGTATAAGAAAGTCGTGTGGTGACCACACCAGATTTTTTTTTGTTTATATTAAAAGACAGCCACGATTTTATGACTATCTTAATATTAATGGTAACTTTGTCACCAGCTAATTATGTCACGATTAATTAATAAATTTTTATTATTTATTTTCTCCCTTAGTACAGGAAAACATTATTTTTATACGCAGATTAACATAAAGAATAATATTTTTTGTTGGATAGCCTATTGGAGGCATTACGGCATTATACTGATTCAGTAAATAGACCATATGTAAAATACCGGTAATTTGTGAATACTATATATCTGTGAAGGAACTGATCCTAGGTAACGGTTCAGCATGGGTTTAACCTTCCATGTATTGTTACAATAAACAGTTTTTATTCCTGCCGCTTTCGAATGAAAAATACCGGCGGAATCACGCCAGCGTACACGTTCAGCCTCATGCAAAATCTTTTTTATCTAAATCGTGTTATCTATTCTTTATTTGCGTGTACAAGCCTTTTCAAACATTGCTATTATATCTTGGACTTTGGACTTTAACCTTAGTGTTCTCTCTAGAAACTTTTAATTGTTCAACACCTTTTGTAAGGTAGATTTCCCAATGAAAAATCATTTCATATTTACTGCGCAGTCATCATTATTTTACATAGTGAACAGACATACTAGTATTGTTGTAAACAAGTATCATTTTAACTTGCAGGGTTTAATGATGGAATAAGAGGATGAATCCGAAAGTAAAGTTTCTAATTTTTGTTTGATTCATTTGTGAATTGTAATGGTAACTCTTTATAATCTGAATCTACACGTTCATACCCAGCAGATTTTATTATAAATAAAAATAAATAAATATATCATCACGCCTTTTACCCATTACTGGGTATGATACTCTGCTTTAGCAGATCTCGGTAAGTGATATATTTATGCGTGTGAAGTGCGGTTACTAACCGTCAAATCACTGCATCCAAAGATGTTAGTGGAGGGGGAGCCACAGGGATAATTTTAATGTGAAGAAAATTGTTAGTCGGCTGTGGAATTCGAACCAAGGTTCTCAAATCCACAGGCCTACTCGATACAACTGAGCAACTTACCCACCAACAATAATCTAGATTAAGATAATTTGAGATCCTACCCAAGACCCTAGACAAAGTTCTAAATTCGGTCTCTATTGGGATTATAGTTATGCATAATCATTTGCCGACAAACATAAAAAATCTCACTATTTTTATTCTGTTCAAGAATTTTGTGATCTAAATAAGTTTTAAGTTATATTCATTGTACCTGGCAATTCAATACCTTTTGTTTGTCTATAAATAATAATAATAATAAGTAATATTTTGCACTGATTATTAAAATATTTCATAAATATAAATAAATATATCATCACGCCTTCTACCCATTACTGGGTGTGGCACTCTGCCGAAGCAGATCTCGGTAAGTAATATATTTTGCGCGTGAAGTGCGGTTACCAGCCGTCAAATCACGGCCCCAAAGATGTTAGTGGTGGAGGAGCCACAGGGGTAGCTTTTGAAATTATGAAAATTGTTTGTCGCCTGTGGGAATCGAACCAGGGTTCTCAGGATCCACAGGCCGACTTCATACCACTGAGCTAGCCACCTCATTATTTCATATTAGTATGCATACTTGTTTAGAGGGTAACTTTATACAATTCTAAATAAAGTACTCTCAGATTCAGTTAATTAAATTTGTATGCAATCATGCTTGTTCAAAAAGTGTCACAAGTAAGTTTGTTCTCAATTTCTAAATTATTATTGATACAAAGAAATAATAAAAATAAAATAAAATGTAAATCTTTTCATGTATGACCATGAGTATATTTAAGAATATTAGAAACTTCTTGTTAGTGAAAAATAATGCTACTGGAAATCTGCTTGAACTAACTACATTACCTTTCTTTTAAAAAGTATAACTTTCTGTTTAAAATGATTGTATATTCATTTCAAACAGACAATGTAAATCTTTGTTCGTAACTAAGTGTACATGGGCAAAACACATAGTTCATTGACGAATATTTTATGTTATATATATTTAAAAAATATATATCTATACATTTATCTATTTAATTCAATTTTTCAAATCATTATTAATAATTTATTTGTAAAGATTGTTCTATAATTATATTTTATTTTGTCCTGAACAAGACTGGAAGTGGCAGTCGCAACGTAGACAAAATAAAAAAATTAAAAAAATTAAAAATTGACTGAATTCCGATTAATCTTTTATCACTTTCATTTAAAATTATTCCAGAACATTTCTACGGATTTCTAACATTTCCGGGCCTTATAAAATTGTCTAGTTTTTCGTTGTGGTAAATCTAAAAAATATTGAAACTAAAGTATAAGATCGTATCAACCTTTACAAATTTGACCAATGATAGTGAATAACTATAATTGTAACAATGGACCTTTCAGGACTTTTTTGAATTTTTTATATATTAATCTACGTAATAAAATAATTATACCCAAATTTTTTATTTTTTAAAACAACTTGTATTAAACATGATAAAAATATTTAAACTTTCGAAACAAATTAATATGACGTAGTTGCATCTTAGCTTAAAGAGAGACAGATAAGACAGAGATAAATAACACGTAACTTGTCGTTGTCAGTAGAATCCTCAGACAAAACATAACTAGACGGATAACATCGGCGTTTGTTGTGAGTCAGAAAGGGATAGAATAACTGGTTGGAGAGGCGGGTGCGCGGCAAGGAGCAACTTGCATAACATCAAAGTGTACTCGCTCCTTGCCGCGCATCCGGCGGACCATCAAGTTATTCCATTCCTCTCTGCTTCACAACACTGCATTGACTTGAATACGACATAATTCGTCTAGTATTATACGACACTGGTAGAATCGTAGAATGCTGAATGCTTATTTCTTCTTCGTCTTCTTGAGCACCGACAAACGTTTCAGACAAAGCTCTGTGATTGGCTTAATGCAACTACGTCATTGCAATATGGCAGTGCGAACGTTTTAAATTATTCAACTTTAACTTTCATATTTCAGCAATAAAGGTATCATTTATGGTATGATTTTATATTGTATTAAATATGATGTACGGTCAAGAATTTATTTTAATAAATATATATTTAAAAGCTCTACCACTTGAATCCCCCATTGTAATGCTGGTGATATTCCATTATAATATGATGTGTTTACTTTTTATTTTAATAATATAAACAAACGAATAATTGCATTACGAAATTATATGACATCGTCCGACTTTAGTATTCGTAGAACTTATTTGTAACGCAATTCCCTTCATTTCATATTATTCAACATTAATTAAAACCATTTTCGGCATCTCAGATTGCTGTCTATAATTCCA
This sequence comes from Pterostichus madidus, assembly GCA_911728475.2. Taxonomy (NCBI): domain Eukaryota; kingdom Metazoa; phylum Arthropoda; class Insecta; order Coleoptera; family Carabidae; genus Pterostichus; species Pterostichus madidus. The sequence continues at coordinate 10,586,156 of OU452313.1, read as the reverse complement.
AATGTGCCGATTATGCGTTTCGACGTATTTTAAATATAGCATCGATTTTGATGGATTGCCATAAACCTGCTTACTGCTCAACGATGAAATTTGCTGCAAAAATAAGATTCGTATTATTAGATGATAATCTACGCATGTAAATTTTCAGCTAGAGCGATTTTAAATCAATTTATATACTTATTATTGTAATTGCGCTCTGAGCTTCAGTAATATATTTACTGCTTCATGGAAACACCCCGCTTAGGCTTTCCTCTGAATCATAGAGGGCGTTGAAATCGTGAGCCAATTTGTTTTTCACAAGGAAAGCGGTACATTTCTCTCTTTCTCCCAGTATTCGGTGGCGTAAATTAAACCACCCGACATCTGAGCAGGCCATGCTCGGCAGGATATTGTTTTTCACAGTCGTACCACTTTCGGGGACATAAATATCCCTGTGAGAATTAGAAGCGTAAGTGAAAAGTTCTCGTAACGATGTAATCTATTGCAGTGATCTTTTGATAGGGTCACATTTCAAGGTCGTCATAATTTTTGATTGTTTTTACTAAGGAAAATGAATTGAAAGTTTGTAATTTGATAAATTTCGTATTTAGACTCGGCGGGAAAGTGATTAATTTTTCAGGACTTATTAAATAATTAAGAGGTTATTAATGGATTTTGTGTTGACTGGAAATTAGGAAATGAATTTTCGTGGAAATTACATTTATTGTTACGCCTGGGGATTATCAGATTAAATGAGATGACCTACAATACTTTTTTTATTTTTACAAACTGTTCAAGCTTATTATTTCAAATTCGGTATTTGCACAAAAAATAATAATTATAAAACATTAATCGCCAAACAACATTAAAACTATATATTATGGGGTAGGTGAGTCAGTGGCATCGAGTCGGAACATGAATTTGAGAATCTGGGTTTTATTACCACGACCGACAAACAATTTTGACCACATTAAAATTGTCCCTTTACTAACATCTTTGAGGGCCGTTGTTTGATGGCTGGTATCCACACTTAATAAATATTTCACTTACTGAGATGTGCCAGGCCAGCACCATTATCTTTTAAGTGTCTGCGATTTAATTGGACGGTCTCAGGGTAAAAGGGAATATGTCAATATTAAGTATATATTGACTTATTCCCTTTTACCCTGAAACCGTCCAATTAATTGCTTTGTCATTTGTTTATTTCAATAATCAGATGTTAGTTTAAATATTACTTAATGTCTTAATTCGTACGCAAAGCTTGTCCCATCTTAAATGAACTTATACTTGCAGTTTTTTTGATTGGAATATCTCAATAAGCATGCGACCTTAGTGGCGAAATTTGAAACTACGACAAAGGAGTACTTTCATGATTTGTATGCCACTACATAGGACGATACTGATTCAATATTGTTTATGTATTTATTTCAAATATTTTCGAAGAAAATTTAACATAAATTTCATCCTTATACTTTCTTGTTTCTGTAAGTACAAATTAATTATAATTATGCTATATACACAATATGTCCCAAAAATAACGAAACTCTTTAGATGTAGAATAAAACACGCATTGTATTATGTTTGAAACTTAATATTTATTCAAAATAGGATCCATTTAAATCAATATACTTTTTAGAACGATCAACTAGAGCATGTATAGATTTTTTTATGCCATCTAAAGGAACGTTCTTTAAACCTGTGTCACGGCTGCTTGAATGGCTGGAATATCATCATAAAACGCTCCTTTCATGGCAATTTTCAGTTTTGGGAAAAGATGGTAATAGATCAGGCGAATACGGAGGGTGGTTGATGACACAAATATGTTTTTTCATCAAAAATTCGTTGTCTTACACGAGCGACTTTTTGGTCTTCATTTAATTCATGTGGAACAAAACGTGAACAAACCTTTTTTTACCCAAATCTTCTGTTAGAATTCTCCAAATAGTATTTTTACTCGTATTTAATTCTTCACCCAACATTCTAACAGTAAAATTCGCATCGACAGCAATGATTTCACGCACTTTTTCGACTAATTCAGCACGATTTCCGGCTTTTGGACGTCCAGATCTTTCATCATCATTTAAATCTTCGCGACCATTTTTTAATTTTGCAAACCACTTATAAACTTGTGAACGAGATAAACAATTATCACCATATACTTTTTTCATCAATTCGTATGTCTCAGCAATTTTTTTTCCAAGTTTAACACAAAATTTAATATTTGCTCGTTGTTCCATTGTATTTTTACAACATAATCACAAAAACTACTGTCATTAAAATGCGCGTACATTTTTAAACTGTCACCTGATTGCCTGAAGTTGTGTGCGTTCGAAAGAGGAAAGATGTATCTTTCTAACAATGTGTATATTCAATAGATTGCGCTACGTGTTCTATAATTTAAATTAAAAGTTTCATTATTTTTGGGGCATACTGTGCACATTTGTAGGGTATTGAGAAAATTTTTCTTAAAGTAGAAAAGTATTGTTGTGTATCTGAATGTAAATCGAACTGCTAGATTCTACAAATAGACCATATTACTATCTCAATACGCATGCTCATAATGCACCAATCATATGCTAGGAAGTACAGCTAAAATGAAACCAATGTATTCTTATGGAAAAAATTGTATTTTTAAAGTAAAATATCATTTTATCTAAACGTAAATGAATGATAATTTTTTTATACAAGTTATATTTCATTTCTTACTATCGGATTCTGGCCTTACAATATATAAATAATCAATACATTAATATTAAAGTAAATATTAAAATTTGAAAATTTTAAGCGCCAATTTGCTCTTCTGTCATCTGTCATTGGCCGATAACTTCAAACTAAGGTTTTGTTGTGATTGTAATTTGAATTAATTAATTAATAAGGGAATATTTTTTCATTTCTTTCCCAAGAATAGTAAACAGAGCAACATTTAAAATTAAAGATTTCATGTCAACTTCAAACTGGCGACAATAAAACTGTCACAATTTATGCGCACATGCGCATATGCATCACCGTTCGAGTCACATGGCGTCACAAACATTAGTATTGCCAACATAATTGGAAAACATAGAAAAAAAGTTTGTCACCCTAGCACGCTTTTTTCATTTCATAAATTTTCCGGCAGAGGCGCTATAGAAAGTAATATGGTCCATTATACTTACAATAAAGTTAACTACAAAGATAGCCTAATTCATTACAAATACGTAGTATGTAAACTGAAAAACTGAAAATTAATGTGCTATTAAAACTAATACAACAAGAAACACTGAACTATAATCTAACTAAATTATTACTAAAAACTTTGAAAATACTGAAAATATAAGAATAAAATAAATAAATACTACAGCCTGCAATGTTATACTTATGTGTGTGAATATTGTACAATTGAACCAATAGGCAATCATAGCTCAGTGGATAAAATCGAGGTAAAACTTGTCATGTGTTCAAATCTCACTGACTTCAAACTGTATAAAAAATACGATTGTGTCTAAGTGGTTCGGATTCCACTATAAGCTGTAGGTCCCCGGTTCTGTAATTGAGATTAAGTTTCTAACAAATAAATACATAAATAAACATCCCTTGTAGATTGGAATTAGTTGCTGTACGTCTCCGAACGAACTTTATAAGAAGTCATTTAATGTAAGCCTTCTTGGATCATTGATTATAATTGATTACGTTTTTTGTGAAAGAAATTATTATAGATTTGCCATATATCTAACAGAAAGTTAAATTTAAAGTTTATGACAGAAAAATTCGGGAGACGCCCGGACTCGAACCGAGGACCTGCAGCTTGCCGGGCTGATGCTTTAACCACTAAGCCACGGCTCCCCTGAACGAATAGGCGTCAACCGAATTTATCTGTCATAGTGTCTAACACAGCATCGATCCCAAGACTCCTATGTCTCACAGGAATTGACAACGGGTTTCGTCTGTAGCGACACAATCTGATTTTTTAAGGAAACCATACCACAAAGTAAATTTTTTAAAGAATTTAAGTCATATGAATGACTTTGAAGTTTGATAAATTTAAAGTTTATGACAGAAAAATTCGGGAGACGCCCGGACTCGAACCGAGGGACTTCAGCTTGCCGGGCTGATGCTTTAATCACTAAGCCACGGCTCCCCTGAACGAAGAGGCGTCAACCGAACTTTAAATTTATCAAACTTCAAAGTCATTCATATGACTTAAATTCTTTAAAAAAAAATTAACAGAAAGTTGTTAAAGAATAAAAATAGTAAACTGTGTTTTAACAAAATAAAACAAATTAATAATAGGTATAGATATACTGTTAATACGTATTGATATAAGTTATATAACTATAATTAACCATGTCACGAGTGTAATAAATCATAAAATGAAACTTGAAACATAAACGAGGCTGAAATAGTCGTACGAAAAAATAAATAAAATGATCTTTTAATGACAGTAAAACGCGAAATTAAGTATAATTTCATATCATCTCGTGTCATATTACAGGAACTGAGTATCGCATGACTGAAAATATTATTTTAAATAAAAAACTTACTTTTTTGTTCGCAAGTTTTTAAATTTCGTGTCTCATTTAGAAAGAAAATCGTGAAAAAAGAACAAATAATATTCATCCGGTATAAAGGCAAACTTTTTTCCCTGGTAATAATTTTTATTTTAATCTTCAAACTTCAGCGGATTAATTCGAAAGAAATAACCAACGGTAACGGAAGATAGTCACACAAATTCACTAATCGAAATTAACAATGGAAACTTCCAACTTTTTAAAATTGTTTTGTGAATAAAAATATAGATTTATATTAGAGCCAGACTTTTTATTTCAACAAAAAATGTTCAGAATGCTGCACTAGTATAAATTAAGAAAGTCTGATTTTATAGACTGTCGAGAAGTTAGTAATTATTGTGTAAAATTTGTATGACACGGTTAATTTTCATATCAATTTTCTGATTATTAAAATATTGAACGCAGGGATGTCACTTTTCTCATCAATTTAAATAAAATATATTAAAAATAAATAAATATATTATCATGCCTTCTACCAATTAGTGGGTGTGACATACATATCTGTTTTAATTTTGTATTGTTATTAATTTTGTTTTTCTTTTCAGGTAAGTTGCATTTATTATTGGATATTCTTCACTTTTTCGTGTAGGACAAAAGGTAAGAAATTTCTTTTAAAAGACATATAGCATAATAAAACAATTTTATATTTTACACAAAAATCTTACTAAATGATGCATATAGGAAATAAATAAATATAGGCATGTTTATTTGGATTGTGATTGTGATTTTCTAAATGGCTAGCTCAGTGGTATGAAGTCGGCCTGTGGATCCTGAGGTCCCTGGTTCGATTCCCACAGGCGACAAATTTTCATAATTTGAAAAAGCTATCCCTGTGGCTCCTCCACCACTAACATCTTTGGGGGCCGTGATTTGACGACTGGTAACCGCACTTCACGCGCAAAATATATCACTTACCGAGATCTGCTTCAGCAGAGTGCCACACCCAGTAATGGGTAGAAGGCGTGATGATATATTTATATTTTTATTTTATTTTCTAAATCATGATTCCTTTGATCGTGATTGCGTTGAATCATGATTAAATATGATACTGAAGAAAACATCGAACAGGAATAATGATTCAAATCCAACCCGATCGACGCGATCCTATAGTATGAACGTTAAAATAACTGCAAATGTCAAATACACAAACTAACCTATTTTAAAATTTCATAAATGAGTGTCCATGTAAGCCATTTAAAAATTCTTCCAGAAGCAGCCAATTTCCCTTAATTCCACAAATAGAGCACATAAATTTAACATCAGACGCCATTTTTAAACCTTCAATGAGAATCAGTCAACATGAATCATGATGTATGATTCAGAAGGGTAGGGGGATTGTCGTTTCGTGATCACAAAATGAAAGAGTAGGAATAACGAATAACGAACGAAGAAACATGATTCTTCATGATCATGTTAAGTTTGATCACTTTGATTACGAATCACAGTGCAAAGAAACACGCCTTATATCATCACGCCTTTTACCCATTACTGGCTATGGCACTCTATCCTAGCAGATTTCGGTATGTGATTATTTTGCGCGTGAAATGCAGTTACCAGCCATAAAATCACAGCCCCCAAAGATGATTGTAGAGGGAGTGCCACAAGTGTAGTTTTATTGTGGAGAAAATTGTTTTTCGGCTATGGGAATCAAACCCGGGTTCTCAAATCCATATGCCGACTCGATACCACTGAGCCATCTACCTCGTATTTAATAAAATGGACGCGAGATTTAACTAGTTCTAAAATAGAACATGTTCTACATATTCTCATAATTTTTTTCGAGAATTTTGACGTTTAGATATATTATATAGGGTAGATGGCTTAGTGGTATCGAGTTGGCATGTGAATCTTGAGATCCCTGATTCGATTCCCAAACATTTTCATCACATTAAAATTACCCCTTTGGCTCCTCGACCACTAACATCTTTGGAGACCTTGACCTTGACGGCTGGTAACCGCACATCATTATCGCTATGATTCCCCTACCACTAACATCTTTGGGGGCCGTGCTTTTACGGTTGGTAATCGCAACTTCACTCGCATAATTTATCAATTACCGAGATCTGCTTCGGCAGAGTGTCACATCCAGTAATGAGTAAAAGGCGTGATGACATAGTTATTTATTTTATTTAGATATATTTTCAGGTTAGTTCTAGTTAGCTAGTTTATATTTTTATACATAGATTATTGATAGTAAAAATGCCTTGATCCAAAATATTTTCGTTTTTCATGTTATCAGCTTTAACATTTTAATCTAAATTGCAAACTTCAAAATTATTATCACCTAATTGAGCATGCGCATGAACATAAAAATTTATGGAAAAATTGATCGTGTCATATACCCAATTTCAAGTAATTTTTTTCATCAATTAATTACTTTCAATTTTTCAATTTATTTACATAACAAAAATTTATCGTATCATACGGGATTACGCATTTACTTAAAGGACCAGTACCAGTATTTTCGAAAAATAGATTTTTCCTTTTTTACATTTTTCAACTCCTTGCACCTTCTAAAGTCACCTCATAAAATATTTTTCAGAAATTCGAAAGTTAAATTAGTATAGAAGAACTTTAAGCGCCCGCGCGCTCATTGGTGTAATAATACGAAAAGAAACTTTAAACGCGATTTTCTCGAAATGACATTTTTTCAAACGGCGGACAGTTAATCTCCGAATCTACTGAACCGGTTTTAATAAATCTTGGCTCGTTTTATTTATTAAACTATTCTACACAATAATTCACCATAATTTGGCCAAAATATATAAATATAAAATTTTGACGCAAGAAAAAAGAATAAAAAATAAGGTCGATTTTTTACACTTTGTTTTAAAAGTCCACCATTTTTTGATTTTTTACCAATTTTTCACCTTCCTCTTTAAAATGCTTTTTGAATATTTTGTTTCTGACTTGCCAATCCTGAGATTAACTGTCTGCCATGGGACAAGTATTTTTAAAGGACTCAACTTTGGCGCCATCTATAAATTTGATAAAATGTCAAAAAAATCAACAACAAAAATTTTTGTACTGTCGAAGGACTCATTTACATTATAGAGAAAGTTGTATGATCAAATTAAATAAAGAAACTGCAAAAAATATTCTTGACAATTTGCTTTTTTTTAGTTTTCTAGTAGGTACTAGTCCCTGAATAAGTTATTATTTGTAGGGATTTTTAAAAATCTGATTTCATTGACATAATTAATAGGTAATTAAATTTGTTATCAAACCAGTGGTATTAAAGGCGAATTTCAAATAAATTCTTTTTGTTCTATAATCAGTTATATAACCCATTAAAGTTTCGTGCATAAAAACAGTCGCCAGTAATTAACAGAGTTATTTACAGAACAGCCCCTACAAGGGTGATTAATTAGAGATTGAATAACTTTATTTTTCACTGCTGTACGTTGCCAAATTATGTTATAAAAAAAATTCTATAAATGAAATCTGCATAAAATTTGAAATGGGTTCTTTTGCCTGATTATTATTGTTCGAGTGATAAATGGAGTTAGTTAGTTAGTAGGTACTTAATCACATTCATTCACCTGTAAATAGTACCATCCACAGTTCTCAGTAACGTATTGTAATTTATTAAATAAATAAATATATCATCACCCATTACTGGATGTGGCACTCTGCCGAAGCAGATATCGGCAAGTGATATATTTTGCGCGTGAAGTGCGGTTACCAGTAGTCAAATCACGGCCCACAAAGATGTTAGTGGTGGAGGAGCCACAGGAGTAGTTTTTGAAATTATGTAAATTGTTTGTCGCCTGTGGGAATCGAACCAGGATTCTCAGGATCCACAGGCCGACTTAATACCAGTGAGCTAGCCAACCCATTCATGGTAAAAATTAATATACTGTATTAAAAAAAAATCGTAGGCTTGCAAAATCCTCATTCAAAAGTTGCGTTTTAATTTCACTTCTCACTGCTATAAATCCATGACTTTAGAAGTGTTAATCTCCACAAAAAAACTTTTTTCTCTGGTTGGTACGACTGAAGTAGATTTAGTGCCTTTTTTCTTGCAAAGATTATCTGCCAGTAACGAACGTCTCTGGCACAAAGCTTCATGTTTCTCTCTCTTTTTTCTTCTTTCTTTTTAACCGATCATCATTTATTTAAGACGTGTTTATAAAGCAAGAAACAGAGGAGTCCATTAACTATTGGTTGTAGTCTTTGCTAGGCCGTCTAGCGCCAAAATGGCTTTACGAGTTTTTAGGTTTGTTTTTTCGTTTAGACATTATCTGATTGTATTGTTACTAAGCAACACATTGTTTGTTTGTCACTGTTGTTATTTTGCGGTAACGGAAATCAATTTACAGATGCATTAATAATGTATTAGAAAAAATACCGCTTCTATTTTATGTTTTATTTAGTACTCATTTCGTAGACAGTTTTGACGTTTTTCGTAAGACGATTATTATAACCGTAAACTAAATTGCAGACATAGTTTTAAAACAGGATACATTACGTACGAAAATTTAAAAATATCTGTACGTTAAAAAGTTAAAATTCAGCAGAAATTCTGTTCGTACATTTCCATTCAGAATTCTAAGAAATATTTTAATTCCCCGAATTAATTTTTGGCCGCAACTTTCAAGTGTAACTTCATTTTAAACGATTCTAATTTAAATTTCGTTTTTTATATTCAGCAAAAAAATAAAATAAAAGAGTTAGCAAATTTTGTAAACAAATATTTAGGTTAAATTGACGATGAAACTAGTGATTGAGCAAATTTGAAAATTCACTTACTTTGATAGGAAAATTGAACTCGGATACTTTGAAGTCAAACTCCCATCTTCATATTATTGTTGATCATTTAAATAACTATTCACATTTTTAAATTAATATGTTTAACAATTTGCGAAGTGGCCAGTCATTGTTTCTGCATGTAAAATTAAAAATTGAGAAATGATAGGTATTTTGAAAAAAAAATTATGGAAATAAAATAAATATATCATCACGCCTTCTACTCATTACTGGTTGTGGCATTCTACCGTAGCAGATATCGATAAGTGATATATTTATGCGCGTGAAGTGCGGTTACCAGCCGTCAAATCACGGCTCCTAAAGATGTTAGTGGAGGAGAAGCCACTAAATTTATACAAATAAAGTAATAGTATATTACATAATAGGGAAAGTGATATTTTACTTGACGAAGCGGTTGTTTGAAATGCGAGGTCGCAGGCCGAGTATTTTAATCCGCTGAGTCAAGTAAAAACACTTTCCTGACGTATTATGTATACCATTTTTACTGAAACCGTTTAATTTAATTAATAATTAATCATAAATAATTAAAAATGTTAAATTTTTTTGATAGCAGACTATGTATCCAAGGGTACAACAACAAAAGCAGTCAGGTAAAATGTAAAATAGTCAGGTAAAATCTTTACCAGACTGTTTTGTACTTTACCAGACTGTTATTTTTGTTGTAGCCTTGGATATGTATTTTACTTGACTGTTCTTGTAAAATCTACTTTCCATACTAAAATTGGTCAGGAAGTAGCCAGTTTTTTGCCGGTTTCCGAAAAAAGTATTTATTTTAAAGTAAAACTAAGTTAAGATAAATCTAAGGTTAGGTCAGACATGTGAAAAATATAGTGAAATTGTTGAAAGTGTGGTTTGAATTTATTTACGTATGCTTCAATAGTATATAATGCAATTTGTTGTTGAGGAATTTGTTATAAAATGTAATACTTAAAAATATGACTTCCATTCTTTTAATATCAAACCATCAACATTCTCATAAACTAGTCGTCAAGCTATTTTCATCCCCTAATCAAAATCGAAACCTAATTTGAACGGTTAATTAAAGACAGCATTTGTTTGCGGTCTTGCGTGTGCTTTACAAATGTCACTCGTTCATATATCCTGACATTGAACATCGCTTTCTGTCAAGTTCGTGATCGCTCCGCGTTGACAGAACTTACAACGCAAGCGATAGCACCAGCAGCGAATGAACTGAAACAGAAACGTGGTCGTGGTGTGTTCATGTGCTTTTATGTAGGATGTTAGGCTTGGCACGCATGTAAGCGGATTCAGCCGTACGTGGGGTATTCGTGTGCATATGGATCATAATATAGAAAGGTTGTCCGCGAAAAGATTGTTCATTGGCCATGGAGGAACAAGTTTAAAATTTTGTAAAAGTGCATATTTGACAGTTATTATTCCAGTAAAGAATGAAGTTTTGCACTGTGTACGCGACCGGTTTTACATGCTCAGGTTTATAATCGATAATAAAATATTTTGTTAAACGATGAAGTATAACAATTAATTTACAGAATAAATTAACATATTAAATATTATATGAATTAGACATGAATTGAAATACTTGATTAATTGGAGGCTAATTTCAGATATCTGTCACTACTGTACATGCCGTAATTTTTTTTATGAACTTCGTTTGAATTTCGACTTATTACTTGTATTGGTATCATGAAAAAAATCGTTGACGAGATTTTCGCGGAAATACGTGTTTTGAGGTCCACTGAATCCGTTTTGATCATTTTCTCAATGATGTCTGTGTGTGTGTGTGTGTGTGTGTCCGAGTGTGCAATATCTCATGAACGAGATAAGATTTGTTAACGAAACTTGGTAATTATAAGTTTCATGAAAATACGAAGAGCTGAGTTGATTTTGAATGAAATTGAAAAACCGGAAGAAGAAGTTTACTGGACACACAAAACAATAAATTCCATTTATTTCAAAAATGTAATCAGTTACGAAAAAAAGTTTCAAACAAAAGATGTTAGCAAAAATATTTGGAACATAAAATGTTATTTGCAATTTTCCTGTATATGCGTCTAATTTTGAGAAAAGCTAATTTTTATATTTAATAATATATTCGAATAATCATAGTAGCAATAGAAACAAAAAACAAAAACATGTTTCACATTTATATGTCAAATAATAATTGCCAAACGCAAGGAGCAAGTCATAAGTGTTCAATTCAGCGTTTTTGATATTAAATATGCTGTTTATAAGAAAGTCGTGTGGTGACCACACCAGATTTTTTTTAAATGAAATAAAGTATAGTAATAATAATTATAAGGCTTGCGCGAACTGTCAAACTATTGAAAATTGTTTTACATTTCTATTTAATAGGGACTTTTACAATTAAAATTTTTCGGTTGCCATCTAGTGAGTAAAACAGAATTTAATAATTTGTTATGTAGCGAACATGGTATAGCTTTACAGTTTGACGTTTATCACGTGATCCAAACGTTAAACGTCCAACAAATATTGGGATCTAAGGGCAGGAGTGTTGAAAGGAGAAAGCAGTTGTTCGACTCGCTCTTTCTACAAATTTGTTGTTTCACACAATATTGTGTTGAGGGGGGGTCTCCTGCATGTGACGTCAAATTGTAAGTCCCTATTGTGTTTAAATTCCATGACTATACTACAAATGAACACTTTAGTAAAATCTTTAACTTGATTTTGCGTCTTAAAAACGTATAAAATAAAATATAATTAGTGACTTAGACGCAGAATTCAATTATCTACAAGATTTATTTGAAGCATATTGCTCTTAAATCAGAAGAGAAAGTCAAAACGCTAAACGAAAAAATCTCAATGTGTTTCCTATATTGCATAAATTAATTCACCCCCCGGTGTATGATTCTAGACAAGAAATACTCGTATATTTGAAATTGATGAATTCCTTATATTTATAGCTTACGAAAAAAAATATTATTTTTAGAAGGGATGTGTGACATCACCGAGACGGGAAGTGAAGTCCAGAAAATATGTATAATTTCGTCAATAATGTAAAATGTATCCAGTGATAATATATAACTTAGGAAGCGTTAGAAACAGCTAAATATTGTATCTTTGAACGAGTGGCGTACCTAGAACTTTTGTCGCCCAGAGCGGTCTCCAATTTACCGCCCTTCTTTAAGTCAATCAAATGGTGGTTTTTATAAATTAAAAAAATAAATATAAAATAAATATATCATCACGACTTTTACTCATTACTTTAATTTTAATTTGGTGAAAATTGTTTGTCTTCTGTTGGAATCGAACCGAGGTCCTCAGGACCACAAGCCAACTCGAAACCATTGAGCCATTACCTCATTAAATTAATAAACATAAATAAATAATTGTAATTGAGACAAACTATAGGTGGAGAACTTTTTTACCATTGGATGGCATATTTAAATTAGGCAGGAATTTAGCTAGATCAAATTTCAACCCTACATTGACTTGACGATGAAGAAAAATATTCGAAATCATATAGTAATTAATAATTCGTAGAAATCGAATAGTAAACTTATGAAGTAAACAAGTTGTTTTTTACAACTAAAACTAAATATTAAAAATGCCGCCCCAAAATATGTGCCGCCCGGTGCGGATCGCACCCACCGCTCCCCTCTAGGTACGCCACTGCTTTGAACTATCAACTGAATTTTGAGAAGTCGGTAAAGTTGTGTTCTATTCCTTTTAACAGTTAAGCTACGTTTCAAACTCTTTACATAGTCTCTGTTTTAGTCTTTGTCTTTCCAGTTCTTAACATAACATAAAAGTATGTATTAAATTAGTTATATAGTTATACTGTTTCTTATTATAAGATATACATATTTTAGATATGTTTATTTTACAAATAAAATACGAACAAAAAACAATTTCCTTTCAATCAAAAGCTCCAAGTGTTATCTTTAAATTCTCTAACCATTTTAATAGAGCATACAAAGTAATTGTTTTTGTTTTTAATTCACTTAGCTATCTAGAATTTTATTTGAAGTCAAATTGATAACATTTTATTAAAAAACCTGCAATGATTGATATAAATCTAATTATTTTAAATTTCTATTCGAACACTAATTAAATAATGGCTAAGTATCAGAAATACTAGCATATCCTTAAACGAGTTTTGTTGTAGCTACCTAAATAATATGATATTTATAATATATTTAAATATTTCCTTACGTATAACTTCCGGGTAAGATTTTCCTTCGAGCTGAGAAACAATAGAATATTTAAGTGAGTTGAAATGTCTTTTTTACGACCCGAACATTTTTTACGATATGGATTTTTTTAGTTTCAAGAAAACACACATATTACGAAATTTAAGTATGATATCGTAAAGAATAGAAATGGAAAATATGAAAATTTATTTTATTTTCAGAAAGGCAGAAATATTTGCTTAGAAATTACAGTAATAATTTTTGGTAACATTTAAGATTCATCTAATTTATATGTGATATAAACATACGTTTCTAACATTGTTTCTGTTATTTACATAAAATTATCTCGATTAAAAAGTATGTTAAATTAGCTCATATATTAATATATAATTGGGTTTGATTCCCACAGACTATAAACAATTTTCACCACATTAACATTACCCCTGTGGCTCCCTCTCCACTAACATCTTTGAAGAGCTGGTAACCACATTTCACGCGCATAAGTATCTATGGGGTGACTAGCTCAGTGGTATGAAGTCGGCCTGTGGATTTTGAGAACACTGGTTCGATTCCGACAGGCGACAAACAATTTTCATAATTTCAAAAACTACTCCTGTGGCTCCTCCACCACTAATATCTTTGGAGGCCGTGATTTGACGTCTGGTAACCGCACTTCACGCTTAAATATATCACTTACCGAGATCTGCTTCGGCAGAATGCCACACCCAGTAATGGGTAGAAGGCGTGATGATATATTTATTTAAAAGATTAAAAATTTAAAATAACTTCAAATATATTTATTTACTTTATTTATTTTATATTTTATATCTGCAAAGAGATAAAATGAATGAATTGTTATGAATTCAGACCATCATTCATATATTTAAGAATAAAACAATAAAACAAAAGACAAAATGTCTATTGCGATGTGGAATTGAGTCTTAATAAATAAGAAAAAAATTTCCATCACTTGTCTCGTAATTCCACAGAGGTTTTACAGCACGTTTGCATCAACTTCTCAGGTCATCAACAAACGGCTGTTTTATTTCAATAGCTGTCAAGCAGTTTGCGATTTTGTCGGTAGATGGCACCACGAGTGGCTCCATAGCTCTCATGTCATGTTACCGTTGTAGATAGGTTAACATCAGTCAGTTCAGCTAAGTCGGTATCACAATCCACTATTTCCTAGTTGATCTAGTTGGATAAATGATCGCACCATACTGATGAGTCCGGAAGGACGAAACGCATCTATGGTTAAAGCTGAACTGACCAGCCGTTTGTTGGTGACCTGAGAAGTTGATGCAAACGTGCTGTAAAACCTCTGTGGAATTACGAGACAAGTGATGGAAAATTTTTTCCTATTTTTTCTTATTTAATAAAACAATGATGAACTTCATATCTAATTATTTTATAAGGAGCTAAAGTGATACTTTTTGTAGTGAATCTGTAGATATTGACGGACGAGCGCAGTGATGCCAACAACTACCGATGAGGCACAAAAAGTCACTTTCGCTTTAAAAAAAATGCTATCTTTTCTTCAAATCTTGGAATATTTATCCAATTAAACATTTGTATATCATATAATTTTTCCGTCGATCACAAGCGGCAGGAATAGACTTTCTACAACTAGTTGATCAATGAAACTTCCTGATTTTGACGAGCGTCAGAAAAAATATTTGTCAGAAAAGTCAAATTTTAATTGTTTCTTTAAAGTCGTGAAATGTCATATTAATCTGACTTTTATAGAAAAACCTATCATGGGGTAGGTAGCTCAGTGGTATCGAGACGATTAGTGGATCCTGAAAATCCTTGTTCGATTTTCACAGCCGACAAACATTTTCCCCAATTTAAAATTACCCCTATGGCTCCCTCACTACTAACATCTTTGGGGCCATGATTTGACGACTGGTATCCGCACTTCACGCACATAAATATATCATTTACCGAGAACTGCTAGGCAGAGTGCCACACCCACTAATGGGTAAAAGGCAAGATAATATACTTATTTTTATTTGTAGAAAAACAAATTTGTTTGCATGATGTAAATGTTTTCCGCAATGAAATGTACTGTAGCATAGTAATTCTTTCGTGGGCATCCCGTATGTTTGTGCTTGGCTGTATGCGCTGTCACGTATACAAGTCGTTGAAGTGAACGAGTTGGAAGACTGAACCAGATGTGTTGAATAAACATGCGTTTTGATGCTTCATTTTTTTTACAGAGCGCAATTTTTTTTAGTGCATGTTTTTAACACTTGGAATTAATTAAGAAATTCGCAGTAAGCGTGATTTAATAATGTCGCAGTCGAATATGAAATATGTAATTACTTGTTGTATGTCGACACGTCATGGAAGATTTATAGTCTTTTTTTGTCGTTATAGGTTTTAACGAATTATTTTAATTAAATGAAATAAAATAATTAAATTCAATCTAATATGTTAGGTATTTATGTAATATCGAGTTGGGCAGTGGATTTGAGAATCCGGGTTTGATTCCCAAAGTTGACAAACAATTTTCACACTAATGGCTCCCCCTCCATTAACATCTTTGGGGGTAGGAATTTGACGGTTGGTAGCCGCATTTCACACGTATTAATATATCATTTACCGCGATCTGCTACGCTCGAGTGCCAAACCCAGTATTGCATGATGATATATGTATTTATATTATCTGACTGGTCAAACACTTAACCACAGAATTTTGCTATTAAAAAAATATATTCAATTCTTTTGTATGTGAAGCATAAATGTTACATCTGATGTTAATTCAAAAGGCAACATTGTACGATGAAAGATTTATTACATAGCTATCACATTGAACGAATCTAGCATTTTAAATAGGTTTATTGTCATCTTAAAATAGAAGGTGACAGACATGCTTTACATTTGATTTATTACACAACATTATATTATATTGTAAACTCTTCTTGACTGGGAATATAATAATTAGACAATATTACTGAATTTCAGTCTTTAATCTATCACACTCGACTAGTTTCGGACCCTACGTGGGTCTTTCTCAGGAGGTAATGTCAAAGGATAAACATTGTTATAAATAAACATTTAAAGGATATATAAAAATATCAAGTAACTTAATAAAAATAGTTAATAGCGCAAAAAATTATTTCGGTTACGCAAAATGAAAGATTGTTTCTGATGCATCAGAATTACAATTTTTATGTTTTGACATCACCTTCTGAGGAAGACCCACGTGGGGTTAGGAACTAGTCGAGTGTGATAGATTAATAAAGGCTGAAATCCAGTAATGTCTAATTATTATATTTTATTTTAATTGTGATTTTTTTAATCATATTTCAACAATTATATTCCAAGGGACTTTAGTAATTTTACGAAGAAAAACAAAAAGTTTGATCACTTTTAAAGTAAAACCAAATTTTAAACAGATAAAATGTGTTGTAATTTGACGGCTGGTACCGTATTTCATGCATCACTTATTGAGATACGAGGTGTGGCTATTAAATAACGAGACTGCTTCGGCAGATTACCACACTCAGTAATGGGTAGAAGGCGTGATGATATATTTATTTATATTTTATATAAATTGGAACCAGGTAAATCTTGAGCTGTAAAACTTTAATAGATTGAACTATACATACAAAATATAATTTACAATTAAAATGGAATATATTCATAAACTTAAAAACAATAACAATTATTTTTTCAGTTTATTCCAGTTTCTATAGGTATTTATTTATTAGTTTCAACTACAGTAATGGCACAGTGGTATCGTGTCGGCCTGTGGATCCTAAGAACTCTGGTTCGATCCCCACAAACTGACAAACATTTTCACCGATTTAAAAAATTACCCCTGTGGCTCCGCCATCACTAACATCTTTGGGGGCCGTGATTTGACGACTGGTAACCGTACTTCACGCGCATAAATATATCACTTACCGAGATCTGCTTCGGCAGAGTGCCACATCCAATAATGGGTAAAAGGCGTGATGATATATTTATTTATTTTATATTTATTTAATTACAGTAAAGAAAGCTTGCATCATATTTTTATTTATTTATTTAAACAACACAGCGGTACAGTGAAATACAAAGCTGCTTATAATTACAATAATATAGTAACAAAGAATTATAATCTAAATAGGTTTCACATTTATTCCTTTTCTAATAATACAGTTTTCATGCATGTTTTAAATTTAATATATTCTATATATAAGTAGTAATAATTTAAACCGATTGCACATAAAATTAATCCATTAGTTAAAATAAACTGTAAAAATAATATAGACATATTTATGTGCGGTTTATCAATCGATTGTTAAGTAAATATTAATTAACAACAATATAAATTATATGTATTTTTCTATATTTAACAAGCTGATTCGTAAAGAAGATTAAATTTGGAGCCCATTATTAATTCCGTTTTTATTTTGAATGGAGATGATTGATTTTCGAGCTATTTATAAAACAGAACAAGGTTGTTCATAAATTTGGTGTTATCGTTGTCCTTCAAACGTCAAAAAAGGTTATTTTTTTGTCACGTTAACACTTGATGCCTTCATTATCAGTTACTTTTGTGAATTAAAACGGAGTCAAAACTGGAACTAAAATTGGTATTAACGGGTGTTTTCTGAATGAGCCTGTAAATATCTACAGAACTAAACTCCGGTTTTTCAATTACTGATTAAAATGCTGGTTAGCGGTAACTATGGTAATCTTATTGATTTATGTAAATTTGAGTTTTTCATTCACCGATTAGTTCTAATCAGGCAGCGGAAAGTTATATAGGTAACCATGGGACTGTGTTTATAGTTAGACTTCCACCTAAGGAATGGCGCTAATAGTCTTTATGTCAAGACATTCATTTTAGGTAACTACAATATCGACAATCATTGGTTACTAGATTGTTCCTGTAGCTGTCATTTGTATATATATCAAATTTTTTAATCTGTCAAATATCCAATGAATTTTTATTTGTGAAATTAATTTCATAAAAATAATGTCATCTACTAATATCAATTGTTGTGTAAAAAACTGCATTGCTACTGGTAAGTAAGTGATCATATAATAAATAATATTTAAATGAGGAAGTCATAATATATTTTCAGGATCACAAGAGTTGGATAAAATTGCGATTGAAACAGTTCAAAATATAAATAAATTGTATACAGGACAATATTTTAATAAATATTTATATTGTAATAATGAACTTTTATTTTATGTAGTTTAAATAAATATAAAATAATAATAAAAATTACAAACTGCCTAAATATGTATATCGGGTTGCCTATATACATGACTTTAGTTAGACTTCCACTACTCAGATGGCGCAAAATACAGTCCCAGTGCGTAACATGGCAGTTTCTTATCTATAGTAGTATATTATGATCTGTGGTTCTAATCATGATTAAAATTTTCCACTAACCGGCAATAATTTAATCGGCCGATTTGCAACTTTAATAATTCAACTTTCATTGTCAGTTCTATTTTACATGTGAAATATGGATATTTTATGTGATGTTAGTTCCGATGAGGACTTAGAATTGATATGTGAGCAATATAAAAAATCTAAAAGAGAATATAATATAAGAGAAAGACCGAACCATTTTCTTAAATGGGACGATACAGATTTTTTTGATACATTCCGTCTAACAAAGCAAAGTGTGAACTTCGTTTACGAAATTATCAAAGATGAAATTCAACATTCTACAGAAAGGTATTTGATATATAAAATCATAGAATGTAAATTTTCTTCCGTGGGAGTCAATGGGGAAATATCAGGTACTCCTCCTCCATTGAGTTGTTCTAATTTACGTTTACTAATTTTGTTCTTTATTTGTCGCCTATAATTGTCATATTATTTCTTTTAAACTTCTTAATTTTTCTCCTACAGTTGCATTAAATGTGTTGAAATTGTCTCCCAAGTTTTGTTCTTTTTCTTTTAAAGAAATTGCGTCGCTTTTCTTGTATTCAATAATGTTTTCATATTTTTTAATTATATTTATTAGTTTTTCACTTTCTTCATGAGAAAAATTAGCACTACGTACTCTTTTTGCACTCATTTTGAATATTATTTGTCAAATTGACAGTTAAACAATCAAATAAAGAGTGCAGGTCTACTTAATTGTAATGTTTTTATCAAATTAAAATGGTATGATATTCTCATCAGTTCCGTCAGCATCATTTTTAATACCACCCTTGTAGTGAAAAATTCCTAAGCTTATCTAACCAGGATTAAATTTAATTTTATTAATCAGACTTCATTTCTGATTTGAAAAACTCAAATAAAAAATTAATCATGGTTACACTACTGATTAAATTAATCATGATTAACTTAACGGAGGTTTTAATCAGTGATTGAAAAACCGGCCTTAAATTCAATAACATATTTATTTTATTTTGTTGTTTAACTCGGTACCTTCAATTTGAGACCACCTTGCGTATTATATACGATCTACGCAGTAACTTACCGCAATCATCCCGGACATTTTGGGTACCACTGTTATTTCTAGCCCACCCGCAATTTCAGCAGTACCTACATCACTTCTTTGGGCCATAATTAAATTTTGAACACGGGCCACCAGAGCATTTGAGCATTCACTTCGTTGTGGGCTTGCTTGGCTTGTAACTCTGTAGTTGTTCAGCATTTATCATGTCGTCGTGGTCGCCCCTGGCACAATCTAGTCACGTGACATGGCCCAGGGGTGCGCGGTGTGGGTGGGGACAAACCAATTTCCATACGATTTTTCATAGGACCGGAAAATGCGTTTCCCTGGAAAAATCCAACATGGAAATTGTCTGTGTATTTTATTTCCGACAATTTCAACTTAATTTGATAATTATATTTTATCGTTTGATGTTAAGGTGGTACAATCTAGATTATCTTTACTCTAATAAAAGTACGCTTTGATTCTTTAATTCTAACTATACCTTCTTACGTTTCAAAAACACGGCTTAAACTGAGATCAAACCTAGCAGAGCTAGCGTCAAAATTCGTGCCGTACCACATTAGATTACTAATACTCTTTAGAATTATAAATATTAGATTTGCTGCATTCTCTGTTCTTACAAAATTTAGTTCCTCATTTCACAGATTGAAAATACGATTATATAATCGTTGTGTTGAAAAACAGGCGTGTTATAAAATCACCATCTGATCTCTCCCTCGGTATAATCTGCTGTCTCTGTCTCTCTACCGGCTTCCTCGAGACGGGTCATAAATTTCAGGAGCCCCGAGTTCTTTCAATAACATGTTTTTGACGCCCGAAGAAGGATAACATCTTTTCCCTGACTTGAATAAGAAGTGAATCTATCGAAACAAAAATGTATGAATAGCATAACACGTGACTGAGTTCTTTGTCGCGAAGAATTTGACCTAGTTTAATTTAAATTTGAATTTTTCATATCAAAATTTAAACCTTGAAATTAGATAACCTTAGGTTATTGCCCCAGAGATCTGAATTTAATTATCATCCACGGATTCAGTACAACAAATTTTACTATAGTAAAAATTGCCCATATGGCTCATCTTACAATAATAGTATCTATGGCTTTTGTGATTTGACGTCTGGTAATATGGAATAGGTGACACAGTGATATCGTGTCGGTCTGTGAATCCTGAGAATCCTGGTTTGATGCCCACTGCCGACAAATATTTTCACCACATTAATACTACTCCTGTAGCTCTCCCTCCACTAACACCTTTGGGGGCCGTGATTTAACGGCTGGTAACCGCACTTAACGCGAAAAAAATATGTGCCACACCCAGTAATGGGTAGAAGGCGGAATATAATATATTTATTTATTTACGTCTGGTAATTGTAGTTCACATTAAATATTAATCATAAATACAGTTTTTTTTATATAAAATAAAATAAATATATCATCACGCCTTCTACCCATTACTAGGTGTGGCACTCTGCGGAAGCAGATCTCGGCAAGTGATATATTTATGCGCGGGAAGTGCGGTTACCAGTCGTCAAATGACGGTCCCCCAAAGATGTTAGTGGTGGAGGAGCTACAGGGGTAGCTTTTAAAATGGTGAAAATTGTTTGTCGCCTGTGGGAATCGAACCAGGGTTCTCAGGATCCATAGGCCGACTTGATACCACTGTGCTAGCTACCCCTACGTAAACCCTACAAATTAATAATGCAGTGGAATCATTGAGTTAAACGCAGTACGTCATCAAAAAAAGAAATGTATAGCGTCATCTAGGAGCACTTTTAATATTTTTTATCTTGTTGATGTATAATCAATTAATATATTTTTTGAAGTTAATCGATTATTCCTGTTTTCTCGTCACAACGAATTCTCGTTTCATCTTGAAAATTCATTACAATTACGAGGGCAGGGTGAAAAGTCCCTGAAAAATAAAACAAATGGCGCCACAATCGCAAATCTCATGTGACATTTGTGATGTACCATCTTTAACTAGAACGCATTAAAATTTTCAGACTGATATGTCATTCAGTTCTGTTTTGACACCCATCGAAAGCAAGAAACCTTGAAGATTTTTGAAAACATGGAAAAAAGTGAAGTTCGCGTCTTGATTAAACATTATTTCTTGCGTGGAAAAAACATTACGCAAACCAAAGCATCGCTTGTTAAACATTATGGGGACTCTCCACCATCGATTGGAACGATTCACAAGTGGTTTACTGATTTGCGTTGTGGTAGTATAACCACAAAGGACGCCGAACGTTCTGGTCGTCCAATTGAGGTTACAACGCCAGAAATCGTCGATAAAATCCATGGTATGATCTTGGACGATCGACGAGTTAAAGTGCACAAGCTTACTGAGGCTATGAGCATCTCAACCGAACGGGTACGGAACATTTTGCATAAATTTTTGGATATGAGAAAGCTATTTGCCAGATGGGTGTCGCATTTGTTCTCTGTTGACAACAATCGCGACTGTGTGACAAGTTCAAAAATTGCATGAATTGCGCTACGAATTGGTTCGTTATCCACCATATTCTCCGGATTTGCCCCCCTGCGATTTTTATCTATTTCCAAACTTGAAAAAATGGCTCGGCGGAAAGAGACTTGGCTCCAACAATGAGGTCATTGCTGAGACAAACGCCTATTTTGAAGGATTGCCAAAATCGTATTATTTGGAAGGGATCGAAAAATTAGAAAAACGTTGGACGAATTGTATCGAGCTACAAGGAGATTATGTTCAGAAATAAAATATGTTTTAACCAAATAAATCATTTCTTGGTTCATTTTTCAGGGACTTTTCACCCTGCCCTCGTAATAATTTGTTATTTACATCTACTCTAGCATACAGTAACAAATTGCTATTTACAATAACATGAAATGAAAATAAAAATGCGTTACAAAGAAAAGACTAATATAAATTTAAAACAATTGCGGATTATCCCGTTTCGTATTTAAATAATTCCTTTCGGAATCCCATAAATAATGTAAACTCCAACGTAGTTAATTCGTAATAAGAATACATCAAAAAGTAATCCCAACAGCAAATAGCTTTGTTCCTCATTCATACCAGGCTTTTTACTTTACAACTAATTTCCTGCTTAATCCAGAAAAGATATAAAAGTAAAATCCTTTCTTTCGGGGTTCTTCTCATCTTAATCACCTTTGTCATTATCCAGTCGACACGTTGCTCTTTTCTCTTCCTTTTACCTGTTCTAGATTTGTAAATTCCCAGTTTCCTAATTTCTGTGCGTTGGGATGCTCTAAGGCTTTATATTTCCTTCCTGGAAACGCTTTAATTACTAATGGAGAAATAGAGACGTGCAGACTACTATGGTTGAAGAGATATTAGCTAACGTATTTTAAAGATAGAGAGGACAGAATTTATTAAACATTTTTTCGTCGAGAAATATTTCATTTTATGTTGGATTTTGTGTATATTAAATACTAAGCAACTACTTATTTTGTTTATACGTAAATCCGGCCCTGTCTTTGTCTCAACTAAATTAGAAATAGAAAATATTGAATAAAAGAGCAATAGTCTAGTAAACTTAAATATTTATTTAAGAAAGTACATCAAAATCAAATATGTTATTTTTGACTGACACAATAATTAAAAAACAAAACAACTTACATATTATACAAAACATAATAAAAAATAATAAATATATCATCACGCCTTTTACCCATTACTGGGTGTGGCATTCTGCCGAGGCAGAGCTCGATAAGTGATATATTTATGCGCGTGAAGTGCGGATACCAGTCGTCAAATCACGGCCTCCAAAAATGTTAGTGGTGGGGGAGCCATAGGGATAATTTTAAATTGGTGAAAATGTTTTGTCAGCTGTGGGGATCGAACCAGGATTCTTTGGATCCACAGGCCGACTTGATACCACTCAGCCATTACCCCATAGATGACTTTAATTCTGTTTCGGACATTAATTCTGTTTCGGACATTAATACATTTAGGGCCAGTTTTTCAACCACCGATTAATGTTAATCATGATTAAATAATAATGAAAACTATGGTTACCATTATTATTTAATCATGGTTAACATTAATCGAGAGTAAACCGGCGATTGAAAAACTGGCCCTTAATATTTGCTCGTTGTTCCCTTGTATTTTTACAACATAAACACAAAAACTACTGTCATTAGAATTCGCGTTAATTTTCTAAACTGTCACCTGATTGCATGAAGTTTTGTGCGTTCGAAAGAGGAAAGATGTATCTTTCTAACAATGTGTATGTTCAATAGATTGCGCTACGTGTTCTATGATTTAAATTAAAAGTTTCGTTATTTTTGGGACATACTGTGTATGTTGTGTATATCCAACTCAACTCAGCAATATTCAAAATAATATCTGTTGTGAAGTGTCACATTACTTTGTTTAATTCATTTCAGTTAGTTTGATACTGTTTGATAATATTATTCAATAGGGACTTACAATTTTGACGTCACATGAAGCAAACCCGAAGCAGATCCCTCTCCACACAATTTTGTGTGAAACAACAAATTTGTAGAAAGAGTGAGGTGACACCATGTCGAGTAGAATAACTGCTTTCTGCTTTCAGCACTACTCTCCGCAGATCCCCACATTTGTTTGACGTTTCCCGTTTGGATCACGTGACAAACGTCAAACTATAAAGCTATACCATGTTCGCTACGTAACAAAGAATTAAATTCTATTTTACTCACTAGATAACAGCAGAAATATTTGAATTGTATAAGTCCCTATTATGAAACATCATTTTTTCCATCTTTGTAACAACGCATCCTTATCCTTCTCAAAAACAGAAAGCAATCATCAAACAAGAAACGAACCACGCTCATTTCCAATGAAACATCAGTTATTCCACCATCCTCATTCTTACCTTGTTACCCAAACAAATCTACCTCTGGCAGTGACGCATTTGGGTTCGTTTCCTCGAAAGGCCACTCCACTTGAGGTTTGCGTCTGAGATACAGTTGCCCTTCTTGCTACTCTAGGTAACCGCATCACCACATTGCCGTAACTGCGCTACACACAAAGCTAATCACATGCTTGTGTGTGGTAGTTTGATCTTTGTCCTTCAAAGGAGTACGTAATCCTGTGGAGCTTTGCAATTAGTATTAACTGTTTATGCTTGGATTTGTGTTTGTGCTAGTAACTGCTGCGTTGAGGTTGTTGTGTTAAGTTCTAGGCTTATGATTCAGTTATGAGAGAGGGTTAAAGAGTTTGTTTGTAGAAAGTTATATTACTATAACTGTTATAACTAAATACCGTTTGCTCAATGATATGTTTATGCTAACGTAAACCATAGAAGATTATACATACCTATATAACATTACGCTATATCCCATCAAATGGGGTTGCACGAACCCTAGAAACATTCACTCATCAGATTCATCATATATTCAGTCTTCGTTAAACATTCTCATCTTACCACACCATCCTTGTTTCAATCGCATTCATATTTCCCTTCATACAAGCTCATTTATTTAGCAAACTTTAAATCATTCGATTTTTTAATCGTGAAGGGTCTTATTTCATAATACTACTGCACATGTAAATTACTACTGTTGATTTATTGGGATATTTAACTACTAAGAGATGGCGTTGATCACAATATGTAAAAATTTGAGACAAAGGTACACATTCAGTTGGTCTTCATAAGCTTACCATTCTTGTTACTTGTATTTCTTTGTTTTTTTCCCTTTTCCTTTTATTTTATGTTTCCTAGTAGTACTTTTTTTATTAATTTATATAGAATATAGTTAATTGCCGTTGTTAGTTGTAATTCTTTGTATTAATTTGATTTATTTTTAACTTTTAGGTACAAATTTAAGTATATAGGCCATAGATTTCTTTAACAATATAGATTTTTCTTAGTAGAAATTAGTTCTTTTCGTATAATATTAGTTGATTATAGTTTTATTATCTTCTTTATTTTTAAATATTATTTCTTTTGTCATTCATTTTTATTTCTTTTTAAGTACTTAGTTATTAGGTTAGTAGCCAACTGCACCTTTGTCGTAGTTCCAATTTTTGCTACTATGAGCACTTCTTCTTCTTCTTCCTATTGAACTACAATCCTTTGTGGATTTTGGCATGCTCCATATAGGGACCAGGCACACCGAGCCGCAGTTTTACACTGCCGTACTGCTGGTTTTTTAGACTATGAGCACATTCTTATTTAAAAATCGCAATAAAACCATGAATACTTTTATATTGTTACTGTAGGTTTGTAGTTTTACAGTGATAATTTACAAGTGTAAAATGCTGTTAATCTAATTACATAAACAAGACTTTATGCAACAGGGCCTAGAAATTTTATGAATGCCTTAGGAATGATGTTTTGAAATGTTGTGGAAATTAATAATTAATTTGTTTTATTGTTGACGGCTATACCTCAACGAAATATAATTAAATTTTAGGAAATGATATTTCCTAATACTTCCATCGTATATTTAAGCTTTGTATTGAATTTACATATAATTTTCAAAAGATCTTGGCACATTATTCGTTATCAGAAATATTCGCATATGTTACGGGGTGAAATATTTGTAACAGAAATATTGTTCACATAAATGTGATTATCACTACTCGTAAATTAAAAGTATTCTTGTAGCTCTCCATCACTAATATTTTAGGAACAAAGATTTTATGAGAGAAATATAAAACTTACCAAGATCTGCTATAAACGAATGCTAATGGTGTGTTAAGATTAATTAGATATTTATAGAAATTAAGTAATTCGATATTTTTAAAATACCGTAGGCAGAAAAATATTATTATTTTGTAAGTGTCAGAAAACGAGAACATGTACATAAGCGATTCTTTATTTTTTTTTAGTACTTTAACAAAATATCGTCTACCTCAATTATCGCCTCAACCGACAAGGTCATTGTTGGACAGTCATTTCACAGTCTAGATACACAAATAACTATTATATATCTATCCTTTTTCAAAACTAAATTAACTAAATTACTAAACATGAAATACGATTATCATGCTTGTTTCATGTTTCTTAATTTTGGTTGTTGCCAAATCACCGAAAGTGTTCTTTAACAAATCTAGATTTAATTCTAGATAGGTACAATTTCAAAATAAGTCACGGGTCATGGTTATAATATATAATTTGAAGTTTCATTCTTCTAATGTTTGAGTGACATTGTAACATAGATGCAGCCTGAATATAAATGTTTCATTTAATAGTTTAACGCTCTATCTGAAGGACAAACAATTGTCATTCATCCATACATCATATGATACTATTAGTTTAACCTAAATATTTCTCAAACACATTACGATTCCTCATTATAAAAATACAAAGCTATGGGGAACCTTCAAAGAGACAGCCTAGAAAACAACAGTGACAACTAACACAAGGCACGACACACAAGTGTTCAAGCAAGACACTACAACCAGCACAAATCACTAATCTATTCTTCATTCTCATTGTTAGCGTATCGCACTAAACATATTCATGAATAATGCAGCACCTTACAGGAACATGTTTGTAGATAATGTACAGGGTCGGATCTACCATCAAATTTAGAAACCCTGCTTAGGGCCCGTTTATCACTGCTGCAATACACTGGTGAGAAAAAAAACCAAAACACTTGAAATACGTTAAATTTTCCCAATTTTCAAACCGTTATAACTTGGCGAATTTTGAACGAAAGTGTCTACTTTAAGGGAATACATGCGATTATAGGGTTAAAGCCTCATTCACAATACGAAATTAGTAGTTATAGTTAGCATTTATAGTTAACGCTAGAGTTTGACATGCGCAACAGCGCATAAGCGTTCACAACAGCAAAATTAGCTTCACACTGCTTAGCGTTCATTTCAGTTAAGAGTCGTATTTACACTTTGTGCTAGTGGTGCTCTCCGGGGTCGGCATGAGAGGGGTTTAGCCATGTGCGCTATCGGGGCGGGGCTTCGTACATGGGCTAAATAAAGTTTGCAGTGACGGTCAACGAAGAATTCTCGGGAATCGGCTGGGATCGGATGTAGGTATAAATATGTATTGGGAAATTTACTCGAACTATTTACATCAACTAAACGAAACATACAAAGAATGTATTATTCTAAGTAAAATATTTGTATATAAACAACAAAGTATAGATTTTATTTCATCTTTATTTTTTAAAGTTTTTTCAAAAATATTTCCATTTCCTGTTTTAATTCTTCGTCCGGTATATCTGATTTTTGATAATTTTCTCCATAATTTGAATCTTGTACATATCGCCTTTTCTCATGTTTATCATATTTGTAACTTGAATATTTTCTTCTGTTAGTAGAAACATATTTTTCGCGTCTAGTTTATCGACGAACCTCTAATAATTTGGAATATTTTCCCGGACTTTTATTATTACACATTGTTTTATGTAGTTTATAATGTGGAATTAGTTATGTCTTGTTTTAAATTTCTTATTTCATTTTCGGTATTTCCAAAAAGATCTTATAAGTTTTAGATTTGTTCCAATAATTTTATTTTTAATAATCATATCGACTCTAATATCTTGTTCAATTTGATAAATAAAAATATAAAAAAGGTGAAATATGCAAAATATGAAAAAATGTGCATTTTTCCTAAAATCCGAGCCCCAGTTATATACCCTTTCCCCACTTTATGATGTGTCACTATGTTTTGTCTACATTGTGTGGTCGAAGCTTTGTATATTTTCGACTGCAAACTATAGATGACACAGTAGATATGCAGTAGTGACAGCATTCACCGCTATGAGAGCGCTAGTGAACGATACATGTTTCTTCTTGAAATACTCATTTGCAGAGGTTTAGCTCTTGCTATAGATTTTTTCGTAAATAACTTATTATCATACTTTGAAAAATGTTTCCAGATACTTCAAGATGTCATCTAGGATTGTATTGTGTTGAAATTATTATTTTCAATTTGTATTATATTAAAAATGACCATTAAAAAAATGCATTTTTTTGCGGATAATAACTATTGTTTTTCTTAAAACTAGGGCAAAGAACAAAAATCTAACACAGTACGATCTTAGATCTATTCTTGAACTTGACCATAGTTTTTGAATGAAGTCAATATGTTTTGTAAATTCTGAGAAAAAGCGTAAGTGCTGAAACACTTTTTGAAGTCAAATTCCGCCTGTAAATACGACTCTTAACGCAAGAGTTTGCAAGCTCCAAACTTATAGTTAGCAGTTAGCTCCATCTTGTCTAAACTACCAAACAGAAACGCGAATGAATTTTGACGTTTGAAATCCATGCTTTTGTTATTAGAAATTTTACTTATGTACGATAATTACAATTATTACATTACCTGTTGTATTAAATGTTTTTTAAATTTTTTTCCATTTTTCATCCCGCTGCTTAATATTTTTGGTATCGGGACCAGCTTTATCATATACACATTTAATATTTTCAATCATGTTAAGAAATAATTCTTCACCCATTTTTGTAAATTATAACAAATATCGAAATAACCAATATTTAGATATAAGTCTGTGATAAGCAACAATACAATACAATTTTTCAAAAATATGTAAAGATTCAACTGACATCTAGCGTCTCTTTCGAAACTAGTATTTATGTTATTAAAATCAGTATTCTATGTTACTGACAATGTCACTAACTACACCCTTAATTTTGGTATTGTGAACGACCATATATACAACACAAAAGCTAACTATAAATACTAACTATAACTACAAACCATAAGCACTAATTTCATAATGTGAATGAGGCTTTAGAGGCTGTACACAAAACTAGGATTATTCCTTTATACACTCTTCAACTCCCCCCAACAAATAACACATTTTAGGCAAAAAAACACAAATACACATTCAACTTCAAACACGCATAACTATGTCAAATCATCATAGGAGAGTTAAGGCGAGTCGGAAGAGGTTTACTCTAAAATTGTTAAAGTAGACATTTTGAACTTTTCGCCCTTGAAAATTCGTTCAAATTAGTTACAAATGACAATTTGAATATTAGGAAAATTTCACAAATTTTAAGTGTTTCATTTTTTTTCACCAGTGTAGAATGATAGTTAAAAATATATCCAGACTATTCAGCTATTTTCTTGATATAATTTTCTTCCAGAAACACATATTTATCATTTTCTGTGTAATGTACAATCCAAAATTACTTCAATACTTTGGGCAGAACTTTACTTAAATTTAATTAAGTAATTATCTACGGCCCTGAGCTGTAAACGAGGTCCAAATAATGATGTGTATAATTTTAATGATCTTTATTTTACATGTGTTATTTAAAGCGTAAACATAGGATATCTTTAATTAGTAAGATTCGACTAATTTATGCACGTGAAGTGCGGTTACTAGCTCTCGAATCACGACCACCAAAGATGTTAGTGGTGGGAGAGACATAGGGGTAATTTTAATAAATAAATATATCATCACGCCTTCTACCCATTACTGGGTGTGGCACTTTACTGAACCAGATCTCGGTAAGTGATATATTTTGCACGTGAAATGCGGTTACCAGTCGCCAAATCACGGCCCCTAAAGATGTTAGTGGTGGAGGAGCCACAGGGGTAAGGTGAAATTATGAAAATTGTTTGTCGCCTATGGGAATCGAACCAGGGTTCTCTCAGGCCGACTTCATACCACTGAGCTAGCCACCCCATAATGTGGTGAAAATTATATGTCGGCTGTGGAAATTGAACCGAGGTTCTCATATACACAGTCCGACTCGATACTACTAAGTCCAATAATAAAATCAGACTTAAATTACATGACGACCGTAGCTTCATTGGTCAAAGCATATGGCTGGAGTTCATAGGCCCCAATTTTTATCTGTATAATTCAATTTGATATGATATCTTTTGTAACATACGTTGCCCTTGTTAATATTTATTTTTTTGCAATGCATGTAGATTTATTTTGATTATTTCCTGTCCTCTCGTTAGGTTTAGCTTGTTGGGCAATGAGTATGAAATAAATAAAAGAAATGAGGATAGTACAAGCAGTATTAAATATGTTTCTAGATAGCGGCAATTTTTGCATTCCCTGATTGAAACTTCTATGAACATAATCGTAATTAATTTACTCAGAGATTTTTTTTCATTTGACAAATATTTCTACGATTATTTAAAAATTAAAGAAAAATTATTAGTAATAATATAATAAGAGAGTGAGAATAAATTGAAAATAATTTGACAGATCTTTCGAAAACTTGTTGCAAGGCAATAGTCAGGAAAGCCCGTAGGGCTTGAGTGGCTATTGCCAAATGCCAACCAGTTTGAGACAGATACTGGAGAATTATTTTTAAATTTATCGAACTCTCGAGTTATATTTAATTAGATTATTTTTTGACTTAGCTGTTGCGGTCGATTCATCGAACTTAAAAGATTTTGAACTGGGTTCATATCAATTGATTACTTATTAATGTATTCTTGGAAGTTGTTTTCCAAAATTTGTTGGTTTATTTCTGTATTTGAAATGGACCTAAATCGATTTTTTTCACATATTTCACTTGACGAGTTGACAATTTTAAATAATTATTTGACTACCTATCATTTGTCACAAACAAAAAAGCACCTACAGAGATTATTCCTGGGAATAGTTACAAGAGCTTTATTCTCAGTATGATAATGATAGGATTGGTTAAAACGCAAACACGTGACATACAATGAAGCATTTCATTGGTTTTGAGAAACGTCAAAAAATAATCTATTGAAGAAATTATAGGTATTAGATACTTTTCAACTAAAACTGCACAAAAAGTAATTTAGGGGTAGTTGAGCGAACCATGGTTACAAGTAGGTTAACAGCTAACAACTGGTTAGTATATATATAACATCTGTTGTAAGATGACAGGTTAAGCCTACAATTCATGACAGGCCGTTAGCGTAATAGGAGATTATATGACCGAAGATATGCAACTGTGTATTGTATAACTGACCCTTCCTTTAATCCACCTGAAAGCTCTTCTAAACAAGAAATATCCAATTTACAATAGTGGCCTTTGGAATAATAATGCACGGGGAACTTTGCGTAGAGCAAATTTCTTTTATCTGGCAATTAGTGGACTTTGATAGATAATGGTGAGAATGAAGCAGGTCTTACCAAAACAATTACTCTTGTATACTAGTTTGATAAAATTACGAGTTGGTTGTCTTATAAATCAGATGTACATGTTAAATACTAAATTCTACTATAATGTCATACCTATTAGAATATCGCAATAAGAATGCGAACCTAGTGGCGAAATTTGAAACTAAAACAAAAGAGCAATTTAATAAGATTTGTATGCTATTACATACGACGCTACTGTTTCAATATTGTTTGTGTATTTATTTTAAATATTATCGAAGAAAATTGAACTTAAATTTCATCCTTATACTTACTTGCTTCTGTAAGTACAAATTAATTGTAATTATATTCATACTTCATGTGTAATAGAATAGTAAATGTGTAATGACATTTGTATTTTATTGTGAAATATGAAATTTTCTCAAAAAGGAAAAAAAAACATTACAAATGTAAATCTTCCTCGAAGAACAATTTAACAGTTACATCCCACAAATTATACTTACAAAGATAAACTAAACCCCGTCTGACACGATCAATTATTATGTACATTTTTAATGTCAATTTTTCCTTTGTAAAACTGAATATACTCAGGCATTTCAATGTTTCCTTCAATATAAATGTCAATGAAAAAATAGAACCGGTCCTGTTTTCTTCAATATTTCCGTCAATGAAATGCGCAAATAAGCTGCGCGCAGCGCATGGCATGGTATACGAGAGCAGGGTGAAAAGTCCCTGAAAAATGAAACATGAAGTGATTTATTTGGTCAAAACATATTTTATTTCTCAACATAATCTCCTTGTAGCTCGATACACTTCGTCCAACGTTTTTCTATTTTTTCGATCCCTTCCAAATAATACGATTTTGGCAATCCTTCAAAATAGGCGTTTGTCTCAGCTATGACCTCATCGTTGGAGGCAAATCTCTTTCCACTGAGCCATTTCTTCAATTTTGGAAATAGATAAAAATCGCAGGGGGTCAAATCTGGAGAATATGGTGGATGACGAAACAATTCGTAGCGCAATTCATGCAATTTTGAACTTGTCACACGGTCGCGCTTATTGTCAACAGAGAGCAAATGCGGCACCCATCTGACAGATAGCTTTCTCATATCCAAAAATTTATGCAAAATGTTTCGTTGAGATGCTCATAGCCTCAGCAGTCTCGTGCACTAAAACACGCCGATCGTCCAATATCGTACCATGGATTTTATCGATGATTTCTGGCGTTGTAACCACAATTGGATGACAAGAACGTTCGGCATCCTTTGTGGTCATACTACCACAACAAAAATCAGTAAACCACTTGTGAATCGTTCCAATCGATGGTGAGGAGACCCCATAATGTTTAACAAGCGATGCTTTTGTTTGCGTAATGTTTTTTCCACGCAAGAAATAATGTTTAATCAAGAAACGGAATTCACTTTTTTCCATTTTTTCAAAAAATTTCAAGGTTGCTTGCTTTCGATGGGTGTCAAAACAGAACTGAATGACATATCAGTCTGAAAATTTTAATGCGTTCTAGTTAAAGATGGTACATCACAAATGTCACATGAGATTTGCGATTGTGGCGCCAACTGTTTTATTTTCCAGGGACTTTTTACCCTGCCCTCGTATTTAATCAAAATATCGTAGTTTTGGCAACGGGTGTCCGTTTTAACAATGAACTATAGTCTACCTGAATTATTAAGAAAAACTTAGAAAATACTGAAAATATATGAATAAAAGGAAGAAATACTACAGCCTGCAATGTTACACTTTGTTACCGTTGTTCAACTTTTGACATATATGCTTCAGCGCCATCTCTTATTAGTGAAGTATCTCAATAGAATATTTAATATTGCTGTCATTTACTGCGTTTATTAATTTAAATGTGAGGTAAATATTTAGTTTCCATTCGTGTGTCTGACACTTAAATCCGGCCCTGATAATGTAGTCAAACCTCTGCACGCTCACGCGTAATACACGCGAAGGCGCGTGCATACGCACAGAGAGATTTGGATAGTAAGCGGTCGCCTTTGTTCTTGCCGTTAAAATTCGGTCTTTCTGTTCTCTCTTTGTGCTGGGCGGTTTTCACTGCGTCTTTCTTGGAAACGCTCTTGACCAAACTGCTTTAAAATGGAAATCCGAACGGCTTTGTTTTTCCGTTTTTCGATATTCAGACCTGGAATGACTTATTTTCTCCACGGAAAATATGTATTTATGAAAATTTAGTCCGAATCTGCTTATGCTTTCTCGCAGAAGATAGTATACGATTGCGCCGATTGTGGTTGGTGGTTCTGATGTTGCGGCTGAAGCTTATCTCAACTGAAATTTATGAAATATTGTGTTTTACATGGGTTTCTTTCTGGAAATTTCACTTTTCAGTATTGTGAAGCAATTCAGATAATTTTATCTATACTATAAGTTCATATTAGTTTATCTATGTAAACATAGGATATCTTTAATTAGTATTTTAAATAAATGCTTAACAACAAATAAAATCAAATTGAATTATTAAAAGAAAAATTAGGATTCCGGCATAATTTGAACAGTGTCATTGCAGTCGATTCTCCTCTCAAATCTTTATGTATATGAAAGTTATGAAATCGAGGCTGCCTATGGTATATAACAAAATAGAGAGAAATAATAGAATAATAATAATAAGTAGAGTTGGCATTTGGAAAATTTCCAAAAAAGTAATTTACCCAAAAAGGAAATTTACCGGT
Organism: Pterostichus madidus; assembly: GCA_911728475.2. NCBI lineage: Eukaryota > Metazoa > Arthropoda > Insecta > Coleoptera > Carabidae > Pterostichus > Pterostichus madidus. Next base: position 10,551,578 of record OU452313.1, on the reverse strand, counting down.
AAAGTAATATTCTTAATTTAGAAATTTTTCCCACGAAATACTCGAAATAATTTTCTGGAAACTTTCCTAAGAAATAAACAGTTTATTTCATATTGAGCGTCTCAATTTGGTATGTTTTGTTGCCTTGTAAGTAACCTAACCATTTTTTTTTGGACTTGTAAGTCTGCTTTCTTTAATAAACATATTTTCCACAATAACATGGTTTTTGTTTCTACAAATTTATAAGTATTTGGTATAAAACTAAAATTTGAATTATAAACAATGCAAAAATGAAAAGTGTTTTTGTTTGGGAAAATTTCCGAATTTTTTCGGAAATATTGGTGAGGAAAGTTTCCCGATTTCAAAAGTACCGACAATTTTCCAACTCTAATAATAAGTTTTACAATACCTGCACTGTAAGTTACTCATTAATTACAAAATTTAAACACAGTAAGAGCTAGTTTTTCAATCACCGGTTAATCATGGTTAACATTAATCGAGAATAAACCGGCGATAGAAAAACTGGCCCTAAGTAGAACTTTTATTGCTCAGTTGGTTACCATGATTACATCAGTACTATAATATTTGCTTACCATCCACCGTGGGCAGTAAGTAAATATTATAGATCAAAGCCCTGTTTATTTTGACACTTGTTAATTTGGAAATAAATTTTTCTTTTCTTTCTATGTAAAAAATAGCTTACTAACCTCGAAATGTAAGTGATTTTTTAGATCGCGAATGTTTAAACTACATTCTTGACCTAAAAACTGTTACTTTACAGTTCATGGTACATAATATACTATTAAATTACATGGCAACCGTAGCTTAATTGATTAAAGCATATGGCCGGAATTCTTAGGTACCAATTTTTATCAGTAATAATATAACAAGAAAGTGAGAATAAATTGAAAATAATTTGACAGGTCTTTCTAAAACTTGTTGCCAGGCAATAGTCACGAAAGCCCGTAGGACTTGAGTGGCTATTGTCAAATGGCAACAAGTTTAAGAAAGATTCTGGAGAATTATTCTCCAATTTATCGAACTCTCGAGTTATATTTAATTAGATTATTATTTGACTTAGCTGTTGAGGTTGATTCAACCAACTTAAGATTTTGAAGTTGGTCTATATCGATTGATTACTTATTAATGTATTCTTGGAAGTTGTTTCCAAAATTTCTTCGTGTATTTCTGTGTCTGGAATACAACTAAATCGATTTTTTTCACACATTTTACTTGACACGTTGACAGTTTTCAATAATTATTTCACAACTACCTATCATTTGTCATAAACAAAAGCACCTACAGAGATTATTCCCGGGCATAATCACAAGAGCTTTATTCTCAGTGTAATAATGACAGGATTGGCTAAAGCTCAGACACATGACATACAATGAAGCATTTCATTGGTTTTGAGGAACGTCAAAAAATAATCTTTATAATTCAGTTTTGTAAGATACGTTGTCCTTGTTAATATAAATTGTTTTATAATGCTTGTCGAATTTTACTTTTTGGTAAATTAATTTTTTTGTACTGTAGAGCAGTCCAGATGATTTTATCTATACTTACAGGAATTCTAACATTTTACAAGTGTAACTGAAAATATGTACATATTAGATTACCTACTTGAATATACTCGGCACAAATGTATGCGAAATAAGAAAGTCTTATGTATTTATGCGAAACTGAAAATGAAAAGATAATAAGAATACAAATTGAAATTTGCGAATATAAAACATATATATATATATATATATATATATATATATATATATATATATATATATATATATATAGTGAGGGAGCCACAGGGGTAAATTTTATGTAGTGAAAATCAGTTCGTCGGCTGGGGGAATCGAACTCAGGTTATCAAATCCATAGTCCGATGCGTGTGCAGGATAGTAAGCGGAAAAACAGAAGGCCTTGAAAAATGTGTAGTACTTTTCCTAACCCAGAAGGTAACATATGAAGGGTAATTATCATTCCCCTAAATTTGCCCCAGAAGTTATTCAGAAAAATATCATTCGAATCACAATTGCCAATCATATCAGCATGCATACTCTCCACAAAGAAATTCTAAATCCTAACCCTAATTCTATTCCTCCCTTCATATACTACTTCTGACAAATGGAAATGCTGATACCATCTCATTCATCTCAGTTCCTAGAACTGGGGTATTTTCACTATTTCCACCACACATTTCATCACCGCATATGTGTTCTTACGGTCGGTGCCACAGCAGACAGCTGGGCTCTTGTTATGCCGTGGTGACGTGGCCGAAGCCTGCTTGGTTTGGCACACTTTGAGATGACGTCACTGATGGATACCCCGCACAGCTGACCGCTGCCAGCGTGGCAACGGGAAATATAGCTCGTTCGTTTCGTTTTGTACAATCGATATGCAAGGTTGTTTGCTTGAAGAAGATCGACGTTCTTTTAATTGACACGAACTTTAATGTAGGTACTAGTTTATCAGTAACTAAAGTTCAAGTACTATTAACAATAATTGCATGGAACTAGCATAATTCTTTTTATAATAAAACTCAGTTGTTTGTGATACAAAATACGAACCCTGTCTCACTTCAGTTGACCTGAATCTTTTGTTTTGTTTAAAATTTAAATAATACTAAAAACGCAGGTAGCTGAATTTACTCAATTCTACAATTAATTTTTAATATTTTTAACTAAATTTAACTTTAAATATACCTTAGACAAAATGTATAGCAATATAACTAGCAATTATTTTTTTTTACAAAAAACTAATTCTTCATGCTAATGGACTATCATGATTTGTATCTTGTAGGCAGCTTGAAGAATGAAATAAAAGTTAATTGTTATTTAAAACAAATTTTATTACAGTGGCGGACTAACTCCTTCGAAGGCCCGGGGCGGACTCTAATACCGGGCCCCTGATATTGAATAGGAACAGAAAACAATGGAATAAAAAATACAAAGTGCAATGGGATCTATATTAATGTATTATAGTTTTATAAAACATGTTTTCTAGCCTTAACTTTACTAAACTTATCTATAATATCATCAAAATCTTATGTCTTCGCTGCTTTCCGCTCTATAGATAGAATTGCCAAATTTATTAGCCTCGGTCATAGTGGATCTCAGGTAATTTTTTATTAATTTAAGTTTCGAGAAACTCCTTTCACATGACGCCACGGAAACACAAATTGTTAAAAAGTATTGAATAATCAGAGGTATGTTGGGAAGGGATTCACTGAAGTCTCATTTAATAATAAATTGAAGAATTTCTAGTGCTGTCCAGGTGAGAAATGTTTCTGCATTTGTATTGGTGGCGGATAAATGGTGTCGAAATCTCTTTACTTCTTGCACCACTTGCTATTTGCACATGAGCGGTATATTTATTGCGCTACCACTCAGTGTTGCCAACTATGTTGAAAGAAAAATTCGTAATTGTGAATAAAAAAATCACCTAATAAATCATAATTGCATGTTCATCCAGTTAAAAAAAAATTAATCTGAAAACGGGGGCCCCTCTGTTTGGTAGGGCTTGGGGCGGACCGCCCCTGTCGCCCCCCCCCCTTAGTCCGCCAGTGCTTTATTATTATACAGTTTTTGAATAAAAGTACGAAAATGTACACGAGCACAAAATTGACAGTCACTAGTCCCCATTAGGTTTCCCAAGTAATTCTAAATAATTCTAAAAGAATCTAAAACAAATTCTAAAAAAAAATGTTACATTGTGCTCGTGTACATCAATTCCATTCCCATTTGTGGCGATCACAGCGCCATCTGTGAACAAAAATATCTTGAATCGTAGATCAAATTAATGTAAAATTTTCTGGAGATTCCAAATCTGCAATAAAAAATGGGTGTTCCCATTTAAGATTACAAGGTGCCCCCCGCCCCCTGGAGGCGGGGCTGGTGGTCGTGTTTGGTATTTTGGATAGATTTTTGAAAAATATTTGACACGTATTTTGTTGTCATGGTATTAGGTTGCATGTCTGCCAAAGGAGGGGGCAATCTTCATTTTGTGGATGGTATTGTGAATACGGATAAATATATAGGAATTCTTCAAGATCGTCTTTTATCGTCCATTACCCATTTACAAAATTCGTATGGAGAGTTTATATGGTGCTGCGTGCGATAATTCTCGTAAACCTAAGAGTTGGATTGTAAAAAATAATATTCCGATATTGGATTGGTTATCATCTAATCATGATCTGTCTCCAATCGAGACATTGTGGGGAAAATGAAAAAAGAATTGCGAAAGAGTTCAGCACGCACGAAACAAGAGTTAAAGTTTAAGTTCAGTGCTATATGGAACTCATTTTCTCCAGAATTTTGCCAAACTTTTGTAAATTCAATACTAAAACGTATATTAGAAGTATTTGAATCAAAAGATGATGCAACAAAATATTAAATTTTGAAATAAATTGATGATTTACATTATTTTTTAAATAGTCCAACTATTATGAAGTGTCCTTTGATTATTAATAAGTAAATATTTCTTTTGTTAACCAACAATACTTAATATAATTTTTTTAATGAACTAATAAAATACTAAACTTAAATTTTTAGTACGGCTTCATTCTTAAAACACTATTATAATCACGAGATTTAGCTTTGTTTTAAGAAAATGTGTAAAAAAATTACTGGTCCAACTATTATGAATTTGGGCTCGTATATATATAAACTTTATTGAGAATATGGTTTAATTTGATTAATAAAAAATGCAGAATTAGCTGAAACTCTTGTGAGAATTGAGCAGTTAATGTCTCTTTTGATTTAACTTTTTCATTGATTTTGTTATATTCCTGTGTAATTACAAATTCTTATTAAAATTGTATATTTTTCTTTTAAATAATTATCAATCTAATGATTCTTTATATCTAAAACTCCATTTGTGCAAAAAGGAATGAACAAACTATATGCCTGGATAGAAGTCGCCTCTATTTTAGCATTGTGAATGAGGCTTTGTTGTGATTTTTGGAAAATGGATCCTGCAGTTCTGTTATTTAGGGATAATGGCTCGTGGATTGTGTTGAGATTTTAGTTAAGTAGTTAAATACTTTTTTTGTCGAGGGTTTAAATATCCAGTTTCAGAATTCCATAAAGTTACTCGTAAAGTCCTTTTGGCATTGAGCGGTACGTCGGTATAATGGTGTAATGTAGCCACAGGGATTGTAGTATTTTATGTATTTACCAATTTCTTAGGAAAACAGATGTGTTCAAGTAGTAAATTATGTGTAGAAAAAGGAAATTACCGCGGTGACATTTCACCCTGAAAGACCCGGGTTTGGTTTCACTACTGTCAAGTTAGTTTTACAAAGCTTAATAGCTTGGGAACCGTTAGCTCGTAATTCACCTAAACTGCAATTCACACTTTACATTGTACCAATATTATCAGGCAATTTTTAACGTAACATTACCATTCTAACTCTAAATCTAATTAACAACAATTTTACTTATATTTTATTTTGTTTAGTGAAAAATGTAACAACATCTTTCTGTTTCATCTGCTACTATAGTCTATTTACTGAATCAGTTTGTACACGTCATTATTTTAGGACAAATGTAGCAAAGAAAAATTCTCCAATCCCTTTTAATAACGGAACTGTAATTGAAATATTAGTATATTTACATTTACACTATAATAATGGGGTGGCTATCTCAGTGGTATGAACTCGTCCTGTGGATCCTGAGAACCCTGGTTCGATTCCCACAGGCGACAAACAATTTTCATAATTTCAAAAGCTACCCCTGTGGCTCCTCCACCACTAACATCTTTGGAGGCCGTGATTTGACAAATGGTAGCCGCACTTCACGCGCAAAATATATCACTTACCGAGATCTGCTTCGGCAGAGTGCCACACCCAGTAATGGGTAGAAGGCGTGATGATATATTTTAGAATAATAATAACTATTAATTGTGGAGTAGGTGGCACAGTGGTATCGTGTCGGCCTGTGGATCCTGAGAACCCTGGTTCGATTTCCACTGCCGACAAACATTTTCACCACATTAATACTACTCCTGTAGCTAACCCCTCCATTAACATCTTTAGGTGCCGTGATTTGACTGCTGGTAATCGCACTGCACGCGCAAAAATATATCACTTACCGAGATCTGCTTCGGCAGAGTGCCACACACAGTAATGGGTAGAAGGCATGATGATATATTTATTTTAAGTTGCAATAAAAACTATTTTGTTAAAGTTTTATATTGACACAAAGTATTTTTTTAGTTAAATTTTTCTGTAAATCAGTATTTATCTGTTTGAAACATATAAAATATCAAATTTGTTTACGTATAATTTTTCAGTTACTTTATGTCTAACTTTACTGATGAGGCATATACAGAATGTCCGTTTTTCGAGCCTAACCATTGGTATCTGAAGAACCGTGAGATACGAAGTAGATTAAATTGAGGTAAAATTGCCAAATTAGTTGACCATTTTAATGATGTATTTGTTTTTCCGAAAAAAGACAAAGATAACTAAATAAAGCAAAAATTAAAATTTATGTTTTTTGTTTCTAATGCTATTATGATTATTGAAATATATTATTAAATATAAAAATTAGATTTTCTCAAAATTAGACTCATATACAAAAATATTGCAAATAACATTTTATGTTCCAAATATTTTTGCTAACATCTTTTATTTGAAACTTTTTTTCGTAACTGATTCCATTTTTTAAATAAATGGAATTTATTGTTTTGTGTGTCCAGTAAACTTCCTCTTCCGGTTTTTCAATTTAATTCAAAATCAACTCAAGTCTTCCTATTTTCATGAAACTTATAATTACCAAGTTTCGTTAACAAATCTTATCTCGTTCATGAGATATTGCACACTCGGACACACATCCATCCACATCCACACACACACACATCATTTAGAAAATGATCAGTGGACCTCAAAACACGTATTTCCGCGAAAATCTCGTCAATAATTTTTTTCACGATTCCAATACTTCCTTATACTGTGTAGAAGAAAGTAAAATTTAACGCCTATTTACAAAACAAGCATAGTATTATTCACCATTCAGTTCTAGTGATGAAATTTTCACTGGAACTAATTTTGAAAGAAAGGAAACCATATTATTTCATAAGTCTCTTATAAATCCAGCGCCATTCTAAAACCGAAGTCATTACTAAAATGATCTATCTGCTATTAGTTACTTATTTAAGATAAATGACCTGCCATATTTCCTCACTGTCACATGAAAGAGTTGCAAGGACGATATTAAAATTGTCAGGTTATGAATTATAAGCAACGCTAGCTGCCAAATATGCTTGTTAGTGAGATAGAACTAACATTACTACAAACATCAAAATTCTTTAAATTCTAAATGATAATTTGCATATAACTAACCAATAACGAACGCTGAACAAGAACAATACATCATGCACGTGTAATAATAAAACTTACTCGTATCTCCAAATTAATGCTCATTAGCAGTTAAGGTTATAAGACATGCACTTATTGCCAGAAGAAATTAAGATATAGGTAACTATAATTTAATTGTTGAATTTTTATCAAACTTTGTGAATTAGTATGTATTGTATAAGAGCTTAAAAAAAACTATTTCGATAAAAAATATAAATTATAGCAATTAATTATGATTCACTGAATTATGAAAGTAACAATTTATTTATTTATTGATTGATGTTGCGAATCTTTCAGAAGAATGTATTATATAAATCTAGAAAAAAATATTGTTAGATAGGTTGTCTATAATTTATAGTAAATCATTAATCTAATCAATAAACCAAACTTCTAAAAAAACGTGTATCTACCTACGTAGTAATGAAGATAACAATAATGGTAACTATTCTACAAATCATTAGTTATATTGGTTTTTAAATATTTATTTTTTTTTGTGGCTTCTTTGGCGGACCAACTACTTAGATCATATGCCGCATTTACGCCCTGATCTGCGTTTTAGGTATTATGGTCAACAGCAACGCGGGTTTCTCTGGACTTTCACCCATCCTAGTACTACCCGCGCGCAACGTTACTTAACTCGCGTTATCGCTTAGATCAGTTCCAACGAGTGCAGCCATGGCCGTTGACAAATCAATATTATTATTATTTTATATAATATACAGGATGTATCACGGAAAGTGAAACATAGGCGTTAATAGGCGAAATGTTAATTCTGTTAATATCCTAACCATACAAAAATGTAATAATTATTTTTATAAACATTTTTGGTTACCTATACTTTTGTATGAGACTGTCATGATAGAACCACCTTAAAATGGTGTAAATGCACCTTATTGCCAACTTCGATGGCAGCAAATTTTGTGTGATGAACTCTTATTTTTACACGTGAAGTACGGTTATCAACCATCTTATCACGCCTCCCAAAAATATTAGTAAAGTATTAGTTGATGTAAATTTCAGTTATTGATTCGAGTTTTCAATATGTTATAGCATGATAAACCAAAGTAAAATCTTGACTGGAATGCGCTTTAAACCAACCCTACGGGCTTTCGTGACTATTGCCTGGCAACAAGTTTTCGAAAGATCTGTCAAATTATTTTCAATTTATTCTCACTTTCTTGTTATATGGGGTGGCTAGCTCAGTGGTATGAAGTCGGCCTGTGGATCCTGAGAACCCTGGTTCGATCCCACAGATGACAAACAATTTTCATAATTTCAAAAGTTACCCCTGTGGCTCCTCCACCACTAACATCTTTGGAGGCCGTGATTTGACTTCAGCAGAGTGCCACACCCAGTAATGAGTAGAAGGCGTGATGATATATTTATTTATTTTATTTTTTCTTGTTATATTATTACTGAAAATTTTGAAGAAATGATTTTTTTCCAATTTCTTGGTTTTTTATTCATTTTAAACATGCCATCAACCGTTATATCCCGAAGTTCCGTCTTTCAAATATTGAAGAATAAACTACGAAACTTTGGGTCTCTCGATTTACAAGACATTACCTAATGAGCAAAATTAATCCCATAATTAATAACATCTTAGTTTCTCATTTTTCTACTAAAATATTATACATAATGTGGTTATACACAGAAATTAATTAAATAAATGTACACCGTCAACATATTATGTTAAAATGTTAGTGTATTTCAAAGTAACCACAAAATTAGTTTTCTTACTTCTGTGTAGGAGAACATCTGAAACATGTGTCAGAAAATAATTATCTTTAATTAAACTCTAAAATCATATGTAATTAAACTTAATTTAACATCAAAGTAACAATTCAATTAAGGCAGACTGTCAACTTGTTGGAAATGTGAACGGAAACAGAAATATGGAGCACATCGCGATCTAGACAAGAAGTTTGTTAAAGTTTCAATTCAATTTAATTGTTTTGTCCCCAGTTTGTACTTTCAATATCATACTATCCCTTTACACTTTGAAAAGCGCATATGAGTATATAAACTGCGTAGAGTGTTGAACATCTGGTATTTATACGTTCTTCTATCAAACGTTTGTAGATTACTTTAGAGAAACGTTTAACAGTGGAAAATATACTTATGGGTGTTTCGCTGAATGAATAAAGCTGCGTCATGTAATATGTCGTGAATTTTTATGACGTTTCATCGACAAAGTTTATCATTCATATCAAAATGTTGAAATACAATGCAGAAATGAAGCAATTTACTAGTACTGGGTACAAAGTGAAGATCAGTGCTGCCACCTGAGTCAAATTAAAAGTGCTTTTAATAGTTGTTTATAATATAAGGGTTAAAAGTGATATTTTATGAGTGAATGGGGAAGCCGAGTGAAGCAACGCCACAAACAAAATAAAATCACTTTTAACACGTATTATTAACGTTACGAAGTTCATTAATTATTGCAAGCGTAGCACTGGAGACCTATTCTAATTCGTTGGCGACTAGATTTAGCGACCGTGTGACGTCATAGTTGGCGACTTTGATATTGGCGCCATCTGTTGGTATAGTTAAAAAGTATGCAGTTATTTCATTTAAAAAAGATTGTGTTATATCTCGATAGGTATCAAACAGAACTGTCTGACATATCAGTCTAAAAATTTTAATGCATTCTAGTTAAAGATGGTACATCACAAATGTCACATGAGATTTGCGATTGTAGCGCCATCTGTTTTATTTTTCAGGGTCTTTTCACCCTGCCCTCGTAATCGCTTTATAAAATAAGTTTTCCCTAAAATGATGACGTGTATAAAGTGATTCATCAAGTAGATCATAAAGCTAATGTAGCTTTCAAGTTGATCTTCAATTAAATAGAAATTGAAGGCAGTACTTTCGAATTCTCCCTCGTATATATCCTAATGAAAAAATCCATTACAATAGGTTCCTCTCAAACAATACACCTTAATTAAACTAACCACGCAATAAATATATCACATATCAATCTATTGAATGCTAATGCATGATAATTACAAAACAATCTAATACCTACTAATTATTTTTACCAACGTGGGTTGAAAATGTGAAAAAAAAATGTTGGTTCACCAACAAAGAACACTGTATACCGTTCGCGTTGTCACGTTTATAAATAGGAACAAGAATGAACACTAAGCTCCCAAGTCAATCTGTCTTCTACATATTGTGCGATATTTTTAAAACGGTAACGGGTATTTGATGAATTTATATTTAACCTTCACATGTGCGCTATGCATCAATTTGGAGAAGAAAATTTGGTTAATCAACGTCGAAAGTGAATTACTTTTCTGGAAATACTTCATTAGGTTCTAAATTGGAGTTTTCTCATTTAGTGGAAGTTTGAAAGAAAATAAATGGATGTTTGAATTGAGGGACAAATAAATCCGTTCTATTTATGAGTTAGTAAGTATTGTGTAAGTTTTTCCTGATTTCCTTTAAATGTAAATGTATGGATTATAAAATAAACACAAATTGAAAGGTGAATACTAGAAGTAAACTAAAATATGTGTAACATGATCAATGTTTATTTTATTCTTATTTGTCAAATTATATGATGATGATTAAGTGCGACAGAAGACTATTATCTTTACTAGAGTGTAGATTATCAAACACAAATAATAGTAACTTAGGTTATGTTATACGTAACCTAAAATTACAATTATATTTATATTAATTCCAATTCTAATAATTATTATATTCATGTTGAAAACTGGAACCATTGTGATAAGAATTATATTTTGTTTACTTGATCCAATAAAATCACAACAAAAGTTGAATAAAAACAATACTTATGAACAAGACAAATATGTTTTTATAATATTAGGTAACTTGGTTTTGTTTGGATCATGGATCTAGAAATATAAAATAATAATTTATTGTACTAGTGTGGAATGTGATATATTAGTCACGAAAGAAAAAGTTGAGCTACGAATACATGATGCCCTTCAGTGACTAGTATGCATACCTCTCTTAAAATGTATTAAATCGTTTTTATATATTCTTGTTTGACACTATGACACTGACAAGACAATAGGTATGATATTAATAAAGGATAGAAATTACAATGTAACCTGTAGTGGAAGCATGCCCTATAGTATTCTATCTTGAATAATAGAATCGCTGTCATCTGTCAAGTAAAAATTAAGTTTTTTTTTCTAATATAGCGTAAATTAATCGATGCTTTTTGTATTAAATAGTACACAAATGATGTTAAGGTAGTACTAGCGTGAAATTTATTTTTGCAGATCGGAATGAAATTTGGCGCACTTAAACATTGGATAGTCATACGCATCCTGTTAAAATATGAAACACATTCATCGTCTGTGAACAAATATGTTCGCTTGTAAAGTTGAGTTCTTAAACACGGGGCTTATGGCGATCATCACTCAGAATCGCACATATTTGGTTTGTGTACCTCTAAAATTTTGCAGTTTCATTTGAAAAACTAGTATGATGTTCTAAAACTATCCATGTATATTGTATCAGAAGGAGAAAGTTTTTTATCGTTTAGTAATGGTTATATAACCATGGAAAGCCTTGTTTTTAACGATAAGCTAAGAATCCCAATTTATAATGGCAACACCACACGGTGGTATGGTATTTGAAAATTCACTAGACCAACAACCTGTTAACAATTCATGATATTCAAATCATAATAGGTATAAAACACTTATTTCATTCAGTTTTTATATTTTTTGGAGCGTCAGTTTCGCCACTCGACAACCGATGGCGCCACCGTCACACTAGTACTACCTTGAGGACATATCTACTGCAGAATTACTTAAAATGGAGTACTATTTTGGCTATTTCAAAATTATCGCATGAATTCTACAATAGAATTTTGCAGTTGCTTACAATAAGTGTTATTTTAATTTTCATTTGGAAGTGTTGGTTCTAATATTTGAAAAACATAAAGCTAAAAAAATTTTAGTTCTCATAGTTTATTAAAAAGTGAGTTAAAAAAGTTGTAAATAAAATTATATTTTAACCTTTATCATACATTTTCTATTCTGTCAAAATAAACAATTGATTTATGTCGTTGCTAAACATACGAAACATTTAGTATATTTTTTTCGCAATCCATCAGAACCGAACATATTTTATTTATCTGTAAAACTGATATATTCTTTATACGACAGTGATTTTTCTAACCGAGCGAACAGAAAAAAATTCTCCGAGTTTCCTTTCGAATTTTAAAGCAATTTATCTTTGTTTCATTCGTAAAGCTTTCTATTTCCTGTCCCTTTTTCATTCTTCCTTGCTTCGAATTTCATTGTCTTGTTAACCAAAGCCCACTGTATTTTTCACTGAATATTGCTTTAATCTTTGTTCTGTAAGTTAGTGTACATTTGCATTTTAATTTGTTTTTTATTCAGTTCTGTTAAAACCGGTTTAATTTTAATAATACTTTTTAATTCGTAATTTGTGAATAATTTTCAGCCTTTCCTCGTTTTATGTTTCAGTATTTCTCAGTTTTCATTGCTGTTCAAAATTTCAATAAAGAAATTTTGTTTATACGTTATTTCATTTAATATATATTCATTTTTACCCGAAAACTTTTAGCTTAAATGTGATGTAGCTATTGAATCATCATTGTGCTAAATAAATTCAAATTCGAATCTTCTGAAACTGTGATATGGCGACCAAAACACGCTTTGGGCGCAAAAATAAATTAATATCTGCTGTAGCAGAGTGGCATATTTAGAAATGAGTAAAACTATGGAGTAGGTGGCACAGTGGTGTCGTGTCGGCCTGTGGATTCTGAGAACCCAGGTTCGATTCCCACTGCCGACAAAACATTTTCACCACATTAATACTACTCCTGTGGTTCTTCCTCCACTAACATCTTTGGGGGCCGTGATTTGACGGGTTGTAGCTGCATTTCACGCGCATAAATATGTCACTTACCAAGATCTGCTTCGGCCGAGTGCCACACCCAGTAATGGGTAAAAGGCGTGATGATATATTTTTAATTTTTAATTATAATGCTTTAAATTAAAGTATCACTTTGTTCACAGTTAATAAAAATGGGCGGTTTTCTTTTATTTTTCATTAATATTTATTGCTTTTTTAGTTACTGACGTCTTTAGGCTAATTGTTCAAGGACAAATTTTAATGTTTTTTTTTTAAATTCGCCTCTGGAGATAGAGAAAGGAAATATTTAATTTTAAAATTTACAGGTCTTTGTAGTTATACCAAATATGTAATGTAATTTATTTTATCGATTTCACGTCACTGGCGACATATATTAATATTATCTGCAGGCTTTTTATTTATTAGTTCCTTAGTTAACTAGATTTCTTTTGTAAATTTATTACATTTTTGATAAAATAAAGTAAAAAGTTGACAGTATTTTTTTCTTTTGTTTGAATATCATTTTCCGGATTCGTTGTTGGTATCGGCAGCATTTTGTTTGCTTCACATTTCTGGAATATAGATTCGTCAGCAAAATCAATTTGATTACGTCATCATCGGTTATAATCTCATTGATTCACCGCATAAAGTAAAATGGATTAAAAAATTCTCGGAAAATTTTACCATAGAATTTTTCACGACATTATTTAAGCAACCCAAAATTTCATCAGCATTTTTTTATATAACTTACCGTCTCTTCAATATGTACTATTCTTAGTATACTTGGCAAACATCCATGTTTTAACTTATTAATATTATTATTAAAATATTTATAAACCAACAGATGTTATAGTTGATATATTTTTAATTATTTTATTTGTGAATAGCTTGCGTGGGATATTTGTGATCTTGAATAGTAATTAAATATAACATCTCTTGAAACTTAAATGCAAAGTTTCTAGGTTTATACTTCTACCCAAAACTGGGTAAAAGGGGTGATTGTTTTTCTGTAGTTTACACATTTTAAATGTACAATTAACGCTTACTACAGTAGTATCTATTTCTCATTAAGTCAATTACTTAATTTAAGTTTTTTATTTCGGTGTTCTTATAAGTCTATAAACGCACTGAAACACGTCGTGAAGGAGATCTAAAGGCGCACTATTTTTGGCGCTTTTTATTTTATAGGAGTGGTATGAATGCTTCTAAATCTGACAGATGAATGACATATAAACTTTGAATTGTAAATTGTTGTTGTCAAAATATTACTTAAAAGAATATGCAATAATCAGACAAAATTCACAACATTCACAATACAGAAAAAATATAGATTTCAGTTATTTGTGTTATGAGAAGCGCTACCAACACAAATGATAAAAAAATACCAACTTATACGTTTGACTAGTCGCAGTTTTTTAAAATTTAACAGAATTATAAAATTACTTCAATACAATTTTTTTTATAAGGAACACGTATCGTAAGGCCTGTTATCGCATTCGTTCTTTGTAAAACTCGCCGCAGAGCGACTCGTTTTCCAAATTTGGACTCGTGCATTAACAGATTACCGTATGAAACTAGTTTTTAAATATTTTATTGTACAATTTATGTTGTAATTTCGATGTATATTGGCCGTATTTGTTTGGAAAATTTTGATCCAACCCTGAACTGACCTAGAACTAACTCGTGTTACTTCCAAATAAATGATGCATCTAGTGTCAGTTGTAAACACTGGCGGTAAATTTAAAATCTGAATGCATGTTCGAAGCGACATCTGCTTAGTTTTGTTTGTGTGTTAAATTGCGCTTTTAATTGGATGTTTTGAGTTATCTTTATATTTTTTATATGTAGTCATAAAGCAAATAACGTCAGGGTCTGTTTTTTTTATAATTTTGTCATCAGCAGTATCAAAATAATGAATTTCGGAGTCGCAATTATGTGTTGTAATATTATCCTCTGTGACTTATATTGCAAGAAGCACATAATGCATATTGCTCTTCCATCATCTGCATAAATAATAGTTTAGTATATTTTTTCAAAATATTATTATAAAATTACTTACGTTTTTCATAAAAATAACTCCTAACATCTCTATACTATTACAAATCGCGATGCCGCCACGAATAACAAGGAACACAAGTTGATTAGAAAGGGATAGTAAACGGGTTGAATCTACCAACCCGCTAAAATAGCTGGGGCAGTAGGGTCAGTTTAAGGTTAGTTCCAGGTTACTTAAAGTGTGCCAAGTAACCTACCAGGTTACTTTAAAAATCCCAAATAAATACGGCCACTATTTCATGTATCTGACAGACAACTTATCTACCTTTCACTTTATCTCAGCCTTAATATACCTAAATGATTAATAAAAACGGCCATAAATCTAATTTTTATTTCATATTTTTATAGTAATTTAATTTGGAAGTTTGCTTATATTATTTAAAATAGTTTGAGAAACACTGTGAAGATAATCGAGCTGACGTGTTTATAGATATAAACTGCTGTAATTCGTGTTAAATATTCAAATATTCCGTTGACAGCTTTATCAAGAACATGAATCTTAAATAGAGAAATAAAGAAATAATCGTTTGTTTTACAAGGCTACTACAAAAATTCTCAGCAATGTGTTAGGAATTCCGGTTCTGTATTCATCTAAAAGTCCGAATATACATGGAATGCGCGTGTATTTTTTCCGGACACGAATTTTAAATTACCGTGAAATTTGTTTTTATGCTTCACGCATTTTTATATCCGATATAAAGTTATTTTTTAACACATTATTAAAGATTATATTTCAACATTGAAGTAAATGTGACAAGAATAATGATTAAATTTATTTAAAATGGAAATTTGTATTTTTGAAAGATTACAGATTAAATTGAAAAATATTGCTTGGATATGAAAACATTATAAACGTTTGTACAATGCTGAAATTTATTTTCGGTATTAAATGTAAATATTTGTTTATGGCAAATTAATTTTTTATTTAAGTTTGTTCCTACCTAATATTTGAATTGTACAATGATATAGGAACACATATGTTTATTCATAGTTTAATTTAAGTTCATAAAATGAAGTACAGGTGTAATTTAAATTGCGTTTCATTATTCAACAATAGTGTAACGCTACAATGTAATTTGTAATGTAACCACAAAAGCGAATTCTCTTCCAGTTAAATTTAATCAAATTCTCCATTCTCTGAATTTTAACTCAATAAATTACCAAAATACTTAGCAGAAAATTAAATCCTGCAAATGTGTAGGTAAATTAATAAATAACGAACTAAATCACATTTATTTTCCTTTACATTGCTACTGTATTCGTAGTAAAATACATTTCATACACTTTTAACCTAAGCTTTCGTCCATTAAATGGGTTAGCACAAACCCCTGACACATAAACTGAGTATTTATTCATTAGATATATCCAGGAATTAATCTACTGCAAACATACATATCTTTACACACCATTTTAACTTCATCCAGAATTATAATTCTTTTCATACAAGTTCTTCTATTATAATATTATTTTAAGGTAGTACTAGTGTGACGGTGGCGCCATCGGTTGTCGGACTGACGCTCAAAAAAATATAAAAATTGAATAAAATAAGTGTTTTATACATATTATGATTTGAATTACATGAATTGTTAACAAGCTGTTGGTCTAGTGAATTTTAAAATATCATACCACCATGTGGTGTTGCCATTATAAATTGGGATTCTTAACTTATCGTTAAAAACAAGGCTTTCCATGGTTATATATCCATTACTAAACGATAAAAAACTTTCTCCTTCTGATACAATATACATGGATAGTTCTAGAACATCATACTAGTTTTTCAAATAAAACTGAAAAATTTTAGAGGTACACAAACCAAATATGTGCGATTCTGAGTGATGATCACCATAAGCCCCGTGTATAAGAACTCAACTTTACAAGCGAATATATTTGTTCACAGACGATGAATGTATTTCATATTTTAACAGGATGCGTACAACTATCCAATATTTACGTGCGCCAAATTTGATTCAGATCTGCAATTTTTTTTTCACGCTGGTTCTACCTTAAATGATTTGGTATGTATTCTTAAGATTAGCGTTACATTGTTGAAACGACGAAGCTAAACCAAAAATTCGTTTTGTGCTCTAGCAATTAATCCATCATTGAATACACTTTGAAACATTCTCTAAATATTTATTCATTAGATTCATCACTTCATTAATTTTCCACAAAAAAGCTTATCCTGTTAAATCACTTTAACTACATCCACATCCATAATTCCTTTTATACAATCGCACTTTCTGCTTGCTAAAACATCCTGTGACAAATTATAGATATTGTGGTTCGTCATATTCAAAATTGAGTAAATAACGTAATGAAATAACGCATTTAAATTTAGCACAACCCGTATTTGTAATACATAAAGATAGCAAAGGATTTCGCGTTTGCTGAACATAACAATGCCAATCCATATGTGAATATTTACCTCGTTCAGATTAGAAACAAAAGAATAATAATAAGCCAACGTATGACAAATTCAAATTCGCAACATTATTTTTCCGCTCTCGTTACCAACCGATGCTCCATTGTCGCATGACTTGCTCTGATGAATTCAGTTACATTGTGTCAGCTCGACAACGTCAGGATAACAAATGCATAGCACACGGCAAGTCATTTGGCAACTGTGACACAGCAATGCAGCCACTGTGTGCATTGTAGGTGTGTACGTATGTGTGAGGATGGGGTGTCGCCCAAGGATGCAGGCAATGTTGCCAATTCTCGCCGGAAGGATTATATTTGATCCGGTTCGTGGAAACGATTTGTTCATGTCAAGATGTGATGAGATAATAGAAATAGACTGAGAATAGTTTGTTACACAAGTGAAAAATTACAGAATGGGAGTTTTCAAATGAATGCCGTGACACGTCTGAAATGTATACTGTCTTTTTTGTATGAAAGGAACCTTTTGAGTTATTCAAAACATCTTACCAAAGATCAGCCCATGTAGATTTCTATTTCCGATAATAGGATCGCAGTCATCTATCAAGTGAAAATTTTAAATTTTCCTAATATTTCCGAAAATAACAAGTAAACAATTGATGAAAACTACATTTCCCTGAAACTGGTAAGAAAGTGCCTACTTTCCTGACCAATTTTGGTATGAAAAGTAAATTTTTACCAATACAGTCAAGTTTATGGGATGGCTAGCTCAGTGGTATGAAGTCGGCCTGTGGATCCTGAGATCCCTGATTCGATTCCCACAGGCGACAAATTTTCATAATTTGAAAAAGCTATCCCTGTGGCTCCTCCACCACTAACATGTTTGGGGGCCGTGATTTGACGACTGGTAACCGCACTTCACGCGCAAAATATATCACTTACCGAGATCTGCTTCAGCAGAGTGCCACACCCAAGAATGGGTAGAAGGCGTGATGATATATATATTTTTTTATTACAGTCAAGTTAAGTACGTATTCTAGGTTACAACAAAAATAACAGTCTGCTAAAACAAAACAGTCTGGTAAAGACTTTACGTGACTGTTTTATATTTTAGCTGACTGTTTTTTTTTTGTAACTTTAAATTCGTAATCTTCTGTCAAGACGATTTATATAAAAAAAATCAACATTTTTAATTATTTATGATTAATTATTGATTAAATTAATGTAATGAGATAGAGTCACTATCTAATTCAAAATAAAATAAAACTAAATTAGATGAACTTCTTGTAAATATAAAATATATATTTAATAACATAAAAATGAAATATATAAAAATATAACGTAAAATTTACAGAAGTTATAAACTATAAAAAGACTAAAGTTAATAATGTAATTAAACAAATTATCCGGCAATGGAACCAACAACAACAACGACAACGTATGATTAAACTATATTTAAGTAAGTAAGTACTTAATTACATTGCAAGACCCACATCTTGCACAAACGGCGAGAACCAAACTTGTCTCGACCGATGCTAAACTACCACTAACTAATCGTTGTTGTATTTCTTGAGATGTTCTGACAAAGGGTAACGGGGTGGTATCGTCGCGTTGGTCGTACATATGCGTTTACATAAAAAACCCAGACGAGGTTAAATCTATCCGACCCCGCGCTTAGCTATAATTTACCCATATATGTCATCACATCCCGTATAACCAGACGTGACAATTCAGAAAAGCTATAAACTTGATAAATAATGATCTACGGAATACTGAAGTTATAACATATGCACTAATAAATTTGATAAACAGAATAAACTCTGTCAAGTCAACTTTAGAAAGATACTTAAGATAACGCTTAATTAGTCTATCTTTCGAAGCTGAGTTGATAGTGAAATATCATAATTTATAAACAAAACCAAATTCTGAATTATCCGTTTTGTTACATTAAACGGTTTCAGAAAAAAATAGTGTACATAATACGCCTGCGGCCTCATATTTCAAACAACTGCTTCGTCAAGTATTATGTAATATTCTATTATCCAACACCGATTCATAATAAGTCTGTTACTATAGTTTTTTAAATAAATAATGTTCCTCATTAGTTACTCAGTGAGAGATTAATATAGAAGTCACGGTACCATAACAATCATTCCATGGGCACTTTGTAATTTCTATGTTATATTAATATTATATCAAATATCTTGTCAATGTCAAACATGAAATGAATGTTTAAAAATGGTTTAAGACACCTCAAGAGAAATGTTGGATGAAATGTATGGGACTCGTGTGGAATGCATACTAGTCACTCAAGAAAAATAGCCACTCGCCATTTACAGGCAGATTCACAAAACGGATTAGCGCTAACACCGTTTTTAATATTATCTATAACTCTGTTTCAAATTAAGACAAATTCAAGTAATGAATTAAATTTGATGCTAATTAACACTCTTTTTAATCCAAGTTAAAATAAACATGTTTCATGCATTGAAAAGAGAGTTAAAAACGAAATATAAAATGGTGTTAGCGCTAATCCGCTGTATGAATCTGCCTGTTAGGTATCATGGACTAGTGAAATAAATTAATATTCTATTCCAAAATTATTTAGGACGTAATAATAATTTGGCGATATTTCTATATCTCATACAGGGATTCTATGTTGTCATAAGAAAGTGAAACTAATAGAATACGAAGTGGATATGTCGACTCATCATCACTGACTGATCAAACTTTCGGTCTTTCTTTTTAGTTACAAAATATCAGATCAATAAACTACAAAATGTAAATACATACGAGTATGTAAAGTGTGCAATTCAATATTAAATTATACAAAATTTACCAACAAAATATAAAAGCTAGCGAAGCAAGTCTTGCCAAGAACACGTTTATTATTGAATTAAGTATATAAAATTCAGAATATTTTGAACTAAAATCGAATATAACGCTTTGACTGCATGGAGCAAATATACTACACGCTTATTATTTGCTTGTCAGAAGTGCGAGCGAATCGAGCCTAGCCAATTTGATGCATTTTAATATAAAAAAAAGGTAAATTGCGTTTGGAATTTTGTACATTACCTGGATACACATACATATCTTTTATTTTCGTCTTTCAATTAACTTTACAAAACTAAAAAGAAATCGGATTTTTGTTCCTATTAAATAAAAAATATAAATAAATATATCATCACGCCTTCTACCCATTACTGGGTATGGCACTCTGCTGAAGCAGATCTCGGTAAGTGATATATTTTGCGCGTGAAGTGCGGTTACCAGTCGTCAAATCACGGCCCCCAAACATGTTAGTGGTAGAGGAGCCACAGGGATAGCTTTTTCAAATTATGAAAATTTGTCGCCTGTGGGAATCGAACCAGGGACCTCAGGATCCACAGGCCGACTTCATACCACTGAGCTAGCCATCCCTATTGATCATCAATAAATGATAATTGAAGTTATGATAATAATATACGTTTTGAATTCTTTTAATTTGGTGTTTTGCCAAAAGATTCCTAAGAATTTATGATGCGTTTATCATTCTTTGACATTTTAGTTTTATTGTTTTAGAATTTCAGAAAAATGTATTTTTGTTAGTACCAGGAAATGTAGTAAGGTATGATGAAATTATGATAGCGTTTTACAAGAAGAGTTAAATTTAATTCAGAGACAAAATGGTGTTCAGTAACTTAGCTCACAGCTTATAAAATGACATATCGGAATTTCCGGTAGATAAAATTATACTAACATTCTTTGAACTTTTAACAGTTCCGTAGAACACAGAAAATAATTTTTAGATCTCGTCCAGAACTACAAATTTCATTGATAAAAAGCGCTGCTATTTGGAAACATGTAGTTAGACATCTGTATACATTTTGTCTGTGTTATAACCAATACATTATTATTAATAATAATTTATTAGTTTCAATGGAATAGGTGGCTTAGTGGTATCGAGTCGGCCTGTGGATCCTGCGAACCCTGGTTCGATTCCCACAGCCGACAAACATTTTCACCACATTAAAATTACCCCTGTGGCTCCACCACCACTAACATCTTTCGGAGCCGTGATTTGACGGCTGTTAACCGCATTTCGCGTGCATAAATGTATCATTTACCGAGATCTGCTTTGGCAGAGTGCCACACCCAGTAATAGGTAAAAGGCGTGATGATATATTTAATTATTTTATTATTTACTACTTATACTTATAGCTCCTGATGATGACTCATCTGGAATTCCAAACCGATTGCGTGAATTTTCGACAATAAACTGACTAAATGCCAGTAAACTATTATTTTTCCATTAGAAATTAATAGTGGAAAACTATTGTGGAATAACAGCGAACTAGAATCTAACTCACAACCATAAATAAATAAATAAATAAATAAATATATCATCACGCCTTCTACCCATTACTGGGTGTGGCACTCTGCTGAAGCAGATCTCGGTAAGTGATATATTTTGCGCGTGAAGTGCGATTACCAGTCGTCAAATCACGGCCCCCAAACATGTTAGTGGTGGAGGAGCCACAGGGATAGCTTTTTCAAATTATGAAAATTTGTCGCCTGTGGGAATCGAACCAGGGACCTCAGGATCCACAGGCCGACTTCATACCATTATATAGCCATCCCATAAATAATTGCTTTAAACCCCATCCACTATTTCTTATTTTCTTCATAAACTTCATTTCTCATTACAGTATAACCTCATCAATTAAATCATTAGAAAACCATAATTAAAACCCAAATAACAAAAAATATAAAAACATTCGCGCACTTAATCCAACCCTGACAGTGACAGCGTCGTCAGCACAGAGTTGGCCTGGGGGTAAACAGGGTAAAGAGCAGGGTAAAGGGAAATTATGCCTGGAGCGCGAATACGGCGCCAAGCCTCGACGCTGCGGGAAACTGAGAAATGTAGCGTCCCGGAAATAATTCATCAAACAGATTTAATTAGTAGAGACTGTGGATGTGGCAGAGACCGACTGTACCGACCAGCCCTTTACCCGCCGTTGAAGAACCAAATCTTCGTTGAATGCCATTGATCTTTTACAACTGGATGGTGGATAGTTGTTGAGGAAATGCAAGTCTTTTATACAGACTACTTCAATACGTCAGGAAAATATTAAATGGCAGGCAGATACCTTGAAGTAAACATTTTTAGTACCACCGGTTTGAGAGTTATTTCTAATATATTAATAATTAAATTATAATAAAACAGGTACAATAGTCAATTTATTTATTATACAACAATAGATAAATGAATATTTGTACAATTTTACTTGTTCTCAATTATAATTTAATTATCAATGTATTAGAAATAATTTTCAAACTAATGGCACTAAAAATGTGTAATTCTTGTGTAATAACTTGGCGAATTAAAAATTCTAGATCATGTAGTTAATACGATTCAGAGCAGCAAGGGTTATATACCAATATTACGCCATGTTGTTATGTCAAATTATTAGTTTCCATGTGTCAATAATGAATAATTATAGTGTCATATATTTAGATATAAAGTGGACAAATATATAAAACATGATAGATTACAAAACTAAAATATTCTTGAAATGTTGAAGTTGAAGATCATTAGTCGATCCAGAATGACGTAGATCTCTGGTAGTTCCGAAGACGTCTGATATACGTCGTTTGTGAAAGTGTCTGTCTATTCTATATGATGTTTGATTTCTGTGTGGCTCCCACTGAAGTGTAATGATTTTTGAAATTAGAATTCAGTAAAGATTACACACTCAGAGATTGCAATCTGAAACAATATTTTAATTTAAATCATTAAATTTTGTTAATAATTGTAAATGACTTTAAAGTCAGGTGAATATAATAAATAAATATATATATATATATATATATATATATATATATATATATATATATATATATATATATATATATATATATATATATATATATATATATATATATATATATCATCACGCCTTCTACCCATTACTGGGTGTGGCACTCTGCTGAAGCAGATCTCGGTAAGTGATATATTTTGCGCGTGAAGTGCGGTGTCTAAATGTTGGCACTGACAAGCGATTTTTTCCATGTGTCGATTGTTTGTAAATATCAAATGCGCGAAATTGATTGCTTCGACAGTACACATGATATACGAAATGGATTGACACAATTGAAGAAACTTCATTTAGACACACCTCTGTGGTCTAAGTGGTAGGATGTTCGCGGCCCAAGTGGAAGGTCCGGGTTCAAATCCTGGATGAGGCAAGTTGCTTTTTCAAATTTAATAAATCATTAAAATTCAATTGATTTGACTTTATAATACGTTTATCAATGTTAGGATAAAGTATTGTGAAATTCATCTGTTAGATGCGTGAAATAATATCGCAACAAAATCATAGCATGAATTACATACTTTATAAATAAAATGGGGTGGCTAGCTCAGTGGAATGTAGTCGGCCTGTGGATCCTGAGAACCCTGGTTCGATTCCCACAGGCGACAAACAATTTTCATAATTTCAAAAACTACCCCTGTGGCTCCTCTACAACTAACATCTTTGGAGGTCGTGATTTGACGATTGGTAACCGCACTTCACGCGCAAAATATATCACTTACCGAGATCTGCTTCGGCAGAGTGCTACACCCAGTAATGGGTAGAAGGCGTGATGATATATTTATTTATTATTTTATAAATAAAATAAATAAATATATCATCACGACTTTTACACATTATTGGGTGTAACACTCTGCTGTAGCAGATCTCGGTAAGTGATATATTTATGCGCGTGAAGTGCGGTTACCTGCCGTCAAATCATGGGCCGCAAAGACTTTACTAGAGGGAGAGCCACAAAAATATTTAGTAAAAAATTAAATAGAAAAATATATTATCACACCTTTTACCTATTACTGGGTGTGGCACTCTGCCGAAGCAGATCTCTGTAAGTGATCTATTTATGCACGTGAAATGTGAGTCCCAGCCGTCTAATTACTACCCTAAAAATGTTAGTAAAGCGAGAGCCACAGAAATATTTATTAAAAAATTAAATTTAAAATATATATCATCACGCCTTTTACCCATTACTGGGTGTGGTACTATGCGGAAGCAGATCTCGTAAAGTGATATATTTATGCGCGTGAAATGCGGTTACCTGCCGTCAAATCACGGCTGCCAAAGATGTTAGTGATTGGGGAGCCACAGAGATAATTTTAATGTCGTGAAAATGTCTGTTGTCTGTGGGAATCGAACCAGGGTTCTCAGAATTCACAGGCCGGCTCGATACCATTGAACCACCTATCCCATTATCAAGATTTGTCTTTGGTTTGGGTAGAAAAGAACATGTAAGTCCTTATATGCATAAATTGGGATGGTTAAACATGGATCAGTAAAGAATGCTTCATTTTGCGTGTTCAGCTCATCGTATTCTGCGAAACAAATCTCCTCCTTATCTTTACGATAAATTATCTGTTCGCACTGACCATCTTGGCCGTAATCTAAGAAACAATCTTAGATTTCACATCCCAAAGTTTCAATCTGCGCTCTTTAAACGTACTTTTAGCTATTTATTTCCTACTTGTGCTCAATAACATTCCTGTTCCATTCATGTACCTCCAGTCTGCCGCATTCAGTAAAAATATAAGAAAATTATTGCTGGATAGTGTTACGTCACTCTTTTGATCTAGTATCTTATTTATGTATTGTGTATGCTATATTGCTTTGTTGATGAACTGGTTCTTGTTACTTTTAGTTAATATTTTCTATGTTTATTTGATGTTAAATGCTCTTGTAGTTTGTTGCGCCATACCTGTACATATTGCCTTTCGTTTAAATTGTTAAAAGGTTAATATGGAAGAACAGCTTAGGCTGAATATTTGCCAATAAATCAATATTTATTTATTTATTTATTTAATATGACCAACTGAAACCAATGCCACAAAAATGTGTAATTCATACGAAGTGCACATGATGTCCCGAATTTTTTTTAAATTCTTTTATATCCCAGATCGCTATATTTAGTATCTGCCATTTAACTTTCTCTGGAAGTATTCAAGCACACTGTATTTTTGACGTTAAAGATTGAATCTTTGCAATAACCTTGAAAAAATAAGATATGCGTTAAACTCGCCTGAAACACTCTTGCATTTCATCTGCTTATTACTATTGAAACAAAATTATTACTTAATGTATGTATTATATATTTATGGTTGGGGAAAATATGTATTATTATAATTTAATAATTCAATATTGCGTTTATTTATTGGTGCTTTTCTATTTATGTTTAATTATTATTATATAAATAGTAAAATTACCAATGAATTATAATTTAATATGTAACTGCAATTAATAACATAATTAAATAATAATGAAACATAAACAATGGAAAAGTATTTAACTTTTTGATTTATTATTTGTATAATATTCGCTTTTTGTGATAAATACAATTAATTTTATTACGTAGGTACAAATAAATTATATTATGCTATGTTACATAACTGATTTCAAAATAGAATTGCTTCTATCTATTTATAGATATAAATAACGATATGGTAATATTTTATCTAGAAAATATTGAACTACACATTCTATAGGTAGACATAAGAGTACATCTTATACGAGGGCAAGGTGAAAAGTCCCTGAAAACAGATGGCGCTACAATCGCAAATCTCATGTGACATATGTGATGTACCATCTTTAACTAGAACGCATTAAAATTTTCAGACTGATATGTCATTCAGTTCTGTTTTGACACCCATCGAAAGCAAGCAACCTTGAAGATTTTTGAAAACATGGAGAACAGTGAATTTCGCGTCTTGATTAAACATTATTTCTTGGGTGGAAAAAACATTACGCAAACCAAAGCTTCGCTTGTTAAACATTATGAGGACTCCTCACCATCGATTGGAACGATTCACAAGTAGTTTACTGATTTTCGTTGTGGTAGTATGACCATAAAGGACGCCGAACGTTCTGGTCGTCCAATTGAGGTTACAACGCCAGAAATCGTCGATAAAATCCATTGTATGATATTGGACGCTCGGCGAGTTAAAGTGCACGAGTTGCTGAGGCTATGAGCATCTTAGCCAAACGGGTACGGAACATTTTGCATAAATTTTTTGATATGAGAAAGCTATCTGCCAGATGGGTGCCGCATTTGCTCTCTGTTGACAAAGTTTACTCCGCAGTCGCAATGGCAAAATTGCATGAATTGCGCTACGAATTGGTTCATCATCTACCATATTCTCCAGATTTGGCCCCCTGTTATTTTTATCTATTTCCAAACTTGATGAAATGGCTTGGTGGAAAGAGATTTGGCTCCAACGATGAGGTCATCGCTGAGACAAATTTTGAAGGATTGCCAAAATCGTATTATTTGGAAGGGATCGAAAAAATAGAAAAACGTTGGACGTAGTGTATCTAGCTATTATGTTGAGAAATAAAATATGTTTTGACCAAATAAATCATTTCTTGTTTCATTTTTCAGGGACTTTTCACCCTGCCCTCGTAAACAAACATTTTAAAATTAAATCATTATTGAATTAATTTTAGCATTTTTTATATAGTTTGTCCCAGTTTAATGATTTCTCTTTTGTGTAAAGCGCTAGTAATATGGAAGCCAAAAACAAATAGAAAATCGAATTAGTTCAGTAATGTAAACTTACTAACACATTAACATTTCAATTCCATTATCTACTGGTCCACATTTTCAATTACATCGTACAGGCACAGAGCAGTATAATTTAAATGTTAGTATAGTAGGTTAATTTAGTTTTTAGTTCTGCGAGCAATACATAGCAATTAACACACAAAAGCCGCCATTGTTCTTTTGTTACAGTGTTGCCACGCCGGAATAACTGCCCGCGTATGTGTTATTGTCGTATATGTATGAAGCTACAATTAACACAGACAAATTTGTGTCGAAACAATTGACAAAAGACTGATTTACACAATGAAATTATTATTCTGTTTAATGGTGTGTCCATGCGTTGTTGCAACATCTAAACATTGTAGTATAAATGCTTTTCCTTGTAAAATTAATTATTTTACAAGTTAATGGTTGCAATTTTCATGGTGGTATTGATAGCTGTTGTCTTTTAATTAGAAAATAATGTCTAGGTAATTTAGATTTCTTGTTTTAGTTTTAGTAGACGTGAACGCTATTTTATTTACATTTGTTATTTAAATTTATGTGAGAATATGTTGTTATTATCCAATATGGCATATCAGCTAAATTAATTCTTGTTTTATTGTTATTCATTTATTTTATTTTTTAATGGTGCCATAAGACATTATGTTTTTATTTACTCGTATGTATATATAGTCTGTAAGTTCAAATTACTTTATCTAGAATTCAAGGATGTGTGTGCTTTATCTTTATAATTGTTCGAAAAATTATTAGATATCTATCTATTTCTCTATTTCATAGATAAAATAAATAAATATATCATCACGCCTTCTACCCATTACTGGGTGTGGCACTCTGCTAAAGCAGATCTCGGTAAGTGATATATTTTGCGCGTGAAGTGCGGTTACCAGTCGTCAAATCACGGCCCCCAAACATGTTAGTGGTGGAGGAGCCACAGGGATAGCTTTTTCAAATTATGAAAATTTGTCGCCTGTGGGAATCGAACCAGGGACCTCAGGATCCACAGGCCGACTTCATAGATAAAACATAAATATATCTTCTAATTTTATATTGTTGTTAATACTATTTTTTTCTTTTCAGGTAAGTCCTCATTTATTATTGGATCTTCTTCACTTTTTCGTGTACGACAAAAGGTAAGAAATTTCTTCTAAAGAGCATATAGCAAAATAAAATAAAAACGCTAAATACGACAATTTTAAATTCTACACAAAAATAATACTACGTGATGTATACTGGCTGTTATGTAATGCTTAACTGCTAAGTCAGAAGAGCAAAAAAAGCAGTAATTCAAGTTGTTACTTTTCTCCAAGCTTTCGTTTAAGGTAGTACTAGCGTGAAAACATTTTTTGCAGATCTGAATGAAATTTGGCGCACGTAAACATTGGATAGTTGTACGCATCCTGTTAAAATATGAAACACATTCATCGTCTGTGAACAAATATATTCGCTTGTAAAGTTGAGTTCTTATACACGGGGCTTATGGTGATCATCACTCAGAATCGCACATATTTGGTTTGTGTACCTCTAAAATTTTTCAGTTTTATTTGAAAAACTAGTATGATGTTCTAGAATTATCCATGTATATTGTATCAGAAGGAGAAAGTTTTTATCGTTTAGTAATGGATATATAACCATGGAAAGCCTTGTTTTTAACGATAAGTTAAGAATCCCAATTTATAATGGCAACACCACACGGTGGTATGGTATTTGAAAATTCACTAGACCAACAACCTGTTAACAAATCATGATATTCAAATCATAATAGGTATAAAACACTTATTTTATTCAATTTTTATATTTTTTTGAGCGTCAGTTTCGCCACTCGACAACCGATGACGCCAGCGTCACTAGTACTATCTACAGGAGGTCTTTTAATTTGCCCAATAGGGACTTGTACAATTCAAATTTTTCGGTTGCCATCTAGTGAGTAAAATAGAATTTAATAATTTGTTATGTAGCGAACATGGTACAGCTTTACAGTTTGACGTTTAACACGTAATCCAAATAAATGGGATTTGCGGGAAGAAGTTCTGAAAACAGAAAGCAGTTGATCGACTCGGCATGGTGTCACATCGCTCTTTCTGCAATTTGTGGTTTCTCACAAAATTTTGTTGTTGGGGGGGGGGGGGTCTGCTTCGGGTCTGCTGCTTGTGACATCAAAATTATCCCTATTCAATCGCTACTTTTATTTAAGAAAAAAAATCAGGAATCAAGTAACATGTTAATTGACAATTACTTGTCGAATTTTAAGTTTAAATCAGTGGCATAATATATTAGTCAAACAAGTTAAGGAATAACAGATTTATTCAAAAAATGTACACAAAATTACGATACAAATCGATCACCGTTTAGATGCAAACATGATCTCGCACGACGTTTTAATGATCTTTCTGTGTCCATTCTTTCAAAATTGTGTCAAACTTTGACACATTGGACGTTACTGCTTAGAGAAGTCACAATTGACATTGACAATTGCACTGAAAATGAAGGAAGCATTCACTACTTGATTTAAACTTTTTAATGAATTTTAATATGGGGTGGCTAGCTCAGTGGTATGAAGGCGGCCTGTGGATCCTGAGAACCCTGGTTCGATTCCCACTGGTGACAAATAATTTTCATAATTTCAAAAGCTACCCTTGTGGCTCCTCCACCACTAACATCTTTGGGGGGCCGTGATTTGATGACTGGTAACCGCACTTCACGCGCAAAATATATCACTTACCGAGATCTGCTTTAGCAGAGTGCCACATCCAGTAATGGGTAGAAGGCGTGATGATATATTTATTTATTTATTTTATTTAATAATGAGGGAATGGGATGGCTAGCACAGTGGTATGAAGTCGGCCTGTGGATCCTGAGGTCCCTGGTTCGATTCCCACAGGCGACAAATTTTCATAATTTGAAAAAGCTATCCCTGTGGCTCCTCCACCACTAACATGTTTGGGGGCCGTGATTTGACGACGGGTAACCGCACTTCATGCGCAAAATATATCACTTACCGAGATCTGCTTTAGCAGAGTGCCATACCCAGTAATGGGTAGAAGGCGTGATGATATATATATATATATTTAATAATGAGCTGCGATTGGTCCATTTAATATCTCCTAATATCCTTTTTGCGGGTAAATAAAATCTCACAGGGAGATTCAAAAAAATGTTTGATACTCCTTCAATCCTGTAACACCCTGTATAGTAAATAAATAAATATATCATCACGCATTTTGCCCATTACTGGATGTGGCATTCTGCCGAAGTAGATCTCGGTAAGTGATATATTTATGCGCGTGAAGTTCGGTTACTAGTCAGGCCACATGGGATAATTTTAATATGTTGAATATTTTCGGTTGTAGAAATCGAAAACGGGTTCTCAAATCCACCATGCATATAGTGACTTTTCTAAACTGTAAAAGGAACATATTTCTAACCAAACTTGTTTCACACATTTTTTGTAACTACATATAAAATTTCTGTTCCGTTAAAGTAATGTCTGAAGCTCGTGCCATACGGTCGTTTGACAAAACAAGGATGTGATGTCACTTCATATAATTTGATTCAAATACTTCAAATAGATAAGTTTTTTATTTTGTCAAATATTTTGATGATTTGATTTTTGTAGTTTTTTCAGATCGAGTAAAGAAACTTAAATTTGGTCACCATCGTTCAAGTTTTCGAAATGATAGAATAGTTATTAAAATGTGTATTAATACAAACATAATTTTAATTGCAGATTAAGTGTAGCATAACCTAGGTTACGTCCGAAATAAGTAGTTTTTATCATGGTATGACGTCGTCATAAAAAAGTTAACATTGACCGTCTGACACCGACTCTAAACATTCACACTATTAAATTTTTATTTCATAAATTACAACAAAAGCTAACGTTTAACTCTTATTTATTATGAATACTGTGCTACGTTTTTATTATTCTGATGTCATTTATTTTTTCAGTTTTGTGTAGCGTACTTACAGATTTTAAGTACTTATAATTTAAATTTTGTTCTAAATTAAAGATTGTTAGAACAATGAATGAAAATAAAATGAATATCATGATTATATTATCTATACACAAATAAATTGTCGGTCACTGAGTGAGTCATATTCATTACTTTATAGAGTTTATACTGCAATCGTCTGCAGTCCATAACGCCGGTTTCTTTTTTTTATTTTATGTTTCTAAAGATGATATGCATTCTTTAAACTTAAATATCTATTGTTTATAACAAAGTAATGAAGTAAGATTTGAATCATACATACATACATACATAATCTAATACCTCTTATACCCGAAGGTGTCGAGGCTTAACATGTCACAAAAATTAATTCTTATAAATAAAATCCCGCCATTCTTTTCTGTTCCTGGCCATTTTCTTTGCCGAACTCCAGCTTGTGTTCATTTCTCCAAGACTTCTTTCTACTGAGCTATTCCATGTGGGCTTTGGTCTTCCTCTTCTATTCCTCCCAATTGGTCTTGCTTCCCAAATATTTTTTACTTGTTTAGACTCCTCCATTCTTGTCAAATGTCCGAACCACTGTAGTTTCTTTTGTGTCAAAATTTCTTTGACTGATCGTACTCCTGCTTGCTTTCTAAGATCTTCGTTTCTTCTTTTATCAATTCGTCGAGCCCCTAAAACGCCCCTGATATACTTCATTTCTGTAGCTTGTAGTCTTTTCTGTTGTTTCTCCGTTAAAACCCAGTTTTCGCCGCTGTGGAGCATTATTGGTAGATATATTGTCTTATATACTGACATCTTTGTTTTTATTGAGATATTTTTGTGCTTTATGAATTTACTGTATAATGCTTTGTAGACTTAGATTTGAATCAAATATCTTTTATTTCTAACAATGAAAGAAATGGTACGATTGCAGTCAATATTATTTTGCTGTCTAAAATCGTTTCGTCGGTTACATACTGCATTGCTATAGTTTGTACTACTCTGTGGATAATGTTCTTTTAATATTTGTATTAAGTCGACATTCTTGTAATGTTAGTTTCACTATGAAATCTAGAATTACAATAATTTATTATATACATTTTACCGTGTCTTTGCCCTGATAAAACTACAATAGTAATAGTCGAATTTAAAGAAACAAATTATAAAATATAAATATTACTAACTATTACCCGCGACTTCGTTCGCGTGGTGTACAATTTAATGCGAGTACCCGGCTTGTTTATTGAAGTGCTTTTGGATACACAATATTTTTTTGTTTTCTATTTGGGACGTACACGAATAAATCAGAAGGTTTTTCGACGCGTAAACATGCCACATACAGCTGTCCATGTGAGAAGCATGGATTTTCCAAATTTAGTCCACACACTTGTAGCGATTGTCCCTGTGCTTTGTTGATGGTCATTGCAAATACAAGTTGTACCGGAAACTGCAAACTTTTGAACTCAAATGGCATAGGACTGAAACTTTATTATACCTATATGTTAAGATTGGTTCTCGTCTATGCGTATACCAAATTTGAATCGAATCAGTGCAGTACTTTTCAGGATAGCTAGCGGCCATTTTGTTTCAAGATGGCGGACTGGACTTGTGCTAAGTCAGAAACCTTCGCAGGCGTGCGCACAACAACTTAGCAAAGTTTCATCGCAAAATGAATGATTTAGGAACGCATACGGGACAAACAAACAAACATTCATGTAAATCATCGTTCTCGTGTAATATGCCTATAAGTGAGAATATATATATATATATACCTATATATTATAAATTCGAATATATATATATATATATATATATATATATATATATATATATATAAAAATCAAAATGAGTAATATGTTGCATGAAACTCTCCTCGACAAAATTTAAAGTCGCGATCACCTTGTTTTGAAAATTAATTACTGAAGAATCCATAAATCTTCTGAAGATGAATTAAACCAGTTCAAAATTCTAAATTTACATTGAGTTAACAAAAAACAGTAAAACTGAATAAAGATTCATTCTTAATTAAGTATAAATAATATTACCTTGTGGCGTTGTGGCATTTGCCAAATCAGTTAATATTAGTATGAAAATTAGTTCTAAAACTAAAATTCTTTCAAACCGCATTTCTAGTTGAAATAATTACATGTCAGCAAATTCTGCAATGAAAATGATTTCCCTCCACACACATCAAAATCTATATGCAAATTTTTGCACAACGAATCCTAAACAAACATTCTAGTGTTTGCTAAACGATCAGAGATTAAAGCCTTTCTTTATCATTAATACGCTTTCATGTTGAGCACGATCAGCAAATTCTCCTTCCTGGGTGATTCGTGGCAGTGGCGTGCAACCGGGCGTGTTCTAAACTCCAGCGACTATTGGTCGATCAGCTGATTTCTCATATCAGTGTTTAATTTTTGCTTTTAATTACTGTTTGTTGTCCTTGCTCTTATCGGAGAAGTATGATTCACGTTGATAAGAAAATAGGTCGGTTTTATTACTGTATAAAGCTTTTGAATTGATACAGTTGGTTAATATTAGATTTGTTGCCTTTGATAAATCGATGATTATGATTTTTAATAGTTTATTGTTCTATTTCCGTAATTTTATTGTTTGCATTTGAAAGTATACGTACTGTTTCTATGCGGATTTATTTTATTTCATTCCTAATAAAATAACTGATTCATAATTCTTTGTTCAGCAGAGCCATGACTAGAGAATTTAATATGGTGCCTACCTACATATGATAATACTAAAGCCGAAATTACATTGCTCAATTTTGCTTGATGCTAACCCATAACCATTGGTTGTGTCAACCAAAGTTGAGTATGTAATATAGTAGTTGCCAATTGATAGGAAACTGGCAACGGTATTAACCAAAGTTGAATAACAATCATTATTATTGGGGTACAGTTGCTTAGTTGAAAAATGTATTTCAACTGCAGCATTTATTTTGTGTTTGCAATTAGAGTTACTTAGTTTACAGTAGGGTTGTTGAGTTTTGCATATTCGACACTTCAAATTTATTGAACATTCGAATTTAGATTCGAACTTTCGAATTTTTGAATATTCCAAATTTTTGAATATTCCGAATTTTCGAATTTTTGAATATTCCGAATTTTGGAATTATTCTAATTGTGAATCTGGATCCTAACGTGAACACGGCATGTTGATATGAATTATTTTCAAAATAAACTCATTTGCAGAGTTTTGTATTAATTCATAAATAATAATTATTAATTATTATTATTTGCCAAATTAATTCAATTTGGACTTAAAATTTCGCTACATTGTCAAAAACGTTTTAATTAAGACGTTTTTGTATCAGTTTTATTCTCATTTTAAAACGTTTTACTAAAAGTCCGGAGCATTTAGATGGGCGGTAAGAGAATAGATGTCTTAATTAAGACGCATAAACTTGCAGAGTTTTTGCAGGATACTTCGCCCAGTTTATTATTTAATTCGTGGCCGACTTTTCGCGAATTATGCGTGAGCATGTTTGGAGATGACAGATGGCGTTAATTCAGAGACAAAAAATTCGAGAATTCGAAGCTTTGCAAAATTCAAAAATTCGTAAATTCGAAGCTACAAAAAATTCGAACATTCGTAAATTCGAAGCTTCAAAAAATTCGAAAATTCGAAAATTCGAAGCTTCGAAGTTTTTCTGACTAAGTTCAAAACATTCGAATGTTCGGACGTTCAGAGATTCGAACTTCGGTGGAAATCAACGACCCTAGTTTCGAGGTTAAAATTTGTCAGTATTTAGCAGAGCTGCAAATCTCTGAAAAAATCTGTTTGGTTTTGGTTCGCGGTTCATCATACTTTGTCGGTTTAGTTTTTGTTCTGGTTTAAAGTAATTCAATTTTAGAACGGTTCATGAACCGGTTCACAAAGTCGATTCGAATTAAATATTTTTATTAAATACTGGTAATATGTTGCTAGTAGTTTATAATATTTATTTTAGTATTTAAAATTACGGGTACATATTTTATTATTTTAAATTAAATTAAATTGTTAAAAAACACGGACTTATACAGTGCGCATACGTAATACTACTGGTTCATTTTGTGCGGTTTGGTTCAATTGACCGGTTCATCGTGTTCGGTTCGGTTTCGGTTTGCAGTCCTGGTATTTAGTCGTAAATTCTGTATGCAGACGGATCTTCAGTGCTCAACTTCGTCATTTGGGGAAATGCATGACCTCTTTCAATCCACTATCTAATACATTTTTTGTTCATCTTGTATTCTAGTTCTTCTTTCCAACAAGCACTTATTACATTCATTGCTAATTTGAAGAACTTTTCCAGTTATTTTAGATATTATAGCAAATAAAAATCTCGTTCGTACAAATATTTGAACTTATCTGGTTGTAGATATAAATTGAGTAGCGTAACTTTGGTTAAAGAAATCTAAATTGCTTCATTCAAGGTTGCCAGTTTCCATCACGCAAAGTTGAGTAATGTAATTTAAAATTCACGTTACTGCGATTAACGAAAATCTATCGCTCGCGGTAGTAGTTCGAGTACGACAATTTTCTGGATGGCATTTGTAACACATTAACAATGCATTTCTGGAAAATTTTGAGAAAAAGTTCATAATATAATTTTATTTATGAAAGTGTTTTACTTTCAGTTCGCTGTTTTCAGTTCGTAAAATGACTGTTAATAACAATAGCTGTATTACAATTGCTATTTGGTTCATTTAAATCAGTTCAGATAAATTAGACAACATGACTAAATGAACTGAATTAAGCAAACTGATGCATTTATTGAGGTGAATTACTTCAAAATAAATTAGAATGAGTAATTCTAGTACTGGAAATAAAGTCAGTGAAGTAATCCAGTGAAATAAATAAGTGATCTGGTTCAGTAAATGTAAGTTAGATCTGATCCGAACGGCAAATGGAATACGCCTAATATTTCATTAGGCACGGTTTCCCAGCAACGAGTGGTTAATATAGGCGCATTCCATTTGCCATTTAGATCAGATCTAACTTACATTTACTGATCCAGATCACTTATTTATTTCGCTGGAATACTTCGCTGACTTTATTTCCAGTACTAGAATTGTTTATTATAATTTACTTTGAAGTAATTCATCCTAATAAGTGCATTAATTGCTTAATTCAATTCATTTAGCCATGTTGTCTAATTTATCTGAACTGATTTAAGTGAACCAAGTGGCAAATGGAATATAGCTTATGCTTTACACACTGTACGATGGTTGCCATGGTTACCTAAAAAAATTAATTATTTCGGAGTCAAGGATGTCATTTATGTCGATAATTTGGATATTTTTGGTAATGTCTTTGGTTATAGATAAAATATTGTACGATACGCATATGTAAAGCAACTTTAGTCACTCGCGGATGTTAGAAGATTCGCTCCGTTCGATTTTTAACTCAAATTCACTTGTGACGAAAAACTAGCTTTACGTACTAGTATTGTAAATAACTATTTCATTTTTGTATGTTAAAGTTTTCTATGAATTTATTAGTCCGCCCATTTAACAATTTTGGAATTTTTCGCGTTTTATACTGCCCATCCCTTTCCATAGCCTTGTTGTTCATAAATTTGATTTAAATTATTTGTTTATCCTTAGGTAACTTTAAATACGAAAATGTGCAATATAAAATGTATTATTTGTATATATATATATATATATATATATATATATATATATATATATATATTATATATATATATATATATATATATATATATATATATATATATATATATATATATATATATATATATATATATGGAGTAATGGCTCAGTGGTATCAAGTCGGCCTATGGATCTTAAGAATCCTGGTTCGATCCAAACAGCCGACAAACATTTTTACCAATTTAAAATTACCCCTGTGGCTCCCCCACCACTAACATCTTTTGGGGCCATGACTTGACGGCTGGTAACCGCACTTCACGCGCATAAATATATCACTTACCGAGATCTGCTTCGGCAGTAATGCGTATAAGGCGTGATTATACATTTATTTATTTTTATATACTATCAAAAGTAAATAAATATATCAAATATATCATCACGCCTTCTACCCATTACTGGGTGTAGCACTCTGCGGAAGCAGATCTCGGTAAGTGATATATTTTGCGCGTGAAGTGCGGTTACCAGTCGTCAAATCACGGCCATCAAAGATGTTAGTGGTGGAGGAGCAACAGGGGTAGCTTTTGAAATTATGAAAATTGGTTGTCGCCTGTGGGAATCGAATCAGGGTTTTCAGGATCCATAAGTCGACTTCATACCACTGAGCTAGCCACCCCATATTATTATTATTATTTTATTATTATACATAAATATAAATATATAAATATATCATCAATTTCTCCTCAATACTTTAAATTATAAAAATTCAGAGTACCTCTATTGCGTAGAATAAATAATAAATTTATTCATATATTGAAATTCATATTTGAGTAATTAGTTGTATTAAATCAGAATTGCAAGCAATCTATTTATAAACATTCCTCTCAATGATATCAAACTGTCAAACAATTATAAATCGCTTCAAAATTAATAATTAATGTAACATTTAATTAACGTCCATTCTTGGAATAAAAAACATAAACCTCTAACCGTACAAAAAAAATAGAAAAGTTGATTATCACCTACCCACTCCTCAAATCATTAACCCATAAAATAATTATTCAAATCCATAAAATCAAACCATCTGTGCTTTGCAACAAGAACCCACTAATCGCCTAGTAACGATTCTTTCCAAATAAAGTTAGTGGCACACTAGTGTTGGGCTTGGTCAGGGACCCGACACCGTGAACTGGAACACAGAGGACACAGGTTATTGACCTTTACCCCCACCCTCTCGTGCCGCGCGCAACACCAATACAACACGTTCGTGAACGACACGCGACCACAATTCTAAGAACTCCTTTGCTTGCAGTTGAGATAAAGGTGTAATAAGCATATGGAATATATCATCACTTGCTGAAGTTATCTTTGAAGTGTTTTCATGTCTTGGATTGAATTACAACTGTAAAAAGTTGAATATGAACATCAAATTATACGAAATAATGATGTATGTTGTAATTTGAAACGGTAACTGAAAATTCGTTAAAAATATCTTAATTTAGTTTTGGTTGGTTATTGTTTTATATTTTATTTTGTACATGTTGCCTCACAACAGTTTAAGTTTCATCCTTACTGACTTCTAAAAAAAAAAAACCACTAAAAAAAGCAAACAATTTTTACTACATTAAAATAACCCTGCAATAAAATCTTCAGAGGTTGCGATTTGACGTCTGGCAACCGCACTTCACGCGCATAAATACGTCACTAACCTAGTTTTGTTAAAGTAAAGTGCCACAGCCAGGGTGATTTAAAATCTAAGTAATAATTTTTTCCTATATCGCGTTTACAAAGTGAATTTTGTGAAATTATTTTTGTCAAAAACTACTACGAGTTTTACAAAGGACGAGGCTTCTTTATACTATTTTTTCTATTGAAATAATTTTATGATTTTGTTAGATTTTTAAAAACTGCGACTTGTCAGAAATATAAGTTGGTGTTTTTTATCATTCGTGTTGGTAGCATTTCTTATAACACAGACAATTGAAATATTATATTTTTTGACAATTAATCAATATTTTTTTCTGTATTGTGAATGTTTTGAATTTTGTCTAATTCTAGCATATTCTGGTAGTAATATTTCAACACCGAAAATTTACAGTTTTAAGGTTATGTGTCATTCATCTGCTAGATTTAAGAGCATACATACCACTCCTAGCAACGTGTTTACAGTGCGTTTATAGAGCTATAATAACACTGAAATAGAAAAAATTCAATTTTGTACAACTGTTTTTGGGGATATTTTTTTGTGAAGTTGTTGAATTTTCTAGTTATAAAATTGTCAAACATAAATCTATTACTTTAGTTTTCACTGCTGAGCTCATGAAAAATTATTGCAATTATTATAATTTTTATATAATAATAAATGGGGTAGATGGCTCAGTAGTATCGAGACGGCCTGTGGATCCTAAGATCCCTGGTTTGATTCTCACAGCCGACATACATTTTAACCATATTTAAATTACTCCTGTGGCTCCTCCACCACTAACATGTTTGGGGGCCGTGATTTGACGACTGGTAACCGCACTTCACGCCCAAAATATATCACTTACCGAGATCTGCTTCGGCAGAGTGCCACACCCAGTAATGGGTAGAAAGCGTGATGATATATTTATTTTATTTATTTATAAAATAATGACATAAATCATGCCTTTTACCCATTGCTGGGTTTGGGCACTCTGCTGAAGCAGTTCTCGGTAAGTGATATATTTATGCTCGTGAAGTGCGGTTGACAGCCGTCAAATCACGGCCTCCAAACATGTTAGTGTTGGGGGAGGCACAGGGGTAATTGTAAATTGGTGAAAATGTTTTGTCGGCTGTGGGAATCGAACCAGGGTTCTTAGGATTCACAGGCCGACTTGATACCACTGAGTCATTATCCCCATACAAAAATAATTACACTTCTTTATTAAAAATTAAAGGTATTTTATTTTTTTAACATAACCTAGATAATTATTAATTTGAACTCTAACCTAACTAATAAATAACAAAATAAATTAAATATCAAATGTTTATTGAATCTGTAATTATTATCACCTTGATATTATATATTTGTTTTTTAATAAAAAAAATTATATAAAAGTAAACGAATTCGATATAAGACCAATGATTCAAGTGGTAGAGCTTTTTAATATATATTTATTAAAATAAATTCTTGACCGTACATCATATTTAATACAATATAAAACCACACCATAAATGATATCTTTATTGCTGAAATATGAAAGTTAAAGTTGAATAATTTAAAACGCTCATTTAAATTTCGCACTGCCATATTGCAATTACGTAGTTGCATTAAGCCAATCACAGAGCTTTGTCTGAAACGTTTGTCGGTGCTCAATTTTACTGAGAAGAAGACGAAGAAGAAATAAGCATTCAGCATTCCAAGATTTTACCAATGACGTATAATACTAGACGAATTATGCCGTATTCAAGTGTTGCAGTGTTGTGAAGCAGAAAGGGATGGACTAACTTTTGGGTCCGCCGGGTGCGCGGCACGAGCGAGTATACTTTGATGTTATGCAAGTTGCTTCTTGCCGCGCACCCGCCTCACCATCCAGTTATTCTATCCCTTTCTGCTTTACAACAAACGCCGTTGTTATCCGTCTAGTTATGTTTTGTCTGAGGATTCTATGACAACGACACACGTTACGTGAAGTTACGTGTTATTTATCTGTCTTATCTGTCTCTCTTTAAGCTAAGATGCAACTACGTCATATTCGTTTGTTTCGAAAGTTTAAATATTTTTATCATGCTTAATACAAGTTTTAAAAAAAAATTATAATTTTAGGTATAATAATTTTATTACGTAGAATTAATATTTAAAAAATTCAAAAAAGTCTTGAAAGGCCCATTGTAATATTTGTATTTTGCGTACTGTACTCGTATTACAATAAGGGTCATTACATCACTTGTTTTTTAATATTCTATTCTGTTGTCCAGAGTAACAAATAAATAAAAAAAAAGAATGATAGCGCAATTTACATTTAATTACAGTTTAGCATGAAGTTCTACAATATTGCACGAATAAAATGATCGTCACAGCAGCAATCTATTTAATACGGTACATAAATTAACACTAACGGTACACTTATTAAAAATTAGTATCCATTTAATGCAGGAAACAAAATTTTCCATCATGCTGACATATTAATTTTAACTCTTTGTTGGAAGCGTTTATGTTCAAGTTAACCGGGTTATAAAAACAGTTTTTAACATTTCTTTTTTGCGATTAAAAAACTTTTTCATTTAACCATAACCATACATCATCATAATAGTCGCCTGCTGAATTTATTATACATGACTTGCTATCGCCCAGTTTAGTTTTTTAACCTCTTACATATTGAAATACATATTTTCATGTGTAATTTTGCTAACTTCGGCTTGTACAGAAAAAGTGATGTGTCTTTGTCAATGTGACAAGAATTGAAACCTTTTATACATGCTGTAATTTTTAAAATATTCAATCAGTTTTTTCTGGTTAGCTAATTACTTTTAGAGAAAAAAGCGATACGTAGGCTTATTCAGCAAGGATAAAATTATATACTTGGTGAAACACAATAATGAGACAGAGTGTGGCGCGGATAAATTAAAATTATATTTTTTTTAATGGGCTGGGGTCCTTTTTTCTACTGAATTTGATAGCCCAAAATATTTCTTTATCTATACTTTAAATTAAACTTAAAAAGCAAAAAGATTCAAAAAAATATGATAATACGAGGGCAGGGTGAAAAGTCCCTGAAAAATGAAACAAGAAATGATTTATTTGATCAAAACATATTTTATTTCTCAACATAATTTCCTTGTAGCTCGATACACTTCGTCCAACGTTTTTCTAATTTTTCGATTCCTTCCAAATAATACGATTTTGGCAATCGTTCAAAATAGGCGTTTGTCTCAGCAATGACCTCATCGTTGGAGCCAAATCTCTCTCCGCCGAGCTATTTCTTCAAGTTTGGAAATATATAAAAATCGCAGGGGGCCAAATCTGGAAAAAAGTCGTTATTGCGCTTGAACATCGCCAAACACTCCTTTGAACTTGTCACACGGTCGCGCTTGTTGTCAACAGAGAGCAAATGCGGCACCCATCTGGCAGATAGCTTTCTCATATCCAAAAATTTATGTAAAATGTTCCGTACCCGTTCAGTTGAGAAATTTCGGAGTCGTAATAATGTGTCGTAATATTATCCTCTGTGACTTATATTGCAAGAAGCACATAATGCATATTGCTTTTCCATCATCTGCATAAATAATAGTTTAGTATATTTTTTCAAAATATTATTATAAAATTACTTATGTTTTTCATAAAAATAACTCGTAACCTCTCTATACTATTACAAATCGCGATGCCGCCACGAATAACAAGGAACACAAGTTGATGAGATAGAGATAGTAAACGGGTTGAATCTACCAACCCGCTAAAATAGCTGTGGCAGTAGGGTCAGTTTAAGGTTAGTTCCAGGTTACTTAAAGTGTGCCATGTAACCTGCAGGTTACTTTAAAAATCCCAAATAAATACGGCCTATAATGGAAGCATTTAACCCGGATTTTAATGAAATGTAAATATGTAATTTTTCATGTTTCTACACTAGTATGCAATTTTTTTTTAAAGTTTATCGTTGAGCTTAGTAATGTTAAGTTAAATTCGATCAAAAATGCATTTGCGTTATAGGAACTGTACCTCGCGAGGCAGCTTACTGCGTAATAAATTAATGTATTGTAGTTATTTTTTAACAAAAATCTAACACAAAGTACATCATGTAAAGATAAAGGTATGAGAATTAAAAAATCAATACCTTACCGGATTAGTTTCAAAGAAATTGGCGATGAAAGGTCTTTCTACGCTACTGACTCCCTTAATGTCATCATCATTATGAATTATATTTAAACTAAGACTCGGTTGCATAAAGCAATGTTAACTATGTTATTAGCTTACTAGCTAACAGTATTTTAAAAGTTAACAATGAACAAGATGGCTGACACCATATTTGACATATTTTCGTATTTTTATGTTATAATTAATTAATGTCAGTATCAAAATGTTTTTGGTTAATTAAATAACAATGGTAAAACAATATTTGTAATAAGTAATTATTAGTTTAATGCATGCTATAGAAATTATAATATTTTAAATGATTGAACTGTCAACATTTATAAGTTTTCTTAGATGCATTTTTTTTTATTATTCTAATTCAACTTTTTCGCATAATTCACAACGTTTAATGGCTAATTATACTAATAAAATTTAAATTTGATACTTGGTTTAAATAAATAAAAGCATATCGAATGTTCGACAGCAATATTAATTATTCCATGAGTTCGATTTGCTTCTATTAATTTAAACCAACAAAACTAAAGTTGTTGCAACCGGTCATAAGTCTGTTTTAATTGCAAATTTCTTTAAACTGTAGCAAAACGGATTGAAAATATGTTTTCTAGAATTTTCAAAACATAAAATCCTGTTTTGTACCTACATGTTTTGAGAAAGTGAATTTAGAAAAAAACAGTCTTCAATTATCATAATTGCATTTTCTCTTCACCAGCAACTTCAAATCTCAGTAACTTCAGCTTATACAAAAAATTAATTCATGTGAGTTCACATAAGTTGTGATCAGAGCTGAGCAAGTACCAGTTCAAAAGTACTTAAGTACAAGTACCAGGACTAACCATGGTCAGTACTTGTTATGCAGTACTTTTTCAAGCACAGTTTGAAAATACTTAAGTAAAGTACCAGTTTTTTTAGACCAAAGTACTTAAAAAATAAGTATTTTGCAAGTACCAGTATTGGGTATATTCGTATGAAATAGTTTTTCTGTTATGGTTATTTATTTTAATAACAACATATTCTAAATATATATTTTGAAAACATGATTAAAAAATGAATAGATTTTTTAATTTAAAAATAAATAGGTACATGCAAAATTTAGTATGTAGTCGGAAATTACAAAAAATCAGTCTTTTATATATATATATATATATATATATATATATATATATATATATATATATATATATATATATATATATATATATACAACAAAAAACAAAAATATACATGTCAGTGCTCCTCACGTTCACGTCACAGTACAGCTCAATAATAATAACTGCATTAACCGCAAAATCAAAGTACTTCAATGTTTCGAAATATTTAAGTACTTTTCGTGACTTCAGTAATATTGACGTACTTAATTATTTGAAAAGTACTTGAATATTTTTTACATTTACTATCCAAAAATGTAAGTCTTAAGTACAAGCAGAAATTTAGTACTTAAAAATTTCAAGTATTAAGTAACACAAAAATAAATATACTTCAGTATAAGTATTAAGTACCAGTAGATACGAAAAATTGGTACTTAAGTACTAAAGTACTTAAGTATTGCCCAGCTCTGGTTGTGATGCTCTTGAACTGCAATTACTTTCTTATGGCGCAACGTAATAAAAATTTATTAAAATAATATTTGAGTAGTTTATCAAAGAACTGAGTAATTGTTTCAGCTTTATGATTGTTAAAGAAAAGATTAGATAACGCATTGTCCTGAAATGATATTTCAAAATGAAATTAAAATATAAAAGAAAAGAATGTCTACATTGAAAAGAATTTAGATATAGATATACTTTTCAAAAGAAATCTAATTTTAGTTCAGAAGAAATGTCAGACATAATGACATAAAAATATCTAATCTCCCATCTACAGATTAACTT
Organism: Pterostichus madidus; assembly: GCA_911728475.2. NCBI lineage: Eukaryota > Metazoa > Arthropoda > Insecta > Coleoptera > Carabidae > Pterostichus > Pterostichus madidus. Next base: position 10,507,095 of record OU452313.1, on the reverse strand, counting down.
ACATACGATGTCGCAAGCCTAAATCATAGTATATTAACCTCGATTTTAACGATTTAAATATGCAAATCAATAAAATAAAACAATAACCCGCTTTACAGACACAAAGAAAGAAAAAATAATCAATAGTCATAATTACACAACTTACAACTTCGTGACGTCATGACAACCACGCGTGTTGCACGCACGTGTTCGGGAAACGATGCCAAAAGTTTCACATTTTTAATTTGAGTTTCCTATATCTAAAATTATATCCCGTCGTTTTTTTATTTTTTTAGAATCATCCAAGCTGTCCTAGGTAGCCATTCAGTCTCCTTGGAGTTTCTAGTGATTGTGTTTTGTTATTATTATGGTGCAGAGTTCAAGGATGATGTGATTGCAATAATAATTTGTCTCGTGTTGTTTTTTTTTTATTATTGTTTTAATTATGTACAAGTAAAGACGTTTGCCTTATTGGTACCTACTACGTTTCTGACTTCTAATGTGAACTTTATGTAAATGCAAGGAAGATGAAATATGTTAATTTAATTTAGAAATCTCTGGAACAAGCAATTCTGTTCCCGGGCTAATTCTGCTTTTAATTATAAACACTGTCAATATTTATGGCCGAGATGTGTAAATTATAGTGTTTATGTGACTTCATTGACTACAGATCGCAAGATTAAGTTTAATAATAACTTGGTAGATGAGCTTTGAAATCTTGTCCTCGTCAAATCTGTATGATGCTGTCATATGAAAAATAAAATGAACTCCGTAATATGCATCTAACACAAATAAAGTTTAAATAAAATTGAATTATAAAGAGATAAATTGGGATATCGCTAGAATTTGAAAATGGTACATAACAAAATGGAGAGAAAAATTGGATGAAAATCACATTTGAATTCAGGTCGACTACAGATTAGTTGGTTTAAAGCATATGACCGGAGTTCATAGATTCCAGATTGAAATACTGGCGGTATTTCAAATGTTTTTTTATAATTAAATTTGATTTAATCAATATTTGATAAGTATTTACTTAAAATACTAATTAAATAAAGTTTAGTACTTTGCCATTACAAGTTGCAATCCAAAAATTTAAACATATACAGCAAAATTCTCAAAAAAGTTTTAGCTTATTCTGAATTTTGGATTAGCTAATTTTATGCTGGTCCGTAATGGGGTAATGGCTCAGTGGTATCAAGTCGGCCTGTGGATCCTAAGAACCCTGCTTCGTTTCCCACAGCCGATAAAAACATTTTCACCAATTTAAAAATTACCCCAGTGGTATTGAATCGGCCTGTGAACCTTGACAACTCTGGTTTGATTCCCACAGCCGACGAACAATTTTTACCACTTTAAGATTATCCCTGTGGCTCCCCCATCACTAACATCTTTGAGGGCCGTGATTTGACGGCGGGTAACCGCACTTCACGCGCATAAATATATCACTTACCGAAATTTGCTTCGGTAGAGTGCCACACCCAGTAATGGGTAAAAGGCGTGATGATATTTTTATTTTTTGCTGGTTCGTTTTAAAAAAGTTATTTCAATTCACATTTCAATGCTAAGAAGATTTGTGTTAAATTCAGGGTTAACCAGATTCTAGCTAACTCTTTTGATAATTGGGCTGGACAATTTTACATGGGATCTACCGGTTTGGAATTCCTGGATATACTGGAAATAACCTGAAACTGAAAAACCAGATTTCAAATAAATAAATAAATAAATATATCATCACGCCTTCTACCCATTACTGGGTGTGGCACTCTGCTAAAGCAGATCTCGGTAAGTGATATATTTTGCGCGTGAAGTGCGGTTACCAGTCGTCAAATCACGGCCCCCAAACATGTTAGTGGTGGAGGAGCCACAGGGATAGCTTTTTCAAATTATGAAAATTTGTCGCCTGTGGGAATCGAACCAGGGACCTCAGGATCCACAGGCCGACTTCATACCACTGTGCTAGCCATCCCATACCAGATTTCAAATCTTTAAAAATCCTTTAATTAGTTTATAATACCTGGAATTTTTTTCTTGCAGTAAAAAAAATTATTTTAGATTACTTTTGGATATTTAGGAAATTTTTAATCCTGTTTTTGCAATAATTAACTAAATAAAATTAAAAATATTTAAATATAGCATTTTATTCTTTACAACTTTTATTTAAAACATTTTTCATTCAAATAATTTTGGTGAACTTTACACCTTGACACTATTTTATATTTTCCGGATGAAAGTACACGTTTAGTAAACCAAAACGTCGAATAAATCAAATTTACAGAACTTAAACCTAAAATTGTTTTCATTATTGCAGGAATTTTATATTTTGAAACTGGCATACACCAGGTTTTAGTACAAATACAAAACTTCAAAAATCATATCTCTTGTAATATCAGGAATTTTAAAGCTGCGTTTTCTTTGATCGTCATAGTTTATCATATAGGTAGGTTAATACAAATATTTTAAAAAAATCGGTATATGAGCCCATTATCTTTATTAATTTAAAACCAAAAAATTACTTTACCAATTGACAAGGGGTACGTGACGCCAAATGAGTTCTGAACCACTAAGTTATACGACACTTATTTGTGCTAATTGGGCATTGTGACAAACAATACTTTTTCTTTTTTCTTTCTTTTTGTAAATTTAATTTGAAATATCATATATTTATATTTAACAACAATAATGTAATTTAATATGTTGGTTTTTCTATAAAATTAGTTTTATTACAAGAAAAAAAATACAATTGCTAATCCTTTGTTTAAAAAATAAAATTATATCGTTTTTTCTAAGATTCTTTTAAAAAGAAACTTAAATAAGATTATACATTTAACCTATTGTATTAATTTCTTAATGCATTATATTACAATTCTTGTAGTTCAAGGAAGTATATTAACGTCAAAACCATTTTCAGTTATTTGGATAAAAATACAAAAGAAATGTAGTCATAAAATATTAAGGCTCAAATTACTTCTAATGACAAATAACGTCTAAAAAGCATTTCCAGAAACAAAAGAAAAACACAAAGCTACATAAAAACAAAAATAAGATCTTTTAAAATGAGTTATATTTCTCTGTTGTATAGTGAAAAAAACTGTAGCAATGTCAAACATGTCTTTTACGGTAGAGACCTCACGTGGAGAAAAGAATAAACAGATGCACATAACCTTGAAATCGATTTGGCATTTATCCAAAATTTATTTCTCAGCACTTAGCATCAATCACAGAATGAAATTCGCGAAAGTCGACAGTATATACTAAAAGAAAAAAACAGATGATGACAATTAAGTTTTATAATATGAACCGTAAGCGAAAAATAGGGCTGAATTCGCTTTGACAAGAGAAGTAAGGAGGAATGTGAGGTCAGATTTTTGTCAGAAATGCAAATTTGGAATAAATACACTGAAAACAGGAAAATGCTTGTCAAATACTGAACTTTTAGTTTGAACAGGATGTTTTTCACAACGTTCATAACCTACAAAATTGATAAGATATTTTGAGGTTAGATTTCAATGTCCGTCATTTTAGAATTCCGTGCTATCATTAACTGTAGCTCTATGTGGTTGAAATTAGATATTCTTGTGGTATGAGTGGATATACTTTCAAAGAATACTACAATGATTCACTGAACGATAAAATTTGTTGTATGTAAAAAAATAAAATAAAATAAAAATCAATTTATCGTCATGTCATTATATCCTTTTTTAAATATGGCATTCCATCTCGTAAGCTGTCCCAGATTTTAATAAGACATATGTTTGCGAATAAAAAAACGAATTGTTATCTATGGAAATAAAAATCGGAATATCATTTTCATAGTATGCCACAAAGCTGTTTTCGCCATAAAAGTATACGTGAAAAACAATTCGAATTATTATATTTATTTAAATTCAGTTGTATCGAGTCGGCCTGTGGTCTTTGGCAACTCTGGTCCGATTTCCCCTGCTGACAAACAATTTTTTTTTATGGGGTGGCTAGCTCAGTGGTATGAAGTCGGCCTGTGGATCCTGAGAACCCTGGTTCGATTTCCACAGGCGACAAACAATTTTCATAATTTCAAAAACTACCCCTGTGGCTCCTCCACCGCTAACATCTTTGGGGGCCATGATTTGACGACTGGTAACCGCTCTTCATAAATAATATATCACTTACCGAGATCTAATTCGGTAGAGTGCCACACCGAGTAATGGGTAAAAAGCGTGATGATATATTTATTTATTTCATTTTTAAAATGATCCCTATGGCTCTCACACCTCTAACATATTTGGGGGCCGTGATTTGACGGCTGATAACCGCACTTCACGCACATAAATATATCAATTACCGAGATCTGCTTCGGCAGAGTGCCACACCCAGTAATAGGTAAAAGGCGTGATGATATATTTGTTTATTTTATTTTTTTTAATTTCTCCTGTGGCTCTCCCATCCACTAACATCTTTGGGGGCCGTAATTTGACGGCTGGTAACCGCACTTCACGCACATAAATATATCACTTACCGAGATCTGTTTCGGCAGAGTGCCACACCCAGTAATAGATAAAAGACGTGATGATATATTTGTTTATTTTATTTTTTAAATTTTCCCTGTAGCTCCCCCATCCACTAACATCTTTGGGAGCAGTAATTTGACGGCTGGTAACTATACTTCACGAACATAAATATATCACTTACCGAGATCTGCTAGACGAAGTGCCGCACCCAGTAATGGGTAGAAGGCATGATGATATATATTTATCGCTGAAAGGAAATAGGTGTGTCACCCCTTTAATAATATGTTCGCAACAAAAAAGTATTAAATAAGTTTTTGCTGCGCAATCAATTTTGATAAATTGCTGAATATTATAATTATATTAATAAGCTACTTTTACATTCACTTTCTGATAGTTGGGGAATAATTTTTCGTTCATAAAAAACTAATTTATAAAATTATGTGTATGGAGTGAATTTTTTTGTGATATTTTTTGCATCTGGTGATTTGTAATTTTACCAACTATGACTAATGGTTCAGAGATATTAGTCACGCTGCATTATAAATGCAATTGCATGTTTTTTGTTCATTTTTCAATTTACTTTCTTACATTATTGGATTTTAATAAACTTACAACAAAAAATAATACATTTCCAATTAGTTGACAGCAATTGGAACTGGGTTTTAATTTCGTTTATTTAAAAACTAATTTCTTTTAAGCTCTGAAACGAAAATCTAATTACTGTTCTATATATAAGTTGAACAAAACATACTTAAAACGAAAGAACCTACAGTTTGCTACAATTTTAATCTTTATGGTAAGCTCAGTTAAGCTGAAAATTGCTTGAAATTCGTTGAATGTAGTTCTAGATTTTGTCATAAAATGCCCGAACACTAAACCGCATACCAGAGTCGGATTCCTTAATAAATATAGCTAAGAAATTCTAGCGCATATCTTAAAACTTCACACATTTCCTAATTTGTTTTTGTGAAGTTCTGGTAATTCTAGAAATATAAGTTGTTAATTTCTAATCCATTGTAAAATTTACAGTAAAGAGAGAATCATAATCTTTTAACTGCTTTTGTCTGCTAAATTTGATGCAGTGCGCATGAACTAACAGGACGATTTAAGTGATTAAGTAATAAGTCGAGTTAAGTTTGATTTTATTTGGACTGTTGAATCATTTGTGTCAAATAATTTTGAAAGTTAGCTTAACAGTAATCTTGCTAAACATGAATAAGCATTAAGTATTTCATTCTTGTAATATTTCTTCCAGATTATATAAATTTCATTTTAGAACACAGTTATGCCATTATCAAATTTGTAAAACAAATTTTATATTATTATTATGTTTTTATCATAGTTTTTAAATAAAAAAATGTTCGTGATACATGGACAGCAAAACTACTGAATATTTAGTAGCTTGAGCTGCTTTCTGTGCACTTATCATAATTAACTAATAATTGTAATAAAAATAAATAAAATAAATATATCATCACGCCTTCTACCCATTACTGGGTGTGGCACTCTGCTGAAGCAGATCTCGGTAAGTGATATATTTTGCGCGTGAAGTGCGGTTACCAGTCGTCGAATCACGGCCCCCAAACATGTTAGTGGTAATAATAACAAAAAATGTATAAAATTAAAAGTTTACCGTGTTAAACGGAATAAATTTTGTATATTTGACAGCGAAATTATATCAATATTTAGTGTCAAAATTTATCACCAGTTGTATTATGGGGTGGCTAGCTCAGTGGTATGAAGTCGGCCTGTGTATCCTGAGAATCCTGGTTCGATTCCCACAGGCGACAATTAATTTTAATAATTGCTAAAGCTACCCCTGTGGCTCCTCCACCACTAACATCTTTGGGGGCCGTGATTTGACGACTGGTAACCGCACTTCATGCGCAAAATATATCACTTACCGAGATCTGCTTCAGCAGAGTGCCACATCCAGTAATGGGTAGAAGGCGTGATGATATATTTATTTTGTATTACTGTGTGTCAAAAGAAAATAAAAAATTAAATAAAATTGAATCAGTTCAGTATAAAAATAGTCCAATAGATGTCACTAAGGCTAATTTGACAGCACATCAGTTAAATTCTACAAATGAGCTGTGTTCGAGTAAAAAATAACACGCCTATTTTCATGTATCGGTAATTTTATATATCTACATTAATATATCCCTTCGACCGATTTTTGATATTATGTTTTTACTAGAAAACCAAATAAATAAATACATCATTACGGCTTTTATCCATTACTGGGTATGATACTCGGCTCTAACAGGTCTTGGTACGTAATATATTTGTGCGTGAAGTGCGGGTTCCAGTCGTCAAATCACGTCTCAAAGATGTTAGTAGAGGGGCAGTCACGGGAGTAATTTTAATGTGGTGTACAGTTTGTCGACTGCAGGAATCAAATTGGAGTTCTCAAATCCACAGTCTGACACATAGCCATTGAGCTATCTCTCCCATAAAGATAATAATAAGTTTTTAAAAAGTTAAAAATGTGAAGAAATTCCAATCAATGTAGTACTAATTTACTTGTTTTTCAATTAAATAAATACGGAAATTCAAGTTTTACGTGAAATCTTAATTTAGTTCATCTTTTGGTCTGGGGTATGCCAGTTGATTGTAATATTCATAAATTATGTTGCAGAACCAGAGTTGGACAAAAACTAACTACCTTTATAGCTTAGCTTCAATTAATTTTGCTATAGCTATGAAAATATAGCGATTAATTTTCTCTTGTTATAATGTCATAATAACAGAAGCTACTTTTTGTTGAACAAAAATACGTTTTGTCGTTCGACGCTAATTTTTGTTGCTTAGGTTACTTTTTTCAATTCATTCAAATAATTATTTGTTGCAGGATCTCATATATTAACTGAAAAACAGTAGCTTCCTAATTTATCAACTGTATAACATTAGTTTTCAGCTGTACTTCGCAAATTTTTTTTACAAAATTTAACACCTTTATCTTCGTTACATTTATAAAGAGTATCTAGCTCTGTACAGAACAAACTATCGACGTATTTTATATCTGTGTTAACAAATAAATTTGTTTGCAGTTGTAGCTAAATTTCGAAATGAAATGAAATGAATTAAAGAAAACAAAGCATATTCTAGAAATTGAAAGGGTAAATGATCAAACCTTTCAAATAAATCGCTGTTCATGTGCCTACTTCCGTTATTGATTTTTCCCTTTCAATTAATTATTGTAATAAATCATTTGCTCGGAAATAATCACTCATTACTGTTTCCTTTGCCCGAAGAAAAGCAATATGGTGTCAATTATTTCATTATTATCCGGATATTACTATGTACCCCTCCTGAAGCCTGGCCTGCACTGACAGGCGTTAGAAGGAAACATTAATTAACTTGATATCCTTGTAGTATTTTCTTTACAGCGTTTATAAAAAGGCTAATAACGTTCAAGTAATAAAATCAATTGAACTGAGCTAGAGTCGTACCGGGTGTGGATGAATCCACTTGTCAGATGTACTAAGATATTGAACAGACAGGAAGGCTTATATTAAATAAAAATCTTAAACTCGTTTAGAGTAGAGGTAATTGAGTATTACACTTTGTACTTAAACTCGCTGAGCTGAATTTAACACTGTTTTTTCTTAGTAAAAAATAACACAGAAAATATTCCAGAATAATGGTCGGTGTTATCGTCAACAGCAGCGCACATATAGCAACCAAAATTTATATTGTAGTTATAACAATAAATGCACATTATGCCCCGCTAAAAAAATATATTTACAGAAAACACTGATTCAATATATCTTATCAAATCTTTCTTCATTTCGTACAAAAACATACGTTTTTTTAAAAGAAGGAGTAGTCAAGAAAGCTTTTTGAAAATTATAGCGCCGTCTCTATCGCGAGAAAGATTTTGTGAAAAGTAACTAACTTCATGCATATGGCACAATAGTGTATTCATTTCATATTACAGAGTAACTGATAGATTTTCAAGAAACTTTATCACTTATTTTTAAAAAGTTTCTCTGAAATTTTTTTCTGTGTGCATTAAAATGTTAGTGATGTGATTCAAATTCAAGATCTTTCATAGCATTTAAAAATCATTTTAGTTACAGTTAAAACGAGTAATTTAACTCAATATATCATTCTCAAGTTGTCAAGTATTTTTTTTAGTTTATATTTAAACATTACTTTATTTCTTCAGAGACGACTAGTTGAAGCACAGTTGGTTAAGGTCTTTGCTGAAACGCGGGGTCAAAATTCCACTATAAGCTGTTACTCTGTTGTACTGTGTAACTGAAACCCGGTTTTAAAAATATGCTTTTTCCTACTAAATATAGTTTAAATGAGTTATACTTATACACTGCTTCTGAAAAAATCGATAGCGACGTTTCCGAAGATAGAATCTCTTTGATCTAAACTTCATTTCATAGAAAGACAAATTTAAAGTAGATATATACGGTTTATAATATTTATTTAATGCTAGTTTATCAATAGCAGGCTTTTTAAAAAGAAGAAGTCGAAAAGATTCTTGAAAATCAGTCATTTGCTCTTTGATATGAAATGAGTAAACTAGTGTGCTATAAGCATTAATTTAGTCACTATACTAAAAACGTTATAAAGATGGATTGACGTGATCCATCCGGACAAAAAAACTTAATAAAATCATAAGAAACTGGTGCAATATTTCAAATGACAATTAAAAAAAAATATGCAGTGAAACAAATCTTATATAAGAATATTAAATAATAGCTATATTTAATATCGATTCATGTATTGAAAATAATTATTTTTAATTTTTAATCATTTATATTTTGCACGTTAACATGATACATAATTTCTGTTTATCTTGAGTTGTCATTGATCTGTCAGATTCATGATCAATTGTTTCAAACATAAAAAAATCTGTTTAATGTCCTTGACTTTCATCTACATTAGTTTTAAAAAGCTATGTTATAACAATGTCGATGGGAAGAAATTTGTCAAAGATATGTCAAGTGCTGATTCTTCATTTAATAATTTCTTTTGAATAAGGAATATACAAATAATAGACCGCTTTTACCCCAAAGTACTATACGGGAGGTAAATTAGTATATATGTCATTAATTTTTATTATTAATTTACAATTTATTAGAGAGTACTGGACGCACTAAAAGTGTCTGAAATATCTGCAAAGTCAAAGAAAAATGTAATCTTGTCATCTCCAAAGAAGCAACGCACAATGCAATTTAAAATTGGATGTAAACGTAGAAACGCCCTATGTCATTCATCTAATTATATTTTTTAATGACGTCAGTCGATGTTTATGGCGTTATGAGTATATCCACAAAATCTCTCGCGATAGAGGGGCCGCTATAATTTTCAAGAAACCTTCTTGAATTCTTCTTTCTGAAAAGTTTCTCAAACAAATTTCCCCGTGTGCTCGTAGCATTACGTGTGTTTTTGTATGAAATGATGAAAGATTTGATAAGATATATTGAAACAGTGTTTTCTGTTCATTTACTTTGTAGCGAAAGCAAAAGTATAAAAAAGAATGGGGCTTAATTTTTTTGTAGTGTGCCTTAGTAAGTTAACATAGAAGAATTAATGCTACTATAAACAAAAAATAAATGCTGCAAATGTTAGCTACACGTCCAAATTAGTTCAGGATTAAAATAATTAGTTAAAATTACTTATTTATTTATTTATTTATTATTCTGCACAACAGGAACTTAATCCCAATTACAGTACAGGAGGCCTACAGCTTATAATGGAATCCGAACCACTCAGACACAATCGTATTTTTGGATATAAGTAGAAGTCAGTGAGATTTGAACGCACGACCTCTTGCTTGCTATTTAAGAAACGCAAGTTTTTACCTCGCTTTAATCCACTGGGCTACGATTGTCTGATAAAGAAAAACGAACCTTAGTTAAAGTTAATTTTATGTAGCGTATCTTTGTAAGCAAAAAGTCATGAATACTACTCTAGACAAAAACTATATGTCCAAATCAGTTCTGGATCGCAATAGTTAGTTGAAATTGCAGATGTAAAATGCGTAGCTAAATAAAATCTGCAAGTAGTAGCTATATTTCCGGTTAAGATATAGCATCATAAAATGTGTTGCCGGCTTTAAATCGACGTCTTTACCTTCTATGGCCTGTTCGCCTTTAGTTCCGTAATAAAATTATAATTTAATGGTTTATAGTGACGTTATTGTTGGCACAAAGTGCAATAAATTGTGCCGAGAGATGCTTTTGACCTCGTGTCTCAATAGATTCATACTTGCAGGCTATTCGAGAGGATTTGCAAGATGGAGAACATGAAATCACTCATTTCCTGCTGCATAAAAACGAGAGAAACTCTCTTCAATTTATACAATTTGCTACAAAATTGTATTCAATAGTTTCCTATCTGTCAATCAACATGTTCAAATATATTTCTACTAGATACACAGTTAGAATTTATCTTTTTAAATAACACACACGTATATACAATTGATATGTTTGAATTTCCTACCAATATACATACATACATACATATCTTGAAGGTTAAATGATTTCGAGTGTAATAAATGAATGAGTTTGTATGGAGTGATCTATGAATGTGGTTAAAATGAGGGTGGTGTGTTTGGATGAGAATGTTGAAGAGGGCTGATTATTTGATGAATCTAATGAGTGAATATTTTATGAGTGATTTTAGGGTTCTACCCCATTTGTTGGGATATAGCGTGAAGATATGTATGTATGTATTTATGTATTTGAAGTATTTTTGTCTGAAATAGTTCGGGAACTTTTGCGCAAGGAAAAGCTGACTCCCCTTGTTAAACATCTAGGCCAGTTTCTTAATGGAAATAGGAAACACTTTTGGCACAAAAATGATGGAACCAATAAAAAATGATACATGACTCTATTCTCTAATTCCAACTAAGCAATTACTCGTACAGAGCAAATAAAATTAAATAATAATAAATCTTTTTGTAAGTTGTAAAGTTATTTGGCACGATAATACGAAATGATTAGGTACTTAGTACATTTTCAACAGTTGTCAAACAGATCTTACCAAGAATACATTTGGTGTAAATATAGAGATAGTAAAATTCCTCCAGAAATAATGTGACATAAAAAGAGATAGTTTTGAACTGAATGTACATTTAGATTTTGTTTTCCATTACTGTACACAAGATCAATGTGACTCACTAAAATGTTAGTGAAGGATGAGCTATCAAGGTATAATTTTATCACGGAAATTGATTTTAAGATTGGAAGCAATCTGAATTAATGGCAAACTCGACTGATTACACATTTGGAAATGGTTATTGGTTGGAAATAATTTAAACATTTATAATGACCTATAATTATCAAAGAGCGTATTAGATCTGTGATGAAATTGGGTTCAAATCCACTATTTAACACTTTGCTAGCTACGTTGCTTTTATCACGTACTCACTGGAATTGTTAATTTTTTAAGTTTGTTATCTTAATTTATGTTAATTAAAGTAATTGTCATCCTACATTATTAAATAATATTTTATTCCAAAATATTATATTAGTGAGGCGTGAAATATCCTTCGTTTATATTTTTTTACGATTTTTCAAGTAATGTTACTTCAAAAACATTTTTTTTTCTACAACTGTCAAAAAACCGCGACATTATTACATCGCTACACGAAATTGGTGTTTTTCCTTACACTTTCAAAAATAACTGTAATTTTAAAATCGTGGACACTTTTTTAATAGTTATTTATTATACAAGTGTTTTATTAGGTATATAAAACACGCAAGAAAAGAAAAATATTCTTAAGTGTTTTGTATACCAATAAAACACAAGTGTAATACAAAATTGTATCCACAACTCAAATTATAGGTATCGAAGAAGATTCATCGTAACGGTTAACGTTGATTCAGTTATATATAGTTTCTCAAAATACGATAGATCATGAAGTGGTTGCTAAGTAACAAGTTGTATACAGTGTTTTATGGAATATAAAACACTAGTGTTTTATGATCCATATAATTTAACTGAAATCAGTGTAATAATGTCTATATTATATATGAGTTGTGCGTAATAGTTATTTATTATACAAGTGTTTTATTAGATATATAAAACACGCAAGAAAAGTTTAAACATGAGATCAAAGGTCGAGTGTTTACTTTTTCTTAAGTGTTATATATACCAATAAAACACAAGTGTAATACAAAGTTTTATCCACAATTCATAATTATAGGTACCGAAGAAGATTGGTCGTAACGTTTAACGTTGATTCAGTTATATATAGTTTCTCAAAATACGGTAGATCATGAACTGGTTGCTAAGTAACAAGTTGTTTATACTGTTTTTTGTAATATAAAACACTAGTGTTTTATGAGCCATATAATTCAACTGAAATCAGTGTAATTATGTCCTTATAATATATGAGTTGTGGATAAATTAATTTATCAAACATTTTTACGTTCGCTTGGTTATAACATATCAAATTCATATCATTTAATTAATACCCAATTTCAATCTCTATACGTGACATAGTCAATTTGAATCAATGTAAAATAAAAATAAATAAATATATCATCAGGCCTTCTATCCACTATTGGTTGCGGCAATCTGCCGTAGCAAATCTCGGTAAATGATATATTATGCGTGTGAAGTGCAGTTACCAACCGTAGAATCACGGCCTCCAAAGATGTTAGTGGTGGGGGAATAACTGGGGTTCTTAAATCCACTGGCCTAATCAATACCATTGAGCCACCTATCCCAATCAATCAGTAATTATTATTATTATATTATTCTTTTTTGACAGTTTCAGAAAAAATATTGTTTGTATTTCGTGAGCGAAATTCGTTTTTTTTGTCGTGTTCGAATGACTTTTGTCTCGACTAAAAATGACATTCTCACGCGCAACAAAAAAAACTCTCATTGCGCACAATTAACACAAAAATAACTATTTGCTCTTTATTCAGTGGCATTTATTGATATTTTTATACTATTATTGACCTTACTTTATCGTTACGATATTGTTGAAACATTTTAGTTTTATCTAAGATACAAAAAAGAAAAATGTGAATAAAATATTTGCGGAATCTTCCATGACTGCAGATATACGTGCAGACGTAGATACTATTGAAATTTATTTTTATAATGAGTAAAGTTTCCCTAACTGCAACTTAATTAATAAAATTTCTTTTGTATAATTTCCAGTTGGTCTTTGTCTTTAATGCTACTTTCATGTCAAAGAATAATCTCTGCCGTGACAACAGAATTTTCGTGCCAATATAATCCGATTTAATTTATAAATTTATAAGCATATTCAAAATATAAACTATGCGATTTAATTTATTATAACTGTCGAGATAAAGAAGCGAATTTATTTATCCGGGAACCATCTCACATTATACCAATAAATTTACTTAATCAAAACGTATGAAACAAGCCAGTTGCAGAAACTTTGAAGCCATTAGATAAATAATTCAAGTTTCAAGCAATAATTCCAGTTGAACACTGTAAAACCATCAATTCTCGTTTCGAGTGGCAACGCCGGGTGTCTGAGTGCCCTACTTTCACGTACGCACCTGGAGAGCGTTAATCAGCTTGGTGGCGCCACTGGCGCTACAGCCAGTGCGATGTGCAGATGCATTTCCTGGCGCAGAAGCTTTCTCTCTCTTTTTCTTTCTTTTGCTGTGGCTGAGACAGGTTTTGTCTTTGTTGAAACTGTCTTCTTTAGTTGCTTCTTCGTATAATTATTCTAAATTTAGTTTAATGCTCCTAGCTGTTTATACGTAATTTGTAATTATTGTTTTAATTAAAACAAGTTTGGATTAAACTAGAAATAAAGTTCTGATTATTGTTCAAGTGTTTCTGAGTTACGATAAAGAGTATTAATATAAGAAATGAAAATTAAAGAATTACAAGGCTTACTTTATCTACAATTAAAAGCTTTTTAATTGCGTCTTGAGTAGTTTTCTTGCGTCTTTCTCATTGACTTACACATAGGATGTCAAATTATAATAATAGTAATAATATTAATGCTGGATATTCGGACTGTAAATTTAAGAAGCCGGGTTCGATTTTCACAGCCGATAAACTAATTTTCCCTACATTAAAAATTACCCCTGTGGTTTTTCCTCTCCAGTAAGACCTTTGAGGGTCGTGGTTTGATAACTGGTAACCGCATTTCACATGCAAAAATGTATCATCTTCCAAGATCTGCTACGTCAGAGAGCTACACCAAGTAAACTAATCTGGGTAAAAGAAAAGACGTGCTGATATATTTTTTATTTTATATTGTGACACAAGCTTATTAATTATTTTATTCATGACCATTAAATAATGTATTAATTATAACTGCACTTCTAGATAGATAATATGGTTCATTATTCAAAAGTGTTGAATAATGAGCTCATTATACAATTTCTGTAAGCCAATCAAATCGCAGTTGCTATAATAACGTAACACAAAATGTTGAATAATGGAGCACTGTAGATTGACATCTAGCGAGAGTTAACAAAATTAACAGATGTCATTTGTTCAATACATTATAATATTTATATATTTTTTATTTAGTAGTTATTAAAATAAATTATAAATAACGAGTAATAAATGTTAAAATAAATTGTAAATAAAGAGTAATAATTAATATTAAAACAAATAATTACATTATACAAACTCTTTTTTCTTAAAACTTTATTACAATTAAAAGAGCAACTTTTGGTTCCAGTTTAAAAGTCGTGGATAAAGTATAATATTTGACTCGTATTATGGCTCTTATTAATTCGTATGACAACGGCCCTCGCCTCCGGCTCGTGGCGTAAACTTCATCCCAATTTATAACAGCAATCATAGTACGCTCGTTGAATAATATACTATTATTGATTTATAAAATAAAATTTGATTGAATCGAATTAGATGGGGTTAAGTAACTACTTGGGGTAGTTGGCTCAGTGGTTCGAATACAACTGTGGATTTGAGAACCCGGGTTCCATTTCCATAGCCGACAAACAATTTTCACCATATTAAAATTACTAACATCTTTGGAAGCCGTGATTTGACGACTGGTAACCGCACTTCACGCGCAAAATATATCACTTACCGAGATCTGCTTCGGCAGAGTGCCACACCCAGTAATGGGCAGAAGGCGTGATGATATATTTATTTATTTATTTTTATTTAAAATTATCCCTATGGCTCCCCAACCACTAACATCTTTGGGGGCCGTGATTTGACAGTAACCGCACTTCACGCGTATAAATATATCACTTACCAAGATCTGCTACGGCAGAGTGCCACACCTAGTAATGGGTAAAAGGCATGATGATATATTTTTATTTAAGTAACTACCAGGATTTAAAAATATATTTTATTTGAAACGACATTAATAAATTCATTACAGGGCGCAAAAAGTGTATCTGTTTCAAACAATTTATATTTTTTTTTTCTATCCTGCTTCTCATGATATTCACAATTAATAAATAATAATAATATAAAATAAACCAAGGTCATGGGTCCCTCCTTCTTGAAAAGATAGTAATTGTGTATAATACGAAATCATGATTACCATTCGTCGTTATTGTAATATTTATAAAAAGTGTAAAGAAATGTCAAAATAGTTTACATTACGTTTACTAGGGGTACTAAATTTATTATGCTGCTGCCAATAACGTGAATAATAAATTATTTTTAAATAGAATAATTCACCCACAAATTCATAAAAATTTATTTTAAATTTTAGAACACAATTGTTTTTGAAATCGATATTTAAACCAGAACTAAAATGCGTTCGTTTCAAATAGAGTCAAAACATTTCATTTCTTCGATGTTTTGGCTTCTCTTGCCTCCAATTATATTCTGGTAAAAATATTTTGAGTGACTAAAACCAAAATATTTTGAAAACTCGACCGTTAAATACTAACTTAGTTTAAAATTAAACAGGTCTAGAAAGTTTTTAGAATAGCTTCGAATTTATTTCAAAATAGCAACGGTTGGTAGTACATGATGACATACTGTCTTAACATAGTTTCCGTTTTAGTCTTTGTTTTTGGTTTTTTGTTTCTGTTTATGTCGGAAAAATTCCAGCCATTTCTAGCTCTTAACATAAACATAACCTTAATTTATTATTCTAGTAAAGGTTTGTTCACTTAAATGAGAAAATAATTTTATAAAACTATTTGAAGTACTTTAAAAATTATATAAAATTATTAATGAGGAACAGTAATTACTATGAAAATTAACCACTAGTTTAACTAATTTATACAATTCCAAAATAATTTAAAAAAAATAAAATAAATAAAATAAATATATCATCACGCCTTCTACCCATTACTGGGTGTGGCACTCTGCTACAGCAGATCTCGGTAAGTGATATATTTTTTGCGCGTGAAGTGCGGTTACCAGTCGTCAAATCACGGCCCCCAAACATGTTAGTGGTGGAGGAGCCACAGGGGTAGTTTTTCAAATTATGAAAATTTGTCGCCTGTGGGAATCGAACCAGGGACCTCAGGATCCACAGGCCGACTTCATACCACTGTGCTAGCCATCCCATTTTAAAAAATGAGACATTATTATAGTGAACAAACCAGAATATGTCAAATATAGTAACTTAAATTTCAAAATAGATTTTTATATTATTAAAATATGATTAAATTGCAATTATACTTTAAAAACAAAGAAAAGAAATAAATTTTAAAATGACGACTAAATAATTTCTTTATGACTTGTTAGATTTGTTGTTGCTATTAATCCAGTAATTTTTATTTTTTTCTCAGTTGAAATTATTACTAACAACACAAATCTAATGACATATGATAAATACGGCATAGAATTGGCTGTATATTGCAGCATAACAAGAGACAGCATTATCGCAGTTAACTCTCTCTTACAGAACAGTGACGAAAGACTATGTCGAAAGTATGAAGTCTGCAAACTTTGTGTTTATGCGCAGCGACAAAGACAAAGACTACTAAAACAGTAGCTGGAAATGCTCAGCTGTATTCACATATGACAAACTCTCAAGGTTATGTCGAAAAACTAAAATTAAAACTATGTTAAGAGGTGGAAACAAGGCTTAACTATCAAGCGAAAAACAAGAAAATTTCGTTATAAAATTTGAAACTAGGTTATTAATCGTACTTTTAACTATTATACGCAGCTCAGGCGGAGTGCAATTTATTTCATCTTTCATGATATATACACAAAATGATAAACATAATTACAAAATTCGAAAATGATGAATTGCATAAATATTAAAAACAATTATTAACCATAACATTTCATACACAAATTTTCCTAAATTGGCACGGACTAAAATAGCGCAGATTAAAAAAAAATTATAATAGACGCAAAAAAGAAAAAAAATAGTATAACTTACTCATTTTATAACATTCTTTATCGCACTTGTCCTTTAGAAAACATGTCTTATAAGACTCATTCTTTAATGTACTATATTATACCTGCCTGTAATAAAAATAGGATATTCTATCAATAAAAATGGAATTTGTGTTAAAACTCAGTATCATTTTTCATTTTCAATCATATTAGAGTGCAAATCGATATCGGTAAGGTAGAAACGTAACTGGATATTTTTAAACATCGCATT
Organism: Pterostichus madidus; assembly: GCA_911728475.2. NCBI lineage: Eukaryota > Metazoa > Arthropoda > Insecta > Coleoptera > Carabidae > Pterostichus > Pterostichus madidus. Next base: position 10,489,095 of record OU452313.1, on the reverse strand, counting down.
TTCAGTATGGTTTCCTGTAATTTGAGAATAAAATTCAATGTTTATGTTTTTAAGTGAATTAATTCACCTCATCGGATATTGGAAAAAAGTTTATTGACTTTTATATAACAGTTCATTTATCTTTAATTCGTGATCTAAAAATAATATTTAATCAATTAATCAAGATAATTATCTGTTGTTGTCGGCTTCTATTGTAATTATTAACCAATAAAAACATTGAAAAATCTGATAAAAAACATACGATGTTGTAAATTGTCTGGCATGGAGAAAAAATGCAGTTTTAAATATTTGTAGTTTTTATATCGCTGGTGGGAAATCTTATCAAATTCAAAATATTTATATTTTGTCTGGGTCTGATTAAATATGTAGGTAATACGGTATTAATTTACTGTTTATAAAAATTACGTAAAACTTGTTACAGCCAAATAAATTCCGAACTAGAATTATAATTATCATTATTGTATTTAATATTTTCCACAAGTAACTATTTGATAACTATGATTTTTATTTCAATTATTCTTATCTCTAAAGTACTGAACTGACATAAATTATTAGGAAATACTAGCTAGCATGTTATCAAGACACTACCTTGAAAAAAATATATTTTTTTAAACATTTGTTAATTTAAAATTCAATTATAATTTGGACACTTATAACATAACTTTGTATGACATTATAAATTCATGAAATATAAAAAAATAATAAAAATATATCATCACGCCTTCTACCCATTACTGGGTGTGGCACTCTGCTGAAGCAGATCTCGGTAAGTGATATATTTTGCGCGTGAAGTGCGGTTACCAGTCGTCAAATAAACAAATTAACAAATATATTATCATGCCTTTTACTCATTACTGGGCGTGGAACTCTGCCGTAGCAAATCTCTGTTAGCGATATATTTACGCCCGTGTAGTGTGGTTACCCGTAGTCAAATCACAGCTCCCAACGATATTATTGGAAGAGGAGCCACAGGAGTAATTTTAATGTGGTGAAAATTGTTTGTCGGCTGTGCAAATCGAACCAAAGTTCTCAAATCCACAGGCCGACTCGATACCACTGATCCACTTTTCCCATTAAATGTATAAAAATAATATAGTATTTAAGAAAAAAACTAATTCTTTAAAAATATATAAATACAAATGAAATATACATATACATTATTTTACAGATAAAAATATTAATATTGTATGAATATGATTGTAATGACTGAAGTCAGTAGTAATTATATTAAATTTGAAAAAATCAACTTGCCTCCGCCAGGATTTGAACCCGGACTTTCCACTTTAGCCGCGAACGTCCTACCACTTAGACCACAGAGGTGTGTCTAAATGCTGGCGTTGACAAGTGATTTTTTCTGCGTGTCGATTGTTAGTAATTATCAAATGCGCGAAATGTTTATTTCGTCAGTTACACATGATATACAAACGCAGTGACACTAATGAAGAGAAACCTCATATAAATTTGTACGAATATGATTGTAATGACTGAAGTCAGTAGTAATTATATTAAATTTGAAAAAATCAACTTGCCTCCGCCAGGATTTGAACCCGGACTTTCCACTTTAGCCGCGAACGTCCTACCACTTAGACCACAGAGGTGTGTCTAAATGCTGGCGTTGACAAGTGATTTTTTCTGCGTGTCGATTGTTAGTAATTATCAAATGCGCGAAATGTTTATTTCGTCAGTTACACATGATATACAAACGCAGTGACACTAATGAAGAGAAACCTCATATAAATTTGTACGAATATGATTGTAATGACTGAAGTCAGTAGTAATTATATTAAATTTGAAAAAATCAACTTGCCTCCGCCAGGATTTGAACCCGGACTTTCCACTTTAGCCGCGAACGTCCTACCACTTAGACCACAGAGGTGTGTCTAAATGCTGGCGTTGACAAGTGATTTTTTCTGCGTGTCGATTGTTAGTAATTATCAAATGCGCGAAATGTTTATTTCGTCAGTTACACATGATATACAAACGCAGTGACACTAATGAAGAGAAACCTCATATAAATTTGTACGAATATGATTGTAATGACTGAAGTCAGTAGTAATTATATTAAATTTGAAAAAATCAACTTGCCTCCGCCAGGATTTGAACCCGGACTTTCCACTTTAGCCGCGAACGTCCTACCACTTAGACCACAGAGGTGTGTCTAAATGCTGGCGTTGACAAGTGATTTTTTCTGCGTGTCGATTGTTAGTAATTATCAAATGCGCGAAATGTTTATTTCGTCAGTTACACATGATATACAAACGCAGTGACACTAATGAAGAGAAACCTCATATAAATTTGTACGAATATGATTGTAATGACTGAAGTCAGTAGTAATTATATTAAATTTGAAAAAATCAACTTGCCTCCGCCAGGATTTGAACCCGGACTTTCCACTTTAGCCGCGAACGTCCTACCACTTAGACCACAGAGGTGTGTCTAAATGCTGGCGTTGACAAGTGATTTTTTCTGCGTGTCGATTGTTAGTAATTATCAAATGCGCGAAATGTTTATTTCGTCAGTTACACATGATATACAAACGCAGTGACACTAATGAAGAGAAACCTCATATAAATTTGTACGAATATGATTGTAATGACTGAAGTCAGTAGTAATTATATTAAATTTGAAAAAATCAACTTGCCTCCGCCAGGATTTGAACCCGGACTTTCCACTTTAGCCGCGAACGTCCTACCACTTAGACCACAGAGGTGTGTCTAAATGCTGGCGTTGACAAGTGATTTTTTCTGCGTGTCGATTGTTAGTAATTATCAAATGCGCGAAATGTTTATTTCGTCAGTTACACATGATATACAAACGCAGTGACACTAATGAAGAGAAACCTCATATAAATTTGTACGAATATGATTGTAATGACTGAAGTCAGTAGTAATTATATTAAATTTGAAAAAATCAACTTGCCTCCGCCAGGATTTGAACCCGGACCTTCCACTTTAGCCGCGAACGTCCTACCACTTAGACCACAGAGGTGTGTCTAAATGCTGGCGTTGACAAGTGATTTTTTCTGCGTGTCGATTGTTAGTAATTATCAAATGCGCGAAATGTTTATTTCGTCAGTTACACATGATATACAAACGCAGTGACACTAATGAAGAGAAACCTCATATAAATTTGTACGAATAAGATTGTAATGACTGAAGTCAGTAGTAATTATATTAAATTTGAAAAAATCAACTTGCCTCCGCCAGGATTTGAACCCGGACCTTCCACTTTAGCCGCGAACGTCCTACCACTTAGACCACAGAGGTGTGTCTAAATGCTGGCGTTGACAAGTGATTTTTTCTGCGTGTCGATTGTTAGTAATTATCAAATGCGCGAAATGTTTATTTCGTCAGTTACACATGATATACAAACGCAGTGACACTAATGAAGAGAAACCTCATATAAATTTGTACGAATAAGATTGTAATGACTGAAGTCAGTAGTAATTATATTAAATTTGAAAAAATCAACTTGCCTCCGCCAGGATTTGAACCCGGACTTTCCACTTTAGCCGCGAACGTCCTACCACTTAGACCACAGAGGTGTGTCTAAATGCTGGCGTTGACAAGTGATTTTTTCTGCGTGTCGATTGTTAGTAATTATCAAATGCGCGAAATGTTTATTTCGTCAGTTACACATGATATACAAACGCAGTGACACTAATGAATGAGGTTTCTCTTCATTAGTGTCACTGCGTTTGTATATCATGTGTAACTGACGAAATAAACATTTCGCGCATTTGATAATTACTAACAATCGACACGCAGAAAAAATCACTTGTCAACGCCAGCATTTAGACACACCTCTGTGGTCTAAGTGGTAGGACGTTCGCGGCTAAAGTGGAAGGTCCGGGTTCAAATCCTGGCGGAGGCAAGTTGATTTTTTCAAATTTAATATAATTACTACTGACTTCAGTCATTACAATCATATTCGTACAAATTTATATGAGGTTTCTCTTCATTAGTGTCACTGCGTTTGTATATCATGTGTAACTGACGAAATAAACATTTCGCGCATTTGATAATTACTAACAATCGACACGCAGAAAAAATCACTTGTCAACGCCAGCATTTAGACACACCTCTGTGGTCTAAGTGGTAGGACGTTCGCGGCTAAAGTGGAAAGTCCGGGTTCAAATCCTGGCGGAGGCAAGTTGATTTTTTCAAATTTAATATAATTACTACTGACTTCAGTCATTACAATCATATTCGTACAAATTTATATGAGGTTTCTCTTCATTAGTGTCACTGCGTTTGTATATCATGTGTAACTGACGAAATAAACATTTCGCGCATTTGATAATTACTAACAATCGACACGCAGAAAAAATCACTTGTCAACGCCAGCATTTAGACACACCTCTGTGGTCTAAGTGGTAGGACGTTCGCGGCTAAAGTGGAAAGTCCGGGTTCAAATCCTGGCGGAGGCAAGTTGATTTTTTCAAATTTAATATAATTACTACTGACTTCAGTCATTACAATCATATTCGTACAAATTTATATGAGGTTTCTCTTCATTAGTGTCACTGCGTTTGTATATCATGTGTAACTGACGAAATAAACATTTCGCGCATTTGATAATTACTAACAATCGACACGCAGAAAAAATCACTTGTCAACGCCAGCATTTAGACACACCTCTGTGGTCTAAGTGGTAGGACGTTCGCGGCTAAAGTGGAAAGTCCGGGTTCAAATCCTGGCGGAGGCAAGTTGATTTTTTCAAATTTAATATAATTACTACTGACTTCAGTCATTACAATCATATTCGTACAAATTTATATGAGGTTTCTCTTCATTAGTGTCACTGCGTTTGTATATCATGTGTAACTGACGAAATAAACATTTCGCGCATTTGATAATTACTAACAATCGACACGCAGAAAAAATCACTTGTCAACGCCAGCATTTAGACACACCTCTGTGGTCTAAGTGGTAGGACGTTCGCGGCTAAAGTGGAAAGTCCGGGTTCAAATCCTGGCGGAGGCAAGTTGATTTTTTCAAATTTAATATAATTACTACTGACTTCAGTCATTACAATCATATTCGTACAAATTTATATGAGGTTTCTCTTCATTAGTGTCACTGCGTTTGTATATCATGTGTAACTGACGAAATAAACATTTCGCGCATTTGATAATTACTAACAATCGACACGCAGAAAAAATCACTTGTCAACGCCAGCATTTAGACACACCTCTGTGGTCTAAGTGGTAGGACGTTCGCGGCTAAAGTGGAAAGTCCGGGTTCAAATCCTGGCGGAGGCAAGTTGATTTTTTCAAATTTAATATAATTAATATTGTATTTTATTATGTTGAAAAAAAAACAGAATTAAATATAATAAACAAAAAACAATAATAATAATAATAATAAAATTCACAATATGCGTGTAACCTACGCTAAATATACGCTTCTTAACGTTAACTGGTACTGACATGTCTGTCAGACGATGCTTTGTTTTCAATCTCAAATAATTTGGAATATTTAAATTATTTTATTGATATGTTGAATATGTTTGTTGTCTTTACTGTACACTAAAAAAGGTAACATAGAATGTATTAAATGAAATTAGTTATTTCTATTTTAAATTAACGACAATCTGTCAAGCAACATGTTAGTAATTATGGGTAATAATTTGATTTTGCAAAATTCAATGTTTACAGTAATCATGCATCGCCAATAGTTAAATTTTAAACTTGATTTAAATTAATAAAAGCGAAGTGAAGTTACATGGTACATGGAATAAATGACATTGTTCTCAATTCAATTGTTTTTTCTTTATTTTAAACCAAGTTTAAAATAGTATATTAAAGAACTAGTTTTATAAAGCCTTATAAAACGTGTTCTTTATACTATTTTTTCTATTAAGGTAATTTTATAAGTTGGTGTTTTTTATCAGTTGTGTTGGTAGCGCTTCTCATAACAAAAACAATAAAAAAAATCAAATTTTTTGACAATTAATCAAGGTTTTTTTTCTGTATTGTGAATCTTGTGGATTTTGTATGATTATAGCATATTCGTTTAGTAATATTCCAACACCGACAATTTACAATTTGAAGGTTATGTCATTCATCTGTCAGATTTAATAGCATTCATATACTCCTTCAAAATAAAAAGCACCAAAAACAATGTGCTTATAGATCTCCTTGCCGACGTGTTTACATTGCGTTTATAGATCTATAAGAACAATGAATTAGAAAAATTTACTTTCGTCGATGCTACTGACCATAAATGATTAAAGGAAGATTTAATAGACCATATTACTATCTCAATACGCATGCTCATAATGCACCAATCATATGCTAGGAAGTACAGCTAAAATGAAACCAATGTATTCTTATGGAAAAAATTTTATTTTTAAAGTAAAATATCATTTTATCTAAACGTAAATGAATGATAATTTTTTTATACAAGTTATATTTCATTTCTTACTATCGGATTCTGCCCTTATAATATATAAATAATCAATACATTAATATTAAAATAAATATTAAAATTTGAAAATTTTAAGCGTCAATTTGCTCTTCTGTCATCTGTCACTGGCCGATAACTTCAAACTTACGTTTTTTTGTGATTGTAATTTGAATTCATTAATTAATAAGGGAATATTTTTTCATTTCTTTCCCAAGAATAGTAAACAGAGCAACATTTCAAATTAAAGATTTCATGTCAACTTCAAACTGGCGGCAATAAAACTGTCACAATTTATGCGCACATGCGCATATGCATCACCGTTCGAGTCACATGGCGTCACAAACATTAGTATTGCCAACATAATTTGACAAAATAGAAAAAAAGTTTGTCACCCTGGCACGCTTTTTTCATTTCATAAATTTTCCGGCAGAGGCACTATAGAAAGTAATATGGTCTATTATAATTTTGTTATAATAGTAGTTTCATCCTCATCACATAGACGTATGAATTCAAGGAAAATAAATAAAATAATTCATAAGTTCACAAGTTCTCACGGCCCATAAAAACTAAATAAAATACAAAAGTCATTAAGCGTTTTGTCAATGTTTACAAAAGCGGTGCTAACTGTTAATACTGCGTTAACGATGCGTACCGTTACTGCTAACGCACATCCGTAATATATTGAAAGTTTCATGGTACAATGCGATATGTCTATGTTGTATTCTATGTTGTACTGTACTGCGCTATTATGGTAATGAGATGAAATAAAATCTATGGTGCGAGACTGAAACACCCGAATAGTCAGCTATCGTAAAACACTCTGGATGGGATGCATTGCAGGGCATTCTATTCGTAGCATAATATGTTTTATTGAGATTTTAAAATAAGAATGCTGTCATTGTTGTGGAAATTGGAACCACGTTAAAGGTACAGTTTGCTATTAACCTAATAACTAAGCAGAGCTGGGCAAGCTACTTAAAAAAAAATAGCTAAGCTACAGCTATTCTTTAAAAAAGTAGCTAAGCTCCAGCTAATCTATATTTTGTAAAATATAGCTAAGCTACAGCTAAAAGCTTTCGTTAAAGTGGCTGTTAAATTTTAAAGCTACTTTTTTAAATTATTATGAAATAATTAAATTTGCCATTGTCATATGATCAGTCTTTTGTTATAATGACTGTTAATTTACTATTATGTACATAAATATCAAAAATATCAAATACCATCTGGCACCTACTGTGTATTTTTGCGTATTAGAGCCAGTTAGAACCGGCAACAAATAATTATTTTGTGCGGGTTTAGTTTGTACGCATGCGTACTTTGTTGACCTTCTGCTTAAAAAGTAGCTTTAAGCTACAAAAAGTAGCTTTAAAAGTAGCTTCAATTGTTATTTTTAAGCTAATAGAAAAGAAAGTAGCTAGCTACAAGCTACAGCTATATTTTTTCACAGTTAGCTAAGCTACAGCTACAGCTAAGGTAAATGTAGCTAAGCTAGTAGCTTAGCTACAAAAGTAGCTAGCTACTGCCCAGCTCTGTAACTAAGTACTTAAAAACTAAATAAAATGAATCATAATAAAACAAATATTTACAATAAAGAATTAAATAAAACTATAATTAACTGTAGCACTCTGCCGAGGCAGATCTCGGTAAGTGATATATTTATGTACGTGAAGTGCGGTTACCAGTCGTCATATCACGATCTTCAAAGATGTTAGTGGAGGGGGAGCCACAGGGGTAATTTTAATTTGGTGAAAATTGTTTGTTGGCTGTGGGAATTAAACCGGGATCCTCAGGATCCACAGGCCAACTCGAAACCACTCAGCCATTACCCCAATAAATTAATAAACATAAATAAGTAATTGTAATTGAGACAAACTATAGGTGGGGAACTTTTTTACCATTGGATGGCATATTTAAATTAGGCAGTAATAAAGGAATTTTTCGAGATAATATTTTCAACCCTACATTGACATTGAAGAAAAATATTCGACATCTTATAGTAATTCATAATTCGTAGAAATCGAATAGTAAACTTATGAAGTGAACAAGTTGTTTTTACAACTAAAACAAAAGGCTGATTTATAATGAAGTAAAGTAAGAGGTAACGCAAGTGCAGTAAAGTAACGCAAGACATGAACATACGTAACAGCATATACCGCTTTATAATAAAACGTAACACGCAGCAGTAACGCAAGACAGATGTAACGTAAGGCAAGGAGTTCGCCAACTTTCAACTTCTTGCGTTACTTCTTGTACCTCTGACCAATCAGGAAGCATTATTTCAAACTTCATTGCAGAAAGCTATATTACCGATCCGATATATTTGTTTGGTTCAATCTGTGAACGCTTTGGTCGACCATTTTGAGTAATTTGTGTCTTTTATTTTGCATTTCTTTATTTTTATTGCTGTGTTCTGTGATTATTATCATGGATGATAAATTGCTGATTCAGTTAGTAGAAAAATATCGATTTATGTATAATAAAACAAAAAAAGAGTTTAAAAACATCAAGTTGAAAAGCAGAATTTGGGGTTAAATCTTTTTTCATTTTTAATAAAATTAGTAATAAAGCAGCCATTTCATCCTCACTGTCCATTGTAAACTAACTTTTTATTACAGTCCCAAGTCACTAAAATACTTAAAGTAACCTAAAATGCTATCTGTTTTTGTATGACATAAATGTCAAATTTAAACTGACAGCTATCGAAGCGTCACGTACAAAACGCTCTGTGATTGGCCACATGTAACCATGCTTACTTCATTATAAATCACACAAAATGTTTACTTTGCGTTGCGCCTTCGATTGCGCTACGTTTTACGTTACTTTACTTCATTATAAATCCCGCTTAAATATAAAAAATGCCGCCCCAAAATATGTGCCGCCCGGTGCCCCCTACATACGCCACTATACCCTCACATCATAACATTTTTGACAAAAATTCATGTTAAATTGACATTAATTTAATTAAAATTAATGTCAATTTTTGTCAAAAGTTTTGTAATGTGAGGATACTGAACTTTGTAGTTGTTGAATTCAGAAAAAAAAATACTGAACCGAATAAGCAAATAAAAAAAAAAGGTTCCTATTTAAAATAAGCAAGTTGCACCCAGTATTTTGAGAACCATTAGTCGAAAAAAAATGTTGCTCATAGTTTTGTAAAACACTTAGAAAACGGTATTTCTTTGCTGATTTAATCAATCTTGTAGCTCTTATAGTTCTCAAGATAGCAATGGTGGCATAACTAAATTGAACACCCTGTATACTTAAATATGTATCTAAAAGTTAAATGATAAATGAAACTTATGCTAAAACTATAAGTAACGACAACACAAAATTATATTCTATATAAATTAATAAAAAAAAAATAGCAAACACAAAATAAAATAAAATAAAGATATACATTACTTATTGAAACCAAACTTTTTTTCTCAAGTTTGACATATCTTTATCAACACCATCTGTTAGTAGTTGAATATCCTAATAGTCAATATGGATCTACGAATATATAATACATGTTTGTCTATTATATTATTCCTAAAGGCTATAGCCGGGTAAGATGGTCAAATCTGCCCCCAAAGGAAATCACATGGGGATATGATTTCCATCTTATTTACACGAAAGTAAAATTTTCTGACCAATTTTCACCAATTATTAGCTAAAAACTAAGTAATAATACATAGGAAACACAAGAAAAAATTGAGGTCAAGTGGAGGGATTAGCAGTTATCTAAACTTTTTTTCATGGATTTATTATCATTATTATTATTAAATAGATACAAAAGTTCGCTATCTCACAATATGCCAAAGAGAAACGGCAAAGGCAATATTTTGTCACTCTAATCTCTCTCTCACTTTGAGACGAGATTTCGTTATGTCCAAGTAGTTCGAATTCCACTATAAGCTGTACGTTTCCTGTACTGTATTTAGGATTAAGTTTCCCTTAAATGATGATGTGATTGAAGGTTTGTTGTGTGATAATAATTTCGAGTGTAATAAATGAATGAGTTTATATGGAGTGATCTATGAAAGTGGTTGAAGTGAGGGTGGTATGTTTGGATGAAAATGTTTGACGATGACTGGTTGTTTGATGGGTGTGATGAGTGAATGTTTTTTGAGTGATTTTAGGGTTCGTGCTACCCCATTTGTTGGGATATAGCGTGAAGATATGTATGTATGCATGTATGTTAAATAAACGATTATTAAAAACTACAAGGAAGTACAACTGTTTAAACATAAAAAACTTTTTTGACGTAGGGTGTAGGTACTATTACGCTTTTAACTAATTTTCAAGTATAGCAGATTTATTTCTGCACTTGCAAATCTCACGATGACTTTTTTACTGAGAAGTGCAGTTATCAATCGTCAAATCAGCATCTATTTAGTAATAGTGAAGGAAGAATCATAATCCGTTATAAATAATTTACTGTTTTTAAACTCTGCAACTCTGCAGCTGTACCACAGTTGTATTTGTCCTTGTTCAATAATCTACTAATAATTATTAGTTCGGATATCTATGTTTTGCATTGTATTTTTAGATATATTGATAACGTAGGTACAGTCAGTATAATAATTTTGTAATATGTTCAATTTTAACTCACCCGCTCTCTGTTTCTAATTTAATAATTGTAGTAAAAATAAAATAAATATCTCATCACACCTTTTACCCTATAGGGTAGGCCGTAGCAAACCTCGGTAAGTGATATATTTATACCCGTGAAGTGCGGTTACTAGCCGTCAAATCACAGCTCCCAAAGATGTTAGAGTCACAGGGGTTATTATAATATGGTGAAAATTGTTTGTCGGCTGTGGAAATCGAACTCTGGTTCATAATTTTAGTTATTACAACATGTCATCTTTGGACAATAAATTTTATTATAATCTTTATGTTATGTATGTAAATACGATAGTTTAAATTGCTCTCAAAGTTTCGATTCGACTCGATATAGGTAGTGCGATTAAGGTGGTACTATCAAGGAAGCATTTAACCCGGATTTGAATGAAATGTAAATGTGTTATTTTTCATGTATTTCTATACTAGTATGCAATTTTTTTTTTTAAGTTTACCGTTGTTGATTTGATTAATGTAAAGTTAAAGTCGACCAAAAATGCATTGGCGTTATAGGAACTGTACCTCGCGAAGCAGCTTACTTCGTAATAAATTCATATATTGTAGTTATGTTTTAACAAAAATCTAACACAAAGCACATCATGTAAAGATAAAGGTTGAGAATTAAAAAATCCATGCCTTACCGGATTAGTTTCAAAGAAATTGGCGATGAAAGTTGGATATTCTATGCTAATCAATAGAACTGTCAGAAATGCTTGGCAACGTTGCATAGCACAGGTAGACACTAGACAGAGATGGCCGCACGAATAACAAAGCAAGAACTATGAATGTTATTATTTCGATCAGTAAAATATATTAATTTTAATACAAAAAAAAATATTACAGCATTTTATATTTATTTATTTGTTGTTACAGTTGATAATAATTGCTTTGGTGCATTTTTCTTATGAACTGTCAACAGGATGTATCGATAATACAGTTACGTTTCATACCGACTGGCCGCTTGTGGTTCTAACCTTGTTGTCATAGCTTCTGCTGTGTAAAATCTTACACTGCTATTGGTTGGCATGAAACATTCACTTCCAAAAATTTTGGTATGTTACAGAATTTCATAAACTAGTTAAATAGTTTTATTTCATATATTCAATGTTATTATTAATTATACGATATTTGCAGCGAAATATTAATTCTGTTCATAACCTATACCACACAAAAATGTAATAATTATTTTTATAAACTTTTTAGGTTACCTATACTTTTGTATGAGACTGTCATGATAGAACCACCTTAAGAAACTTTATAAATTTATTTGTTATATTATGAAGTTAATAAAATAATGCATTTTTCATTTGTTTTGCAGAACTTTTATTATTTTATTTGTTGAATTGATGCATAGTATAACAACAATTCTCTTGTGTCATTAGAATGAACGTTTCATTCGTTAGTTTTGCCATTTGAATTCCAAATATAACCTAGTTTTATTCACCACAAGAACTAAAAATAAAGTTTGATTACAAATACATACAATCATAAATTTCATGTAGAGCATGGCACAACATTAACAATTCGTAATAAACTACGCTTTTCCGAACAACAATTTTGTTCCACCAACGCAGTCACAATCACACACACGAAATCTAAAACGCAGTAGCTGCGCTCACGCTCATGTTCATATCGATCGTGCCTAGACCTAGGTCAATAGAATTCTTCATGAGCACGTTCTCGCTTTTGTGTCGTGTTTCAAGAAGAATTTGTTGCTGATGGTAAACATCTAACTTCGTACTAGCCTACATTTAACTATTAAACAGTATTTGAAGGTCATTCTAGTGTATGATCTTGGTCACGTATGTTGATAGCTGAACACTTCGAGAAAACATAAAAAAATTGCTCGTTATTGTAAAATGGAAAATGATCACTTTACCATTTTGCAAAGTAATTATTGGACTTTTTATTTGAAGTGATTCGGAGAACTCCGAAATTTCTTTGCGTGCAAGATCTGAAATCTTGTGTTAAATTTAATGATTGTCAGTAAAGATGAAAATTCACATTTCAAGTAATAATTGTTGGGATTTAGGTTAAGTAGCTAAATAAAATAACTATTATTTGACATTTTACTGTATTTTGTAATAAAGCAATACTAAAGTGCCCATAAAATAATTTCAAAAATAGTTGTCATGGTATATTTTCCGTTGTCAAGCATTTCTAATTTATTTTTGAGAAAAATGCTGTAATCCAATGTAGAGGTGATACCCGATACCCGATATTGAATTTTTTTTCAATTATTATTTTTATATTTTGAATTTAAATTTTAAAGGGTTCCATTATATAATTTAGTGAGGTAATAATGGACAAAAGACTTAAAGTTGTAGTTATTTTATTGAAGATGTACTGACAACGTTTCAGCCAAGGTTATGGCCATCTTCAGGTCTAATAATAAAATACAAAATGATATTAACAATCAAAAATTGTTAGTTAGTTAATTGTTTTCAATAAAATAACTCCAACTTTAAGCCTTTTGGCCATTATTACCTAACCAAATTATTTTTGGCTTATAAATACGCTATTATTATATAATTTGGTTCTAAAACTATAGTATAATATTGTAAATAATTAATGGATTAAATATAACTTCTAATTTTTGTCTTACATTAATTTGTAACAGTTTCTATTTTTGGTGCGTTAATTTCTTGGAACAGTGTACTACGTGTAATCATGCTTTACTTGTTTTATTTCAAGTTCAACAATACCATCTAACTCATCTTACCTCAAAAGCTGTCCTAAGAAACACTGCCACAGCTCACTATTGTAATACAAAAATAAATATGATAATATATGAGGTCGTACATAAAAATAACTATTTGAGTGGTTCAGATTTCACTATAAGATTTTTGTTGTACTTGAGAAGAACAGTAAGACAAGAAATGATTAAATACATAATACTCATATTTAAATTAGAAGTTACTAAAACAAAGTGCTTCATATACAATGGAGTTTAAATACTTCAGGAAAAAAATTAAATGGCAGAGACTATATAATATTGTACTAATCTCCGGTTAAAAATAATTTTTCCCACTTCCTTTTCCAGGACTGAAATGTCACTTTTAATCCCGGAGAGTTTAAATTTCAAATTTAATAACGCCACTCATAACGCCCGCTGTTCACGCAACGCCACGTTTGATTAATACTCTTATATGCATTACTATAATTATGGGGTAGCTAGCTCAGTGGTATGAAGTCGGCCTGTGGATCCTGAGAACCCTGGTTCGATTCCCACAGGCGACAAACAGTTTTCATAATTTCAAAAACTACCCCTGTGGTTCCTCCACCACTAACATCTTTGGAGGCCGTGATTTGACGACTGGTAAGCGCACTTCACGCGCAAAATATATCACTTACCGAGATCTGCTTCGGCAGAGTGCCACCACACCCAGTAATGGGTAGAAAGTGTGATGATATATTTATTTATTTTACTATGATTATAATTATTATTAATGAAAACTAATTTTACATATTCTAGTGAAAATTAAAGTCTTATATGCATTACTAAATGATAATAATGCTCTTGGTCCGTAAATAACTATTAGGAAATTCGCAAAATTATTTGCACTTCACATTAATTACATATGGGATGGCTAGCACAGTGGTATGAAGTCGGCCTTTTTTTTTATATTTGTATTAACCTACCTATATGATAAACTATGACGATCAAAGAAAACGCAGCTTAAAAATTCCTGATATTACAAGATATGATTTTTGAAGTTTTGTATTTGTGCTAAAACCTGGTGTATACCAGTTTCAAAATATAAAATTCCTGCAATAATGAAAACAATTTTAGGTTTAAGTTCTGTAAATTTGATTTATTCGACGTTTTGGTTTACTAAACGTGTACTTTCATCCGGAAAATATAAAATAGTGTCAAGGTGTAAAGTTCACCAAAATTATTTGAATGAAAAATGTTTTAAATAAAAGTTGTAAAGAATAAAATGCTATATTTAAATATTTTTAATTTTATTTAGTTAATTATTGCAAAAACAGGATTAAAAATTTCCTAAATATCCAAAAGTAATCTAAAATAATTTTTTTTACTGCAAGAAAAAAATTCCAGGTATTATAAACTAATTAAAGGATTTTTAAAGATTTGAAATCTGGTATGGGATGGCTAGCACAGTGGTATGAAGTCGGCCTGTGGATCCTGAGGTCCCTGGTTCGATTCCCACAGGCGACAAATTTTCATAATTTGAAAAAGCTATCCCTGTGGCTCCTCCACCACTAACATGTTTGGGGGCCGTGATTTGACGACTGGTAACCGCACTTCACGCGCAAAAATATATCACTTACCGAGATCTGCTTTAGCAGAGTGCCACACCCAGCATTGGGTAGAAGGCGTGATGATATATTTATTTTTTTTTTTTTTATTAATTACATATTTTTAAAGTCCCCGATTTCAGTATTATTACAAACTTATTTCAAATTGTTAATAATACGTTTCTATCTAAATAATGAAATAATATTTATTTATTCATTATTGAAATATAATATACATTTTAATTTTGAAATTTAGAGTAAAAATGTATAATTCAGGTCTGTCATTTAATTTTTTTCCTGAATGATGAGATTTTTAAAAACTAAATGAATAATAAAGATTTCTATTTTTAAGCATAATATGTAAATTAATTAAATGAATTCGCATTATGTTTCCTCAAAAGCTATAAATAGATTAATTCAAATATCTTTTGTCCATAAAAGAACAGAATATTAAATTTTGTTTATAATGTAATAATTTATAGTTTAATATGTAAACAAAATCGCAATTTAGCACAAACAACTTATATGTTTAATTTTTTTTTTATTTAATCTTGCGACAGTGTGAGAAGGCTATATGGAAGGTGCGATAATGAGCCTGAGACAAGACGAGAGCAACACAAAAAATGAAAAATGAGAGGCGAGACCAATAATTTTTATTTTTCGTCTCGTTTCACTTCGGCTTCATCATTATTTTGTATAATAGGCTATTCCAACAATATGTCGTTTAAAGTAATATTTAGCGTATATTAATTTTAGATGAAATGTGTTACAATAATGCTTAAAAATTGATCAGAAGTAACGTATTAATATCTAAAATATTTAATTTAAAAGTTAATTATTCAAAACGATCGCCATTGATGTCCTTGTGACGTAGGTGAGGAAATGAAACTGCAACTTCACATTGTGAGGCAATGCGCATGTGTACCGAGATGGCAATTCGAAACAAAACGATATTTATTTACAACAATAGTTAAAACAATAAATGTTAAAATAACACAGTAACTTAGTACATCAAATTCTTCCATTTTAATTGGACTTAAAAATGTACTTAAATGTTTATTTCTTAAATCTGTAGAATAATAATAATTTTTATTATTACCTGAATATTAACAGAAATAAAAAATAAATATATCATCACGCCTTCTACCCATTACTGGGTGTGGCACTCTGCCGAAGCAGATCTCGGTAAGTGATATATTTTGCGCGTTACCAGTCGTCACATCACGGCCTCCAAAGATGTTAGTGGTGGAGGAGCAACAGGAGTAGGTTTTGAAATTATGAAAATTGTTTGTCGCCTGTGGGAATCGAACCAGGGTTCTCAGGATCCACAGGCCGGCTTCATACCACTGAGCTAGCCACCCCATTAAATATTAACAGTTAGAACGTAATTCATATAATACAGTTCTTCATAAATTTCGCAAAATATAAGTAAACACAGGCAAAAACAAGTGCTGACAAATGTGAACGTAATTCTGTTGTTAGCTCCAAAGTATACTCATCTCTCAAAAAAAGGAAGCCTTTTTTCTCATTATTATGCTTTCTCTCTTAATATTAATGCTACTACCGCCAAGAGCTACGTCACGATTAATTTATACATTTTTTTTCCTTAGTAGGAACTTTACAACAAAATAAAAAAAAAACTGGTGTGGGCACCACACAACTTTCTTATACACAGCATATTTCATATTAAAAACGCTGAATTGAACACTTATGACTTGCTCCTTACGTTTGACAATTATTATTTGACATATAAATGTTAAACATGTTTTTGTTTTTTGTTTCTATTGCTACTATGATTATTGAAATATATTATTAAATATATAAATTAGTTTTTCTCAAAATTAGACGCATATACAAGAAAATTGCAAATAACATTTTATGTTCCAAATATTTTTGCTAACATCTTTTATTTGAAACTTTTTTTCGTAATTGATTCAATTTTTGAAATAAATGGAATTTATTGTTTTGTGTGTCCAGTAAACTTCCTCTTCCGGTTTTTCAATTTCATTCAAAATCAACTCAGCTCTTCGTATTTTCATGAAACTTATAATTACCAAGTTTCGTTAACAAATGTTATCTCGTTCATGAGATATTGCACGACCGGACACACATCCATCCATCCATCCATCCATCCATCCACACACACAGACATCATTGAGAAAATGATCAAAACAGATTCAGTGGACCTCAAAATATGTATTTCCGCGAAAATCTCGTCAACGATTTTTTTCACGATTCCAATACTTCCTTATACTACGTATAAGAAAGTAAAAAAAACGGAAAAATTATTTTTGTACGTAAACATATAAAATAATCATATTTTTGTGGAATATCCTATTGGAATTAAAGTAGCTGATAAATAAATAAATCACACCTTATATCTCATACTGTTTTCTGCGAAAGAAAGCTCTATATTTCTAAATCTTATAAGATGACGAATTTTTCTTGTTACCTAATCTTTATGTCCATGTTTTTCATTTGAAATAGAATAACAACTCTATTTATAAAATTATTTATGCACTATAGCAGTGCACTGTATTATTTCTATAACATTAATGTTTTTTTTCTGATTTCCAGTAATAATAATAAAGTGAATGACTGCATTGAAACAATGATTATGATTATATTACAATCGTGACTATCTCGTCCTAGGTCAACCGTCTTTTTTCTCATGGACAACCTGATGACGTACACGGAAAGCTACCTGGCGTGTCAAATGCCATATCATTTAATATGATAATGGATAATGGTATCTGGTTCCGCTGTTTCGCGATTCTTCAATGGTGTCCTTTTCTTTTATACACTGTGCCATTCACTGACTTTTTATTATACAATGTCTCAAGTTTTTGCTCTTGATATTATTGTTTTATTTGAAAGTAGGTATTTCAATTTGCATGATTTATTGTTGATTGATTGCAAATGAATTGGGTTCGCGCTTATGAATAATTTGTAACAGGTGTTTGACGGCTAATATCAGGTCTGAGAGAGTATTTTTATGTATCTAACTGTTTATTTAAATTTATGTTTACTTCATTAATTTGCTAATAATTCAATGCAACATAAAGATTTTATTTTTTCTTTGATTGTTTGACGCTGAAGTACAGTTTTCTTTTAACATAAATAAATAAATGAACAGCTATAGCAACTGTCAAAGTTACGTCAACTTCCAGAACCGGAATTAGAATTTGCGGAACCCAAGACGAAAGGTAGTTTAATAGTTATTTATGTATTAAGGGCATAAAGGAAAAAGTAAAAATCTAAGGCTAAGATATAACTAAGAATAAATTACACCCCTAAGCCTTAATAAATATAAAGATAAATCTAAATACGTATTTCGAGAACTAAGTTCTCATCATCAGAAGACGAAGCAAGGGAAAAAACCAAAATTACACGACTTGTGAACCAAGCTAGTGGTCAAGGTTGAATGAAGGGCATAATCAAAATATTACTGAGGGAATGTTTAAATTTCTCGAGTGTTATTATAATCTTAAGTATTCTCGTGATACTTACAACGTTTTGTTTTATTTTGGTCCTCGAAACAAAAGGATTCAGTTAATAGTCGTTATAGTTTTGCTGGCATTATCAGTGGCGTACCTAGAACTTTTGCCGCCCAGGGCGGTCTCCAATTTGCCGCCCTTTCTAAGTCAATCAAATTGTGATTTTTATGAATTAAAAAAATAAATATAAAATAAATATATCATCACGACCTTTATCCATTACTGGGTGTAGCACTTTGGCGAAGTAGATCTCGGTAAGTGATATATTTATGTACGTGAAGTACGGTTACCAGCCGTCAAATCACGCCCTCCAAAGATGTTAGTAGTGGGGGAGCCACAGGGGTAATTTTAATTTAGTGAAAATTGTTTGTCGGCTGTGGGAATCGAACAGTGGCGTACCTAGAACTTTTTCCGCCCAGGGCGATCTCCAATTTACCGCCCTTTCTAAGTCAATCAAATTTTGATTTTTTATAAATTAAAAAAATAAATATAAAATAAATATATCATCACGACCTTTACCCATTACTGGGGGTAGCACTCTGGCGAAGCAGATCTCGATAAGTGATATATTTATGTACGTGAAGTACGGTTCTTCTTCTTCTTTACTGGCGCTACAGCCCGAGTCGGGCTTGGGCCTACCGGGCACACCGAGCCGCAGTTTTGACGCTGCCGTACTGCCGGTTTTCTGAGTCAATGTTACTTACTTTTAAGGCATATGTATAAGTGACTAGCTTATAGCGCCCGAGTATATCTCGGTAAGAGATATATTTATGCGCGTGAAGTGCGGTTATCAGCCGTCAAATCACGTCCCCCAAAGATGTTAGTGGTGGGGGAGTCAGGTGTAATTTTAATTTGGTGAAAATTGTTTGTCGGCTGTGGGAATCGATCAGGGGTCCTCAGGATCCACAGGCCAACTTGAAACCACTGAGCCATTACCCCATTAAATTAATAAACGTAAATAAATAATTGTAATTAAGACAAACTATAGGTGGGGAACTTTTTTACCATTGGATGGCATATTTAAATTAGGCAGGAATTTTTAGAGATATTTTCAACCCTACATTGACTTGACGATGAAGAAAAATATTCGAAATCATATAGTAATTAATCATTCGTAGAAATCGAATAGTAAACTTAGAAGTAAACTAGTTATTTTTTACAACTAAAACTAAATATAAAAAATGCCGCTCCAAAATATTTACCGCCCAGTGCGGATCGCACCCACCGCCTCCCTCTAGGTACGCCACTGCCACTAGGCATTATTAATTTTAGATATACTATGGTTTCTATGCATGTACATAGATTTTTGGTGTTGCTGTATTGTTTGTTTACGTACAAAAAATTTAATTCATTGTCAAATAAAAATGGGAGATATCAATAACTTTTGCAAGCAAATATTGGATGAATTTGAGTCTGCACAAGGAAAATTAGTACCAAAAAAATTAAAAGAGCTTTACGAAACACAATACAAATTTATTGTGTTATCTGATATTTATTCATAAATCATGATTTTTATTTGATTGAATAGCTGTTGCTTTTTTCTTTAATTTTCGTATATAAATCAATAATTATTGTATTATTCTTTTTTGACAGTTGTAGAAAAAATGTTATTTGTATGTTGTGGGAGAAATTCGTGTTTTTTTGGCGCGTTCGAATGACTTTTTTGTCTTGTCCTACCGGTCTCGAATAAAAGTGACATTCTCACGCGCAACAAAAAAAAACACTTATTTCGTGCACTTAATACAAATATAACTATTCTTTATTTAAGAAAACACATTAAAACACATTTAAGTTTTTCAGAATATAATTCATTCAATTAAATATTAATGTGGGCAAATAGCTCATGTCCTCAACATTTTGTCTATTTCTTCCCTTTATGTTAAGTTGAAGAAACGTTGAAAATCCACTCGCGCAAAGATATGTAGAGACAAATGGAAGTAAAACTAGAAGACAAGTTAATTACAAGTTTGCATTAGCCGGCCACCATCGTGGACATTATTGAAATACATCATTTATTATTTGTAATATAGAATTTTATTCTAATAATAGCATGTATATTTGTTAAAAACCTTCGTTTAAAATTTGCTATAAAAATAATTGCAATTAAAAATAATCACGGCGACCTCAGAATTTATACGATTCTCTTAGGGGTTGTAACCAGGTTGGGAATCGGTGCGATAGGATAAATAACGGAAAGGCTTTGTCAATTAAGTTAAAAATATCATGTCGAAATTGATACGATTTTTGATTACTTAAGCCTGATTCACTGCTCTTAACCTATTCACTATTTTTGTCGGTCAGCATAACCATGCAA
This sequence comes from Pterostichus madidus, assembly GCA_911728475.2. Taxonomy (NCBI): domain Eukaryota; kingdom Metazoa; phylum Arthropoda; class Insecta; order Coleoptera; family Carabidae; genus Pterostichus; species Pterostichus madidus. Next base: position 10,468,006 of record OU452313.1, on the reverse strand, counting down.
TGTTTAACATAAGTAATATCGTCCGATTATTCCCTATAGTTTTAGGGTTAAATTCATAGTCAAAACTCACACTCACCTCATCCTCACCTCAGACTCAAATTCGAAGTAACTAAGGCAACTAACTCAAATTGTGCAAATTCTTGAGTTAGTTGCCTTACTTCGACTTTGAGTGTGAGGTGAGAATTAGTTACGACTATGAATTTGACCCATAGTCTTTGTTTTAACTTAAGCATAAGCATAAACACAAACATACACATTTACAAACTAAAATTATTTTCTAAAATACTGTATTTTGGTTTTATTTTTTAATTATACATTAAATTAAAAATAGTAGCAAACTATATTAGCCAATTACTATTTTTTACTAATGTCCTATGTTTTAAAAATATATTTTATATAATAATGTATCAGGCATATGAGATGGCTAGCTCAGTGGTATGAATTCGGCCTGTGGATCCTAAGATCCCTGGTTCGATTCCCACAGGCGACAAATTTTCATAATTTGAAAAACCTATCCCTCTGGCTCCTCCACCACTAACATATTTGGGGGCCGTGATTTGACGACTGGTAACCGCACTTCACGCGCAAAATATATCACTTACCGAGATCTGCTTCAGCAGAGTGCCACACCCAGGAATGTGTAGAAGGCGTGATGATATATTTATTTTTTATTTTATTATGTATCAGGCATGTAAACAAACATACAACAAAAATAATGTTTGTGTCAACAGCTAGAAATGGTCCAATTCCAGTATTGCCAACTATTCGAGAACACAAAATTAATATCTCCATAAATGTCGCTAGCGTTCTATCTAAAACTCTAGATTTGAGATAGGTCGCAAAATGATTCCAAAAGTCGCGTTTGAATTTTAAAGTCTGTAGATTTTAGCGATAAAATCTCCATATTGGCAAGACTGTCCAATTCCACTAGACAAATACAGACAAAAACAGTGATGTTAAGAACTGTGAATGTTTATATGGAAGAAGAGTTCATTTTCACTTCGTGCCATTATTGATAAAGGGTATCTAAATTGCAGGTTACCTTTCTGAGAACATATAGTAATATGTCAATAAATAAAGTTCAGTAAGAAAAAGCTGCGGTGTCCTCGGTGGTGCCTTGCTTCCCTTACGCTAAAGCCTACCCTGATTATTTTAGTTACAATGAAATGCTATCGGCGTTTTAACCAATCCTATCATTATTATACTCTTGTGATTATTCCCGGGAATAATCTCTGTAGGTGCTTTTTTGTTTGTGACAAATGATAGGTAGTTGTCAAATAATTATTTAAAACTGTCAACGCGTCAAGTAAAATGTGTGAAAAAAATCGATTTAGTTGTATTTCAGATACAGAAATACACCAACAAATTTTGGAAACAACTTCCAAGAATACATTAATAAATAATCAATCGATATGGACCCAGTTCAAAATCTTCTAAGTTGGATGAATCGATCTCAACAGCTAAGTCAAAAAATAATCTAATTAAATATAACTCGAGAGTTGGATAAATTAGAAAATAATTCTCCAGTATCTTTCTCGAACTTGTTGCAATTTGGCAATAGCCACTCAAGCCCTACGGGCTTTCGTGACTATTGCCTGGTAACAAGTTTTCGAAAGATCTGTCAAATTATTTTCAATTTATTCTCACTCTCTTGTTGTATTACTATCATAGAAAAAAGTTACAAATGAATTCTCTAAGTACTAATGAACCTATGTTTAAGGTAAAAGTCCTAAAACAATAAAATGCAGTAAAATCTCAAAACGCATAAAAATCTTTTATGCAACAGTAAAAATAATAATGAGCACAACAATATATTAACAATTTTTGCAAATATCCTTAAGAAAAACAATTGTATTTTACAACACAATAACCACAAGCATATAATTCCAAACAATAAACTTAACACAATGCATTCACACAATCTTTCCTATTTTGCAAGCGATAAAATTTATTATGTAGCACACGTCACATTGTGCTAGGTTAGGCATGGCACGAACGCCTCTGTTCATCTCCTCCTCCGACCCCTCCGTAGACGTACGTGCGCGCGACCTGTGCCAGCGACAGAGGCGCGTTGCCCCTTTGCGCCGCCACTGGACTTTGTGTGGGGTATTAACGCGCAACTGCGTAGCGCCTTGTGATACGTACGCCCTTGAATATGACATAACCTCCGACAACTAGATCGTCTTGTGTATGTGGGATGAAATGTTATTTGATAAAATTGTTGTTGTATGAGAGATTTAATATTGTATTGTTTATTACCACCAATATGCAATCAAACTGCGGAATGACTTGGCTGTCTGCAGAAATCTCTATTGTATTATTTAACAACTCGAAGCATTCTTGGTGACTTTATGATTATAGAATCGCACGTTTACACGCGCAAATAATTATATTCGCTCTTAGCTATAATATTCTCTCCCCTAATTGATCATTATCTATTACTGATCTATTTAATGATAATCCTAATTTTTCATGATTAGTGTATAAATTATCACTATTTCGGAAGGCTGTGAAATTATGTATTCTGTTAATTCTATTTGCCTTAATTCTGAAATAAACATGTCAGGATAAATTATTCTGGTGACAGAATACTAAAATTAAAATATATATTTATATATATATATATATATATATATATATATATAATATATATATATATATATATATATATATATATATATATATATATATATATATATATATATATATATATATATATATATATATATATATATATATATATATATATATATATATATATATATATATATTATCACGCCTTCTACCCATTACTGGGTGTGGCACTCTGCTAAAGCAGATCTCGGTAAGTGATATATTTTGCGCGTGAAGTGCGGTTACCAGTCGTCAAATCACGGCCCCCAAACATGTTAGTGGTGGAGGAGCCACAGGGATAGCTTTTTCAAATTATGAAAATTTGTCGCCTGTGGGAATCGAACCAGGGACCTCAAGATCCACAGGCCGACTTCATACTACTGTGCTAGCCATTCCATATTTATGATTAATTATTGATTAAATTAAACGGTTTCAGAAAAATAGTATACTCAGCGGATTAAACTACTCGATCTGCGGTCTCATTTTTTAAACAATCACTTCATTAAGTAAAACATCATTTTCCTGACTTATGTAATATACTATTATAATATATTCTGTAGTTTGACAGATTTTGTTCTTTACAAGTACATATGAGGCAGGTGAATTTTAGAATCCTCGTTCAATTCTCACAGTCAACAAACAATTTTCTACACATTAAGATTATCTCTGTGATTTTCCTTCCACTACCATCTTTGGAGGAGGAGGGGTGATTAACGGCTGGTAATTGCACTTCACGATAAATATATCACTTACCAAGATCTACTATGACAGAGTTCCACACCCAGCAATGGGTAAAAGGTGTGATAATATATTTATTTATACGTATATTCTATATTGTTTCTTCCTTTTTAAACTCATTGTCTTGTTATCCTTGTTAGTTTCCTGTAAATAATTAATAAAATTGCAAAATATAAAAAAAGTTTGCTATTTTGTATATTTCAATCAATTAAGAAAATATTTTTTAAGCAACTGAATTAGATGATTAAAAAAGGTAGAAAAATCTGTAATATTGTGGAGTGTTGACATTATCTTATTTATTATTATTATAACGATAAATTTTAGTGATGTTCCATTGGTTTTTATTTATTACCTCATATATTTATCTAAACTGCTATATTTATTTAGACAGAGAAATGTTTTATTGATTTTTTTTCTTTAAATGTATGTGATCAAATAACTCGTTTTAGTTTTTACGTAATCCATTAGTTTTTTCTCCGCACGATTGACAAAGTTCACATATCAGCGTGCATTGGGACAGTTCAATCTGGAATTCATCTTTCAATGGACCACAGCATCCATCACTGACGGACTGACGCTATTCTTGAATTAAACCAGCGTTGCCAAACATTTTTCTTGGCAATCTTCCAACCTGAGATCTATTAACTAAAATAGGTTTATTGCTGTCCTAAATAATTTATTCCCAACCGCTTTTATTGTTGTTTATACTAACATTATTTATTTAATTGGTCTCAATCCAATTAAAAATGTTATTGTTTAATAAACTTCGTAAATAGATAAATTATTGTTCAAATTTTACTCAAAAATATATTATTTATGAGAATGATGCTGAACAATTCTTGAATCTCTAAGGATGGATGCACATAATTGATGATAAACCAAAAATTCTATACTCCAGGAGGTACTTTGAATTCTATTTACTTTAAAGTATTGACAAGAAATTAAAATTGAATAAAAATTTCTTTTCCTACAACTGTGCGATTTCTTTGTTATTACGTAACTATAATTGCCTTGGTTACGTATGGAAAGTAGATGAATGCAGACCAAGTGCGTTTCCGAAAGCAAAGAAACACTAGTGCGGAAAGTGCTTCATTACGTAACTGTCAAAAGAATATTGTTTTGACAGCGATTTAAATTTCGCGCCGAGCGCGGAATTCATATTTTGACCACAGACGCTTATGGAAGAAGAAGATACGGTGAACCAGCGCTAGTAAATTTGCAGTAGCATATTTTGACGTTTATAAACGTAACCTTAATTTGCAGTATATCTAATCTGTAGACAATTAATAAAAAGAACCGAACAAAGTAAAATATATCGATAAATGGTTTTATTTAAAGAGTAAGTGAAATACTTCATATTTATTGTTTGTGTATATTATTAATACAGTTGTTACAGTTGCTTATATTGACATAATGTAAAGTGGAAACTTTTGTGTCTAAAGAAACATTGATTTCTTCCGTACCTGCTCATATTATTACCAGTAATATTATTGGTAACAATTTCGGAAGCTTCAGAAGTACCAGCAGCAGATTGATTGTCATTGTCGAAAATAGATCCAACATAGTATGATCCGGAGCTTCAATTATCTTTGGAGGTGTTAATGATAAAGAAGAATCACTCACTGTACTATTCCAATCAAGATGATTTTGAAGAAATTATTTTGACGTTAGTGAAATATTTTTAAATAACGTAGAACAATGTGCAAGCAATCAACAAACAAACCATAGCAACGCCGTAAAACATCGTTCTCATGTAATACGATATCATAAAAATTTTATAAATTTTATAAATTTTAATAATATTTTAGTGATTTACTAAATCGCACAGTTGTAGGAAAAATGTTGTTTATAACACGTGCCGAAAAAGGTTACATGCTCGTGCAGATTGTTAAATTCTGCACTTGCACGTAACGAGCCTTTTTCGGCACTTGTTATAAAAATAACTATTAAATAATAAAAAATACATTTTGTATCACATGTTTATTTATCAGTCATCATAAAAATATAGTTTTATAAGACAAAAATCCACAAACACTGCAAAAGCCGCCAAACACGTTTCAAACTTGTCAACAACAGCTGTGAAGTAACCAAACTAACCGCCGCTCGAGCACGGTTAGTTTGGTTATTAAAAACTAACCACAATTTTCAAAAACCGTGTTCCGTAATGAAACCGGTTACTGAAAGAACTAACCGGTTCATTTTCGGAATACACTATTATTGTCGCTACCGATAGTGTAGCCATCTGGCGACTAAACATTTTGTAGCGATTTACTGCTAGCAACTGCTTTGAACCAGTCGCTAACTCAGTCGCTATGTCCTATTCGTATGTTTTGCATTGTTGTGTTTTGAAAAGTTTGGTTATTTTAATAAATAATACTAAATATAGAAACATAGTTACGATTTCAATCAACAAAGTGTACTTGTTAACAATAAATAATCACAAAAAGCAGCAACAAGTTTTTCAGAAATACCACATCAAAATATATAGTCTGATCTTTGTAACCAACAGTAGAAAATAAATTCCCTAGAAATTTAACTAAGTCGCATGACGTCATCAAAAATACGTCATTCAACTAAATATTTGGTTGCTACGAATTAGAATCGATCTCCTGAATGTAAATTTTCAAAAAAATATATCTCTAAATTCATATTTAAAATAAATGTGGACATAGAAAAACAAAAGAAAGGTAATATATAAATAAATACAAATAAATAACAGAATATAATTCATTAATTTAAAAATAGAAAAGAAATTAGGACAATCCAATTTAAATAATGGGAGTCTAATTAAAACTGACTATAATCTATTCCTAAACTTATCTTAATCTCAGCATTTGTTAGCAACTGATGCACTTGGCAATTGTTACCAGGACCAAAGGTTGCTATTTCAATATTTATATTACAGTGAATGTTCGAAATAGGTACAGACAAAAGTATCAATGGTCAGTTATGCTTATGTCACAGTCTAATAAATTGCTTGTTTGTTGTTTTATGGTAAGACTCGCTTCGTTCGCCTTTTGAAAGTAATTTACAGAAGTAATTAATTAACATCCAACAAATTTAAACTACGAGTGGATTTTCTTATGAATTGTTATACGCGCAAAGGCATACATTTTTTTCTACGACCATTAAATAATACATTTATTATATGTGCGTTTCTTGGTAGATAATGTAGTTTATTACTCACAACTTGTAACCACTCAAATGCAGATTACTGTGGCAATAACTTATTATTCACAAGCACATCACTGTTGCTATAGTAACACGACGAAATTTTGACATTCACTTATATTAGCCGTATTCCATTTGCCACTTGGTTCACTTAAATCAGTTCAGATAAATTAGACAACATGACTAAATGAACTGAATTAAGTAAACTGATGCACTTATTGGGGTGAATTATTTCAAAGTAAATTAGTATAATTAATTCTAGTACTGGAAATAAAGTCAGCGAAGTAATCTAGCGAAATAAATAAGTGATCTGGTTCAGTAAATGTAAGTTAGATCTGATCCAAATGAAATACACCTTTTATCTCGAATTATTATTGCATATTATTTTCGTCAAACATATCTACCTAAAATTATAATTTCCAGTTGAATAGTAAAAAATAATATATTGTAAAAACAAGTGTGGTAATGGCCGTTACCACACATATGTTACATACTTTTTTATACGATCCTGAACTTTTATTTCATTAAATCTATATTTAATACCTGTCATTTACTGTTATATTTCACATTAATTCAAATAAAAAGAATGTTGCACAATGGTTGTCTTGGAAACGACATCATAAACGATTTCATGCCGCAGTGGCGTGAGTGTTGCTAAGAGATACTTTCCACACTCATTCTGAATGTGTTGATACGGTAACTTTTCAGCACGACTGTAAAAAAATAGTATTGAACTCGCGTGTAAAAGCTGTTTATCATTAAAAGTAAATTATAACACTCGATATCAACTCGTAATGGGGTAGCTAGCTCAGTGGTATGAAGTCGGCCTGTGGATCCTGAGAACCCTGGTTCGATTCTCACAGGCGACACAATTTTCACCATTTTAAAAACTATCCGTGTAGCTGCCCCATCACTAATATCTGTGGGGGCCGTGATTTGACGGCTGATAACCGCACTTCACGCGTAAAATATATCACTTACCGAGATCTGCTTCGACATAGTGCCACACCCAATAATGGGTAGAAGGCGTGATGATATATTTATTTTGTTTTACTTCAACTCGTGTCGCAAACTTTATCCTCTTGAATAATAGCTGTCTTTATAAGCTCGTTTAATAATATACTATTATTTTTAACTATTCATTGCAAATATTAGTTTTTTAGACATTAGATATAAACTGCTTCAATTTCTATTTGAAAGATTATAGTAATACTAATACTAATACTAATACTATAGAGGCGCGGTGGTCGAGCATGTTATTGCACATCTCTTAACATGTTGTGACGTCACCCGAACCAAAATTCGTCAGTTCTAATCCGCCTGTCGACAAAGTATGATTTGTCGTTAAATAAAAAAATACAGTTACTTGTATTAATCATACTCGGGCGCTATAAGCTAGTCACTTATACATATGCCTTAAAAGAGTAACATCGACTACGAAAACCGGCAGTACGGCAGCGTAAAAACTGCGGCTCAGTGTGCCCGGTAGGCCCAGGCCCGATTCGGGCTGTAGCGCCATTGAAGAAAATTATAGTAATATACAAATAAAATGGGGTATGTTTTTTTCGTGCCACAAGACGCCAGATCGCTTTTGGACTGAACCGTAATTTTATTGAAAGTGACACCGTTATTGTTCAAATTCCGATAAATAAATAATGTATCCATGTTGAATATCTGTACGTACGATTCTTTGTTATATCATTGTCTACTGTTTGAGAACGGCTGGAGTAGACGTTTCGTCGATATGGGTTGGCCCGAACCGTTCCCGGTGAAAAATGATAACCAATCAAATCCCTCTGCGGTAATATTTTAGGCAATTGTTAAAAATGTTTTTTTCTTTTCTTTCCATGCCTGATTTCTTTTATTCATATGGATATGTCACCGGCTGTCCCGACTGATACGGGTGTTTGCATGAGATTCCATCAGTGCAACTTGTCGTCCAGTTTATAAAAAATAAATCAGACCCTGTTTTGTTTGTAATCTACATATGTCAGTAATTTTCATGTTTAAATTTTGCTCTTATTGAGTATGTAAATTTGATCAGTTTATTTGAAATTTACCACATAAACTTTGCTAATTAAAATTTAAAATATGATTAATTAAACTCGGTAAAACAACAAAAATTATTTTGTTTATCGTTAAATTTGCCTTTCGGCAACCAACTTTTTAATGATCTCTAAAATATACAGTACACTCAAAAAAACATGCTATTTGAAATTGTTTTAAAAATTTACATATATAAAAAATTTGTATATTGCGTCATAATGGAAGATAAGGGCATATTACATCTCGAAATTTTCTGCCACACAAGCGACCGTAGGGAGCGAGGGCAGCAAGAGCTAAGGGATGTAATATGCCGTTAGATTTCAGTAGGGTACAAAATATTTTTTCGTATTCATGAAAACCGCGTATTAAATAAAGAGATTTAATTTTAATGTAGAATACAACCTTATTTTAAGAACGTATCTCGTCTTGTACTCAACTGAAACCATGGCAACAAGTAACAAAATTACTAATAAATAAATAATTGCGTGATTCTGACTGACAGTTAATTTTGTATTAAATTTCATTATGGAAGGAAGCGATAGCGAGTTTTCTAATACTCCTCCAGAATTAAAAGAAGAATATTAATTTGTTAATTAAATTTATCTGCAACAGTTAACAGTAGAATGCTGTTTCTAAATTACCATTCACATAGATTGCACAACAAACAGAACGTATCTTTTTGACATATAACCTCAAATTTTAAGAATTAAATTTTCGTTCTTAAAATAACTTGTATTAGCAATTTTATAAATAATTGGAATTTGTTTCATTCTTATGATACATTCACAAATCGAAATTAGTTTTTGTTTTATGTTTTCCATTTTTGTTTTAATAACCTTGTAGACATGTTATCTTATGCAGCCATTCATAAATCAGTATTTAGTTTTGGTTTTAACACAAAAGTTTGCAAACTCGAAACTTATGTTTTAGTTTTACGTTTTATACTTAGGAATAGACCAATAGGACGAAGCGTAGGATGATGTAGTAATATATACTTGTCTCTTTCTATCATCGTTCGCATTAACGATAACCTAAGTTTGTTTTTATTCGAGTGTCAAAATGAATGAAAATAAAAACAAGATTATTTATCTTGCTCTTCCAAAAAATACGAAAGTAAACAAACAACATATGACACCATGTGTAACTTAGCACATCTGATAGTTGCATTTACTGTATTACCGATCTTCTAAAATTTATGATAGATGTCACTACTAACTAAAATCGACAAAAGCAAAACTATTTGTGTATGGCACATAAAAACACACTAAAACATAAAGCAGGAACCAAAAACTAATTTCGATTTGTCAATGTAGCTTTACTTGAATTTGAACAAATAATTACAATTGTCCAATTCTATTGAAGTTATATTTGTTTTATAAGTCAAATTATTTTTATTTCAAATTCATGCGATAAGATGTCGCGTTCTACGCATGAACAATAAAAACCCGCATATGTTCATTACGTCCCGCGGTTTCTTAGTTACCCGCCATTGTTAACCGCAAATGAGATAAACAATCTGTCAATTACGTATCATGGATACGAAAAACATTTTTAAGAGTAATACCAAAAGAGATATAGGTGTCACCCTATAAATTTTTATTCAAGGTTTATTCCATTTGTCACTTGGTTCACTTAAATCAGTTCAGATAAATTAGACAACATGACTATATGAACTGAATTAAGCAAACTGATGCACTTATTGGGCTGAATTACTTCAAAGTAAATTAGAATCAGTAACTCTAGTACTGGAAATTAAGTCAGCAAAGTAATCTTGAGAAATAAATAAGTGATCTGGTTCAGTAAATGTAAGTTAGATCTGATTCAAATGGCAAATAGAATACGCCTTTACAAAAACGTGGTTGCTTGATAATAACTGATAGAATTATTGACATAGAAAAATCGGAGATACCTAAGGTGGAGATTTTGTGCAATGTTAAATTGTTCGAAGTAATTAATTTCTAGTGCAGGAAATAAAAATTTCATTTGAGAAAAACTAAACCGAGTTAAGCATTTTATTTATATACATTATTTCTATGGGGTAATGGCTCAGTGGTATCAAATATATATATATATATATATATATATATATATATATATATATATATATATATATATATATATATATATATTTCTATGGTTATGAAGGTTAGTAATATCCATTTGCAAACAGTTCTCTTTCCTGTTTATTCGACGTTAAATTGACAAAAGTGACGTATGAAGGAGTTTCATGTATGAACAAAATTATCGTTAAAGTATGAAATAAGTAAATATATCATTACCTAGTTTTATCTGAAGCTCTAGCAGGAGTAATAGGAAGAAGAAGAAGTTTTATCTATTCTTGAATGTGGCAGCAGTATAGGGGCAAATCACGGTATGCGGTATCCAAATTTTTTCTTTATTTCTCAATTATATTTAATGAATTGTTAAATATTTAAGGATGAATAAGAAATGGATTAGGCCATTTTCAAGTAAAAAAAAACATATAACATTTTTAAATTAAGTGCTTTATTAATGCACATGTTTCAAAATATGTTTATGGGATAGGTGGCTCAATGGTATTGAGTCGGATTGTGGATTTGAGAACCCGAATTCGATTCCCAGACCCGAACAATTTTCACCCCTGTGGTTCCCTCACCTCTGCCGACAAACATTTTCATTAAATGCTACTTCTGTGGCTCCCCCTTCGCTAACATCTTTAAATATATCACTAACCGATATCTACTTCGGCAGAGTGCCACACCCAGTAATGGGTAGAAGGCGTGATGATATACATATTTATATTTATTTATTTTTAATAACAGTATCGCTCCAAACGAAACCTGTCAAGTCTTTTAGTAAATGAAGCAATAGGATGGAGGCTGCCACTGACATACAAAAATAGAGACAAAAAATCTGGTGTGGGCACCACACGACTTTCTTATACACAGCATATATAATATTTAGAATATATGTTATTAAACATGTAATTTAGTTTCTTTCCGTAAGAAGACATAGATAACTAGATAAAGCAAAAATTAAAATTTATGTTTTTTGTTTCTAATGCTTCTATGATTATTGAAATATATTATTAAATATAAAAATTAGTTTTTCTCAAAATTAAACGCATATACAGGAAAATTGCAAATAACATTTTATGTTCCAAATATTTTTGCTAACATCTTTTATTTGAAACTTTTTTTCGTAACTGATTCCATTTTTGAAATAAATGGAATTTATTGTTTTGTGTGTCCAGTAAACTTCTTCTTCCGGTTTTTCAATTTCATTCAAAATCAACTCAGCTCTTCGTATTTTCATGAAACTTATAATTACCAAGTTTCGTTAACAAATCTTATCTCGTTCATGAGATATTGCACATACGGACACATCCATCCATCCATCCATCCAAACACACACACAGACATCATTGAGAAAATGATCAGAACGGATTCAGTGTACCTCAAAACACGTATTTCCGCGAAAATCTCTTCAACGATTTTTTTCATGATTCCAATACTTCCTTATACTGCGTATAAGAAAGTAAAAATTGAAATTTGAAGCATATGGCGTTCGTAATTAAATTAGTTTAAAGCATATGACTGGAGTTTCTATATCCTGGGTTCTAATCCTAGCAGTATCCCAGTTTTTTTTTTGTATAATTCAATTTGATAACTAATATAATTGTTCGGCAGTGTGGTGGTGTGGTTAGCTTTATAGTATTCGAATCCGGAGATCCCGAGTTTGAATCACACTCAAGATAAAAAAAATATTTAAATTACCACGGCTCAGTGTGTTCGAACTCTGGAGACCTATTCTAATTCTTGGCGACTGCTTGGCGACTAGTTTCAGTCGCTAAGTCAATGACGTCACAGAACAGTCAATATCATGGGATTTTTATTTTTTACGTTGGTATTAATAGGAGACTTAGTATTTTGTGTGGGTACTTATAATTTCTGACAGCAACTTGGTGATTTGTTTTTTTTTGTGAAACTCAAATATTTGTATGTTGTTGCTTAAACTTGACATATTGCAAATTGATGTAATTTTTAGTAATTTTCAAGCAATTAGTAATATTTAACAAAAAATAATATAAATTAAATATATAAAAAACTCTTAAATAAACATTGTTGCATTAAAAATTATTATTAATGTGCTATTATCCTAATTGTCTTTAATGGGCACGGGCAGCTGGATTTTGTGTAATAATTATAATTATTAATTTAATAATATAAATAATAAACATTTTATAATAATATACAGTGCACAAAACATATAAAATTTTTCTAACTTCAAAATTTATCAACCAAAAAATGCTAAGCGACTGACGCCATGACACTGCGCAACAGTCTTGTACTAGTCGCCGGCATGCGCGACTCCCTAAGCGACCAGTCGCCAACAATGACTTCAGGGCAGTACTTTTTAACTATACCAACAGATGGCGCCAGTATCAAAGTCGACAAATATGACGTCAAACAGTCGCTAAATCTAGACGTCAACGAATTAGAATAGGTCTCCAGAATCGGGATTAAGTTCATGTTGTACAGAGTACCATAAATAATAAATAAACATGTTTTCCGCCTAAATTTCAATTACTAACCGGCCAATAACGACCTCCAAAGATATAGGCAATTGTTTTATTATATAAATAACTACTTTTAACGTAATTTTTAAATAATCTGCGTCCGTGTGATTAGAATTTTACTATACAAGTTTCTTATACTGTTGTTGCTATTGTCCTGGAATACATAACGTCGTATTATACGTTTATATTCCTTTTTCATGAACTTCTTTCTAATCCTTCACAAATATTCCTGTTATATATCGCTATTCCATCTGTAAAATCTCAAATACTTCAAAAACGTTTCCACCTCAAAGCACACCCTCCAAATACGAGTCCATTTCATTCAAAAACCGTAGCTATATCAATACCTCAGCGTCACATGATTCATCAAGTGCACGAACAAAGCGTTTCATCTTTTCGCTTTTTCGTTCGCGATATGAAAGACATAAAAAACCTCGCGTTGCACCCGCATCGCAGAGGGCTTCGGGCTTTGTATCCTCGCGTGGAATTGACGCTTCGAACAGAACGACGAACGACGAACGACGAACGACACTTGCTGTTGCTGCATTCTTCAGGAGATGGTGTTGATATTTGGTAGTGACAGTGTAGATTGTAGATGTAGCTTTGTCAAATCTCCAAGTGTACGCCAACGAGTGTTGTTCATGCCTCAGGACTCAAATATGAGATGTTGAAGTAGGGGAGGCTTGGTACACAAAATATTTTGAGATAGCTTTCGTTGCTGTTGAATATTCTGTTGCTCTATTTGAAATATTTGTAAAGAATTGAATATCTAGTCTTCTGTAAACAAGAAAGGTTCTTTAAGGGTCAGTTTTTCAATCACCGATTAATGTTAATCATGATTAAATAATAATAGAAACTATGGTTTCCATTATTATTTAATCATGATTAACGCTAATCCAGAGTAAACCGGTGATTGAAAAACTGACCCTAAAAATTGTAAAATAATGACAAATATAGCAAAAATAATGAAGCAGAAAAGATAAAATGTTTCTGTTTCCTTAATTGTCTTCAGACCATATTTAAACTAAATTGTTTCTCTTTATATTGATTATTATTTCTTGTTTTAATTATTATTTATGGGGTAGTCAGTTCAGTGGTATCAAGTCGGCCTGTGGATCCTGGGAACCCTTGTTCGATTCCCACAGGTGACAAACAATTTTCACCATTTTAAATCTACCCCTGTAGCTCCCCCATCACTAACATCTTTGGGGGCCGCGATTTGACAGCTGGTAACCACACTTCACGCGCTAAATATAACACTTACCGAGATCTGCTTCGGCAGAGTGCCACATCCAGTAATGGGCATGGGCGTCCACAGACATTTTTCCAGGGGGGGCGGGTCGCAAAAAACTCTCAGATATACATAAATTTCTAAAATATTTTTTTTACATAACATAAATACAAATATACGTAACAAATGGATTAGAAAATATTTAAATTTGTGAAATAAATTACTAGTCTTTGTCGTCTGGGTTTGAATTGAAGAGGAAAGACAATTTTCGAATAACTCTACCTTAAATTGACACCATTTCTTCAATAAATTCCGATTTAGCAGTTTTACATTTTTTATTTTCTAATATTTTGTGCCTGTGTATACTTAAACTTAGATTACTTAATCATTACGATAGGGAACATGTCACTAGCTGGCCATAAGAATACAGCTGGAAATTCAGTTTCAGCTTGAATTTATTATCTTCAAACTTATAATTTAATTTTTATTTTATTTATATATACATACACAGTTCAAATAAAAGTTTAAGGGCACAAAATACGAAATTAATTTTGCATGCTTTGTATCGGCACAAATTACATCTAAAAATGACTAAAATTGTCTCAAAACTATCGATAGCTATGAAATTGAAACAAAATTAAACAAATGTTTGACGTTCAATCTGTTAAAACTGTCAGAATAAATTCTTTATTTATTATTTCATGTATTTACGCCCGGTTTCATTAACAAAAATTAAATTTTAAACATGGTTTAAAGAAAGCAAATCGAATGTATGACAACAATGTTTCTTCGTCGGTGTTAACTACACCAACTAAATTTTAAAGTTTTATTACATTTACTAAATAAATTATAAAATACATGATCCTGCTTCGGCTATTTCCTTTTCCACCGCTTGTTCCTTGTTGGTCAATTTTTAATACACGGGCCTTAGCTCTGACTTTAGATTTGTAGTCTATAAATGTCTGAAATAGAGAAAAGTTATTTATTTTACAATAATAATGAAAATGTGTAAACATTTATTTATATTTCTTATACAATTACCATTTTCCACTGCTCTGTAGTTTTATTTGCTCCTTTAACAGTATTTAAAAGTTGGGTTAGTTCCTTCCAATATTGGTCAACAGTTAACATTTCTTGCGGGGACAATTTTTCCAACACCATTCTCTTGTGGTCATTTACGAAATTAATCATTAATGACATTTGATCATTGGTACACCTTGAACTTCATTTTTAGCCACTTTTTTTTGTAATAAAATTTACCGATACAAACGTCAAATGATTGTAATTAATAGTATGTAGTCAGTAAAGACCTCAGACTAACCATACCTTAGACAAAGTCTGTCGTATTCAACTCAATGCAGTGTTATGAAGTAGAGAGAGTTAAAGTAAGTTGTGGGTGAGACGGGTACGCGGCAAGGAGCGAGTATCCTTTGATGTTATGCGAGTTGCAAACATTTGTATAGTTATTCTTATATTCAATTACTTACTGTTTATACATCAAAGTAAAGGTTAGTTTTTGACATATTAAGTGTTTTGTATACGTACTTTTGTGTTTAAATAAATAAAATGCTCGTGTCTAATAACTGTCATCAACAAAAATGCAACCCGCATAACACCAAGGGATACTAGCTCTTTGCCGCGCACCCATCTCACCCACAACTTACTTTAACTCTTTTTACTTCATAACAAATGCCGTTGTTCTCCGTCTAAGGTATGGTTAGTCTGAGGTAAAGACACACGTAAGAATAGTATTGCGCATGCGCGCCGAACATGTGTACATAACTTCATTGTACTTTTTAACAACCGTGGTTATCTGTATTTCAGCTAGCAACGTTGATAAAATAATAATTACAGAATACAAAAAAATTTTAAGTTGCTAAATGGGTTGCTAAAAAAAGTGGTTAAATATGAATTGTTAAGTAACAACTGCCTTAACCACTTTCTTAGAGAATTGGGCTGTATATTTGGTCTTAAACTAGGTTGATATTAACATTTGTCAAATTAATGCAATGTGATACTACCTTGTGATGTAATAAATGATAATTTGAGTTAAACGTTTTATTTTGTAAAGAGATTATGTATTATTACATTGTAAAATATATAAAAGATGTTTATGTTCCGACATTTGACTCTATCTTAAAATTCACCTTGGATGAATTTTCAACCATTCAACCAAATGGGTTTTTTAATGGGATTATTTGACTTTTTTTAGGTGGGTTTTATTTAAAAAAACCCAGGTGGGTTTTTTTGGGTGGGTAAAATATGAACAACTGTGGTAATAATACATATATGAAGAAGTATTCTTCAGACCAAGTAAGACAGTTCAGGTGAAATGAAATATGCGAAAGTCTTATTTTTTTGTTGTATAATGGGACCAATATAATCCCTAAACGTCTACCTTTGAAATTCTACTTTTTAATTAATAATAACGAAGCTTACTTTTCAATATTTTAGTTCTAATATACTCATACTCAAATACGAGTATAATCCATATTGCATTAGTGTTGACCCGTACTCCTTACCTAAACCTACAGCAGCCATAATTAAACAAATTCCCATCTATCCTCTTCCACCCCTGTCACCGAAAACATATCCTATCACAAAAGTCCGTGTGTTGACAATAAACCTCCATCCTGGGGCTCCGGGCGTAGGGGAGCTCCCGGAGTGCCGGAGCGCGAGTTTCCCGGAGTTGTAGCGCTTTCCGTGGCAGTTGACATCCGTGATCAATAACTAGCGTCGGTAATGGCGATAGCTGTGCTGGTGTGCTGGGTATGTTCACCTCCGATGTTGGATGTTGCCGAGAGAAGGGTGAGGAGATAGAGGGATTTAGGGTAATTGGAAGTGGAATTGTCAGAGATAGTTAGGAATGTTTAGGATTCTGGTTTATTGCTAAAGATTAGCTGCTAGATGTTTTTGATTAACTTTAGGTAAATAAAAGTGTAAGGTTATCGATGGTATATATATTTTGTGTCTTCTACTTTGCAAAGAGGATATTTTATCTATTGGGATAACCAACTACTAAGGGATTGCGTTGATCCAGGATATGTCAAACTTGAGACAAAGGTACACTGTCAATTGGTCTCCGTTAGCTTACCATTGTTGTCACTGATACGTCCTTGTTTTACTTGGCAAAAGTGCAGTATAGCTTTCCTCATGTAATTTTAGGTCGGTAAAATTTTATGAATTTCAAAACTCCCTAAAAAATGACTAAATAAACTAGAGCTTCAAAACTGTTATTTGAAAATATTTTCTAGCTTCTAACCTCAAGCATGATTTAACCTACTATTAGCAGGAAATAAAAAATAATTCCTTGTAACCTAACCAAACCTTATTTCAGTCTGCCATTTTGATACATTTATGACATTTATACTCCATTGGGGTAGATAGCACAGTGGTATCAAGTCGGCCTGTGGATCCTGAGAACCCTGGTTCAATTCCGTATGCGACAAACAATTTTCACCATTTTAAAACTACCCCTGTGGCTTCCCCACTACTAACATCTTCGGGGGGCGTGATTTGACGGCTGGTAACCGCACTTCACGCGCAAAATATATCACTTACCGAGATCTGCTTCGGCAGAGTGGTACACCCAGTCATGGGTAGAAGGCGTGATGATATATTTATTTTATTTATACTCGATTGCGATAAGCTTCAAATCTCTGAAAAAGTTTCAAGATCACTGGTAAATAAATGTCATTATAGTGGTTCTTTTAATAGTGTAGGCTGTTCTTTATTTTAAATATTAGTTCTATTATCTATTTTTTATAGTACTTCGTTATTAGGTTAGTAGCAAACTGTAACTTTATCAGAGTTCCAGTTTTCGCCTCTAGGAGCGCATTCTTATTAAAAAATCCCAATATTTTGTTACTGTAGGACTAATGGCAAGTTGCATCCTTGCATCGCCAATAATGAAATTTTATGCCTAGTTGGCATAACAAATAAATGGCATTTCTGCCAAATATTAGATTTGCTTCTATTTATTTAAACCAAATTTAAAATTTAACTTTAAAGCAAATCACCATAAATAAATGGAAACATGAGTTCGATTCCTATAGCCGACAATTATTTTTTTTTTTTACATTCTGAAAAAAAGTTTAACTAATCCTGAATTTTGACTAAGTTAAATTAAATTAAACTTCATTCTCAAAAACAGTAAACGATAAACCTATGTCGGATTAAAATAAGATTAGCTAATACAAAACTTATGATAAGCTAAACCTTTTTTGAGAATCGGGCTGTTCAAGATTATCGTTATAACTACTCTTTCGCTAGTATGTTTGAGGACCATGATTTGACGAATGATGACAACACAATAAAACTCATATATCACTAAATATAACAATAGAAAAAGGATATAATGCTCCATCAGAGTACAGGATCCGAACTCATCGAACCACAATGTGCTAGTTCATATAATTTTACATTGATTGGGAAACGAACTTGAGATCTTCGGATACAAATGACGTAATGCTACCCGTGTCACCATATAATAATTTATGTTGATTATTATTATATTATGGGGTAATGGCTCAGTGGTATCCCTAGTTCGATCCCCACAGCTGGCAAAATATTTTCACCAAATTGAAAATTACTCCTGTGGCTCCTGCACCACTAACATTTTTGGGTGCCGTGATTTGACGACTGGTAACCGCACTTCACGCGCATAAATATATCACTTACCGATATCTGCTTCGGCAGAGTGCCACACCCAGTAATAGGTAAAAGGCGTGATGATATATTTATTTATTTATTTTTCCTACAACTGTGCGATTTCTTTGTTATTACGTAACTATTCTAAAGTCAAAATTTCTCCTACAAATTGTCCTTTCGTATAATTTACTTATTGCCTTGGTTACGGGTGGAAAGGACACAAATGCAGACCAAATGCGTTTCTTTAAGCGAAGAAATACTAGTGCGGAAAGTAATTTATGTTTTACGCAACTGTCAAAAGAAAGTTTAATTGAGAGCGATTTAAATATCGCGCCGAGAGCGGAATTTCATATTTTAGCCACAGACGCTTATGGAAGAAGAAGATGCGGTGAGTCAGCGCTAGTAAATATGTAGTAGTATATTTTGACGTTTATAAACATAACCTTAAATTGCAGTATATCTAATCTGTACACAATTAATAAAAAGAACCGAACAAAGTAAAATATATCGATAAATGATTTTATTTAAACAGTAAGTGAAATACATAATATTTATTGTTTGTGTATATTATTAACACAGTTGTTACAGTTGCTTATATTGACATAATGTAAAGTGGAAATTTTTGTACTGTCTAAAGAAACATTGATTTCTTCCGTAGCTGTTCATATTATTAACAGTAATATTAATGACACCAATTTCGGAGGTTTTAGAAGTACGAGCAGCAGGTTGATTGTCATTGTCGAAACTAGAACCAACACAGCATGATCTGGGGCTTGAATTATCTTTGGAGGTTTATATGATAAAGAAGAATCACTCAGTGTAGTATTCGAATCTAGACGATTTTGAAGAAATTATCTTGAAATTAGTGAAATATTTTTAAATAACGTAGAACAATGTGCAAGCAATCAACAAACAAACCATAGCAACGACATAAAACATCGTTCTCGTATAATATCATTAAAATTTTATAAATTTTGATAATATTTTAGTTATTTTCTAAAACGCACAGTTGTAGGAAAAATGTTGTTTATAACACGTGCCGAAAAAGGTTAAGTGCTCATGCACGTAATAAGCCTTTTTCGGCACTTGTTATAAAAATAACTATTATGACAAAAAAAAACAGGGTTCGCATTTGTAACCTTGTAAAAATACTGGCGGTACCTATGGCCACAGAGCTCATTTTTTTGCAGCAATAAGAAGTCTTTGACATAGATTCAAACCAGAATCTTTTATTTAACAATTTAACATTGATTCAAATTGATTATATCACGTCTAAAGGTGGAAATTGAGTATTTTATCTGAAATGCTGACTACTGAAAAATGTAATTATATTTACTTCTGGAACAGAAAAATGACAACCAGTTTTAGAACCAACGTACGAAAAACAAAACCACAAACATTTGCCGTAATTACGTTCCAAACTTCTTTTCCTTCCAACATCTCATCGTTCCCGACGCGGGCGCGGTAACCATGCCAACACAGGACATTTCAGCCACAACATTCACTATTTTTGACAAGTGCGTGTGTGGTCTTATAGGACACATTCCCCTTATTATCGAGAGTTTTTCTCTTTCTCAGCTAATGGTTGTGGTGCGCTGTGCTGAGCGCCCTGAAGCGCTGATTTATCTAGTTTTCTTCCACTTCCACACTTCAGCTCTTGTTTACATCTGCCGATCCGCCACTTCTGCACGAATATGAATATGGAACAGCTCGCCTCTGATAAATGGATTTGTTTGATTTGTTTCATCAAAGAGCGAATAGCGGATTCAATTCAATATTTGCCAAAATATTTGAAGCTCTAATAACAGTACAAATAAAATCATTCGCTGAAAAATATATTATTCCAGAGCAACATGGTTTTTGTGTCGGAAGATCAGTATTAACGAACTTGATTCCATTTACTCAATTCCTAACTGAAAATATGAATCAGCGCAGACAGGTAGATGTAATATATACAGATTTTACTAAAGCCTTTGATCGAGTCAATCATAGACTACTAATTATGAAATTATCAGAATTAGGAATTCATGGATCCTTATTACGCTGGGTTGATTCATATGTTAGAAATAGATCTCAGATTGTTGTGACAAATGGCTATAAATCTAGATCAATACAAGTAACATCCGGTGTACCCCAAGGCAGTCATCTAGGACCTATTCTTTTTAACCTATTTATTAATTCCATCGCAAGTTGTTTCAAAAATAGCTCTTTTCTTCTATTTGCTGATGATTTGAAATTCTTTAGACCTGTATGTGATCTAGACGATTGCCATAAACTCCAATCTGATCTTGATAATCTAGTGAACTATTGCTCTCAAAATGATCTGTCACTGAATGTGGGTAAATGTAGCTTCATGAATTTCACAAGAAATCAGTCCACAATATTATTCAATTATAAAATTGATGGAGAATTATTAACAAATAAATCTGTTGTACGGGATTTGGGCGTACTATATGACCCTAAGCTGACATTTAATGATCATATTGAATATATTAGCAAAAAAAGTTATAAATTAATTGGTTTCATATTGAGAACATCTAAACATTTTGTCAATATATTGTCGTACAAATTATTATATTACTCAATAGTTAGACCCCATTTAGAATTTGCATCAGAAATTTGGAATCCATGTTACAACTATAATATAATTGCAATTGAAAAAATTCAACGAAAATATACCAGAATCTTATGTTTCAGACTAAATATTCAATATGAATCCTATAATGGCCGGCTGAATATACTTAATATGTTATCTTTAGAAAAACGTAGAGTGATCTCCGATCAAGTATTTTTATATAAATTACTAAATAACAAAATTGATGCTAGCGCAATACTTGTACTCATCAACTATCATGTACCATCCAAGTTCACGAGATCACAAAATTTGTTCCATCTGTCACAATATCATTCAAATTATTGTATGAACACTCCTCTGAATAGAATAATGTCGTCATATAACAGCTACTTCCAATATATAGATTTATTTTGTACATCACAATGTAAATTTAAAGCAGATATTATCTCTAAATTGTGTGAACCTTTATTGTAATTTGTAATGTTTATGTGTACATATGTATATTATTCTTGAAAATACCACAACGATTGTAACTTATTGTTAATTCGTGGAAACCTTAATTGGCGTTGCTGTTGGTTTCCCTATATGTAAATAAATAAATAAATAAATAAATAAATAAATAAATTCTCTACTGCGAGAACTGTCTGTGAGTGAGTTTTCGGGATTTCGTTTAAATGGACGGAGTTGGAAATTGTAGAGGGATGTTTTCTGCTTTATGATTTTCTGTTTTATGTATCTGCTTCATATTTACATTATTTCAATTTAATATAGGAAGTTTTCGAATGTTTTCAAATATCGAAATGTACAAACATTTCACTGAATTATTAATGTACGTTGTATTTGTGATTTAATAATCATTTCTGCATATACAAACATATTTATTTGAAAACTAATTAATTTTCTTGGGGTTCTCATTTACACAGTATGTATTATTGATTTTTATTATCAGATTTTTTTTTATTCCTCTCTACAGGGTGTTTGTGGAATCTTATTTATTTATTTATGTTACTCTGTACAACGGGAATTGAATCCCAATTACAGTACAGGGTCCAGACTCACCGAGTCGCAAAGTGGATGTTCTTATAATTTGTAGCTTGAGTGGAAATCGAACTCGGGATCTCCGAATTAGAATTCCGTAACGTTACCCACCGTACTGCCGGACAAAAATCTTGAGAACTAAAAGTGCTACGACTTTGGTTTAATTAGCATAGTTGTGCAATTTTACACGATGATTCTAATGATGTCTTTGTTTTTCCAAAAAAATGTATAAGTGGCTAGACCTGAGGAAAAATGTGAAGTTTGCGATTTTCGTTTAATAATTTAAATTCCAAAATAGTGACAGACACAAACAAAAGTTTCAAATGGAAGAAGAAATATGAAATAAAGTTACTTTTTACTTTCTTATACACAGTATAAGGAAGTATTGGAATTGTGAAAAAAATCGTTGACGAGATTTTCGCGGAAATACGTGTTTTGAGGTCCACTGAATCCGTTTTGATCATTTTCTCAATGATGTCTGTATATGTGTGTATGTGTGTGGATGGATGTGTGTGTGGATGGATGTGTGTCCGAGTGTGCAATATCTCATAAACGAGATAAGATTTATTAACGAAACTTGGTAATTATAAGTTTCATGAAAATACGAAGAGCTGAGTTGATTTTGAATGAAATTGAAAAACCGGAAGAGGAAGTTTATTGGACACACAAAACAATAAATTCCATTTATTTAAAAAATGGAATCAGTTACGCAAAAAAGTTTCAAATAAAAGATGTTAGCAAAAATATTTGGAACATAAAATGTTATTTGCAATTTTCCTGTATATGCTCCTAATTTTGAGAAAAACTATTTTTATATTTAATAATATATTTCAATAATCGTAGTAGTAATAGAAACAAAAAACATAAATTTTAATTTTCGATTTATCTAGTTATCTATGTCTTTTTTCGGAAAAACAATTGCATCATTAAAATAGTCAACTAATTTGGCGACTTTGCCTCAATTTAATCGACTTTGTATCTCACGGTTCTTGAGATACCAAGAGTTAGGCTTGCAAAACGGACATCCTGTATATGCCTCATAAGTAAAGTTAGACATAAAGTAGTCAACATTACTAAAAAATTATATGTAAACAAATTTGTTATTTTATATGTTTCAAACAGATAAATGCTGAATTACTGAAAAACTAAATTACATGTTTAATAATATTATATAACATTCATATATTCTAAATATTAAATATGCTGTGTATAAGAGAGTCGTGTGGTGGCCACACCAGATTTTTATAAATGGAGACACTCATATTCTTTTATTCCATTGCAAAGAGACAATTTTAAATAAACAAATATTTTATCACCATTTCGCAATTCTGTGAACATAAAATCAATTATTCTTTTATTCCCATTTTCATTTACTCTTTAACCACACTTTTTACAAACCTGCCAGTAAGCTGTAATTATATTCTTTTTATACTAACAACTATGTACCTATATAAATAAATAAAATTCATTAAAATTCCAAGGTTATATATATACTAGTCACAGACCACCGAAATTGTAATAAACTGTAAAGTAATCATGAAAAATAAACATTATCATTAACTTACCAATCATTAATAGATAATGATCTAGTGATAGAATATCTGTATTAAAAGATGATTAGTACACGACCAAATTTAGGGTATAGCATTTTCTAATTTTAACGATATAAATAAATAAATATATCATCACGCCTTCTACCAATTACTGGGTGTGGCAATCTGCCGAAGCAGATCTCGGTAAGTAATATATATTTACGCGTGAAGTGCGATTACCAGCCATCAAATCACGGCCACCCAAGATGTTAGTGGTGGGGAGGGGGCACAGGAGTAGTATTAATGTGGTGAAAATGTTTGTCGGCAGTGGGAATCGAACCAAGTTTCACAGGATCCACAGGCCGACGCGATGCCACTGTACCTAGGGATGTTGCGATACCTCTAAAATATCGATACCAGTATCGAAAGAGTATTCAAACGTAAAGTATCGATACTGGTATCGGAATCGGTATCAAATGAAAGTACCGATACTAGTATTGGTATCGAATGATTATTTTTATAAAAATCTTGTAATTTTCGAAATACATTAGGTTTTTATATCAAATGTTGAATTTATAATATAAAAATTATATAGGTAACAAATTTCCATTTCTTATTCAATTGTACCAGTCTTTCAACAGTTTGGATAATAATTATTGGTTTGCTATTAGATAAAAATAAAAAAAAATATCAAAATAAACTGTTATTATACAAAACAATCTGTTTTTTCAACAGTATATTAAAATAATACTTAATATTTGTTATAATATTTATCTGCTATCATTATTTCGATTCCCACAGGCGATAAACAATTTTCATAATTTCAAAAGCTACCCCTGTGGCTCCTCCACCACTAACAACTTTGAAGGCCGTGATTTAACGACTGGTAACCGCACTTTACGCGCAAAATATATCACTTACCGAGATCTGCTTCGGCAGAGTGCCACACCCAGTAATGGGTAGAAGGCGTGATGATATATTTATTTTATTTATTTATTTATCTTTATTTAACTCTCACTGTTTCATTCTACTAGTTCTACCGTTCGTCGAACACATGGTCATGTTTTATTCAAATAAAAAATACCAGCGTAATATCAACTTTTCATGATGCAAAATGACATTAGATTAAAAATAGTTTGCGATACTTTAGTATCGAAATAAAATAAGTACTGATATGAGTAAAACATCGAAAGCCAAGTATCGAATACCAAAATAACCAGTATCGAAACAAAAGAATCGATACCGGTATCATATCAGTAGTATCACAACATCCCTAACAGAACCACCTACTATTATGTTAAATATCTGTTTAATTCTTCAAGTTACCATTTATGCAATTTATTATGTATTTGTCTGTATTGGGTACTTAAAAAGATGTTTTGGTTTTGGAGGGCACAATGTCAAATGGTTGAAAGTGCCTTTGTTTTTAAAATAGCCAAAGTCATGACCTAGGCATAGCTTTTATGATGTTTAAATTTAGCTCGAACTTAAATTAAATCTCTTCCTATTGTAAAGCAGTCAAAATATGAATAATAACCAGCTATTTCGGACATTTGTAGGTGTATTACTAACCATTGCGCGTATTCGAAAATACATAATTTCATTTACAAAATAAAACTTTCTGATTTATATTGTCATAAAATTTTAGAGTTGGTAGGCGTAGCTTGCAATGAAATGAAAAGGAGGGGCTAGAAATTTAACTATTTTCAATCATTTTGTTTTAAGTCAAGGTTGTGGACGATGTTCCCAATCTTTCTTAACATTTTTTTTTACTTTCATTTGTGTGTTGCTTTTTAAAATGATTAATTATTTATTTATTGTATCGGCCTGTGGATTTGAGAACCCGAGTTGAATTCCCGCAGCCGATAAACTTTATTCCATATTAAAATTTCCGTTGTGCCTTTCACTCCATTCACATTTTAGGGGGCCGTGATTTGACGGCTGATAACCACACTTCACGCGCAAAAATATATCTTGTACCGAAATCTGCTTTGCCAGACTATCACACCTAGTAATAGGTAAAAACCGTGATGATATATATTATTATTATTTTATTTACAATATAATTTTTGTCGTTATTTTTGACTATTAACATAAATTTGAAAAGGTATTATTTATTTTTTGTATGTTTTTCATTGTCATGATGTTATATTTATTACTTGACTAAATTCCAAGACTTTCACAGGCAAATTCACAAAACGGATTAGCACTAACACCGTTTTTAATATTATCTATAACTCTGTTTCAAATTAAAACAAATTAAAGAAATAAACTAAATTTGATGATAATTAACTCTCTTTTTAACTCAAGTTAAAATAAACATGTTTCATGCATTGAAAAGAGAGTTAAAAACGAAATAAAAAATGGTGTTACCGCTAACCCGGTGTATGAATCTGCCTGTGAATGTCTTACAAACCTCAATTTTTGTCTGATGCCCCGTGCACACTGGAAAAGTATTCTAAGAAACTTTTTAGAAAGAAGTAGGAGTCAAGAAGGTTTCTTGAAAATTATAGCGGCGTCTGTACAGCGAGAAAGATTTTGTGGAAAGTAACTAACTTCATGCTTATGGCACAGTACTCATTTCATATCAAAGAGAAACTTTTTTGACTTCTTTCTAAAAAGTTTATCAGAAAACTTTCCTCGTATGTACGAGGCTTAATATTCTAGCTTGCGTAAATAGCAATAGTGTTAATTTCTTCATCCATCATTTAGCAACAAAACAAACCGTGTAAATCCTAATCCAAATAATGAAGAAATAATTCGGGTTAATCAAGTTGCGATACTACAGAGGGTCAAAGTTTGCGCGGAAACCGGAAACACAGAAACTGGCAGAAACTATTAAAAGTGACCGGGAATCCATAACAAACTCCCAGATCTGAATCACACCCCTTGTGTATTAAATTCCCTACGCAGGGATGCCAACTAATAAATGATTGTCCAAAGTTCCCTAAATAAATTACTCGTGATAAGCAGCGTTTCCGGGATACCTAGGCATTATCAGCGCATGATTAATTTATTATTAATTCCTTGGTGATTTTCTCGACTGACGGATCTTGTCCTGGAAGGACGAAGGATCCTCAGACGAAGGTACTTATATCCGCTCTCCCCTCCAGTGGATAGGAAACCTGGTGGTGCTGTCACACGGGGAGAAAAGGAACTAATGGTGTCTGGGCGAAGAAGATCATTTGTTCGGTTTTATAATGAACATGATTACTTTGTGGATTTTGTTTTATCCTAGAATATAGAAGGAAAATGTAGTTGTTTCTCATAAAAGTGTTGTCAGGATTAAAGAGAAAGATTAATTGTATTTTGTCAAATCATATCGTATTGCTAATATTTCAAAGCAGATATTTTTGTATTGCACGTAGTCCACGAGCAATCATTTTATATGTGAAATTATCAAACCTGTCTCTTTGACAATTGTATACAGTTTTTGATGTCTTTGTCTGGTTAGATTCAAAATTCAAGGAATCTTTACTAACAGTCATTAAAATGAGCTAGTTTTGCAATGAATGCAGGATGCAAAAACGTTTGGTCATTATTTTAAAACAGCAGAACGACACTTTTTCGAGGT
This sequence comes from Pterostichus madidus, assembly GCA_911728475.2. Lineage (NCBI taxonomy): Eukaryota > Metazoa > Arthropoda > Insecta > Coleoptera > Carabidae > Pterostichus > Pterostichus madidus. The sequence goes on along the minus strand of OU452313.1, from coordinate 10,440,280 downwards.
TACTTAAAGTAGTTTGACATTTATAACATGTCATCGTTTCTTACATTAATTAAATAATAATATCTCATTAGTGGGTCCTTATTTTTTTGAATATCGCTTCATTACAAACAAACAAAACTATCTTAATAATTTTCATCGTAAATTTATACAAATATGTAGTCGTATTCGTAATCGTGTATCGAATTTCTACTATTGGTATACCTCACTAACAAGAGATGGCGTTGAAATTAATATGTCAAAAGTTAAACAAAGAAGCAATTTTGTTTGAGTTATGTTGGGTTGCAAGAAAAAAATAAAGAGCTCTTTAGTTAAAGAATTATTTATCTAGCAACAGTATCATAGCGATTTTCTGAAACCTATTGAACCGTTAGTTGCTAATGAACCGATAAAACTTTCATGCAACCCAGCATAAGTGTAACATTGCAGGCTGTCGTATTTTTTTGTTTTATTTCTATATTTTCAGTATTTTAAAGTTTTTATCAATAATTTTGGTAGATTATAGTTCAGTGTTTCTCATTGTGTTAGTTTTAGTAGCACATTAATTTAAATTTTTCATTTTAGATATGTAATTTAATAACTAGTTAGATTATCTCTGTAGTTAACTTTATGTATGTACATATAATTTGTAGAATCTAGCTGTTCGATTGTTTTTCACAGTAGTTTTATATTCAGGTATACAACAGTACTTTCTACTTTTCAATGATATTTTTATTTTATTTAGTTTGAAGGATACGACATAATTATAATTTAATATACACTTACAGAAGCAAGAAAGTATACAAATAAAATTTATTTTCAATTTTCTTCAAAAACATTTAAAATATATACATAAACAATATTGAAACAGTAGCCAAACAAATCTCAAAAAAGTGCTCCTTTGCCGTAGTTTTAATTTTCGCCGCCAGGTTCGCCTTCTTATTGAGATATTCCTATTAGAAGCAATATTACTATTTATTAAAGTACATATTAGTATTAGTAGGTGAATAATAATAATAGCTTATTAGTTTACTAATAACTTTTAGTATTTGGAGTATAAATTTATTTGAATATATTTAAATTTGTTGTTTAGATAAATAAATGAAAACTTAAAATATTTGGAAGTTCCAGGAATACACATAATACAATTTTTGTACAGCATTCGTTTCAACATTTTTTAACAATCATGTCTTTAATGTAACGACAACGAGCCATTAAAACTGTGAATTAAATGCAGTACTTATTATCATCAAAAACTGAGTAATTAAACAGACTAAAAAGTTCATGTCGTTAGCTCTTTTTTGTGTTCGCTCCTTATGAGTTTCTATTTGACTATAAAGTTATTCCTAGTTTTTCGCAAGCATAATAACAGTATAAATAATATCATCGTTCCATAACATAAGTATTTAAAGTCATCGATGCGTCAAGTGAAATAACACTTGTGTATATAGTATTCGGTTCAGAGTTCGAAATCGAGAGCGATAAAACGCGAACCAGTGCACCGGCAGTAAAATGCTATTTATAAAGCGAAAGGGAAACTAAATTTGAAAATGTGAAGCACACATGGCCTTCGGCGTGTAAACATTGGTTGCACTCTACACTGACTGCATCGATGTTAGCTGTTTCGCTGTTTGGCTGCTTGGCTGCTCCCTCGTCGTTGTTAATGTTCGCTGTTGTATACGTTGCACACCTACGAACTTTGTGTTCATTGCACCTGGATGCGTGCTTTCGAACTGTATATGAATATGGAAAATTAGAATTTTTATAAAAGCGAAAGTTTGTGATGTCTTTATCAGTTCAGTTGATAAAACAGCCCTCACTAATGATCAGTGTCGGTTTTACATATTTTGAAACCTGAAGCGATAAAGTTTTTTAAGTATATAAGTATATATATATATATATATATATATATATATATATATATATATATATATTATGGGGTGGCTAGCTCAGTGGTATGAAGTCGGTCTGTGGATCCTGAGAACCCTGGTTCGATTCCCACAGACGACAAACAATTTTCATAATTTCAAAAAAAAACTACCCCTGTGGCTTCTCCACCACTAACATCTTTGGGGGCCGTGATTTGACGACTGGTTACCGCACTTTACGCGCAAAATATATCACTTACCAAGATCTGCTTCGGCAGAGTGCCACACCCAGTACTGGGTAGAAGGCGTGATGATATATTTATTTATTTTATTTATATATATATATATATATATATATATATATATATATATAAAACTACCCCTGTGGCTTCTCCACCACTAACATCTTTGGGGGCCGTGATTTGACGACTGGTAACCGCACTTTACGCGCAAAATATATCACTTACCAAGATCTGCTTCGGCAGAGTGCCACACCCAGTACTGGGTAGAAGGCGTGATGATATATTTATTTATTTTATTTATATATATATATATATATATATATATATATATATATATATATATATATATATATATATAAAACTACCCCTGTGGCTTCTCCACCACTAACATCTTTGGGGGCCGTGATTTGACGACTGGTAACCGCACTTTACGCGCAAAATATATCACTTACCAAGATCTGCTTCGGCAGAGTGCCACACCCAGTACTGGGTAGAAGGCGTGATGATATATTTATTTATTTTATTTATATATATATATATATATATATTTAACAAAATATAATTTCATTGATTTATTTATTCTACTCTGTATAACAAGAACATAATCCCAATAGTATAGGGTCCGAACTCATCAAGCCATAGTGTGATAGTTTATACATATTCAGCTTGAGTCTTATTCGAACTCGGGATCTCCGGATTCGAATTTTATAACTCCAACAAGTAACAAGAATACGTATCACTCTTGACGTTTTAATTCAAAAGGGAGAATCTAATATTGCAACGAACAAACGAGCTTGAAGTATTATAAACGTCCACGAGATAACAGTCAAGTATTTATATTTGAAGATCTGAATACCAAAAAAAACTAAAAAAAAACATAAGTGAATAAAATAACGATTGAAACCGATGATTGAACTTGATTTCAATCTTGAACAAACAAAATATATATCGTTTTTGTTTTCATACTTACATAAATTTATGTTAACTTCAATATGTCAGTTTTCGTTCTATTTTTAGTCCCTGCTTTTAAATGAGCTTTGTAAGTGAAGTGGACTTCGCCAAAAATATAAATGTTGTCGTACTTTGATGTTCCTGAAATTTTGGAGCTTCATGGTAAAATCAGACCAGCTTCTTCTTCTTTACTGGCGCTACAGCCCGAGTCGGGCCTGGGCCTACCGGGCACACCGAGCCGCAGTTTTTACGCTGCCGTACTGCCGGTTTTCTGAGTCGATGTTACTTACTTTTAAGGCATATGTATAAGTGACTAGCTTATAGCGCCCGAGTATCATTAATACAAGTAACTGTATGTTTTTATTTAACGACAAATCATACTTTGTCGACAGGCGGATTCGAACTGACGAACCTTGGTTCGGATGACGTCACAGTATGTTAAGAGATGTGCATTAACACGCTCGGCCATCGCGCCTATAATCAGACCAGCTAATGGTCAATAAATAAAAAACGATCCCATCAAATTTTCATAAATTTATTGGACTGTAGAAATGAAAATACCACTCAAACTGGAATTTTACTACCAGAAAAAAATATCTCTGGTTATTCTTCTGCCCTCTAACAACTATGGGAATAATGTTCTTATGGCTAATAATCTCACTTCTTGTGCAAAATATATCATTTACCAAGATTTGCAGTTGAATATCCGTGAAAATCAGAAATGGTATTATAGCCACGAGTTTGTCCTAGATTCGACCCAACTAATTTAGTTAATTAAGTTAATTATATGAATTGAGCTTTGACCACCTAAAGCGTTCTTTGATACGTACTAAATTAGTTTATTAAACTCTAACCATCTAGCCATTTACATCGATGGGCTACGTCGTTACGTGATTTGACTTAACATTTGCATTTATGCGATGCTGCTTCTCTCAGAACTGAGTACATTTATGAAATTCGCTTAAAAGTAGGTGTTAATAACTCCGTTATATTGCTACGTATATCAGTAGGCTTGCGAAATTTTTGCGATATGTTAGTCATCAGCATAGCATATTATGACTCTCAAGGGTATTCAGTTGAAGTTGAATGACAGGGGTAAATTTGGTGCTAACCTGTCAAATTCCAGTGCCCAAAGGCTTAATACTTTTAAAATTTAATCAAATGCTGATGTTTTAAAAAGTTTTAATTTTGTTTTATTACACGGAATGTTTTATTAAATTTTTATACTTATTATTCAATACAATGGGATGGCTAGCTCAGTGGTTATGAAGTCGGCCTGTGGATCCTGAGGTCCCTGGTTCGATTCTCACAGGCGAAAAAATTTCATAATTTGAAAAAGCTATCCCTGTGGCTCCTCCACCACTAACATGTTTGGGGGCCGTGATTTGACGACTGGTAACCGCACTTCACGCGCAAAATATATCACTTACCGAGATCTGCTTCAGCAGAGTGCCACACCCAGTAATGGGTAGAAGGCGTGATGATATATGTATTTTTTTTTATATTCAATACAATATAATTCTATAGCAGTAGTAAAATATAAAAAAATATAAATGTACATCTTATTATTCTTTGATGCCAGAACTATAACTAGTAATTTTTGCGTCCGATGAAAGATGATCAAATTTCTTCTTTTCGTCTTTAAAACATAGTTTACTTTTACTTCATTTTTGACAACGAGCTTTATGAATTTGTGGGATGTATACCTATATTTTTCAGATCAGAATGTTATTGCTAAAAAGGCAAGCGAGCGAGAATTACATACAAAAGCTTTTTCAAATTTATAATTAGATAATGTAAATCGAGTTCACTAATTTGAGCTTATTGTGTGTGTATTGTTAAGGAGCGAAGCGAGCTTTGCAAAATTTGTAGCAATTAATTTGTTTGGCAAAATAAATGTTACCAGGATGAAAAAAATACGAACACGAAAATACCAGAAACTACAATTATAAATTTGAAAACAAATTAAAGCATTATATAAAAAATAATAAAAACATTTGGCAGCAGGAAACATATGTTTTTTCTAGTGTAATTGATAATGAAATGTAATATATACAGAATGTGTATTAAGTAGAAAATATAATTATGTAAAATATATTGAAATATTAATTTTATTAAAATATAATAATTAAATATTAATTGAATAGCGCATGTGTTTGCCATAAAAATTATTCCTTTAGTTTTGTTGACGTCAGAACATGATTATGATTTTTATTATATTATTCGAATAAAAATCTATTCTTACACATGATTGTGCAAAAAAGTTTAATATTCCATTTAAAATTATCAAAAATTCAAATACCTTGGGCTAGGTTACCATCTAATTCAAAGCATATAAATTATAGGTCGTCTTAAATTATAAAATAAAATTAATTCATATATCATCACACCTTCTACCTATTACTAGATGTGGCATTCTGCCGGTTAGTGATACTTGTTAGCCATCCACCTCATTCGGATGGCTAGCACAGTGGTATGAAGTCGGCCTGTGGATCCTGAGGTCCCTGGTTCGATTCCCACATGCGACAAATTTTCATAATTTGAAAAAGCTGTCCCTGTGGCTCCTCCACCACTAACATGTTTGGGGGCCGTGATTTGACGACTGGTAACCGCACTTCACGCGCAAAATATATCACTTACCGAGATCTGCTTTAGCAGAGTGCCACACCCAGCAATGGGTAGAAGGCGTGATGATATATTTATATTTATTTATTTATTTTACAAAATATTTCAAAAAAAGTTTACAAGAGCAACTTTGACAACTAAAGCGTTCTTGAAAGCATTGGCGTTTGAGGTTAGGTATAGTGTTACCAACTGTACTAACCGTAATGTCAAAATATTAAATAATAATAAAATATTAGTAAATAAGTAGTTATTAATTAATATTAAATAATACTAAAATATTAGTAAATGAGTAGCTATGAATTAAAAAAAAAATAGATTTATTTGTGCAAATCTACCAAGCTTTCGATTTAAATAACAATACAAATTCTTTTCATATATTTTATTAATTTTCTGTCATCGTAACACCATCTGTTGTCAATCAGTGCAACTACAACTGCTGTTAGAAGTGTGCGTTGTAATAACATATCAGTTTGCGTTATTTTCAACTTTTCGTAATCATTTACAACGTTATTATAGTTACTTTCATAAATGGTCGTCTGAAAATTGTATTAACAGATAATAAAATAATACAATTTCTCCTTTATTTTAAATTCCACCTTTTGGGAGAATTGACACACTCTTATGTCATATCCGTTAAATTAGCATTTATTGAAGAAAGAAATCTTGTCGAATAAATTCAACAAAAAACACTCGGTTAGTTTAACAAAATAAAAGAAAATACTTTATTGTACAATTTCGGCTGTTAAGCCATCATCAGAAGAACATGTTGAAAGCAACTTTGTTAAATTGCTTCTCCTAGAAACCTACCAGATTAGGAAAGCCCAGTTTTATGATACACCCCTAAAGAATGAACAGTTGCAATAATTTTCTGTATTATTCTTCTGATGATGGCTTAAGGCCGCTCCGTAGTGAGCGTAAAACCGCTTGAAATTTGTATGCTTTTTTTCCAGTTCTAGATAAATAAATTTGTTCAAATTTTGTTAGAATGAAGATAATAATAAAATATTAAGTTTTGTCTCTTTATAATTTCGTAAAACTTAATAATAAGTTAGTTAAGTGCATATATATGTAAAGACATATACACGATTTTAACAGTTTAGAAGGTACTTGGGTATATAAATTAGATATGAAATGAAAGACTTTGTAAAAATAAAACTTTCTTTATACGAATATTTTCATTAAAGTTTCACATATCTGAGTAAAGTATATATTTGTTTTCGATATTTCGTGTCACAATGTCACATATTTAACGCCTGACGTACAAAACGATGCAACCCAAATGACAATGTCTGCTCTGAACGATGCGGTGTCTGAAGGATTTCAGAGCAGGTACTTTTTATGACGGTTTCACAATAAACATCGCAAACTTTTGTGCCCACAGGCACAGGCTTCTCTGTAACGATAGTGATGAACTGATGACATATCGTGCGCGGAACTACTGTTCCGATATTTCGACATGAAAATGTTATAGATACTTACGAGAAATTTAATATTTAATTTAGTATTTAGTATAAGTATTTATATATAAAAAAGTAAATTAAATATTGTTATGTAAGTATTTGATTAAGATTTTAATTTTATTTTAAAATAAGGGCAGATAGATAAAAAATTGTAATTATATAGGTAATAATAATAATATTTATTCAGGTTTTATAATACACAAACTAGTCGTCAAACATAAAAACACATATTGTACAATAAAGTATTTTCTTCTATTTTGTGAAACTTCAGACGACCATTTATGAAAGTAACTATAATAACGTTGTAAATGATTACGAAATGTTGAAAATACCGCAAACTGATATGTTATTACAACGCACACTTCTAACAGCAGTTGTAGTTGCACTGATTGACAACAGATGGTGTTACGATGACAGAAAATTAATAAAATATATGAAAAGAATTTGTATTGTTATTTAAGTCGAAAGCTTGGTAGATTTGCATAAATAAATCTAATTTTTTTTGTTGAATTTATTCTACAATGTTTCACCTAGTGCCAACAGCTTCTTCAATAGAGTTTACTTGTCGAATAAATTTGAAATAACGCAGTCAGGGCGACAAAGCTGCATAAACTTCCACCTTGAGGCTACTCTAAAAATACTCTTCACATAATAAGTCAGCAATCACACTTACTGTAATTTAATTGTCATTACCTTTTATCTATAATTACTTGGTTATTTGTGTCTGGTCTACTCCACAAATGAGTTTAAACGGAGTTACAGCCAACTACTCTGACTTAGAATTTGTAATTGTGATTTTCGAATAGTTAGACAGGCTTCCTACCTACATCAGTCAGTTCATACATTTTGTATAAATAAACTTGGAAATGGGAACAGTTGGACTAGAATCTCAAACTGCATTTGAATTCACTTTCGTTTATGCTACAGTTAATTTTGAAACAAAACAAAACTGAAGAAGGCAGGAAATTCTTGTTAAGACATCTTTTTTCAGTTAAATGGCAAATATATTCCATATCTACTGGAATGGCAATTACGTCATCAGATGAAATACGTTATTTTCTCGACATATATTTAAAATGTAAATGATGGAAATAAATACAATCACTACAGAAAATGCTTAGCCATTTCACGTGAAATACGAGTATATCTATTTAGTCTTTTTGCTTATATTAACAAATTTCTGAACTCTCTTTCCTAATACCCCGTTTATCAATGCTGGGCCAAAGTAACAGATAATTAATCTGTCAGATAACTGGAAAATATCGCATCTCAAGCGCAGTATAAATTGCACATACTTTATTAGCTTTCATTTATAGCTACGGTATTTTTCATGTACCGATCTGACAGACGAGTTCGTCATTATCCCTCAATGAAATTTATCTAAAATATTTGTCATATTCCTGCATGTTTCTTAAATCAGAAATGAATTTGAAGTACCAAATTTTATTTTGCAATTGATTGTGAAAGCATAACTGTTGTTTGAACTTACTAATGCGTTGTGGAAAGATATTGCAAAATGCATTTTTCAAAAAGAGAGCAAAATATGGATAGGTCCTCTTTTTATAGTTAACGATTCAATGGGATCCGTGACCAAATTTGGATATCTTTTTTCATTTATATGATTCTAGACTGGACATTAAAATACTCGTATTTTTTTTTAAATCGATGCATTATTTATAGTTTAAGAGAAAAAAGATATTTAAATAATTGTAGAAGGGATATGTGACGTATTAATGGCAAGTGGCCAGAGAAAGATTTATATACGGAAAGAAAAAGATAGAAAGTTGCATTTGTAAGTTTTGTTCTTACAAATAACCTCAAATTATACCACGTGATATCTGTCATCCTTCAGTTCCACTTGAAGGAGAAACTCAGATTAAAAATACGGAAGAAGAATAAGGAAAGAAATTGTATACTGTACCTCAATTTTTGCAGAACCATTTTTACGTCACGTGAAATACATAATTGAATTGTAAATTAAATAAATAAATATATCATCACGCCTTTTACTCATTACAGTGTGTGGCACTCTGCCGTAGCAGATATTGGTAAGTGATATATTTATGCGCGTGAAATGCGGTTACCAACTGTCAAATTACGGCTTCCAAAGATGTTAGTAGATGTAGAGCCGCAGGGGGAATTATAATGTGTTGAAAATTGTTTGTCGACTATGGAAATCGAACCGAGGTTCTCAAGTCCACATGCCGACTCGATACTACTGAGCCACCTACTCCATTTTAAATTAAAAATACAACATAATTATCTTACTGCCTCCTTGGCACCGCCATTGCGTGAACTGTTTACTAGCAAGACTTAAGCTGGAATTATAATGAAATAACGCAAGAAGCAACGCAATAGTAGTAGGTAAGGCAACAAGTTAAAACTTGTGATTTAAGTAGAACCATTTATATTGAAGTAATGCAATCAGTAATGTAAAATAAGCAATGCAAGAGATGGTCAACTTTCATCTTTCTACGTTACTTTACCTAACATTTCTTACCGCTGGCCAATCAGAAGTCAGCGTTTTAAACTTCGCACTGTAATCTCTATTACTGAACGTGATATATCAGCTATCACTGTCATACATTTTAATTGATCTAAATTTTTCAAAAATGGGCAGGGAAGTAATACAATTTTTAGAGGCCAATAAAATTCTGTATGACAAAGTCATCAAAAGATATTAACTTTTTTTTAAGATAAACAGCAATTGTATAAAGAGTTAGTAACAAACGACAAGTTTTTGAGGCTATATTATTAAATTAATAAATTTTGGTTTGTATTTATTTTCTAACTGAATACGCCCAACCTCGTTGGAAAATTATAAGAGAAAGAAAAGAAATCGCGACATACCTCTGATTGGCAAACATTATTAGGTTCTGCTTCTCAATATAAATCAGTAATTTTCTTGCGTTACTTTTTACTTTGCTTTATTTTACTTTATCTCTTACGTTACTTCATTATAAATCCAGCTTTAATGTTGATAACCATTTACTAAAATAGGCGCGATGGCCGAGCACATCTCCTAACATCCTGACGTCATCCGACCATTGGGTCGTCAGTTCGAATCCGCCTGTCGACAATGTGTGATTTGTCGTTATATATATATATATATATATATATATATATATATATATATATATATATATATATATATATATATATATATATATATATATATATTGGGATTAATTGTGTACAAGTCAAATATATACAGCAATTATACAACAAGGTGTTGTCTTCCCAATCTCAACCTCCATTCCTCTCTATCATACACCATATTTTCTTCTAGGTCTCGGTCTCTCATTGCCTGTCGTATTCCCTCTTTCCATGATTTACGAGGTCGTCCTCTCTTGTTTCTTCCGGGTGGTTTCCAGTTGAATACTTTTTGTGGCCATCTGTTTTCTTCCATACGGAGGAGATGTCCAAACCACTTTAGACCTCTTTTCTCGATTCTTTGAATAACCGTTTCCTGCGTTTTCATTCTATTTCTAATAACTTCATTACGGACTTTATCTCTCCTTGATGTCCGAGAACTCCTACGTAGGTACCGCTAACAGTCGGCGTTTCTCATTTGATTTGATTTGTCGTTAAATATAAAAATACAGTTACATGTATTATCACGCTCGGGCGCTATGAGCTAGTCACTCATACACCCGAAATAATGTAACATCGACTATGAAAAAGCCAGCAGTACGGCAGTGTAAAAACTGCGGCTCGGTGTGCCTGGTCTCCTATATGGAGCATGCCAAAATCCACAAAGGATTGTAGTGCAATAGGAAGAAGAACCATTTACTAAAACTTGTAAAGTTCTTCTTTCAGATAAATTTTCCTTGAGTTTATTATTACCTACAAAAATGCAAGTGACTAATCATGATTTTGCATAATTCAAGCTAATAAATTACCCTTTTATATATGAGTCATTATTGCACAACAATTAATGAAATTGTAAACTATTCACAAAGTAGATATTTCAATTATACAAAAAAAAATGACATTTAATAACGCTAATAAAACATCCTCCGAATCAATGTTGATAAACGAATGAATCGGATAGTAAATTAATCTATTGTGTACAATGGCATTGACTATTTATTTATTGACCGTTTATTATCATTGAATATTAATGTTGATAATGTTATTTAATCACTACGTTTTTGTTTTAATATAGTACACTATAAGGACACACCCAGCACTTGAAACTGTTTTCGAAACACTTGACTGTGATCACGATTATTTAGTAATTAATTAATTAATTAACCTCGTTCCTTTTGTTTCTATATTATGCAATTTTGATAGGAGAAACTTTGTATTTGTTTTATGCCTAACGACAACTATTATTATTATTCATAATAAATTATTATTTTATTAATTTATTACATAAAATTATGTTCTCGGAAAAGCAACCATCGTTTATAAATTATTAATTCACTGGCGTAGCCAGAACTTTTGAATATTCATTTGTTTTAATATTTTTCGAATTAGAACCATATGAGACGACTCAAATGGGTACTTAGTTACTTTATAAATTACCCCATTAATTTTAAGACACAACTGTTGTATCTACTTTAAAAAAATATATATAAAACAATAAAAACAAATCATCATTTAGAAATAATTTTTGAAGAAGCAATGGGCGTTCGCCGGGATTTGAACCCAGAACCTTTCATTCGCATGATGACTACTCTAACCAATTGAGCTACAAACACTCGGCGGATACTCATGCTTTTTCGTGCAATCTTTAGTTGAAGAAATGTAAAGTGACATGGGTTGCGTCAATTCGTTACAAATCAACAACCTAGTATGCGTTGGGTGATATTCCCTGGGTGAAATTATTATAAGAATTTGTTTATTGACAAATTGGTTAGAGCAGTCATCATGCGAATGAAAGGTTTTGGGTTCAAATCCCGGCGAAGCAATGAGCGTTCGCCGGGATTTGAACTTTTTAAAAAATTATTTCTAATAATTACCATCAGACAATTTGTCAATAAACAAATTCTTATAAATCATCATTTAAATAGCGAATTGTTTGACCGGTTGTGAAATTGTTTGAGTACAATAATTTGATCTTGACATCATCAAATATTTATTTAAATTTGAAACGCTATTGCATATAATATAGCAGTTTTATGATGAAATTTGAAGATTACCTTTATTGTTATTATTTTATTGTCTTATAAATATTGTTTAGAAAATTACTAAACTATTGTTTAAATAACACGAAAATATTTATCACAAAAATAAATTTAAAATAAATAAATAAATAAATATAAATATATCATCACGCCTTTTACCCATTACTGGGTGTGGCACTCTGCCGAAGCAGATCTCGGTACGTGATATATTTATGCGCGTGATATATATATATATATATATATATATATATATACGAGCCCAAATTCATAATAGTTGGACCAGTAATTTTTTTGCAAATTTTCTTAAAACAAAGCTAAATCTCGTGATTTTATTAGTGTTTTAATAATGAAGCCGTACTAAAAATTTAAGTGTAGTATTTTATTAGTTCATTAAAAAAATTATATTAAGTATTGTTGGTTAACAAAAGAAATATTTACTTATTAATAATCAAAGGACACTTCATAATAGTTGGACTATTTAAAAAATAATGTAAATTATCAATTTATTTCAAATTTTAATATTTTGTTGCATCATCTTTTGATTCAAATACTTCTAATATACGTTTTAGTATTGAATTTACAAAAGTTTGGCAAAATTCTGGAGTAAATGAGTTCCATATAGCACTGAACTTAAACTTTAACTCTTGTTTCGTGCGTGCTGAACTCTTTCGCAATTCTTTTTTCATTTTCCCCACAATGTCTTGATTGGAGACAGATCATGGTTAGATGATAACCAATCCAATATCGGAATATTATTTTTTACAATCCAACTCTTAGGTTTACGAGAATTATGGCACGCAGCACCATCTTGCTGAAATATAAACTCTCTATACGAATTTTGTAAACGGGTAATGGACGATAAAAGACGATCTTGAAGAATTCCTATATATTTATCCGTATTCACAATACCATCCACATAATGAAGATTGCCCCCTCCTTTGGCAGACATGCAACCTAATACCATGACTGAGGCTGGAAATTTGACTTTACGTTTTAGGCAATCTTTTTGAAATGACTAATTTTTCTTTCGAAGAATCCTTCTCCTTTCATCTCCAACACAGACCTCAGAACGTGACTCGTCGCTCCATGTGATAGAGTTCCATTGTCACTGAACCCAATTCTTGCGGCATTTCACCCATTTCAACCTATTTGGCACTAAGAAACCATCCACAATGGTTTTGATTTTGCCTTTTGGATTTCATTGATGTTTTAGCTTTCATGAAGTCTATTTGCCTCACCTTATAAAATCCATAATCAACTTTTCGAAACGCTCTTAATGTAGTGCGTGCTGATACGGATCTATCAAGTGTATTTCCCCACTTTGTAGCAATTTCAGCAGTAGTAGAACGACGGTCTTCTCTAATTATTTTTGTTAAAATGCGGTAATCTGCCGGCGAAAATGTTGATGGACGGCCGGTTTTCTTATTCAAATCAACAAAACCACTCTGCTTATAGCAATTTATTATACTTCGAATTTTAGACCGCGATAAATTTAATTCTGCTGTTATTTTATACACAGATTCACCATTATTTGCTACATTACTTATTGCTTTCCTTAAATCTGCAGATAAAGGCTTACCACAAACCATAATTGTTAGTAAACTAAAATATGTTACTGGAAATTGTTTCAACAAGTTACTTATAGTTGCTAGGCAACAGTCTCTGCTATGGTTTTATTTATTTTGTAATTATTTATTTCCAAATAATACATACTTGAAATAGTCCAACTATTATGAAGTATCCTTACATTGTTAATAATAAAATATTTTTAATGTTAACCTACCGAAATCAATAAAAAAAAAATTTTATGAACTAAAATACACTACGGTTACACATTAAGTATAAATAAATTCATAGAAAATAAATACAGCGACAAAAATTGACTTTATTTTACGAAAATATGAAAAAAATTTACTAGTCCAACTATTATGAATTTGGGCTCGTATGGGATGGCTAGCACAGTGGTATGAAGTCGGCCTGTGGATCCTGAGGTCCCTGGTTCGATTCCCACAGGCGACAAATTTTCATAATTTGAAAAAGCTATCCCTGTGGCTCCTCCACCACTAACATGTTTGGGGGCCGTGATTTGACGACTGGTAACCGCACTTCACGTGCAAAATATATCACTTACCGAGATCTGCTTCAGCAGAGTGCCACACCCAGTGATGGGTAGAAGGCGTGATGATATATTTATTTATTTTATATATATATATATATATATATTCGTTTTGTAATTTTGTTTATCTATGACCGTGTGTAAAATATAGGTAACTGTTTTCAGCTCGTAAAATGCCTGTTTAATAAAAATATTTCATTAGTCACGGGTTTCATATTAACGAGTGGTTAAATTACTTTTCCGTTGACCCAAAGTAAAACAACTAATTTTGCACGACTTACTATCCACTGTAAATAAAAATAGTAAGCCTCGAAATATGGACAGCCTGTAGATTCAAGTTATCATTAAAGTTAATAATGGAAAGATAACAAAATACAATTGTTATTTGTTTTCACTTGACTGCTTTAATTTTTCTTTTTACTGACAGTATGCAAACTTGTAAGCATTAGAGTTGTTGATTTTACGAATATTCAAGACTTCTATTGTTCGGATTTATTGAACCTTCGAATTTAGATTCGAACTTTCGAATTTTTTAATATTCCGAATTTACGAATTTTCTAATTATTCGAATTATTTGAATTGTGAATCTGGATCCTAACGTGAACACGGCATGAGGATATGAATTATTTTCAGAATAAACTCATGTGCAGAGTTTTGTATTAATTCGTAAGTAATTATTATTAATTATTATTATTTGCCTAATTAATTCATTTAGACATAAAATTTCGCTACACTGTCAAAAACGTTTTAATTAAGACGTTTTAGTATCCTTTTTGTTGTCATTTTAAAACGTTTTACTAAAAGTTCATAGCATTTAGATAGGCGGTAAGAGAATAGATGTCTTAATTAAAACGCCTAACCTTGGTGAGTTTTTACAGGATAATGCGCCGAATTTATTATTTAATTCGTGGCCGACTTTTCACGAATTATGCGTGAGCGTGTTTGGAGATGACAGATGGCGTTAGTTCAGTGGCATAAAATTCGAGAATTCGCAGCTTCGAAAAATTCGTAAATTCAAAGCTTCAAAAAATTCGAAAGTTCGTAAATTCGAAGCTTCAAAAAATTCGAAAGTTCGAAGATTCGAAGTTTTTCTGACAGTTCAAAACATTGGAATGTTCAAACTTCGGTGGAAATCAACGACCCTAGTAAGCAGACAAAAATATTTTCATTTTTGTTAGTAACGTGAAAATTGCGAATTACACAAGGTTAATCTTTGCTTATTCTTACCATACGATAGTTACGTCCGCAGTTATTGTGACGTCCTGAATAATTTACTGTTTATTTGAACTCTTCCCACCTTCTGAAGCAACTTGCTTGTAAATTATGTAATTCTCTTTAAATATTTATTTTAAAATCATCTGAATGCTCTTTAAATTAGTATTTTATTCAAATAAAATAATAAACATATCTCGAAGTTAATTTCAAACAGATTTGAAAGGTTTAAAGTTTGTTTTGTAAAAACTAAAAGAGTTGAACGCTGCGGTAATTTCTAATAAAATAGACGATGAATAGAATTTACAGTACTCAAAACCTCTTAATATTTAAATTGCCGTCTGTAGCACATTTCCAGAAAGTAAAAAGACGATCTAAATTTACACCGTCTCGACATGATTTTATCAGGTTAGTTACTTTGAAATTTAAATGAAACCTCCGCAGACGTAGAACTAAGGCAGAATTGCATAAACCATTGGTGCACCACTGCACCACGTTTCTGCGTTTAAATATCTAATTCCGTACACGAAATTATTCTTCTGTGGGATTTTAAATTGCGAATAAGAATAAGGACCTAATTGGACACGGGAATTTATTTAACCATTCGAAACAGCTGACAGATTGCAGATTTAAATTGTAGAAGCGTGTGCGATAGATAACCGAGCACGCCAGGACGATGGTTTACTGCCCCAGAAGTCTCCCTTTGTTTCAACCTAAAGCTGATGTTACATCTGTGATAATATATGCCATTTCGTTTAATAATAGGTATTTGTGTAATAAGTACATAATGCAAGACTTTTTTGAATGTGCCGTCCTTTATGGCCGAGCCTATAAAGTTCAATTAAGTACATGTTGCATATAAAGATTTATTTTCGACTGTCTTGGAATTGGAACTAATTATTTTCTTAAAATATGTTAATATGAATATCTTAGTTGTATCTCAAAATGTGCTTTGTTGTTTCTTTTGTTTAAGGTGGTTCTATCATGACAGTCTCATACAAAAGTATATGTAACCTAAAAAGTTTATAAAATAATTATTACATTTTTGTATAGTATAGGTTATTAACAGAATTAACATTTCGCTGCAAATATCGTATAATTAACAATAACATTGAATATATTAAATAAAACTATTTAACTAGTTTATGAAATTCAGTAACATAACAAAATTTTTGGAAGTGAATGTTTCATGCCAACCAATAGCAGTGTAAGATTTTACACAGCAGAAACTATGACAACAAGGTTAGAACCACAAGCAGCATGATAGTACCAGTCGGTACGAAACGTAACTGTATTATCGATATAGCCTGTTGACAGTACATAAGAAAAATGAGAGAAATGTACCAAAGCAATTATTATCAACTGTAACAATAAATAAATAAATATAAAATGCTGTAATATTTTTTTTGTATTAAAATTAAGATATTTTACTTATCGAAATAATAACTTTCATAGTTCTTACTTTATTATTCGTGCGACCATCTCTGTCTACGCCTGCGACCATCTCTGTTTACCCGTGCGACCATCTCTGTCTACCCGTGCAATGTTGCCAAGCATTTCTGACAGTTTCATTGAAAATCATAGAATATTCAACTTTCATCGCCAATTTCTTTGAAACTAATCCGGTAAGGCATGGATTTTTTAATACTCATACCTTTATCTTTACATGATGTACTGTGTGTTAGTTTTTTGTTAAAAAATAACTACAATATATGAATTTATTTCGCAGTAAGCTGCCTAGCGAGGTACAGTTCCTATAACGCCAATGCATTTTTGGTCGACTTTAACTTTACATTATTCAACTCAACAACGGTAAATTAAAAAAAAAAATACATACTAGTGTAGAAACACATGAAAAATAACATATGTACATTTCATTAAAATCCAGGTTAAATGCTTCCATGATAGTACCACCTTAAGAGGTGGAAACAAGGCTTAAGAATTTTTTTTACAATAATTTCAACGTAAAAAATGTATCACAAAAATTTAATTAAAACTTCTACTATGAACACGGAATAAGTAATGCCGAATCGTTCCGGATACCACCCGAACCGATTGCCGCAGCGGCAATCATTCAATTGGTCTTCATGTTTGTTTTCATTCAGATAGTATTTCAGTGGTGATTACCGGAGGCAAAGTGGGAAGATCACTGAAGTGAAAATTAACAAGTTCTTGAGTTCTCTTCGACCTTTCCTAGCACCTGCTTCTCAACATCAGGCAATAATTCAAACACAACATTAGTTGTACACCCTCAAAAACTTTTGGCTCTCCCCTAATTTATTCGACTTCCTCTTTATCCCAGCTTCTTCTTTTTAAAGTCAAGAGTCAAAAACTCGTAATCGTACTAGATTTATTGCGAATTTATTCGACCTTTACTAAGACGTAGTTTACAAATATTTTTCTCCAGTGTGGTAGCAGACAATTTTCGTACTACAAAATATATAAACAAACTAAAAATAAAATCTTAAAACAACAAATTTAACTACATCTGAATGGCCATTGGTAAACAAGACGAAAATAAAATTTACTGAAACCAAACTTAAAAATATCTCTATAACATGAACATTTATTTTATATTAACAGCTGTGTTTAGTTTAACATTTGACAAATATACAAATAAATAAAATTTAAACGTTGATATCACAGTATCACAAAGGTACTCGTACATTATATACACAAATTAAACATGCATTATTACACTGTATGATAAAACTGTGTATTCTAAAAGTTGAATAAACGATATGATATATTAATTTATTACGTTCTATTATTATAAATAAAGGCTGAACATAAAATTAGTATATTACGCAACAAGCAGCGAAAGTGTAAGATAACGTGCGAGTGTACAAAACGAGGCGCGCAGCGCCGAGTGATTTAAGTAAACGAGCACAGTTATCACACTTTCGAGCGAGTTATGTACACTATTTTTCAGATGATCACAAAATATTTTTTTAAAAAATTGACAATATTGTTACACGGATGCTTTTTTGTAGGTGAGCATTGACGTTTGACGTTTGAGGTTAGGTATTGTGATACCAACTGTACTAACCGTAATGTCAAAATATTAAACAATGCTAAAGCATTAGTAATTAAGAAATTATTAATTTTTAAAAATAAGATTTATCTGTGCAAATATGTTGAAAAATCTGCCAAAACTTCGATTCAAATGATAATATAACTTCATTTCATTTATTTTACAATTTTCTTTCATCGTAACGCCATCTGTTGTCAATCAGTGGAACTTCACCTGATATGTTAGAAGTGTACGTTATGCTAACATATCAGTGCATGTTATTTTCAACTTTCCGTAGTAGTTTATGATGTTGTTATGGTTACTTTCATAAGTGGTCGTCTGAAATAATATACTAAAGAACTAGTTTCATAAGGCAATCTGTTAACGCACGAGTTCAAATTTGGAAAACGAGCTGCCCTGCGGCGGGTTTTCAAAGGACGAGGGCATTAACAGGCCTTATGAAACGTGTTCTTTATACTAGTATAAATTAAGAAAGTCTGCCTTATATACTATCAAGAAGTTAGTAATTATTGTGTAAAACCTATATTTTTCATATCCATTTTCTGATAATTAAAATATTGAACGCAGAGATGTCTCCTCAATTTATAAAAATTTATTAAACATAAATAAATATATTATCATGCCTTCTACTCATTAGTGGATGTGACATACCTCTTCTAATTTTGTATTGTTATTAATACTATTTTTTTCTTTTCTGGTAAGTCACATTTATTATTGGATTTTCTTCACTTTTCCGTGTAGGACAAAAGGTAAGAAATTTCTTTTAAAGGACATATAGCATAATAAGTATATTAAAGAACTAGAACTCGTCCTTTGTAAAACTCGCCGCAGGGCGGCTCGTTTTTCAAATTTGGACTCGTGCGTTAACAGGCCTTATGAAATGTGTTCTTTATACTATTTTTTCTATTGAGGTAATTTTATAATTCTGTTAGATTTTTAAAAACTCCGACTTGCAAAAATATAAGTTGGTGTTTTTTATCATTCGTGTTGGTAGCGCTTCTCCTAACACAGACAATTGAAATATCACATTTTTTGACAATTAAACAATATTTTTTTCTGTATTGTGAATGTTTTGAATTTTGTCTGAAAATAAATAAATAAATATATCATCACGCCTTCTACCCATTACTGGGTGTGGCACTCTGCCGAAGCAGATCTCGGTAAGTGATATATATTTTGCGCGTGAAGTGCAGTTACCAGTCGTCAAATCACGGGCCCCAAAGATGTTAGTGGTGGAGGAGCCACAGGGGTAGCTTTTGAAATTATGAAAATTGTTTGTCGCCTGTGGGAATCGAACCAGGGTTCCCAGGATCCACAGGCCGACTTCATACCACTGAGCTAGCCACCCCATTTTGTCTGATTCTAGCATAATCTCTGAGTAATATTTCTACATCGACAATTTACAATTTTGAGGTTATATGTCATTCATCTGTCAGATTTAAGAGAACATTCATACCACTCCTACAAAATAAAAAGCGCCAAAAACAGTGCGCTTATAGATCTCCTTTGCAACGTGTTTACAGTGCGTTTGTAGAGCTATAAGAACACCGAAATAGAAAAAGTATATTTTTGTCTTATAATATTTTTCTGGCCAACTAAAATAATGCTTTCTGGAATTAATCTTGTGATGACATTCTCTGGAATCCTTATAAACCTGGAATTTCTCTTTTGTTCCACATATATCTTTCGTTTCCAATTTATTTAGTAGCAAATTGATGTTAGAAACTTGACATTTTTCAAAATATGTTTTTATGTCTGTCTATTTATGGTAAAAAGAAAACATACCTCATTTATAATTGTATGTCTGATTTTCAATTATACTGATAAGTCAAAGAGTAGTTATATTATCTTTGTTTCTTATATAAGAAAATAATTTAGTTTATTAATAACATAAATTAGAAATATATATTAGTATTGCATTTCTCAGTTAGGTACTTAATTTTTGGTGCCGTACCGTAGAAGTCCAGAACTTATTTATCTTTTCTGTGTTGAATTATATTCTGAGGTAGATATAAATTGCAATGTCCAGGCCGTAAGCCTTGGTATGATTGGCTACCGGATTATCTACTTATATTAGTTATTTGAAATATTTGTATCATTTTATTTAGAAGATTCATCAATACGAGTAATACTCTTATTAAGCTAAAAATATATGCTGCTCGATGAGTCCGAATTCTGTATTGTAATTGGGATTAAGTTTCTGTTGTACAGAGTAGCATAAATAAATAACCACTAGCATAAATAATAAAGATTATTTATGCTAGTGGTTTCTCAGAACCAATGAAATGCTTCATTGTATGTCACGTATCTGCGTTTTAACCAATCCTGTCACTATTATACTGAGAATAAAGCTCTAGTGATTATTCCTGGGAATAATCTCTGTAGTTTTTGTTTTTGTTGACATATGAAAGGTAGTTGTCAAATAATTATTTAAAACTGTCGACGCTTCAAGCAAAATGTGTGAAAACGCAACTCTCGAACATAGGGATTTAACATGTAAAATCACAATTTTGTAATTTCCTGCTTCCCTAATTATTCTAAGCAAAAAGACTTCAAATAAAAGTTTTAGGGCATAAAATTCTGCATCTAAGCCAATAAACAAAAATTAATTTTACATGCTTCGTAACTGCACAAATTAGGTCTGAAAATAACGAAAATACTCTCAAAACTATCGATAGCCATGGAATTGAAACAAAATGAAACTAATGTTTAATCTGTCAAAATAAAGTCTTTATTTATTATGTCATTTATTTTGACAGACAAAACGTCAAACATTTTTTTAATTTTGTTTCAATTCCATGTCTATCTATAGTTCTGAGGCTACTTTTGTTATTTTCAGATCTAATTTGTGCCGTTACGAAGCAAACAACATAAATTTTCTTTATTGGACTAGATGCAGAATTTTATTCCCTAACACTTTTATTTGAAGCTTTTTTGCATAAAATAATTAGGGAAGCAGGAAATTCCAAAATTATGAATTTACATGTTAAATCCCTATGTTCGAGAGTCGCGGTCAGCACCCTGTATAATGTTTCATAGTTTTCATAAGACTCATAACATAACATAACTTAAGAAAACAAAACAAAAACAGACAGAATAACAATTTAGACAGCTGTCAAATTTGAAAAAGCAATTTTTTGTAAAATGGGTAAAATATTATTAATTGCACCTGCTGAAAAGAATGCATTAATATATGATAAATCTCAATCAGATTTTAAAGACGTGAAGAAAAAAATAATGTCTGGACTGATATGTTTGTCGTTTTAAATCACCTATTAGGAAACGGTAATTAGAACAGTATCCATCATAATTCTACCGATTCTGAACTTATTTCAAATCTGTCAAAATCGAACAGAATGAACTGAATATCAAGACAGGCGTTAGTTGTCGACGCCAAGATCAAGCAGCCTACGGCCGGCGACACTGACTGTCTATATTACAGTAACGAAGACTTTGAGCCAATATTCGAAAATTGTAATTCCATTTATCTTTTTATTAGCCGATAAATTAGTCACGTTAAACATATGATAATTTACTACATAACACCCTTGTTTGTATTAGATACAATTTTTTTATTAATTATTACTTTCCAAGTTATTATTTCCCTATATAAGATTTTTTTCAATCAATTTTTCGTTCCTCCCGACCCTAAATATTTTGTTTTGCTTTTCGCGACTTGTCCGACTAGCGGCAGCACCTTACGCTCAGTTCGACAACTTCGGCTCTCGAGCTCGCTTCGTTGTCGATCGGAAACTGATGCAAAACCAGAAGTACAAAACTAAAATTTATTGACTTTTGACATTGCGAGTTACCAAATTTGTGTAAAATATATCTTCCAAAAAAACAATTACATTGTTAAAGATACGCCAAGATTGCGCAGATTCCTTTCCCAAAAATTGTAATATCTATATAATACAGATTTTAAAAAAATGATATCTAATTAAGCCAAGAAAAATATTCGAATTTAAAAAATTTGACCCGATATTTTTAAAACTGGTCGATAAGGTTTTTTAAATTCGAATATTTTTCTTGGCTTAATTAGATATCACTTTTTTTAAATCTGTAATATATAGATATTACAATTTTTGGGGAAGGATTCTGCGCAATCTTGGCGTACCTTTAACAATGTAATTGTTTTTTTGGAAGATATACACAATAGAATAACATGAAGTTCGCATTACGTATACATAATTTTAACTAAGAAACCTAGAATTGTTATGTTCTGTTATGTTATGATATGTTATGTTATGTAAACTCTGAATCCGGCTTAATAAGTAGTCAATCGATATTGAGCCAGTTCAAAATCTTTTAAGTTGGATGAATCGACCTCAACAGCTTAATCAAAAAATAATCTAATCAAATATAACTCGAGAGTTCAATAAATTAGAAAATAATTCTCCAGTATCTTTCTCAAACTTGTTGCCAATTGGCAATAGCCACTCAGGCCCTACGGGCTTTCGTGACTATTGCCTGGCAACAAGTTTTCGAAAGATCTGTCAAATTATTTTCAATTTATTCTCACTCTCTTGTTATATTATTACTGAAAATAAAAATTTAACCCATTGTTAGTTTAATAAAAGTTAGGTGAAAATGAAGAGTAGGTTTAAGAACTAATGCTGATTTTATGCACACAATAAAATTAAGAAATTGAACTATAGGAAAAATATAAAACAATAGATTTTTTTTTCGTATATCGTTATTGAAGTAAAATAGCAAATCAAATTAAGGAAATTAAACAAAAATGTTAACCATTTTTTACTTTTTTGTTTACTTTCTTAATTTATACAAAAGTCAAGGTTTTGTGCGCCATAGTGTGTCAATAAAAAAATAATTTATTAGTCATGGTACATCTTTTCGACTTCTTTTTATATGTATTTTATTATAATAGTGTACAATTAAACATTATTATTGCGCAAAAATGGTAAACGTTTTCAAAACTGCATGTAAATGTAGTAATGTTGATCCAAATAGCAAATTGAATACAACTATACCTTGTTCCATGTATAAATGCAGCAGAGAAGTACTTATGACGGTGTTTTATCATTAATCACTCTAAGAGAAATCCAATTTAAATTTACAAAATAATTGTGTAGAAACTTGTCATTATTTTAATATTTTGGTAGCGAATTAAATGGACAACTTATACGTATATACAAGTATTCAATAATACATTTCAAATAACTGTATAGTTACTTAGATGAAATATAGTTTACTCGTAATATTTATCAAGAAATCAACCACATATTCAATTTGTTGCATTATGTTGTCTCGGTGTGGCACTCTGCCGAAGCAGATCTCGGTAAGTGATATATTTATGCGCGTGAAGTGCGGATACCAGCCATCAAATCACGGCCCCCAAAGATGTTAGTGGTGGAGGAGACACAGGGGTAATTTTATTTTGGTGAAAAGGTATGTCGGCTGTGGGGATCGAACGAAGGTTCTCAGGATCCTGAGTTATTTTATGAAGAACTTTAAATTACGTACATACGATACCGATAGAATACTTACTGACTGCAATGCTTATTATGTGTTTTGTACGATCAACGCAATAACTAAATTAAAATTAAGAAATATTTGAAAATTATTTTCACATTTTAAAAGTGGTTTAGTTATCAGTTTTAAAGTATATTTCGATATGTGCTATGTTACTCTGGACTAAACGTTTAATTTCTATTTACTTACTATCAGGATTACGGAGTCGAAAAAAAAACACAACTCCGACTCCAATTAATTTCTCAACTTCTTCGAGATCTTTATAAAAATCTGACACTAATTAATAACGAGCTTAATTTTAATTAGTTAAATTATCACTCAAATATGCCTATGTTAAACATAAATAGCTGCACCAGCATTTCAGCACCAAACAGATACAATATAATTTGTAAAAGGTTTACTCGGAGTCGGAGTCGGCATAAATTTTTCCGACTCCGACTCCACTAAAAATGATCGACTCCCGACCCCGACTCCGACTCTACACCCCTGCTTATTACTTTGAAATCCCTATCGGTAAATATTAAGAAAACCTCTCTTCGGATATGCAAAACAAAATTGTAATTGACAAATATATCTAAATTTTATATCGCAATCGGCTTTAAATTGATAATATAATTATTTCCAAAAACAAGTTGAGTCTAACATATTTAATTAAAATCAGATAATATTTCCTCCCTTCGTCCCTTCTAAATATAAATTCAAAATGAACTAAAACCCGCTAACTCTACGAGTACCTAACCATCCATAACCAATTACAAACAATTTTTTGCTGTTTCCGGTAAACATGTTACCGTTCCTTGGGATTAGCTGTTTTGCTCAGCTACCGGTTCGGTGCAAAACACTCAGGAACGAATTCAGAATTTCATTTAAACCTTAGGGTTTTCCTCGCTGCCCTTTCAGGTTCGCTGTTCGCCGTTCTCACCCCTATGTTGTTGGGCTGTAGTCGAAGCGCAAGTAATCAGTTTTCACATCCTGAGGTTTCCGACACTGCTACACTGTCCTCCCTACCTTAATTATGTTTAAATAATGAAATTTTGTTTCTCGATGCCGTAATCTAATGATGATAGGATAAAAGTACGCTTGAGGATTCGGATTTAAAAACGTGAAAGATTTTATATTTTTTAATTTTGTTTGGAAGCTCAAGGTCAGGGATGCGCCAATGTAGATATATTAGAGTCCAAGTACAAAATTGTATACGTGAGTCCTATCCTTCATTTTCTCTTACTTTCTCATATGAAAATATGTGTACGATTTATCATTTATACGTCTATATTTCAATTATAACTTATACAATTTAAGTAAACTCTAACTAAAAAATAAAATTTGTGTGTTGAATTATTTTTATTGTAAAAAGAAAAAAAATGCTAGTATACTCCATTCCCTGTATGAAAACTATTACGTCACATTCGGTATCCATGTGATTCAAGATTTTGTACTTAAAATGTTTACATTGGTATTAGATTGACATTTTTAAAACATAACCTAAAATTTAAATGTATTTAAAATATTGATTAGTTCATAAAATTTAATTAGTTTATAATGAAACCAAATTCTGCATATATTAAATAAAAATCAAATATAAATTTATCTTAACGCACGAAAAATATTACCTACCTTATTGAAATATGTAATTTTGTAAAATAAAACTCAAAGGAATATACATTTTTATATGTATTATTATTATTTATAAATAAATAATATTTGAAAATACAATGCACATTACCTCTTGTACTACAGTTAAATTAATTAAAGATCCTCGATTATCTAACTCCAGCGCAAAATAATCATTAATATGACAAACGCATTTTTGCATTTGATTACCGAAAATTTTATAAGCCATTTCTTATTTCTCAGTCTCTATTTATGTATCAAAAAGTCACAAACTTAGAAATGACAGGCGAGAAAATAACAAAATCATGACCATAGGTCTCTATTTTTATTTTATAAACAAATGTGAACAAAGTAAATATAAATTTTCAAATTAGTAAGAACTATCATACGTTTTCATTAAAATAATAAATGTGATAGAATGTGAAAAAACATGAAACGTGTGCCTTTACTTAAGACATACGTTATGTCATTCGCATAGGTACGAATAATATTAATAAAAAAAGATAGCTATATTTCATCGTATCTATGATGACCTCGTCCACATATGACGTAATCGTTTTCATACAGAGAATGGAGTATAATACTGCTATACTATAGATTTTGTGCCTAAAATATATTTAATGGTAAATTTAGTTAAACATATTAATTGTAGAATTTAGTAAACGTAAGTTATCTGCATTTTTAGTAATATTTAAATTTTTAACGAAGAAAAAAATATTCTGGACCCGTATTTTAGTAACCAACCTTGAAAACAATAAATGCAATGCTTTTGTTGGTCAATTTGGTCATTTCATAATGAAAATCTGTATCATAATGAAAATTTGTATCACAGTGAATGTCATTAAGTACAGATAATAATAAGTAAATTAAAATATGGAAACGTTGCGCGCGGGTAGTACTTGGATGGGTGACCGTCCAGAGAAAACCCGCGTTGCTGTTGACCATAATACTTAAAAAACGCAGATCAGGGCGTAATGGCGGCATATGACCTAAGTAGTTGGTCCGCCAAAGAAGCCACAAAAAAAAATATATGGAAGTAGAAAATAGTATATTACGTACCATGAACTGTAAGTGACAGTTTTTAGGTTAAGAATGTAGTTTAGTCTTTTGAGGCTTGTAAAGTCGAGATTTCTGTAACATTCACGACGTAAAAAATCCTCTACAATTCGAGGTTACTACGAGTAAGCTATATTTTACAGTACCTACCTACACAAATAGAATGAAAAGAAAAATAAGTTTCAAAATTAACAGTTGCCAAATTGTTGTCAAAATAAACGGGACATTGATCTATAATATTTACTTACTGTTTACAGTTGATGGTAAATAAATATTAAAGTCCTGATGTTACCATGGAAATCAACTGTGCAATAAAGGTTTCACTTACTGTGTTTAAAGTTTGTCATTAATGGATAACTTGCAGTATGGGTAAAATAGTTATTTTTATAACAAGTGCCGAAAAAGGCTCGTCACGTGCAAGTGCAGAATTTAACGCACGAGGCTTGCCGAGTGCGGAAATCTGCACGAGCATGTAACCTTTTTCGGCACGTGTTATAAACAACATTTTTCCTACAACTGTGCGATTTAGTAAATCACTAAAATATTATTAAAATTTATAAAATTTATAAAATTTTAATGATATTACATGAGAACGATGTTTTACGGCGTTGCTATGGTTTGTTTGTTGATTGCTTGCACATTGTTCTACGTTATTTAAAAATATTTCACTAACATCAAAATAATTTCTTCAAAATCATCTTGATTGGAATAGTACAGTGAGTAATTCTTCTTTATCATTAACACCTCCAAAGATAATTGAAGCTCCGGATCATACTATGTTGGATCTATTTTCGACAATGACAATCAACCTGCTGCTGGTACTTCTGAAGCTTCCGAAATTGTTACCAATAATATTACTGGTAATAATATGAGCAGGTACGGAAGAAATCAATGTTTCTTTAGACACAAAAGTTTCCACTTTACATTATGTCAATATAAGCAACTGTAACAACTGTATTAATAATATACACAAACAATAAATATGAAGTATTTCACTTACTCTTTAAATAAAACCATTTATCGATATATTTTACTTTGTTCGGTTCTTTTTATTATTTGTCTACAGATTAGATATACTGCAAATTAAGGTTACGTTTATATACGTCAAAATATACTACTGCATATTTACTAGCGCTGGTTCACCGTATCTTCTTCTTCCATAAGCGTCTGTGGTCAAAATATGAATTCCGCGCTCGGCGCGAAATTTAAATCGCTGTCAAAACTATATTCTTTTGACAGTTACGTAATGAAGCACTTTCCGCACTAGTGTTTCTTTGCTTTCGGAAACGCACTTGGTCTGCATTCATCTACTTTCCATACGTAACCAAGGCAATTATAGTTACGTAATAACAAAGAAATCGCACAGTTGTAGGAAAAAGTTTTTTATATAGTGGTTTCTTAGAATCTAACCCAGATATTTATACTCACAGCGCCTTATTTCAAAAAACGTAATCATTCTTTAATATATAAAGTTACAAGGTAAGTGCTGTAAAATAATGAACTTTATTGATTTGTAAAATGTAAAATCAATAGAAAATAAAGTTTCTCTGTCTCCAAACTAGATTTAAATTTATTCTGCCATTTACTGAATATTCCATAAACATGTTATGAACCATCAATATTTAATTCTTCCTATCTTGATTAGAATCAAACATAACTTCACTATAATCATAAATCTGTATGAAAGATGATTGCCTGACCGACCGATTTTCGCAGCATATTTGATCTATGTAAATAAAATAAATAAATATATCATCACGCCTTCTACCCATTACTGGGTGTGGCACTCTGCTGAAGCAGATCTCGGTAAGTGATATATTTTGCGCGTGAAGTGCGGTTACCAGTCGTCAAATCACGGCCCCCAAACATGTTAGTGGTGGAGGAGCCACAGGGATAGCTTTTTCAAATTATGAAAATTTGTCGCCTGTGGGAATCGAACCAGGGACCTCAGGATCCACAGGCCGACTTCATACCACTGTGCTAGCCATCCCATCTATGTGATGACGAATAATACGATTAATTACTATTCTAAGAAAATTGCGGACTTTGACTAAAGTGGTAAAAACTTATTTTTTACGTAAGAAACTAGCTCGTGTCAATAATGACTTCAAACCATGTGATACTTATGTTGAAAAGGTATATCACCGATTAATTTTTATTGTTTCTAGTTTTTCAGAAAAACGTAATATAATAGATAAGTCAAACTTGAATTTATGAATTTTTAGTCTACCTTCTATTGTTTATTTTTCCAGTAATTCCTAATGTAGTGACTTTTGACCGAGGTTGTATTCCCGCCTAGAATATTTTGCACATATAATGTACCAGTTTTTCTGAAAAAAGTATAACAACTTGAATTTATGAATTTTTAGTCTCTATTCTACTGTTCATTTTTCCAGTAATTTCAAGTGTAGTGACTTTTGACCGAGATTGTATTCCTGTCTAGAATATTTTGCACATATAACGTACTAGTACTGCTAGCAGTACCTAATTCACATGAGATAATGCATTTATAATGAAGGAAGTTATCATGCCTAATAGATTTTGAAGTTTAATAATGTGCCGTTGAAGAGATGCAACATACAAAAAGGATATTATGTTCTTACGAGACTTTAAAAAAATACACTTTAATTTAAACAGAAAGTTTTAATGTATCTCACTAGTAATTTAATAATAATTTAAATATTTATAATAAATGATCGTCAATATTATATTTACAGTATACTTTTATATTTCGGATAAAATTTAAGGGTATATAATATACTGGGTGGGGAAAAAGTTCCGGGACGGTTAAATATCTCTAGCAATGTAACACTCATTGTCTTTTTTTTAGAATTTAGAATTATTTGGGAAACCTAATGGGGACTAGTGACTGTCAATATTAGTAGCGTTCGATTTGCAAACAATCTCACCTCAGTTCATTTCAACTGAGTTGAGATTGTCTGAAATGAGATGATATTTTTTCGATGACAAATCGAACGGGTTTTGACAGGTCTGAACTGAGTCGGTTACGTGACGAACGTTGTAGTATCATTTCGCGGACAACACATGATTTGCTTGATGTTTTTGTTGGCAGTTAGCTGTGAGACATGATTTATAATAACATGTACAATTTAAAAAAAATGTTAAATAACTTCCAAATATTCAAACTACAAACAAAACATAACGAATTCTACCCCCACTCTAACTGAGTAGAAAATCTCAGTACGCATCAGTGAAATAGGTAGTGCAGCATCGGCAAGGGGGGAGGTGAGTGTCTCACTTGATCTCAGTTGTGTCAGTGCAAATAGAACAGCACAAAAAAGCTGTCAAACTGAGGTGAGGTGAGA
This sequence comes from Pterostichus madidus, assembly GCA_911728475.2. Classification (NCBI taxonomy): domain Eukaryota; kingdom Metazoa; phylum Arthropoda; class Insecta; order Coleoptera; family Carabidae; genus Pterostichus; species Pterostichus madidus. The sequence continues at coordinate 10,410,178 of OU452313.1, read as the reverse complement.
TTAACTGAGATTTGGTGCAAATCGAACGCTACTATTGTGCTCGAGTACATCAATTCCATTCCCATTTGTGGCGATCACAGCGCCATCTGTGAACAAAAATAATTTGAATCGTAGATCAAATTAATGTAAAATTTTCTGGAGATTCCAAATCTGCAATAAAAAATGGGTGTTCCCATTTGAGATTACAAAGTTGCCTCCTGCCCCATCCCCTAGAGGCGGGGGTGGGGGTCGAGATTTTTGAAAAATATTTGACACGTATTTTGTCGTTTTTCGATCCAATATGTATTGTGCAAGATATTTAACCGTCCCGGAACTTTTTCCCCACCCAGTTGATATTTGATATTTTATATGTTTCAAACAGATAAATGCTGAATTACTGAAAATCTAAATTACATGTTTAATAATATTATATATTCTAAATATTAAATCTGCTGTGTATAAGAAAGTCGTGTGGTGACCACACCAGATTTTTTCAAAAATGGAATCAGTTACGAAAAAAAGTTTCAAATAAAAGATGTTAGCAAAAATATTTGGAACATAAAATGATATTTGCAATTTTTCTGTATATGCGTCTAATTTTGAGAAAAACTAATTTTTATTGATGAATATTTAATGTTCATTGTAAGTCAGAAATTGGGAACAGGTGGAATTGAAGTGGAAGTGGAAATAAATTTACATGTTGACGTTACGTTTTTGGTTAATATTTCGACCACTGATTAGGACATCACATTAACCAATAACGTAACGTCAACATGTAAATTTATTTCCACTTCCTCTTCAATTCCACCTGTTCCCAATTTCTGACTTACAATGAACATTAAATATTCATCAACAATTTTTACAAGTCAAGATTCCCTTTCACAAACTAATTTTTATATTTAATAATATATTTCAATAATTATAGTAGCAATAAAAACAAAAAACATACTCGTAAATTTTAATTTTTGCTTTATCTAGTTATCTATGTCTTTTTTCGGAAAAACAATTATATAATTAAAATGGTCAACTAATTTGGCAACTTTGTCTCAATTTAATCTACTTCGTATCTCACGGTTCTTGAGATACCTAGGGTTAGGCTCGAAAAACGGACATTCTGTATATGCCTCATCATTCATAAACAGATAAATGCTGAATTACTGAAAAACTAAATTACTTGTTTAATAATATTATATAACATTCATATATTCTAAATATTAAATATGCTGTGTATAAGATAGTCGTGTGGTGACCACACCAGATTTTTAAATTTATTAACAAGTTAGGTATAAAAAATGTCAATAGTTAATTTCCAAAAATACTTAAATCTTACTACTATCACCCATAAAAATGCTATATTTTAGCTCATCTTGCAATATTGTGCAATATACATTTTCCTCATAATTTTATTCTATACGTGTCTACGTTACCAGGAAGACAAAAACGTCGGTTAAACGTTTAACCTTGATATCAGAGACTTGCAGTGCATTTCCCTCAAGTAGCATTGTTCTAATTCGCCGCTCGCGTGTATGACTGAACTCACTACACACGAAATGCGAGGTGACGTGTCCATACCCCGTGTGTAACACGTTCATGTCACAGCCAAGCGCACCCAAGTGGTGTGATCCGAATTAGCGAGTGATGCAATAATTTCCTTGCTGCTGCAAACTGAAATCGTGTGGACTCTATGTGTATGTGGACCCTTCATAGGATGACGCAACGGAGAGAGGGTCTTTGATGATGAAATTTTATGAATTTGTGTTTAATTGATTTTTTAATTGTTTGACCGGTTGTGAAATTGTTTGAGTACAATAATTTGATCTTGACATCATCAAATATTTATTTAAATTTGTAACGCTATTGCATATAATATAGCAGTTTTATGATGACATTTGAAGATTACCTTTATTATTATTATTATAAATAAAAATAAATATATCATCACGACTTCTACCTATTACTGGGTGTGGCACTCTGCCGAAGCAGATCTCGGTAAGTGATATATTTTGCGTGTCAGCCATCAAATCACGGCCCCCAAAGATGTTAGTGGTGGGGAAGCCACAAGGGTAGTTTTTAAAATGATGAAAATTGTTTGTCGTCTGTGGGAATCGAACCAGGGTTCTCAGGATCCACAGGCCGACTTGATACCACTGAGCTAGCTACCCTATTATTATTATTATAATGTATTATAAATATTGTTTTGAAAATTACTAAACTATTGTTTAAATAACACGAAAATATTTATCACAAAATAAAACTTTAAATAAATAAATAAATATGAATATATTATCACGCCTTTTACCCATTACAGGGTGTGGCGCGTGAAGTGCGGTTACCAGCCGTCAAGTCACGGCTCCTAAAGATGTTAGCGGTGGAGGAGCCACAGGGGTAATTTTAATGTGATGAAAATTATTTGTCGGCTCTGAGAATCGAACCGAGGTTCTTAGGATCCACAGGCCAACTCGATACCACTGAACTAGTTACCCCTTTAAAAAAACTTGTGGTAATATTTTACGTATATAATATAAAAATTGAATAAAATAAGTGTTTTATACCTATTATGATTTGAATATCATGAATTATGAACAGGTTGTTGGCCTAGTGAATTTTCAAATACCATACCACCGTGTGGTGTTGCCATTATAAATTGGGATTCTTAATTTTTCGTTAAAAACAAGGCTTTGCATGGCTATATACATATCCATTACTAAACGATAAAAAACTTTCTCCTTCTTATACAATATACATGGATAGTTCTAGAACATCATACTAGTTTTCAAATGAAACTGCAAAATTTTAGAGGTACACAAACCAAATATGTGCGATTCTGAGTGATGATCGCCATAAGCCCCGTGTATAAGAAATCAACTTTACAAGCGAATATATTTGTTCACAGACGATGAATGTGTTTCATATTTTAACAGGATGCGTATGACTATCCAATGTTTACTTGCGCCAAATTTGATTCAGATTTGCAAAATTTTTTTTCACGCTAGTACTACCTTAATGTAAAGTAAATAAAATAAATATATTATCACGGTTTCTACCCATTATCGGGTGGCACGCTGCTGTAGCAGATATCGGTAAGTGATAAGTTTTGCACGTGAATTGCGGTTGCGAGTCGTCAAATCACAATCCCCAAAGATGTTAGTGAAAAGGACGCTACAAAGGTAGTTTTAATGTTGTAAAAATTGTTTGTAACTTAAAAGTTTAATTCATTTTTACATATTATTTTATTTCTTACTTAATTTTTTGTTATGTGATTTTATTGAGCCAAGATTGAATTAATTGATTGACAATATTAAGGAACTGCAATCGAACTAAATAAATTTTTTATTCAATCTAAAGTTTTTATGTAATTTCTTTGGTTAGATGAGTGTTCTAGAAAATCAGAACGAAGTTCTAGAATTCTAAAAGAAGAATTAATTGGATCTGTGCAAGAAAACTGAGAAGATAATTCTATAACCTTGGAATAAAAGAAGAAAATTAAAAAAAAATCAATATAAACTCCAGAATGCAAAAGAAGAAGAATTTACAGAAATTTCTAGAATTCTCAAGGAAGAATTAAAAGAAAATTCTAGAATTTTGGCAAAAAACAAGAGGAATGAAGTAAATTAAAAACGAATATTAAAAAAGCGACTTCATCATCGAATTTATGTCCTGGTGTAGCTAAAACAGAAATTAGATTCTCGTATTTTCATTTTTGTTATTTTTTTTATGTTATATCAGTCCTTATTTCAAAATCAATATCATATTCGTACTTTCACAAGAATTTGGGGATCCGTGAAAATATTTGAAAATAAGGGTCTCCCACCCTTATGACAAATAGGTTGTTACAAAACCGATGGATTAGATTCTCTGTTGACATAGAAATTTTGAGGAATATACCTGCGTTAAAGCGAGTTGTAAGATGGGCTATTCTAGTTATGCATTTGTCTCGGACGCACAAATCTTCATATTAAAGAATATAACTATACATTTTATGGGGTAGGTGAGTCAGTGGTATGAGTCAGTCTGTGGATTTTAAAATCCAGGTTGAATTCCCACAGCTGGCAAACAGTTTTCAACACATTAAGATTACCCCCTGTGGCTTCCCCTCCAATAACATCTTCAAGGTCCGTGATTTAACAATTGATACCGCACTTCATACATAACAATATCACTTACCATGATCTGCTACGATGTAGTGCTACACTCAGTAATGGGTAAAAAGCGTGGTGATATATTTATTTTATAGATATTTTTTTTTAAATCTATAACAGGCAGATTTATAAAGCGTATTAGCGCTAACAGCATTTTTTATTTCGTTTTTAACTCTCTTTTCAATGTACGAAACAAGTTTATTTTAACTTGGCTTAAAAAGAGAGTTAATTAGCATCAAATTTAGTTCATTTCTTTAATCTGTTTTAATTTGAAATAGAGTTATAGATAATATTACAAACGGTGTTAGCGTTAATGCGTTTTGTGAATCTGCCTGTAAATGATTAATGTTTGCTTTTTTAAACTTTCACAGCCAAATACTCAAAAATTCTTATACTAATTCGATTTAAAAAGTTAATTCAATTCACTTTCCGGAAACTAAATGGTAAGAAGATGATATTAAAGTTTACTTCAACTTTTTTGGGAGTATGGTATAGCTTAATTTGACATAAAATTTAGGATTAGCTAGATTTTAGCTAAAACTCTTTTGAGAATTGGGCTGTCAAAGTTTTATGTAAATTTATCATTTCAAACAAATTTTACAAAACTTGTTACACACTCAGACCTAATTTAGACAAATCAAATTATAAATGAATTTTTTATCAAATAATAGAAAAACCCGGAACTAGCAAACTCAAGTCGTTAAACTCTCTTATAAATAATTGATAAATAACAAGTTTTGTGATAGCGTAGGGAGGAAGAAGAATTTCTATATTCTTATCTCTAACGTAAAAATTACTAGTTACAGTTCTGAACGAACAAAACGTAAATTTCGTACGGACCTAGGGGAATTACATACTCATATACAGCATAAATTTCCTAACTTTAATCCCAGATGTGTCCACGAATTCTATCGCACTTTTTTCGAATACGTATACATATATTTGTTTGAAAATAGGCATGTTTTCTTCGTTACATTAAGTTAATATTCCTTTTTACTTTGGAGAAGAAAAACAGTAAAAACGCAAGCTAACTTCGAAACAGAGAATAGAGAGAAAAAGACTACTGTTTGAATGTTTCAGCAAGTATTTTATGGAAATTATTAATATTCATTACTGATTTGACAAGTATTGTTTGTTTACAAAGGCTATAGCCGGGTAAGATGGTCAAATCTGCCCCCAAAGGTAATCACATGGGGATATGATTTCCATCTTATTTACACGAAAGTAGAATTTTCTGACCAATTTTCAGTCCACCACCCCCCTCCCCCCCGATAGGAGGAGTCAAAAATGAGTTTTTTTATAACTTAATTTTTTTTTTGTATTGGTACTATGTATATGACAACAAGACAAACCTACGAAGTATAATCCACTCTTTCTGTTAAAAATTGTTTTGGGACAATGGAAATTGATTGAAAAAATCACAAATCTCAATAATTTAGATTATTATTATTATTATTATTAGTTACATACCTTGGATTTTCAGTTTCTAAACCCGGAGGAATAACTTTTGTCTCGTCTGCAACTTGTCACTGGTCACTTGCAACTAATTGCGTGTTCGCCGAATAACTAACATTGTTTACACACAAAGCACTAATGATAGGAAGTTTATCAGGTTCACGACCTCGACAATAATTTCAATAAATATTTTGATTTACCTTAATCTAAATTATTATTATTATTTTGTGATTTTTTTCAATCAATTTCCATTGTCATATGGAATCGAAATCACAGTTTTAGAACCCAAAATACGGTTTTTAATTTTTTTCGGTTGGTCGCACCAACTGGAAAAATCTGAAAAAAATACCAACTAATCCTCTTTTAAAGAGGAATTTTTGTGATTTTTTTCATAGCCTCACCTTTATATTAACTTAATGTTTAACTACTTTAATCAATGTTTACCTACTTTAAATATGTCTCACAATTCAAATATAGCGCCAAAAATCCCAAAACAATTTTTAACAGAAAGAGTGGATTATACTTCGTAGGTTTGTCTTGTTGTTATATACATAGTACCAATACAAAAAAAAAATTAAGTTATAAAAAAACTCATTTTTGACTCCTCCTATCTGGGGGGAGAGGGGTGGTGGACTGAAAATTGGTCAGAAAATTCTACTTTCGTGTAAATAAGATCGAAATCATATCCCCATATGATTTCCTTTGGGGGCAGATTTGACCATCTTACCCGGCTATAGCCTTTATATTTATCAGGTTAAAAAAGTTGAAAACAAGTATTCTAAAAGTTTTCTAAGTGTCCTCTCCTATTCAGCAACTCAACAAACTACTAATTGAGCAAGCGCCATATATTTTAGTGTAAAACTACTTTCAATCATTCATCGTAAATTCGCAAAGGATACACACACAATATCAAATTTTTGTAGTTAAATAAAAACTCCTAAAATGTGAAATGAACTGTCCCATATAACAATCAATATTAAAATAAATTTTATTCTAGTTATACCTACGTGAATGATAATTAAGGTGACCTGATTTTTTTGGTGAAAATAATAAAATAAAATAATATAAATATATCGTCATTCCTTTTACCCATTACTGGGTGTAGTACTCTGCCATAACAGATTTCGGTAAAAACCTGGATTCTAAAATCCATAGGCCGACTCCATACCACTGACCCATCTACCCCATAAAAATAAAGGACAAATCTGAAGAAAGTTTATACAAATTTAAAAAAAAAAGCTGTTTGTATTTATTGTTTAATTGTATAACAGAACCTCAAGAATAAAACATTGGGTAGATGGCTCAGTGGTATCAAGTCAGCCTGTGGATTTTAAAACTACCCCTGTGACTTCCCCTCCACTAACATCTTTGGGGGAAAGTAACCGCAGTAATGGGTACAAGTCGTGATGATATATTTATTTTTATTTAAGAATAAAACTAAAATATTTTTTTTCCGATGACATTAAGAGTAGGGTTTTGTTAACAATTGAAAGTGTATGAAGTGTTACTTTTACAGCCTAGGCAGTAAAATTGTTCCTATGGACAAACAATATATTTGAGATTTATGATTTAATTTTAAAATATGTATATTCACAACTTCATGCTTCTTTTTTTATCTCGGATGTAGTTAAAATTCCTTCGTCACTATTATAAATTTAATTAATACGAGACTGATTGCCAACATTGACATAAAGTAGAATCACATTTGTGAAATTATAAACGTCAAATTTATTTTGCATAACTACATGATGATTACGATGATACCGATAACATGTAGGGGTAAATTTTTCAATCATCGGTTTACTCTCGATTAATGTTAATTATGATTAAATAATAATGGAAACCATAATAATAGTTTCCATTGTTATTTAATCATGATTCATTTCAATCGATGATTGAAAATCTGATCCTAAAATATTAAAAATAATCACAAAATTAATATTAATTTTAACCAATAGGCAAAAAAATATATATTCAACATGATAAAAAGCAGATTTCCTGCCGTGGATAAATTCATAGCCTCGACTTTAAAACTCGAGGCAGAAAATCAGGTCCTTTTTTGCCTAGTTAAACAAATAACTATGTTTCTCTCAAACCGACCACGGTAGTCGAGCGTCTAGTCCTAGGTCACGGGTTCGAATCCCGCCCAGGGTATAGATGTTTGTGATATATTTGTAAAGGATAGGTGGAAGAACAACCCTTGGCTGATCCTCGCCATAGACCCTAACAGGCAGATTCATAAAACGGATTAGCGCTAACACCGTTTTTAATATTATCTATAACTCTATTTGAAATTAAAACAGATTAAAGATATAAACTAAATTTGATGCTAATTAACTCTCTTTTTAACTCAAGTTAAAATAAACTTGTTTCGTACATTGAAAAAAGAGTTAAAAACGAAATAAAAAATTGTGTTAGCGCTAATCCGCTTTATGTATCTGCCTGTAAGTTGTCAATAAAGCCAAAATAAATAAAATGTATACAATAATGAAGTTTTTGCTAAAAATAACAATGTTGATATTATTACTCCATTATTTTTAATTTCAACTCATTTAAACTGTTCGAGACTGATATAGATATTTTAAATGACAAATGATATATGGGGTAATGGCTCAGTGGTATCCGAGTCGGCCTGTGGATCCTAAGAACTCTGGTTCGATCCCCACAGCCGACAACACATTTTCACCAATTTAAAATTACCACCACAAACATCTTTGTGGGCCGTGATTTGACGGCTGGTAACCACACTTCACGCGCATAAATATATCACTTACCGAGATCTTCTTCGACAGAGTGCCACACTCAGTAATGGATAGAAGACTGTCTTCTACAATAAATGGGACATTTGAGGATATTTGGAGAGTCAACGAGTGTAATTTAGTTAGAAACTGTACTTCAATCATTCATCACTAATTCATAAAGAAAACATAAGGAACATAAAATTTATTGGCTAATTAAAAACTTCTGAAATACGAAATAAACTGTCACATATATAATTGAATCAATATTGGAATGAATTTTATTCTAAATTTACCTGCGCGAATGAGATATTTGTGGAAATTTGGAGGGTCAAAGATCTGTAGAATTCCACAAAGTACCTGGACCTATGTTAAATGAATTATATTATCAATGACGATGAGCGTAAATGATATGTGAAATATTTAGTGTAAATTTTTAGTAGGAATGACCTGAGTCCTAGAGATTCTAACGAGATAATTTGTTTGTGTATGTATAGTGTTGTAAATTAATAAAATAAATATATCATCACGCCTTTTACCCATCACTGGCTGAGGCACTCTGCCGTAGCAGATCTCGGTAAGCAATCAAATTACGACCCCCAAAAATGGTAGTTGCGGTAGAGCCATAGGATTAATTTTAACGTGGTGAAAATTGTTTGTCTCTATGGGAGTCGGATCCGGGTTCCCAAATCCACAGGTCGACTCAATACACTAAGCCATTTACCATATAATGTTGTAAATGGCAGAGCTGGGCAAGCTACTTAAAAAAAGTAGCTAAGCTACAGCTACAGCTATTCTTTAAAAAAGTAGCTGTGCTACAGCTATAAGCTATGTTTTGTAAAATATAGCTAAGCTACAGCTAAAAGCTTTCATTAAAGTAGCTGTTAAATTTTAAAGCTACTTTTTTCAATTATTGTGAATTATTAAATTTGCCATTGTCATATGATCAGTAGATCAGTCTTTTGTTATAATGAATGTTAATAAATATAAAAAATCGCAAATGGACAAATGTACTGTTAATATATTATGCTATAATTCTTATTTATATCGGAATAAATTAACAGTCACATTAACAGAAGACTTCTAAACAGTCAATGTTTAGTTCATCTAACTAGCGATCGGCCTGGCTTTGCCAGGCCTTCACGCTATGCTCCGCGGACACTGAAATAGGATTCACTTCTGTAAGACAATTGACACTATATAAATCAAATTATTAGGTTTTGATGCATTTTTACTAAAACAATTGCCGATCGAATAATATTTAATTTTCTACGCGAGCCCTTCAATAGACCTTTCATTTGATACCAAACACGATAGGTTTTGATGCGTTTTTACTAAAACAATTGCCGATCGAATAATATTTAATTTTCTACGCAAGGCCTTCAATAGACCTTTCATTTGATACCAAACACGATAGGTTTTGATGCGTTTTTACTAAATCAATTGCCGATCGAATAATATTTAATTTTCTACGCAAGCCCTTCAATAGACCTTTCATTTGATACCAAACACGATAGGTTTTGATGCATTTTTACTAAAACAATTGCCGATCGAATAATATTTAATTTTCTATGCGAGCCCTTCAATAGACCTTTCATTTGATACCAAACACGATAGGTTTTGATGCATTTTTACTAAAACAATTGCCGATCGAATAATATTTAATTTTCTACGCGAGCCCTTCAATAGACCTTTCATTTGATACCAAACACGATAGGTTTTGATGCATTTTTACTAAAACAATTGCCGATCGAATAATATTTAATTTTCTGCGCGAGCCCTTCAATAGACCTTTCATTTGATACCAAACACGATAGGTTTTGATACATTTTTACTAAAACAATTGCCGATTCAATAATATTTAATTAAGCACGCGAGCCCTTCAAAAGACCTTTCATTTGATACCAAACACGATAAGTTTTGATGCACTCTTACTAAAACAATTGCCCATCGAAAAAAATTGAATTCTGTATGAGAGCCCTTCAAAGGACCTTTTAGTTGATACCAAACACGATAGGTTTTGAAGCACTTTCACTAAAACAATTACTGATTGAAAAAATCTCATTTCTACATGCGTGACCTTCTAAACTTTCGTATTATACCATTGCCGATCGAATAATATTTAATTTTCTACGCGAGCCCTTCAATAGACCTTTCATTTGATACCAAACACGATAGGTTTTGATGCATTTTTACTAAAACAATTGCCGATCGAATAATATTTAATTTTCTGCGCGAGCCCTTCAATAGACCTTTCATTTGATACCAAACACGATAGGTTTTGATACATTTTTACTAAAACAATTGCCGATTCAATAATATTTAATTAAGCACGCGAGCCCTTCAAAAGACCTTTCATTTGATACCAAACACGATAAGTTTTGATGCACTCTTACTAAAACAATTGCCCATCGAAAAAAATTGAATTCTGTATGAGAGCCCTTCAAAGGACCTTTTAGTTGATACCAAACACGATAGGTTTTGAAGCACTTTCACTAAAACAATTACTGATTGAAAAAATCTCATTTCTACATGCGTGACCTTCTAAACTTTCGTATTATACCATATACGATAAATTTCGAATTTTAATAATAAATTTAAATAAATAATAATAAAATTGTATTTAATGTAGATTACCATGAACAATATTTGCTTAGTTTCACTATATATTTTTACCGAGGACAATTTTGGTTTGGTTTACCTGTATACTTTATATAACTTGTCAATTTGACGTTTAAACCAACTTCACAGTGAACTGTTAAAAATTTACTTTTTAAATACACATAGTTGAAATGTGTAATTATAATAAAAACGTCCCCTCATTTCCCCAATATTTGTAAAATATTTCAAAACTACTCAGAGAAATTTCATATTTACGTAATTTATAATTAAAAATGCGACATGTCCACTGACAAACGTCAAAGTGACGTTTGATCTTCTTCTTAAAAATTTCAAAGCCTCCACACTCTTAGTTGATTTTGCCCCAAAAACGCAGGTTTTTTCAAGTTTTCTCGCACATCATGCGTAATAAAATTATGAATTTATAAAAAGGTCACATTTCAAGTTGGCCTCTATCAAATAAAAAAAGTTTCAAATTAATCGGACAAACCGTCTAGGCTGTAGAGGTGAGCAATTGACCGTGATGAATCCAAACAAACCTATTTACCTCTTACGCTTTTAGTATATGGACTAGCGGTCAGCCTGGCTTCGCCAGGCCTTCACACTATGCTCCGCGGACACTGAAATAGGATTCACTTCTGTAAGACAATTGACACTATATAAATCAAATTATTTCCGAAGTAAAAGTTTTCAATTCTACACGTCTGTCCTTTAAAATACATTTAATTGATACCAAGCACGATAGGCTACAAAGCTGTGGCACTACAAAATTGACAATAAAAAAAATCCAATTCAGCACACGAACTTTTTAAACGACCTTTCATTTGATACCAAACACGATAGGTTTTTATGCACTTTTACTAAAACAATTGCCGATCGAATAATATTCAATTTTGTACGCGAGCCTTTCAAAAGACCTTTTATTTGATACCAAACACGATAGGTTTTTATGCACTTTTACTAAAACAATGCCGATCTAATATTATTCAATTTTGTACGCGAGCCCTTCAAAAGACCTTCAATAGATCTTTCATTTGATACCAAACATGATAGGTTTTTATGCACTTTTACTAAAACAATTGCCGATCGAATAATATTCAATTTTGTACGCGAGCCTTTCAAAAGACCTTTTATTTGATACCAAACACGATAGGTTTTTATGCACTTTTACTAAAACAATGCCGATCTAATATTATTCAATTTTGTACGCGAGCCCTTCAAAAGACCTTTTATTTGATACCAAACACGATAGGTTTTGATGCATTTTTACTAAAACAATTGCCGATCGAATAATATTAAATTTTGTATGCGAGCCCTTCAAAAGACCTTTCATTTGATACCAAACACGATAGGTTTTGATGCATTTTTAGTAAAACAATTGCCGATTGAATAATATTCAATTTTGTATGCGAGCCCTTCAACAGACCTTTCATTTGATACCAAACATGATAGGTTTTTATGCACTTTTACTAAAACAATTGCCGATCGAATAATATTTAATTTTCTACGCGAGCCCTTCAATAGACCTTTCATTTGATACCAAACACGATAGGTTTTGATGCGTTTGTACTAAAACAATTGCCGGTCGAATAATATTTAATTTTCTACGCGAGCCCTTCAACAGACTTTTCGTTTGATACCAAACACGATAGGTTTTGATGAATTTTTACTAAAACAATTGCCGATCGATAATATTTAATTTTCTACGCGAGCCCTTCAATGGACCTTTCCTTTGATACCAAACACGATAGGTTTTGATGCATTTTAACTAAAACAATTGCCGGTCGAATAATATTTAATTTTCTACGCGAGCCCTTCTATAGACCTTTCATTTGATACCAAACACGATAGGTTTTGATGCGTTTTTACTAAAACAATTGCCGATCGAATAATATTTAATTTTGTACGCGAGCCCTTCAACAGACTTTTCATTTGATACCAAACACGATAGGTTTTGATGCGTTTTTACTAAAACAATTGCCGATCGAATAATATTTAATTTTGTACGCGAGCCCTTCAACAGACTTTTCATTTGATACCAAACACGATAGGTTTTGAAGCACTTACACTAAAACATTTGCTGATTGAAAAAAATCTTAATTCTACATGCGTGACCTTCAAAACTTTTATATTATACCAAATACGATAAGTTTTGAAAAACTTTCAATAAAATAAATATCGATAATAAATTTAAATAAATAATAATAAACAATATTTGCTTAGTTTCACTATATATTTTTACCGAGAACAATTTTGGTTTGGTTTACCTGTATACTTTATATAACTTGTCAATTTGACGTTTAAACCAACTTCACAGTGAACTGTCAAAAATTTACTTTTTAAATATACATATTTGAAATTTGTAATTATAATAAAAACGTCCCCTCATTTCCCCAATATGTGTAAAATATTTCAAAACTACTCACAGATATTTCATATTTACGTAATTTATAATTAAAAATGCGACATGTCCACTGACAAACGTCAAAGTGACGTTTGATCTTCTTCTTAAAAATTTCAAAGCCTCCACACTCTTAGTTGATTTTGCCCCAAAAACGCTGGTTTTTTCAAGTTTTCTCGCACATCATGCGTAATAAAATTATGAATTTATAAAAAGGTCACATTTCAAGTTGGCCTCTATCAAATAAAAAAAGTTTCAAATTAATCGGACAAACCGTCTAGGCTGTAGAGGTGAGCAATTGACCGTGATGAATCCAAACAAACCTATATACCTCTTACGCTTTTAGTATATGGATATTTAATACAAAAGTAGAATAGGTTAAGAACAAGTGAAAAATTAAATATGTTAATAGATTTTACACTATATAATAACTTGTTATCCTACAGTTATAGAAAATAATAAAGAAGGTACAATTCAAATACAAAGCAAAAAGTAGCTTTAAGCTACAAAAAGTAGCTTTAAAAGTAGCTTCAATTGTTATAACAATATTTTTAAGCTAATAGCAAAAAACATAGTTCGCTACAAGCTACAGCTATATTTTTTCACATTTAGCTAAGCTACAGCTACAGCTAAGGTAAACGTAGCTAAGCTAGTAGCTAAGCTACAAAAGTAGCTAGCTACTGCCCAGCTCTGGTAAATGGAAATGGAAATATTGGAAATTTCCGAAGGCCTTGTGGAAATATTGAAAACAATTAAAATATTATTTTTTAAAGATTATTTTGATTGAAATTTCAACATTTGCGTAGTTTTTCTCAATTTCTACAGTTGGAAATACATTATAATCTCACATTCTTACTGTTTTGCTTCATCTGCAGCAACTGAACGATCGTTTAGCTATTTATACTATACTTACAATAATAATAATAATAATAATAATGAAAAAGATTTGACTACGGACATCAGAAGACAGATCAACAGTGATTATATTTAATTAAGATTTAGTTGGTGAAAATGCGAATGGTTCTGAATCTATACTAGAAGAATTAATTGGAAGTAGCGACAGCGACTCATCAAATTCAGAACTAATTGCCATACTTTTGAGATAGTCAAAGCGTTCTGTTTCTGTTCCTGAAACTTATCATACCGATAGTGATTCAAATAATTAAAAATATATAATCCAGTCTTTATATTACTGTATTATTTTAATAGGGTGGCTAACTCAGTGGTATGAAGTCGGCCTGTGGATCCTGAGAACCCTGGTTCGATTCCCACAGGCGACAAACAATTTTCATAATTTCAAAAGCTACCTCCGTGGCTCCTACACCACTAACATCTTTGGAGGCCGTGATTTGACAATTGGTAACCACACTTCACGCGCAAAATATATCACTTACCGAGATCTGCTTCGGCAGAGTGCCACATACAGTAATGGGTGATAATATATTTATTTATTTTATTTATATTTTCTTACATTAAATAACACAAATATTTTCAATATTTCAAATATTTTTTCATGGAGTAAGTGACTCAGTGGTATCGAGTGTGTCTGTGAATTTGAGAGTCTCGATTCGATCCTCACAGCCGACAAACAATTTTCGCCATATTACCCCTGTGGCTCCTCCTCCACTAACATCTTTGAGGGCCATGATTTGTCGACTGGTAACAGCAATTCACACTTATAATTATATTTCTTACTGAGATGTGCTACAACAGTGTAATGAGTAAAGTTATTTTATTTTTAAATATTTTCGGAAATATTTATATATATATATATATATATATATATATATATATATATATATATATATATATATATATATTGCCAATATACTCGTATATAAATCCGGAAATTTTGTATAACTAACATATGTATGTACGAACAATTTTTTATCTTCTATTTAATTTTATCTATACAAGAATAAGTATTACATTGTTGTAGTTGATAATGTTCACATGTTAATTGCCTTTCCTTTTCAAGTAGATAGTTATACATAGTTATACATTTTAATAGTATCTTCTAGTTGCACTGAAACTAAAATCTCTGAAGTTACTTGGAAAATTGTAGAGCAGCAGTTTATTATATTGTTGAAAATCTCTCAATTTTATTTTTTGAGGACTCTCGTTTTAAGTTAAGTTAACTGTAAATATTGTAAGCATTTAGTTTTTATATCTAGAAGACCGAGCTTGGCTCGTATAATAACGGTAGATGGAAAGTTTAAAGTTAAAAATAATAATTTTATATTAAAAATAAAGAACGAAGAAATAAATAAAAGAATCAATTTCTCCAATTTTCTTACCAATTATCGCTCGTATCTCGAAAACAGTAATATCGAGTTTGATCTCATTCGACTTTGAGTAACTAAAGTTTTATGAATTTTCTTTCAAAATTATATACTAAACAGATTTTTCGAAGATTGAAATCTAACTAGATAGTTTTCTGAATCAAAAACCATTAGAATATCAAGTTCCAATCGGTAGAGCCAATTCCGAGATCGTTGACACACACAGTTAGACAGACAAAAATTGCTCGTATTTAGAATATAGGACATCACAAAAAAAGGTAAATTGCAATGCAATATATTTTTACAAATACGTTGAATTCGTACATGTATAAAATAATTTATATTCGTATACTTCATGGGCGTCCACAGGGGGCGAGGCAAGCAGGGGCGCTCGCTCCCCCTAGGGTTTAACTAGGGTGGTGACCACGACTCTCGAACATAGGACTTTAAAATGTAAAATTATAATTTTGTAATTTCCTGCTTCCCAAAATATTTTAAACAAAAAGCTTGTAATAAAAGTTTTAGGGCATAAAATTCTGCATCTGAACCAATAAACAAAACTAATTTGACATACTTTGTAACGACACAAATTAGCTTTGAAAATGACGAAAATTTCCTCAAAACTATCGATAGGCATTAAATTGAAACAAAATTAAACAAATGTTTGACGTTTTATCTGTCAAAATAAATGAAATAATAAATAAAGAATTTATTTTGACATATTTAACGTCAAACATTTGTTTAATTTTGTTTCAATTTCATAACTATCTATAGTTTTGAGACAATTTTAGTCATTTTCAGATCTAATTTGTGTCGTTACAAAGCATGCAAAATTAATTTCGTATTTTATGCCCTAAAACTTTTATTTGAAGCTTTTTTCTTTTAAATAATTACGAAACAAGAAATTAAAACAATATGAATTTACATGTTATAGTCCTATGTTCGAGAGTTGCGGTCACCATCCTGTATATGTATATATAATATAATAAAAATTAAATTATAAGTTTAAAGATAATAAATTCAAGCTGAAACTGAATTTTCAGCAGTATTCTTATGTCCAGCTTAGCGACATGTTCCCTATCGTAATGTAAGTTTATTGAGTATACACAGACACAAAATATTAGAAAATAAAAACTGTAAACCTGCTAAATCGGAATTTATTGAAGAAATGGTGTCAATTTATGGAAGAGTTATTAGAAAATTGTCCTTCCCTTCAATTCAAACCCAGAGGACAAAGATTAGTAATTTATTTGACAAATTTAAATATTTTTTATCTATTTCTTAATGTATTTGTATTTATGTTATGTAAAAAAAATATTTAAAACATTTATGTATATCTGAGAGTTTTTTGCGACTCGCCCCCCTCTGGAAAAATGTCTGTGGACGCCCATGGTATACTTAAGAAAATCAAGAAAAACTGTCGTGCGGAGATCTTGTATGTATAAGTATTTACTAACAAAATGTTGTACTATATTACTACAATCAATATTTACTTTAAGAAATGTGAATAATAATAAATTTTGCGTACGCGTAGATTGTGAACCGCTGTTTTAGAAGATAATTTAAATTTACGATTTGAAATACCTAGCTTCTTTTCTTCTTACAAGTTATATGAAAGATAAAATAATGAGAAATTGTCGTAGTTGCTGTAACCAAGCGTTAACACCACACGAAGTAGTAATAAACTATGTGAAATCTTGAGCCAAGGTCAAGGTATACAGCCATTCCATCATGTATAATTTTACTGTACAAAATCAGAGTTTTAACAATGCCCACGTACCCAGAAGTTATAAAAAATAATAGTTCTCATTTTCCCATTGTTGAACGCTCCGCAAGATATCACGAACGAACTGTACCGGTGCCATAGCAACACTCGGCGCTCAGCTGATTGCCAGCTTCGTGCATTTCCGACGCCGGCTCGTCGCCGCTCGGTCTTTGTTCGCCGGCTGTCAGATGGATTGTCAGCAGTTGAACGCCGGTAGTTGTTGAGATCAGTTGTATATTTTCGCGTTCCCTTCTTTGGCCTGTGATAATCATTATAAATCAGTTTATATCTAAGTTTAAGAGAATAGATTTTATTTTTCGTTAGAAATACTTCGATAGTACAAGTTGGCTCTGAGAAAAATTGTGCCTGTGATTGCTCCATTGTTGAACATTGAAATTTTTATTTTTTGGTAAGTTTTTCTTTATCATTATTATTAAAAATTGGCCTAAGTATTACATTTACCTTGGCACATATTACTCGAAATATATAACTTTAATTGGTCGAGATTATGAACACTAAAAACTCTTTACCGGTTCAGGAACTTATTGAGTTGATTTTAACAATGCATCAACTTTAATCAATATTTAAATATACCTAAATAAACATTTGCTCCCGTGTATTGTTAAGTTAATCAGCAAAAATAATCAATTAGGTTTATTAAGTATTCATAAAAACTAAAATATTTATACTTAAAAAATAATAAGTGTGACATTTATTGATTTGTTTATTTTAAAAATTAAAAGTAAACGGTTGTAATATTATAATTTACAAATTGTTGAAAAATAGAACTTGCCGAATGGTTAACTTACCTACCAGCAAGTTTAAACTCGTTGGCGATTCCCTGAGTAATACCTGCCTCTTATCGGTAGGAAATGCTGCAATTCGATAGTTTAAAAAATGAGTCATTTAATTCAAAGCACTGAATTGCAAATATCCTTAGCAACAATTAGTATTTATAACTTTTATTAAAGCAATTAAATTCTACCCGATTAGATTTATGAAAATTAAATAAAGTTTTATTGCATTTTGGTCACCTGTTAACAACTTTAATATTTTACATTTATGGTTTTACATATAAAAAATCAATTAATTTTTAATTTATGGATCGAAATATCATTTTATTAATCCTTAATAATAATCAGATTATAAATTTTCATCGGTATATTTTATTTCATGTAATATTTTATGTTAAACTATAAATTAATTTAACTGCAAAAATTATAACTTTTTATTTTATTTTAATATGGTTATGAAAACTGTGAAGGTATACCAACAAAAAGAAAAACAAACAAACTATAAATTAAATGGTTGTTTTTGTTTGTTATTTTAAGTTTACCTGGAAAAAGCATTTATTTTTTAGAAATAAAGTCCGACTAACATAGCTACCGCAGAAATGAAAGCTGGGAAAGCAATTTTCATTTTCATTAGGTCAAAGAAAATAAGAAATTAAGAAACTTGTTTCAACAAAATGTACAAAAATTGTCAGTAATAATATAACAAGAGAGTGAGAATAAATTGAAAATAATTTGACAGATCATTCTAAAACTTGTTGACAGGTAATAGTCACGAAAGCCTGTAGGGCTTGAGTGACTATTGCCTAATGCCAACAAGTTTGAGAAAGATACTGGAGAATTATTTTCTAATTTATCGAACTCTCGAGTTATATTTAATTAGATAATTTTTTGACTTAACTGTTGAGGTCTATTCATCCAACTTAAAAGATTTTGAACTGAGTTCATATCGATTGATTACTTATAAATATATTCTTGGAAGTTGTTTCCAAAATTTGTTGGTGTATTTCTGTATCTAAAATACAACTAAATCGATTTTTTTCACACATTTTACTTGGCGAGTTGACAGTTTTAAATAATTATTTGATAACTACCTATCATTTGTTACAAACAAAAGAGCATCTACAGAGATAATTCCCTTGAATAATCACAAGAGCTTAATTCTCAGTATAATAATGACAGGATTGATTAAAACGCAGACACGTGACGTACAGTGAAGCATTTCATTGGTTTTGAGAAACGTCAAAAAATAATCATTTATATTCTGAAAAAGAAGTTAGATATTCAGTTTCCCTAATCTATTATACAAATTTCAAGCTACCTACAAAAGCTGGTCCAGGTGTATACTGTATTGATTCTTTATCGATTTAACCTTTTGAACCTTGTAAATTTTCATTCGGAATCCCTTTTGCCCAAAAATGTAGAAAATGTGCTGACATACAAAGATACCGGTCCTAGGGAATTTAGTTTTCGTCGGTTGGCACCCCTGTGGTTTATACCATCGTATACCTGCAGACTTTCCTGATTCTCCACATTCTGGTTATTGCAATAATCCGATGAAGTTCGTTCGATTCTTTTCAAAGTTCGACCACCAAGCAATAAAAACTAGCGAGTTTTTTCGTCAAAATGGCTCTATAAAATAACTATGAAACGATATATCGATGCTGTCAAAAGTTTTGACCGAAGATGATATTGTTATTGTGACAGTTTATCATTTGT
Source organism: Pterostichus madidus (assembly GCA_911728475.2). NCBI lineage: Eukaryota > Metazoa > Arthropoda > Insecta > Coleoptera > Carabidae > Pterostichus > Pterostichus madidus. The sequence continues at coordinate 10,390,290 of OU452313.1, read as the reverse complement.
AAGAAATAAATTCGATCGTAAATCATTTGTAGGGATTATTGTAACTAAAGATTTTTACATTTTTATTACTTTTTTATAGTATTTCGCGCTTGTATCATTTTTTCTGTATAATTTAAACGCTATTACAACATTTTGTGGTGACTGCAAGAAATTGACGCTAGGATATTTGACGCAGTCTGTATTCATAATTACAAGATTGATATTATTATATTGTAAAACTTTTTTTACGGTTTGCTGTTAGGTGCATGTTTTCCAGTTGAGATATTTCACTTTCACTGATTTTGAAAAGTAAAATCGATGTTTATATCTAGGACAGAATTGGAATAAGGGGTAGTATTATTTATAAATAAATATATCATCACGCCTTTTACTCATTACTGGGTGTAGCACTCTACCATAGCAGATTTCGGTAAGTGATGTATTTATGCGCGTGAAATGCGGTTACCAGCCGTAAAATCACGGTCTCCAAAGATGTTAGTAGTGGGGGAGCTACAGGGGTAATTTTAAATTGGTGAAAATGTTTTGTCGGCTGTGGGGATCGAACCAGGGTTCTTAGGATCCACAGGCCGACTTATTTATTTGTTACTCTGCATCAGTGGTGGCAGAATCATAGGGGTAATTTTAAATAACTATATTTTCACGCCTTTTACCCATTACTGGGTGTGGCACTCTACCATAGCAGATTTCGGTAAGTGATGTATTTATGCGCGTGAAATGCGGTTACCAGCCGTAAAATCACGGTCTCCAAAGATGTTAGTAGTGGGGGAGCCACAGGGGTAATTTTAAATTGGTGAAAATGTTTTGTCGGCTGTGGGGATCGAACCAGGGTTCTTAGGATTCACAGGCCGACTTATTTATTTGTTACTCTGCATCAGTGGTGGCAGAATCACAGGGGTAATTTTAAATAACTATATTTTCACGCCTTTTACCCATTACTGGGTGTGGCACTCTACCATAGCAGATTTCGGTAAGTGATATATTAATGCACGAGAAATGCGGTTAACAGCTGACAAATCACGGCCTCCAAAGATATCAGTGGTGGCAGAATCACAGGGGTAGTTTTAAAATACAAAATAAATAAATATATTTTCACGCCTTTTACCCATTACTGGGTGTGGCACTCTACCATAGCAGATTTCGGTAAGTGATATATTTATGCACGAGAAATGCGGTTAACAGCTGACAAATCACGGCCTCCAAAGATATCAGTGGTGGCAGAATCATAGGGGTAGTTTTAAAATACAAAATAAATAAATATATTTTCACGCCTTTTACCCATTACTGGGTGTGGCACTCTACCATAGCAGATTTCGGTAAGTGATATATTTATGCACGAGAAATGCGGTTAACAGCTGACAAATCACGGCCTCCAAAGATATCAGTGGTGGCAGAATCATAGGGGTAGTTTTAAAATACAAAATAAATAAATATATTTTCACGCCTTTTACCCATTACTGGGTGTGGCACTCTACCATAGCAGATTTCGGTAAGTGATATATTTATGCACGAGAAATGCGGTTAACAGCTGACAAATCACGGCCTCCAAAGATATCAGTGGTGGCAGAATCACAGGAGTAATTTTAAAATACAAAATAAATAAATATTTGTTTTCACGTCTTTTACCCATTGCTGGGCGTGGCACTCTGCTGTGGCAGATTTCGGTAAGTGATATATTTATGCGCGTGAAGTGCGGTTGCCAGCCGTCGAATCACAGCCTCCAATGATGTTAGTGGAGAGGGAGCCACAGGGATAGTATTAATATGGTGAAAATTGTTTTCGGTTGCGAGAATCGAACCCGAGTTCTTAAATTCGCAGTCCTACCCGATACCACTGAACCACCTAGCCCTTTTCAAATTAGATTGTTATTTTAAATATTCAAATATGATTTGACGACTGGTAACCACAAAAATAATATTTACTGAGACCTGCTGTACTCACTATGCAGAATGAATTGAAATTAATTTGTTCCATTTCTGCGATTTTAAAGTATCTAGATATAAAGAAACATAATTTATAGATTTTATCGAGGCTTTAAAATTCTCTTCATAATTGATCATTATATTATAATAAGATCAGTATGCTAATGAGGTAATATACAAATTTTCCTATAAGTTTTTATAAACATTTTAAACTTTTCCATTCATTAATAAGTTGTACATGTAACTATAAAAGTATGAAACCGGTATTAGTATCATTGCATGCTGCATTGATTGACAATATAATAATTGCATTATAATGTTATTTTTTTATGAATGAGCTATTATTAGTAGTAAAATTGCAGACCCTGACCTACGACACACCATTCCCTGTTACCATGAGGCGAGCGGTTCAATGCCGACATAAATTTTAAATAATTTTAGTAATTTAGTGAGGTCTATTTGCATAAATAACATAAAATTGATCATTATCCATATTTATAAATAATTATTTCTGTCGACGATAATGCAGTTTAAACTAGAATATTTTAATGTTCTCACTGATCTTTTTTTTTAGAATTATGGAGTATTTAAATTTTTTTGAATAAATAAAGTTAAATTTTTGTTACTGTATAAATATACAATTGTATTATAATTTTTTCTCACACTTTAAGACTTGAAAATTAACCGAAATTAGGTTCGAAACGTCGTCTTCTAAATATAATTGACATTAAAGCCATGTAATCCAATAAATCAGGAAAAAATATTATTTATTTTCTTGACTAAATAATCCATTCCTGCTTAACAAATTATTTTTAAGTTAATCTTCTTTTATAGTTAGTTAAGAAGAAAAACTAACTTCAAGAATTCATCATGAATTGTGGAAGTATTTAATCAAATAGACTTAACCAGCTCCAATTTTGTACTCAAAATAAAATAAATTTGTCCAGACAACCAGGCAACCATCATTTTGTTTTAGTTATGTGTTGATAGTGTTGTACTTACATTGTAATATCAGTATAGAAAGGGCAAATTTGTACAAATACGTTTGTAAAAATTATCTTTTTTTCACTCTTCCGAAAATTTATATATACTAGTACATAGATAGTATCTTTGTTCAAAAGCAATATCGCCCATATTCAAGCTCTAATTTTGTAGTTAGGGCGGTTGACCACTTGTCGCCAAACTCTGTTAATTTTCTTATTACATTCATTTGCTTCAATCTTAATATTTTAATATTAACAAAAAAATTTATCCAGTAGCTTGCCTCTAACTATTTTTTCTGTTTTGTCTACAATGTTTAAATTGTACCTAAATTACGTGAGTTATAACTATGGTGATAATACGTCCTTTATTATAGAGGACAGTCCTTTATTCCAAGTTTTGTCCTTTATTATTTGTTTTCTCTTTAGTACAGACATAAAGTATAGAAATTCAGTTTCAACACTTTAAATAAGTTGAAATTAAAGATAATTGAACGAAAACATATACATAATTTTTTTAAGTCAAATTTTATTTTCGGTGAAACTATTTTTACTTTCTTATACGCAGTAATATTGGCATCGTGAAAAAAATCGTTGACGAGATTTTCGCGAAAATACGTGTTTTGAGGTCCACTGAATCCGTTTTGATCATTTTCTCAATGATGTCTGTGTGTGTGTGTGTGGATGGATGGATGGATGGATGTGTGGATGTGTGTCCGATTGTGCAATATATCATGAACGAGATAAGATTTGTTAACGAAACTTGGTAATTATAAGTTTCATGAAAATACGAAGAGCTGAGTTGATTTTGAATGAAATTGAAAAGAGGAAGTTTACTGGACACATAAAACAATAAATTCCATTTATTTCAAAAATGGAATCAGTTACGAAAAAAGTTTCAAATAAAAGATGTTAGCAAAAATATTTGGAACCTAAAATGTTATTTGCAATTTTCCTGTATGTGCGTCTAATTTTGAGGAAAACTAATTTTTATTTTGAAAGAGAGTAGCAATAGAAACAAAAAACATAAATTTTTTTTTTCGCTTTATCTAGTTTTCTGTCTTTTTTCGGAAAAACAAATATATCATTAAAATGGTCAACTAATTTGGCAACTTTGCCTCAATTTAATCGAAATAATGCCTCATCAGTAAAGTTTATTTATAAAGTAGTCAACATTACTAAAAAATTATACGTAAACAAATTTTATATTTTATATGTTTCAAACAGATAAATGCTGAATTACTGAAAAACTAAATTACGTGTGTAATAATATTCACATATTCTAAATATTAAATATGCTGTGTATAAGAAAGTCGTGTGGTGACCACACCTGATTTTTTTATATTCATTTCGAAAATATGCTTATGTGAAATCAATAAACACACACTGTTTGTTTTATTCTAATAAATCTTATCAGATTTGTCCTTTATTTTTTGCTGCATTTTCTTTTCAAACAATTGCAAACTGTAATCATCATTGCAATAGTTGAGCAAAAACTCATCAACTGTCCATAATATTTATTAAAATTTTAATAATTAAATGTACACTCAACTACAGAAAGCAGTAGCAGAATGTACATTTATGTGTGCTGTGCAGTACTAGCATTTCGAAATATTTTAGAAAAAGTTTGGATACAATTTTAGTCCTACCTTCTCGTTGCCTGGCCCTTCACACTTACAAATTTTATAATCAAGCAGAAAAAGGACAAGGAGTTCAACTTTGCCCTAACCATTATTTATAATTTTATCACCATATTGTAAATAAAGCACAACCATTTATCGTAAAGTTTACAAGATTTACTTCAATATTTACCTCTTGCCAAAGTCTACAGCAAAACACGATCATGTATATAAATATTTACAGCAGTAGAAAGTTTGCGAGCTGGTAGTATGTAACAACCTCGACCGTGATCTCACGGGGGCGGCATCGCGGCGCCGCCGCCGCCGCCGCCGCCGCCGGTCACCAAGTGAAGGTCGCTGGAGATGGTAACCTTTGACCTGCAATTGCAGCTGCGCCCTGCAACCAACGCGGATAGGGAAAGTTGTTGATTTCTCCTTCTGTTGTAAGCTGTATTTATAATCAGCTGTGCTGCGCTGCGCGCTCTTAGCGAAATCGATGAAGCGGTTTAGTGAAGTTCTTTCCGGAAATTTTCTATCTTGAATTAATAATAACGCTGCTTGTTTTATTGTGAACACAATTATAATATTTATTGAGGTATTTATCAAGGAATTTTGTAACGACTTTCGTCAATAATCTTTGTAAAATTGGAAAAGTTGAATGTTTTGCTGAACTCGCTTCTTTTACATTTTATTGTGTTATTAAAATTCTGAAATTTATGGCATAGTATAAAACAGCATAATGGTCGTATTGTGTAACTGATCTGTTAATTTTTAACGAATATTTAAAAATGTTAACTAAAAATAAATAAATAAATAAATATATCATCACGCCTTCTACCCATTATGCTAATGGCAGTAGATATACTTTCTTACTTATACTTATTCGTATATGAGCAGTTCCAAATGGTTGTTTACTGCTCCAAGGAGTATCTATTTTGACATAAATGAAAGGATTTAAAAGATGTTTCAAAGAACGTCCTTTAGAAAACTTCCTGCTTAGAGTTCGTATTCTATTTAAACTTCTAATACTGTTCATTCAACTTCCCATTGGCTAGGTAGTACATATTTTGAATGCACCTATGCTCCATTCCACATAACTATGCAGTTGAAATATATTATTGATTATTTTTTGACGTTTTTCAAAACCAATGAAATGCTTCATTGTATGTCACGTGCCTGCGTTTTAACCAATCCTGTCATTATTATACTGAGAATAAAGCTCTTGTGATTATTTCCGGGAATTATCTCTGTAGATGCTTTTTCGTTTGTGACAAATGATAGATAGTTGTCAAATAATTATTGAAAACTGTCAACACGTCAAGTAAAATGTGCGAAAAAAATCTATTTAGTTGTATTATACAGAAATACATCAACAAGTTATGGAAACAATTTCCAGGAATACTTTAATAAGTAATCAATCGATATGAACCCAGTTCAAAATTTTTTAAATTGGATACATTGACCTCAACAGCTAAGTCAAAAAATAATCTAATTAAATATAATTCGAGAGTTCGATAAATTAGAAAATAATTCTCCAGTATCTTTCTCAAACTTGTTGCCATTTGGCAATAGCCACTCAAGCCCTACGGGCTTTTGTGACTATTGCCTGGCAACAAGTTTTCGAAAGATCTGTCAAATTATTTTCAATTTATTCTCACTCTCTTGTTATATTATTACTGAGTAAATACGCGTAATTAGCTACCGAAATGTTAAAATGATGGCAAGTATCTACAAAATTATTATGTAAATTTAAATTTGATTTCTTTCACAGTGATTTGTGATAAGACACGCATTTATACATGAAACAAGGTATAGCTTAGATTTTTAAAAATATATTTAGGTTCCTGATGCAATGGTCTATTTTTTGTCAGTGATGTGTATTTTTCTATTTCTTTCAAATCAATATATCTGTTGTCATATTAATTAAAAACAAACGAATTAGAACTGTCAATTTAAAAGTTTAAATAAATCGTAATCTAATAATAATTAACATCTGTTTAATATAACTTTAACTAAATTAAAATTCAAGATTAGATGAACCCAAAAAAATAGGGTAGATATAGCTCAGTGGTATAAAGTCGGCGTGAATCTTGGAATCCTAGTTCGATTCCCACAGCCGATAAACATTTTCACCACATTAAAATTACCCTTGTGGCTCTCCCACCACTACCATCTTTGGGGGCCATGTTTTGACGGCTAGTAATCGCACTTCACGCGCCTATATAAATCACTTACTGAGATCTGCTTCGGCAGAGTGCCACACCCAGTAATGAATAAAAGGTGTGATGATATATATTTATTTAAAACATGATTGGTTTTGTCTAAATTATCTGTTATAATCAAGGGATGCGCCCTAATTTTTAATCAAGTTTAAGTTTACAGCCATTAATCCTCGGCACTAAATAAAATTTGAAAACGAAATACGAACAATAGTCGAAACAGGCGCTATCGTTATTTTTCATTCTTTTAGGCGTATACTGTAACGTACCCATAATTTTTGGAGGCCAGTTAAAATTTGATTTGATACATATATTTTCATTAGTTTAAGAAGTAGGTGGCACAGTGGTTATCGTGTCGGCCTGTGGATCCTGAGAACCCTGGTTCGATTCCTACTGCCGACAAAACATTTTGACCACATTAATACTACTCCTGTGGCTCCCCCACCACTAACATCTTTGGGGGCCGTGATTTGATGGCTGGTAACCGCACTTCACGCGCAAAAATTTATCACTTACCGAGATCTGCTTCGGCAGAGTGCCACACTCAGTCATGCCTATGGCACACTGGTCGAGGAGCATAAATGAGCGTCGAGGAGCTGATCGATGATACAGCAGAACGCACCCTGACTGATAAAAATACAAACACGAAAGATTAGCACAAAGCAAAACCAAAATGACAGCCCACGCTAACATGAAATGAGACACAATAATACGTGTGAAATGAGACACAATCGTTTCATCGAGGAACTCCTCGATGGAAATAGAGGAGCCTCTATTTTTCATCGATGACGATAAAGGCGTGATGATATATTTATATTTACTTATTTAAATATTTTTGAGAATATGACTGATATAAACAAACTAAATTTAGATCTTATTTCAAACTGTTTTCCAATTAGAATGCACTGACATTTAAGTTAACAACCTGTACTATATTTTAAAACAATTATTACAGTAAAAACTGAACAATAAAAACAGTTGAAACTCGTAACTGTTTTCTTAAAATAGAAAACGCATAATTTTCTCTGCATGGCACGCGCCACGTCAGCTGACCGGTACACGCTTACACGCAAGCGCATGCGCCTGCGCTGTGATACAGCCAACAGCACACCGGCGTAACTGGATTACTCCTAAGCTGATTTCACAGAGTTCAAGTGTGAAATTAATATTCCCTCCGATGTTATTGCCATCAAACTGATTTATTCATGGACTAAAACAACCGGAAACGAAATATCGATAGGGTGAATTTGTAAAACGGGCTTTAATATTTATTCAAATGCATGGGGGTGAACTGTTTTGTCAGAAAATATAAATTGGAAAATATTAATACCGTCATTTATGTGAATTTTATTTAATTGGTAGTATGGTGGTGTGGGTAGCGTTACCGCATTCGAATCCGAAAATCCCGAGTTTTAAGGTAGTACTAGCGTGAATTTTTTTTTTGCAGATCAGAATGAAATTTGGCTCACGTAAACATTGGATAGTCATACGCACCCTGTTAAAATATGAAACACATTCATCGTCTGTGAACAAATATATTCGCTTGTAAAGTTGAGTTCTTATACACGGGGCTTATGGCGATCATCACTCAGAATCGCACATATTTGGTTTGTGTACCTCTAAAATTTTGCAGTTTCATTTGAAAAACTAGTATGATGTTCTAGACCTATCCATGTATATTGTATCAGAAGGAGAAAGTTTTTTATCGTTTAGTAATGGATATATAGCCATGCAAAGCCTTGTTTTTAACGAAAAATTAATAATCCCAATTTATAATGGCAACACCACACGGTGGTATGGTATTTGAAAATTCACTAGACCAACAACCTGTTAACAATTCATGATATTCAAATCATAATAGGTATAAAACACTTGTTTTATTCAATTTTTATATTTTTTTGAGCGTCAGTTTCGCCATTCGACAACCGATGGCGCCACCGTCACTCTAGTACTACCTCAGACTAACCATACCTTAGACAAAGTCTGTCGTATTCAAGTCAATGCAGTGTTATGAAGTAGAGAGAGTTAAAGTAAGTTGTGGGTGAGACGGGTGCGCGGCAAGGAGCGAGTATCCTTTGATGTTATGCGAGTTGCAAACATTTGTATAGTTATTCTTATATTCAATTACTTACTGTTTATACATCAAAGTAAAGGTTAGTTTTTGACATATTAAGTGTTTTGTATACGTACTTTTGTGTTTAAATAAATAAAATGCTCGTGTCTAATAACTGTCATCAACAAAAATGCAACCCGCACAACACCAAGGGATACTAGCTCTTTGCCGCGCACCCGTCTCACCAACAACTTACTTTAACTCTTTTTACTTCACAACAAACGCCGTTGTTCTCCGTCTAAGGTATGGTTAGTCTGAGAGTACTACCTTAATCCCACTTAAGCTAAAATATATTTGAAGTACCACACTGCGGTGAGTCCAGACTCTACTGTAATTGGGATTAAGTTCCTGTTATACAGACTAGGATAAATAAGTCCTATACTCTAATAAAGCTACGTTTACACTTCCTAACGTTGCGTTTGATTTTGTTTTTCGACATAGCCTTGAGAGTTTGTCATATGTGAATACGGCTGAGCGTTTTCAGCTACTGTTTGAGTCTTTAGTTGTTGTTTTTGTCATAGCGCATGAACACAAAGTTTGCAAACTTCATACTTTCGACAAAATCTTTTATCGTTGTTCTGTAAGAGAGAGTTAACTGCGGTAATGCTATTTCTTCTTATGCTGCAATATGCAATCAATTCTATGCCCTATTTGTCATCTGTCATTAGGTTTGTGTGAGGAATACGATAAATATAGACAATAGAACAAAGATAGTAATAAGTTCAATTGTGAAAAAAGGAAAATTATTAGATTAATAGCAATAACAAAACTAATACGAGGGCAGGGTGAAAAGTCTCTGAAAAATAAAGCAGATGGCGCCACAATCGCAAATCTCATGTGACAGTTGTGATTTGCCATCTTTAACTAGAACGTATTACAATTTTCTGACTGATATGTCATTCAGTTTTGTTTTGACACCCATCGAAAGCAAGCAACCTTGAAGATTTTTGAAAACATGGATAAAAGTGAATTTCGCGTCTAATAACTGAAATCTATTAAAACCAAAATCAACTCTATATCATCGACTGTTTCGAGATATGAGCGAAAATTCTAAAGATATTTGGATAGATAAATTGTTGTTTAATCTAGGAATATTTGTTAGTGTCTTATTTTTCATTTTAAACTTTCCGGTTTCCGTTATTTCCCGAGTGAAGTTCGGTGTCTTTCAAATATTAAATAAATAAATCTTGAACATTTTGGCATTGTGTATTTTTCAATTATGTTCAAGAAATATGCTTCATATAATAAAAGTTGCTGTGAATATCATTTTGTAGCACTTTTATTTCAGAACCAGATTCCTCTAATATAATTTATAACTGTTGCACAGTAGGAAAAATACTGTGCCAAATGTTCAAGATAATACTTTTGTTTTCAAACGAGGAAGTACCTATTTAAAGTAAATTATTTTTAATTTGAATGGTAATTCTATATTTAATTATAAATAAACGCTATTGCTATTAGTGATTAAATTTTATCTATGTCTAGGAATTTCTTATAATTAGTTTCTAGGTATCAATTTTTCTAATTAACGTTTGTTAAAAAATTATTATATTTTTCCCATAAATCTATTTGTTTGACAGTTTAACTCTTTGATACTGGTGTTATTATTTTTTCTGTGTCATTTGCTGGCTGATTGTCATGGACGCAATGAAAAGTTTCCTACATAACTATGAATCATGAAACAAACATTTTCCTTTGTAAATTTTAATACTTTTCTTAACAGTAATTTGCAAAATAATTGCTATAACGAAAAATACACTGTTATCTTAAATGTTGATTAAAAAACACATACCAGAAATTGTTTAAGTTATTTTACACAAAACAGAAACATGTTTAATGAATAATAAAACAATATAGATATTAATTTCTTATTTGTTTAATTTGATATATTATTGTAATAATATGAATAGGTACATAAGAGCCAGAGCTGGGCAGTACCTGGCTATTTTTGTAGCTTAGCTACATTTACCTTAGCTATAGCTTAGCTAAATGTGAAAAAATATAGCTGTAGCTTGTAGCGAACTATGTTTTTTTTCTATTAGCTTAAAAATATTGTTATAGCAACTAAAGCTACTTTTAAAGCTACTTTTTGTAGCTTAAAGCTATCACTGTTCATTAAGAAATACCTATTTATGTTTATTGTGTATTTGAATTGTACCTTCTTTATTGTTTTCTATAACTGTAGGATAACAAGTTGTTATATAGTTTAAAATCTATTAACATATTTTATTTTTTACTTATTCTTAACCTGTCCTACTTTTGTATGAAATATTAGATGAACTAAACATTGACTGTTTAGGAAACTTCTGTTAATGTGACTGTTAATTTATTCCGATATAAATAAAAATTATAGCATCAAAAATTAACAGTACATTTGTCCATTTGCGATTTTTTATATTTATGTACATAATAGTAAATTAACAGTCATTATAACAAAAGTCAACTGATCATATGACAATGGCAAATTTAATTAATTCACAATAATTGAAAAAAGTAGCTTTAAAATGTAACAGCTACTTTAGCGATTGCTTTTAGCTGTAGCTTAGCTATATTTAACAAAATGTAGCTCAGCTATTTTTTAAAGAATAGCTGTAGCTTAGCTACATCTTTAAGTAGCTTGCCCAGCTCTGATAAGAGCAAATAATATGTTATTTTATAAAATAATAAATAAAATAAATATATCATCACACCTTCTACCCATTACTGGGTGTGGCACTCTGCTAAAGCAGATCTCGGTAAGTGATATATTTTACGCGTGAAGTGCGGTTACCAGTCGTCAAATCACGGCCCCCAAACATGTTAGTGGCGGAGGAGCCACAGGGATAGCTTTTTTTTTTGTTATTTTATGACATATAAATATTATTTGTTAGTATATAATATAATTTTTTAAATAGTTTTTAACGGTTAAAATTGTCATGAAGTTATTAGTTCACTATCGAATCTAGCAGAAACAGCAAGAGGGAAAGTTTATTGAAGCTCCCAGTGTGCCCCATTTAACGCGACGCCACTGGAACCGCAGGCGACTTCGATGAGTCATCGCTGCCATAGACTACCACACTAACCTGTTTAGCCAGCGGTGGTTCTTCTTTCGGGTCGTTTTTTCTTGCATTTTGCGGTTTTGTTTTGTAATTTATTCTCGCTTCCTTTTCGTTTTGTATTATTTGATTAGGTGCGAATACATTATTTATTATCCGATGACTATAAATTTTGATAACCCGTATTTTGCACACCGGAAAAATGTTATTATGTATTTTAAACCTGTCTTTTTATTAATATATTCCTTAAATTGATTCCAAATTACTACTTTATACACATTCACATAATTTATTGTAGTAAACAGTAAATATTAACTGGGCATATTAGAAATTAACCTTATTTATTTGAATTATCTGATTGTCTTCAAAAATAAATATAAATTATTATTAATTATGAAAGTTTATTATCAACATAAATTATGTCGTAAACAATAATGATATTAATCATACCATGGATTAAGAAATAAGTGATTATGTCCCCACATATGGGCGCCCATGTGTGTAATGAAACCTGTCATTATTTAACCATTATTTTCCTGCACGTTCAGCAAAAAATAAATTCAATTCTTAGCTTAACGATGTTGAATTTTTTACGGACATAAATTCAAATTTGTGTCACTCTTGAAAAAATTCAAGGTCAGTGGTCTAGTTGCCATAATGTCTAGTGCAGTCGAATTGCAATTAATAGGTGCTATTGTTGGATTAAACAGCTGCCTAGCCAAGGTTGCAACTGCTAAGCAACGATTCGTAACTTTTACAAAAAACGCAGCTGCACTTTTTGCATTTCCTGTCCTTACTCTTGATTATTTTATCTTTCATGTTTCCTTTATTTTACTAGCGGAAGTCGCCTATCATAATGGAAAAAATCTTTCAAGCTGGTTTTGCAGAGAAATCGCTGATATTAAATTAAAACTTTACGAGACAGCGCAATAAATTATAAACTATAAACCTTTTTTCGACATTGAAATTATACTTTATAGCTAGCTAATTTATTTTAAAATGTTACAGTCATTCATGTTTTATTTTAAATTTAATTTTCTTTAATTAAGTTCAGTACTAAGCCAGTAATATAGATATGTTATTACCCTATCGTGCCTTCTAATTTTATTTTCTTTCAAGTGAAACTACATACTTTTAATAGCATGTTGTGTACCGGTCTGGAATTTCTGGAAGTCCTGAAAAAAGCCTGGAATTGAAAAACCTAATTTGAAATCCTTAAAATTTAAATAAAAAAATAATGAATTCACTAAAATAATGGATAATACTTGGTTTATGATATAAATATTTTATTTTTGCACAGATTTTAAATAAATAATGAAACACATGTTTCTATATTACGTTCGAAATTCAGTTGCATATCGGAAGAGCGTTTACTACGATACGCAATATTTTGTTTTAGACGGTTGATATTACTTGAACAACAAAACATCAATATAACCTCAAAATTTCTTTGGAAGTAGATTATTTATTTAGATATAGCGCAATTGATTTCATCTTCCATGATATATGGACAAAAATCTAACAATAGTAGCGTTCGATTTGCAAACAATCTCACCTCAGTTCATTTCAACTGAGTTGAGATTCTCTGAAATGAGATGATATTTTTTCGATCACAAATCGAACGGGTTTTGACAGATCTGAACTGAGTCGGTTACGTGACGAACGTTGTAGTATCATTTCGCGGACAACACACGATTTTCTTGATGTTTTTGTTGGAAGTGAGCTGTGGGACATGATTTATAATAACATATACAATTTAAAAAAATTGTTAAATAACTGGTTCGATTCCCACAGGCGACAAATTTTCATAATTTGAAAAAGCTATCCCTGTGGCTCCTCCACCACTAACATGTTTGGGGGCCGTGATTTGACGACTGGTAACCGCACTTCACGCGCAAAAATATATCACTTACCGAGATCTGCTTTAGCAGAGTGCCACACCCAGTAATGGGTAGAAGGCGTGATGATATATTTATTTTATTTATTTATTTGTTAAATAACTTCCAAATATTCAAACTACAAACAAAACATAACGAATTCTACCCCCACTCTTAACTGAGTAAAAAAACTCAGTACACACTAGTGAAATAGGTAGTGCAGCATCGGCAAGGGGGGAGATGAGTGTCTCACTTGATCTCAGTTATGTCAGTGCAAATAGAACAGCACAGAAAAACTGTCAAACTGAGGTGAGGTGAGATTAACTGAGATTTGGTGCAAATCGAACGCTACTATAAATAATGGAAATAATTTCAAAATTCGAAAATGATCGCGAACTTTTGAACAATTTCCTAAATGCCAAAATTATCAACCACAACATTTCATATACAAATTTCCCTAAATTGACTCGGTTTAAAATATCGCAGATTTTTTTAAAATTTTAATTTATAAAAATACAACATAGAAAAAAATTGTATAAATAACTCATTTTATAAGACTTGTGTTGTAGAAAACTCGTCTGTGGCTCGTTGTCTAAACTTGGACGCGTACGAAAAAACATATCTTATAAAACTCGTTCTTTAATATACTATTTTATTGTACACGCTTCGCTCACATTTTTAACAAACTTTTATCTTAAAACTATAAAACTAATACCCAACAACTTAAAACATTAACTTCTGATAAACAAAAAATGTAAGTGAAAATTTAAATTATTGTGCAATGTTATTTTGGCCTCTGGCGATAGAATAGCCCGAATACCCACTTTCCTTTTAAATTAAATTGATTGCTAGATCAATAGGACTTTTTTTGTGAATAGTAGAATGTAAATTAATGCCATTATATCACCATTAACCATGGCTCCTTCCTTAATTAATATTTAATTTCTTTGTTTCAAAATGTTAATTATTTATTGTGTGGGTCACGTATTTTAACTACAAAATAAGTAAAACAAGCTTTCATCAAAATGACGCGATGAATTTAAATAAAATAATAATGCTAATTTCTTTTTGTGCTAGAGTAATTTTCTATAAACATCAAGTGAGCGTGAACAAAGAGCGTATCTTTTTTACGTGCAAATGCGTAACTATACGTTTTTATCAAATTATATATTTCAACATGTTGAACTAAGTACTGCAAAAGTAAAAAATGTTCTTTATTGTTTTTGACAACCATAATTATACCCTATTTTGCATAAGTGCCTTACAACAAAATAAATTATTATTTAGGAAGTACTTAAAATTACAGACACAAAAAAAATATTTAAAAGCATTGTTTGCTAAACATTCAAATGTTTTACATATTTTAGTATAAACTTGTAGAACGATTTAACAAATGGAGAATCGTTTTGTGATCGACATAGGCCGTATTTGTTTGGGAAATTTTGATCCAACCCTGAACTGACCTAGAACTAACTCGTGTTACTTCCAAATAAATGATGCATCTCAAGTGTCAGTTGTAAATATTAGCGGTAAATTTAAAATCTGAATGCATGTTCGAAGCGACATCTGCTTAGTTTTGTTTGTGTGTTAAATTGCGCTTTTAATTGGATGTTTCGAGTCATCTTTATATTTTTTATATGTAGTCAAGAAGCAAATAACGTCAGGGTCTGTTTTTTTTTATAATTTTGTCATCAGCACTATCAAAATAATGAATTTCGGAGTCGTAATAATGTGTCGTAATATTATCCTCTGTGACTTATATTGCAAGAAGCATATAATGCATATTGCTCTTCCATCATCTGCATAAATAATAGTTTAGTACTAGCGGTCGCCCTGGCTTCGCCAGGCCTCACGCTAGTTCCGCGGACCCTGAAGTAGAATTCACTTTTGTAGGACAGTTGACACAATATAAATTCAATTATTACAAATCTAAAACATTTCTGCATATCTTTCCATCCAAAGCAAGCTCTTCAAAAGACGTTTTACTAGATACCAAACACAATAGATTTTGAAGAACTTTCATTAAAACGATTGATGACAGGAAAAATCCAATTATGCACGCGAGCTCTTCAAAAGACCTTTCATTTGATACTAAATACGAAGAATTTGGAAGCATTTTCACTAAAACAATTGAGGATCTAATAGTATTAAATTTTGTCGTGAACCCTTCAAAAAATCTTTCTTTTTGATACAAACGCGATAGGTCAAATTTCAACTTTTTTATTTCATTACAATCTTCTTCTAAAGCCTTTTTATACGACACCAATACTTTAAGTTTGAAACAGTTGACGGTTGTAAAATATATTTTTTTTATTTCATTTGAACTTTCTTTCAAAACTCTTTCATATCACACCAAACTCTGCATGACTCGGAATACTTTGAATTTGAAACAATTAACAGTTGTAATATTTAATTTTTTCTTTATTCTATCTACAAGTTCTTTCAAAACTTTTTTATATGACATTAAACACGGCATGATTCCGAATACTTTAAATTTAAAACAATTGACGGTTGAAATATATATATTTTTTATTTCGTCTGAAAGTTCTTCTAAATCCCTTTCATATGATATCAAACACGATATGATACGGAACACTTTAGGTTTAAAACAATTGAAGGTCGTAAAATTTCAAATACGTGTGTTATTTCCGGAAACATTTTGTTAAACTAACTTGTTATAAGAATTTGTTTATTGACACAATTGTTTATTTGAAGATATTATAAATAATTTTTGAAAAAGCAATGAGCGTTCGCCGGGATTTCACCTTTCACTCGCATGGTGACTGCTCTAGCATTTCTTTAACTAAACGTTGCACGAAAGGCATGAGTACTCGCCGAGTATTTGTAGCTCAATTGGTTAGAGCAGTCACCATGCGAGTGAAAGGTTCTGGGTTCAAATTCCGGCGAACGCTCATTGCTTTTTCAAAAACTAACTTTTTAATTATTTTATGTAAAGGTTCATCTAAAGCCCTTTCATATGATACCAAACATAACATAATTTGGAATACTTTAAGTTTGAAATAATTGACAGTCTTAAAATTTCAATCAAATACGTGTTTTATTTCCGAAAAGATTTTGCTAATCTATTAAAAATCCGTTGGATGTAATTTTTGATAGTTCCACATTTTTTTATAGAATTTATTAAGTTTGAAATAATTACCTATATCGTAAAATTTCAACTTTTTATATTTCATCTGAAAGTTCTTTTAAAGCCCTTCAATATGACACTAAACACGGTATGGTTTAAGTAACATTTGCTTATTATAAAATTTCAACTTTTTTCATTTATCTGAAAGTTCTTCTAAATCCCTTTAATATGACGCCAAACACGATAGGTTTTGTAGCAATTTCACTGCAATAATTGCCGATTGAAAATATTATAATTTTGCCCACATGCCCTTTAAAATAACTTTCGTATTACCGATAGAAAATTTAAATGCTCAAATGATTCCAATTCGAGTTTTCTAGTTTTTTTTAATTGTACTCTGCCGTGAATAAAATTTGCTTGGTTTTACTGTATTATACTGGAGACAAATTTTGTTGGTTTTACCTGTATACTTTATATAACTTGTCATTTTGACGTTTTGTTTTAGTGGACTGTAAAAAATTTTCTTTTTAAATACACATATTTAAAATGCGTAATTATAATAAAAACGTTCCCTCATTCCCCCAATATGTGTAAAATATTTCAAAAGTTGTCTAAAATATTTAGTACTTGAATAATTTTTAATTAAAAATGCGATATGTCCACCTACAAATGTCAAAATTAGAGTAGGTGTTCTTTTTAAAATTTCAATGCCTCCACACTCTTTGTCTGTATATTTTATAAAACTTGTCAATTTGACGTTTTGAATTAAAACTAACTTCATAGTGGACTATAAAAATTTTTCTTTTTAAATACACATATTTAAAATACTTAATTATAATAAAAACGTCCCCTCAGTCCCCTAATGTGCGTAAAATATTTCAAAACTACTCTAAACCATTTAATATTTAAATAATTTATAATTAAAAATGCGACATGTCCACTGACAAATGTCAAAGTGACGTTTGATGTTCTTCTTAAAAATTTCAAAGCCTCCACACTCTTAGTTGATTTTGCCCCAAAAACGCATGTTTTTTCAAGTTTTCTCGCACATCATGTGCACGTAAAATCTGAGACTATCAAAAGGCACTCCCCATGAATGACCCCGAGCAAATAAAAAAAGTTGTAAATAAATCGAATAAACCGTCTAGGCTGTAAAATTGTTAGAATGAACGTGATGAAACTATATATACATAGGGAATTAAGCCGTTTAGTATATAAGACTAGCGGTCAGCCTGGCTACGCCAGGCCTTCACGCTACGCTCCGCGGACACTGAAATAGGATTCACTTTTGTAAGACAATTGACTATATAAATCAAATTATTTCCGATGTAAAATTTTTCAATTCTGCACGTCTGTCCTCTAAAATATCTTTAATTGATACCAAGCACAATAGGTTTCAAAGCTTTGGCACAAAAAAATTGATGATAAAAAAAATCCAATTCAGCACACGAACTCTTTAAACGACCTTTCATTTGATACCAAACGCGATATTATTGTTTTGAAGCAATTTTATTAAAACAATTGCCGGTCGATAAAATTAGAATTTTGCACGGGAACCCTTCAAAAGACCTTTTATTTGATATCAAATACGATAAGTTTTGAAGCACTGTCAATAAAATAAATATTGATAATAAATTCAAATAAATAATAATAAATTTGTTTTTAATGTACATTGCCGTGAACAATATTTGCTTATTTTTACTATATAATATTACCGAGGACAATTTTGAGTGCGTTTACCTGTATACTTGATCGTTTTTAGTATATAGAATATCGGTTTGCCGGGCTTTGCTTTACTTTATATACCGCCTAATTGAGTACTAATATTGTAAAAAAATTATTGTTTAAAATTATTAATATCAACCAGTCGCTAATTTATATTTACTTTATCTTTCAGAAATCTTTTATAATTTTTGCCTATTTTACTGCACATCTTTACGTAAAACTTATAATTTGATGCTAAAAGAATATTGTTTCGTTCATTAAAGTACTCTTATAAAATAAAAATTATTAACTAATTTAGCCTACGTCATAATGTCTATAGCCCTCGAGGTAGCCATAGTGTACCACTTGAAATGAACCTACTGTACTCGTATAGTTACTATCCGCGAAATAACTTAAACATACTCTCATAATTCGTGGAATGATTTTTTTCATTGATTGAATAACAAATTTTCTTTTTTGCAACGGTGAAATACAAATTTGAAAACGAAATTGTGATGTTATTTTGCATACTATTTTCATTTTTTTTTTTGAGAAAAACTAAAATCTAAACTTTTCTTGCGTCCTGTATTTACATGGCATCTGTAAATACAATATGTTATGTTACTTTTCTCTGTTTTTACTACTTGCATTACTTAAAACTTTATGAAACACATGTACATTTAGTAAACGCCACTTTAGCGGTTTTCATACAGTAGTTAAAATTTTTGTCACCAGATGTCATACACATCTCTAGTATTATCAATTAGCTGCTACTTCACGCGTATTTTAAATGTAAGTTGAAATTTAATTAAATCATGAATTAGTACAGTGTAACATTGTGAACAAATTAAAATTAGTTTGTGGTTAAATATATGTGAAAATAAATTAGATTTATTGTAATATTTATCATTTTGACATAATTTTCGATTTTCTTATTTTGTTTTCTTCTGTAATTTTTGTATTTTCTGGTTTTTTTCTTTTTTTTTTTGGTTTTTATGTTTTGTGGGTTGCGGGCAGACTAGTGAGCGACCTGAAGTTGATGCACAGGTGTCTGAGTTATCTCTCTTCTCTAATGTAATAGACAGAAATGTAAAACGAAAATAATAATATCTCAGATATGAATGAAACGAATTAAAACACAAAACACGAAATTTTCAACAACTAAAAACTTTTTTAAAATGGCGTTCAAAGAAACTAATATGATATAGGTAGCATCTTAGTCGAAACCGTAGCGCGGTGTTGAGGAAAGGAACGGAGGGAGGTAACTTTGACAGTTACCCACCGATCAGCTGTTCACGAACTTCAGGTCGAACACGTATTTGCTAACAATCCATATAAATTTATAGTTGATTCCGTTTTGTTTCTGATAAATAATTTATTATTTAAATAATGGATAGCGTAGTAAGTATTATAGATACTTCTTATATATATATATATATTTATTATATAATTTATTTTATTTCATATTGTAGATGTTTAAAGGTTATGAACTATTAGGAGATTCGAATTTTGTGCGGTTTTTAAAATACGATCAGAATATATCTCCCCGAAAGAATGGTGAATACCTTTGTATTATTATTGTATATGTTTTGTAAATATGGTATTTTTGATTTGTTTTCATCGTTTACAGAAAGTGGAATAGCAAAAATAGGGTTATGTGTCAGTGGGCAGTGTATAAGAGGTTTAATACGAAGATTAGAAAAGAAGAAGAGAATAAATAAAAACATAATAATCATGATTGGAACAAACAATATAAGAAAAGTAAAAAAATATTATAACACAATATATAAATGTATATACGAGTATATATATGTTTATTTTTTAATTTTCATGTTGTTTCAGAATACAAAAAAACAAACCTTTAAGGCATCATTACAACAACTTGTTAAAAATTTGGGAGCGGAAAGAAATATAGTTTTTTTAACAATCCCACCTATTCCTCTATATAAAAATAATAGTGAAAGTAAATTGAAATTGAAACAATATAATCATGCAATTAAAAAAATAAAAGGTATAATTGTATATATATATATATATATATATATATATATATATATATATATATATATATATATATATATATATATATATATATATATATATATATATATATATATATATATTTAATTTATAAATTTATTTATTTTTAGGATGTACAGTATTAGATTTATACAGTGAATTCATTAATTATACAGGAATAAATGAGAATTGTTTTGAAAAGTATGTACAGTAAAACTTGAAAGAATATTGATTTACTAATTTTGTAGTTTCTTTTGTAAACTTTTTAATTTTTGCAGAACATATTATAATAACAAAAGAGATATGATTCATTTAAACCAGAGAGGATTGAAAATTTTGAAATGTTTTTTATTAAATTATTTGCCTCCAGGTAATATTATTTGTTACTTGTTATCTTACTGTATTTTTAATGCATTTTTACTTTTTTGTAGCTATACTGTAATGCCATGATATGATATATATATATATATATCTATATATATGATATATATAGCGGTTTTCATACAGTAGTTCAAATTTTTGTCACCAGATGTCATACACAACTCTAGATCATTCAAACCCATATAGGAGTGACGTCAGAGCAGATAAAATTTATCCACGACATTCACAAAATAAGCTATCTCTTTCCTTCTCCTTTTTCTCGTATAAGTCTATGCGCACACCGTTTGTCATAAGAGGCGGGGCTTATCCATTTGAATCTTAACGGCAGTAACATAACAGTTTATAAATTCGTTCCTTGTTTGAATGAACAAAAACTTGTAATACACTTATTAGAAACAGGTAAGTGATAGTATTTCATATTATTCATATATAATATTATATTCTTATATGAAATATATTTGCTTAAACAAATTGTTTTTTTTTAGATTTACAAAAGTTGGTTGTATGCCACTGATTATTTACTGCTGACAACTTGTGTCAACGTAAAATTTTGAGGTTATGTGATGTATTATTGTAATTTTTTTTAATATATTAATCATAAATTATTTTCTACACCCAACAACATCCTGGACACGAGCTCAGCTGCTTTCATTTTTAGAAGAAAAGAATGTTCAAATTCAGGGAAATTTGGTCCGACTTGAATTACTGATTCTTGCTCGCCAACATGTTGGACAGAAGAAATATATTGTGGAAGAAATAATTCACAGACATGGTCATCAGGTATTTCATAGAAATGATTGTAATGAAAATATACATTTTTTCAGTTAGGTTTTGAGATTACCACCTTACCACTGTCAGTACAACCCGATTGAACATGTCTGGACTCAGTGCAAGATATATTATGACAATAACATCGGTCGAGATGGTTTCGGAGATGAGAAAACTCTGGCTATGTGGGAGGAAGCGCTGGCCAATGTATCAATTGAAAACTGGCAGAATTACTTTCGAGGTGCTGAGAAACAAATATTGGATGATATAATTTAGATTCTTTCTAGTCTTCATTTGTAATACAATTTTTATATATATATAACGTAGGAGAATATTTATTATTTAAATCTTTTATTTCTTAAAATATTTTATTAAACAATTTATTTTTATTTATATTTTAAATAAGATTAAGATGATGAAGACTTTTGATATATTTATTTATAATTGATATTTTTATTTATTTGTGACTTATTGTTATACACGTATTTAATTATGGCTTTGTAATTTACTTGTGCAATTTATTATATTTAATTTTCTAGTCTTAATTTGCGATATCAGTTAAAATTATTTTAGTTTTTTTTTTAAATTAGTTTGTGGTTAAATATATATAAAAGTAAAATACACTTATTGTAGTATTCATCATTTTGACTTGATTTTTGATTTTCTTATTTTGTTATATTTTGAAATTATGTTAATAATTTAACATATGTTTTTAAATTTAGTGGTATACAAACGGATAAATAAAGGATTTTTATGTTTCATTATTTCATAAGGTCAAATAAAACGTCATTTTTTATCTAACTTTCCAAGAAAATTATATAAATGTTAAGATGTGATCTATAAATCTGAAAAAAAAAATAAAATTTTAATAACTTATTGTTATATAATAAGAAAATAATACATACAAAATACAACACTTCGGTTTCCCCAATTTCCTCTTCCACGTCCTCGAATACTATAATTTTTTCCTCTATTTTCTCGTCTGTTGCTTCTCCAGTTACCTCTATTATTATCATTCCAGTGACTTCTATTATTATGATTCGAGTTACATTTCATAATACCATTCCTATTACCTCTCCAGTTCTTTTTCCAATTGCTTCTACCGTTACTATTACTTTCATTTCTGTAATTGACGAAACGTCTCCAATTGTTGTTTCTACCTCTTCCTCTAACGGTTTGTTGTTGATTCGGTTCATTTGATTTTTGCTGTTGCTGTTGATTTTGTTGTTCCTCTTGTTTTTGTTGATCCTGTTGTTGGTTTTGTTGCTCTGGTTGTTGTTGATGTTCTTGCTGCTGTTTTTGTTGTAATAATTTATTTTGTTCTTTTAAAACATGTTGTTGATTCAATAAAATTTGAAATTGTGTTTGCAATTCTGTAAAAGCTTGTTTAAGAGTTACATTTTCTTCAATAACTAAAAAAAATAATATATAAGGATTTATATTTATATATTTAATTATTTTAATAATGACTGGTAATTATTTTTTATATTTTAAGTATTTTAAAAATATACAGAATTTACTTACGTTGTTGCGTATCCATGATTTAAGTGAAAATTAAATAAACTTTGTTTCATTTATTTTCGTATCCCGGAGATACAATATTCTTTTATTAAATTGATTGTCTTAATTTTCGTCTTCCATGGATAACTAAATTATATTTGAAATGATTTTTTATTATTTATAATTTAAATTACTTACCCATTATTTATTATTTTCGCGCACGAGGAACTGTAAATATAAAAGGAACTTACAAACAATATCATTAAATGAAATTTGGCACCGATTGTGGCTAGATACATATATTAGTTTTTATTTAATTTTTTTAATATAAATACAATACAATTATTTGTAATTTGCATAATGTTATAAGAATATTTAATAATATATTTTCTTACTTGTTTATGTCATAATATTTTTATATGCAATTTGTTTAGTAATATTTTCATTACTGTGGTACTTGAATATAATTTTATGGAATATAAACAAATGAATAATAATAAAGTTTTGGCTCTGATAAGTATTATTTTAAAATTACAATTTTTATTGAATTATGTGATTCTTTTCTCATACCGAGATATTCCCAGGTTAAACAGTTAAATTTTAAATATGAATTTAAAATCTCAAAACAACATAAAAAGTTAGAGGTAGAGAAATATTAAGATAACTATGATAAACATGAAATATATTTTATATTTTCCTCCACTTTAATCTTTTTACTGCACGACCTGCTAAAAATATTATTAAAATTGGTGACTCGATAATGACTTATAAATTTATTTCAAAATATATTTAATTTTTTTTATATATAATTTAAAAGTAATACATACAAAAACTAAATAATTGTTTTTTAGAGAAACTAAACTAAAACCGTGATTGGAATGCATTTTAATCCACCCATTTAGGCATATAATGAATACCGTAGGTTAACTTTGGCGCGAAAGAAAAATAAATTAAAACATTTGGCTGCCGCACCATGTACGATATGTGCGTTTATGCAAATTTATTAATGATATATTTATTTATTATTAATCTATTATAATTATTATTCTTTTGACACGCTATTTTATTTAATAAATTCAAATAAACTGTCATTTTTTTAAATCCAACTTTTGATACCGAATGTACTGACGGTAGTAGCGACCTTTGAAGACATTCTTCTCAGAGTTGTAAATTACTTTGTCCAGTTCTATCGTCTTCTGTCCACGAAAATTGAAAATGCCGTGGCTTTTTCTATCATTGCTGTTTATTACTATGTTATCTCTCCTGTAAAATTTCTTTCTTGACTATCTCTGCCACTGAAAGTAGAGTAAACTAACATCTTCATACGACATTGATGATTAATTTAAAAACAAAACTGATAATTCCAAAAGTTCAGAGTTAAAAACTATATAAATAATAAGCATATGTTTTTGGTTAAATTAGTTTGATTTATAAAACAAATGCTAAATGAAGTTGATAATTAGTTTTTTAGAGATTCGCTGTCATAGGTAATAGTCAAAAAATTGTTAATTTTTTTTTGTTTTTATTTTATAAATGAAACATATTTGACTAAAAAAATAAGATTATTAGATGCAATTTTAAATTATTACTATATTTTTTTACGAGATGTACAATTTTTTATTCAAAAATTATTTATGCTGAAATTAACACTATTTGGAAATTTTACCACTATGATATTAATAAAGTAAGACACCCAGTAAATGATATTGTTCATTGATTTGTTAAATAGTTATATGAAATACGGTTATTAATATTACATATAAAATATAATAAATTCACTTACATTTCTGTTTATCCATATTACGAGTATCTGCTATAGCATGAATAAAATATACGAAATATTATGAGACAGTTGTAGTAGTACTATCTCTAAATTTAACTGACGGTTATCCAGTTGTTTATTACTTTTTAAACATTAAATATACTTTTTAGATAGTGTTGTAATATAAATAACGAAATAGTTCATTGATTCAAAAATTATATTAAAACCATCATCCTGTTGAAAGAAAGTAACAGTTAGTCAATAATAAAATAAGGAATGTTATATAATACTCACATTTGGTGATGCCTGTGGTACAATATATTTTTTATATATAGGCGATTAACAACGAAACTAAACTTTCTATTGCCATTGCTCTTCTGATTACTTTATAGGATAATGTTTGAAATAAAAGTTGTAGAAAATTAAATTCTGCTTCTAAATTTGCTAAATTAATTTCAATTTAGGATCAGTTTTTCAATTGCCGATTTACTCTCGATTAATGTTAACCATGATTAATCAGTGATTGAAAAACTGGCCCTTAGTCATAAAACTGGAATAAATGCAAACAAATGCATAACGCGTATTTGTCACATACATATTTAAACTTGATTGTAACAGTAATGTAATATGTAAAATATAATATCTGTACTGATTTAGAAGCAGAATTAATACACTAAATATTCATTTGAATATTTTTTTCTGTACAGTAATCAAGAAGCAATGTAAACAAAAGTCTTATTTCCTTTGTTATTCGCCTAAGATACAGTTTTCGTGGATCAATCTATATATTAAAAATAAACTATAAGTTTGAAATTAAATGAATATTTTTGATTTATTTAAAAAAAAAGTTTTATTCGGATTTGTTTTGAAAATT
Organism: Pterostichus madidus; assembly: GCA_911728475.2. NCBI lineage: Eukaryota > Metazoa > Arthropoda > Insecta > Coleoptera > Carabidae > Pterostichus > Pterostichus madidus. The sequence goes on along the minus strand of OU452313.1, from coordinate 10,364,432 downwards.
AGTTTATACTGAAGTAAAATTGTAATTCTGTTTCAATTGTGTGTACGTTTTTATAAAATTTTTGCTATGAATTTCATTTTTATTTGTTTTTTTTATTATTAATAAATTTTTTGTGATAGTATTCATATTTACTGAATTTATATTTATTTTTCTTTATATAATATTTTGTAGCAATATTATTTAATGCATGCAATATTTAATGAAATGTAATTATATTTATATTTATTTGACAATATAAAATAATTTATAGTAAATGTGGCAAAAAATTTTGAACCACCACCACTATTGAACTTAAAATCTGCGAAGCCAGACCGTTGCAATCTTATCTGCAATTCAATTTAATATTGGTATTAATTAATAATATTTATAAAAGGGGCAACGGTCTAGCAACGCAGATTTTAAGTTCAGCAGTAGTGGTCAAAATTTTTCGCCACATTTACTGACTGCGACTGCAGTAAACCTTTTATAAATATTATTAATACCAAATATTAAAATTGCAGGAGATTCTGCTATTTTTTTTTTCTATTTTGATTTATGATAAATTATTGAGGCGTGTTGAATTAATTTTTTTTTTATAAAATATATAGTTTTTCATTCGGATCTATTAAATTAGTTTATATTGAAGAAAAATTGTAATACTGTATCAATTGAGTACACATTTTTGTTGAAAATTCTGCTATTATTTTATATTCTGTAAATTTTATTTTTAATTGTTTGTTATTTTGTTATTAACAAATTTTATGTAACAGTATTTATATTTACAAAAATTTTATTAATTTTTTTAATAATGTTTTGTAATATTAATTATGGTGATTTTATCATATTTCATACCAATATTATTTTATACATACAACAATTAATTAAATGTGATTTTATTCATATTTATTTGACAATATATAGTAATTTATAATAAATGTGGCAAAAAATTTTGAACCACCACCACTATTGAACTTAAAATCTGCGAAGCCAGACCGTTGCAATCTTATCTGCAATTCAATTTAATATTGGTATTAATTAATAATATTTATAAAAGGGGCAACGGTCTAGCAACGCAGATTTTAAGTTCAGCAGTAGTGGTCAAAATTTTTCGCCACATTTACTGACTGCGACTGCAGTAAACCTTTTATAAATATTATTAAGACCATATATTAAAATTCCAGACGATTCTACAATCCTTTTTTTAATTTTATAAATTACGATAATTATATTGTGATGTTTTCAATTAAAATTTTTGGTTTCGTTATGAAATATTTTATGAAATATAAATTTTCATTTGGATTTATTAAATTTGTATAGACTAAAACAAAATTATAATATTGTTTCAATTTTGTACCCGTTTTTGTTGAAAATTCTGCTATTATTTTATGGTTTATGCATTGAATTTTTAATTGTTTGTTATTTTATTATTAAAAAAATTTGTATAATAGTATTCCATATCTATTATTTTAGAAGATTCTACTAATTTTCTTTTATTCAATCTTAAAAATTATGTTAAAATAATTGCGATATTTTGAATTAAAATTTTTGATTTCCTTTTTAATTATTTTATAAAGTTTTCATTTCAATATATTAAATTAGTATATTCTGAAGCAACATTTTAATCCAATTTAATTTTGTACGCGTTTTTGTTGAAAATTCTGCTATTTTTTGTGGTTTATGAATATAATTTTTATTTATTTGTTATTTTATTAATAAATTTTGTGTAATAGCATTCATCTTTACAAAATTTTTTTTTAATCTTTTTTATGTATTTAATATTTTATAGTATTTGTTATGATGTTTTTATCATATTTTATTTGTTGTACAATATTATTTTATATGTACAACATTTAATTAAATATAATTCAATTTATATGTATTTGAAAATATAAAGTAGTTTACCGTAAATGTAACAAAAAAATGTTGAATCGCTAGCACTATTGAACTTCAAATTTGCGAAACCAAACTGTTACAAATTTATCTGCAATTAAATTTAATATTGGTATTATTTAATAACATTTATAAAAGGGGCAACGGTCTAGCAACGCAGATTTTTAGTTCAGTAGTAGTGGTCAACATTTTTGCCACATTCACCGGCTGCGACTGTAGTAAACCTTTTATAAATATTATTAGTACCAAATATTATAATTGCAGATGTTTCTACTTTTTTTTAATTTTTAAACTTATGATAAAATTATTGAGATTTTTTTTATAAATCAATTTTTTTTGGTTTCTTTATGATTTATTTGATAAAATAAAATTTTCATTTGAATTTGTTAATTAAATAGTATTTATTAAGTAGAATGTAATATTGATTGTATTATGTATACATTTTTTGTATTTTAAATTAGTATTTTTATTGATTTGTATTTGAAATTTTTTATTTAGTTCGTGTAAAATTTGGAACCATAAAATACTTATAATACATTCTTTACAAATAGTTTTATATATTGTACATAATCAATTTAAATTAGTTTTATAATTGTTATTATGAATTGTTAAGATAAAATTTTGATTTAAAAACAAAAAACTTGCCAAATTTTTGAACATATATCGTTTAAATATTTAATTTTTGCAAAATATATCATAATTTAATTTTATGGAAAAGTATTTCGAATGTGTCAAGTATTACTTTTCGAGTATTTCTTTGAAAACTATATTTATTGTTTTACCTTCACCTTTTTTATTTATTGCTTCATTTGGTAACTTTATCTTTAAATTGTCGAAAGACCTAACTCTTGACATGGCCACATATAATTGTCCGTGTGTGAATACTGGCTTTTCTAAATTTATTCCAACGTAGTCAAATGTTTGTCCTTGAGATTTATTAATTGTCATCGAGAATGCAAGTCTGATTGGAAACTGTCTACGTCTTAAAGTGAATGGTAAATCACTGTCAGTTGGTTTGAGATCTATACGTGGTAAAAATATTCTGTTTCCCTTACTTTGTCCCGTTACTACTTCTAAATCTAAATAATTTGTTTTCAATTGTTTTACAATTAATCTTGTGCCATTGCAAAGTCCGTGTTTAGGATTCATGTTACGTAACAACATAACAATTGCTCCAATTTTTAGTGATAGTTTATGGGGTGGCATACCAGTGGGCATGACTTTATTTAACAGTTCAGTGGGGTAATTTATTTTGTTATGTTCATCACATTCAGCTGAATCTGCACTGTAATATATTTTTATGGTTCCTTTCAGTTTATTTAGGACGATGTCATTTAGTGTCATTGTATCTTCGTTTGTTGGTGACAGTATTGCTCGGTTAATAAATTTGTAAATATCTTGTGGTACTATATCCTCTTTTCCAAAAATTGCATCCGCTAGTGAATCAGTTACTACACATTTTTGTGGTATTGTAACATTATCTTCTAAACCATTTCCCACTTTTAATAGGTATTCACAAAATTCTATTTCATTTTGATTAACTCTCATATTCTTTGTTAATGATAATTTTTGAAATAAATACCAAAGTGAACTCCGTAACATTGAAATTTCTATTATTGCCGTTCTATGATTGGTGTGTTTAGCAATCGGTAGGCACTGTCGAAAATCACCTCCTAATACGACAGTTTTTCCTCCGAAAGCTATCCTGTTGTCCATCAAGTCCTGTAAAATCAAATCCACGGCTTTCAATGCGTGTGAAGGAGTCATCGTAATTTCATCCCATATTATCAAAGAAGTTTGTTTTAATAATTTTCCTGCTACACTATTTGCTCTAATTTTACATACACTTGTTTCATTGATGGGAACGGGTAATTTAAATGTAGAATGTGCTGTCCTTCCTCCTTTTAATAATGTTGCCGCAATTCCAGTCCATGCTACTGGTAGCACTCTTAACCCATTTCCTCTTAAAACACTAATTATTGTATTGTATAGGAATGTTTTACCGGTGCCACCTGGACCATCAACAAAGAAGTATCTATTTTTACAATTTTCGTCATTTACTGCAGTTAATATTAGTTGAGCAATTTGTTTTTGTTCATTATTAAACAATGCTGAATTATTTTCTCCCTCTAATTTCTCAGCTACGATATCAATGTTGTCATCTATGTCTGTATCAGTATCTATTTCCTCTGGTTCTGGAAGACTAACATCATTTAATTGAAAACCATGTGTCAGCAATATTTCTTGAATTTTTTTTAAGCATTTGCTTTGAGAAATTTTTCTGGAATAATTCTTCAAATAGTCCTCCATCAAATCATCCTTGAATTTGTCCCATAATGAAGCAGCATCACAAATTGTATGAAAACAAATCAAGTAAGCAAATAATTCCCGCAATTGCTTCGGAAATTTGTCAAGTACTGCTTCTTGTAAACATTTTCTACATTCATCGTCATTTGTCAGTAAACCTTTTGCTCTGGCAGCCTCCTGAAATGTATTGTAGACATGACCGTCTACAGTTTTTAAATCTACGTAACTTGTAGCACCTGTTATGTGAATTAACAATAATCGTAAATGGAATCTTTCAATGTCTTTCGGACTAACAGAAATAATTCTTCCTATTATTGGTTTAATTTCTCTTTGGCGGGGTTTCCACTCATTGTCTTTGAACACATAATGCTTAGGGATTTCCATGTAGTGATATTGGCGTGCATTTATATCAGTTTTATTTAACAAAAACCAAGCGGTAAGACTTGTATTTCGTTTTCCGGCTCTCTCTACAGCTTTTTTTTCTTGGCCTGGTAGAAACACTACTGCTTGCTGATTTTGTAAATGAACAGCAAGTTCGAAGACTGTATGAGATTTTTCGTGTAGTGGATATTCTAACATTCTCCAGCAACTTTCTGGAGGAGAAACAAATCTGGCATCTAAATAACCGTTAATTTCATCCCACTGAACTGTTTTATTTTTATCTAGTTGACCTAATTTAACACTGGCACAGTCATGTCCCTTACATAAGTAATCACATATGTATTTTATACTCTTTATGGATGAACATATTTCAATATTTATGTGAGCTTTGTATTTTTTGCTTAAATATGGATTAAATGGTACGATCCACCTATTGTCTACTGTATATTTTATAGTACCATTTTTCCACAAAATATCTATTTTCGCATTATCATTTCGCCTCCTGTATACTGGATATCCGTTTATATTCTCACATGTTTCGTTCTGAAAACTTTTCGGGTATTTTTTTGTACATTTATTATCATTCATACATGGTGAATTTTTATTTAGTATTCCACAGGGTCCATGTATCATATGTGTTTTAATTATTTGATATAATTCGGGTTCTGTATCTTCATTAGGTATTTCTGCACTCACCAGTGCGTCAATATCATCTTTGTTTCTGATTTTATCTTTTTCATCTAGTGTTAACAGTAAGTGCATGTGTGGTAATCCCCGTTTTTGGAATTCAATAACATATATATACGCTATGACTTTGCCAAATATGTCATCGTTCAGAAATTCATTTAACATGCTTTTAATTTTACCACGAAATACTCGGGCAACTATATCTGGTCTGTCTGATGCTGTTTGGCCTTCTTTAAGTTGATCTGTAATCTCGGGCCATTTGGGATTACATGTTGCAGTAATAAATAAATCAGGTTTTCCAAATTCCCGTACAATTGCCATAGAATTTTGATACATTTTCTGCATAAACCGGCTACCTCCCTGGAATGTTGAGGGTAAAATAATCATTGTTCCTGCTTTTCCACCTTCATTTGCTGCAAGGTTATTTATGTGATCCATTAACCCGCTATATAGTTCCACTCTCAGACTAGTCTGATTTAGCCGAATGTAATTTAATCGTTCACTTTCAATTTTTACATATGCATCAACTATATATTGTTGTGTTAATTTCCCAGCCTGCAAACAGGGATTAAAATTACCGCGATCTGCTAGACGGTTCATGTAAAATTGTAAAGGTGTGATTTTCTTTTTGCCATCAGTCTGTTTTAAATGCATTCCCCATCCTGCATCTCCACGAGGAAAGAGCAATGGATACACCATAGGATCACAGTTTTCACTATATTGGTCAATTCTAATACTGGTCTGACCTCTCGGATGAATACAAATATCTCTATTTACTGGTGGTACACCATCGTTTGAGCTAAAGACTACTGCAACTTCGTTACTAGTTGGTATATTGTAACGTCGTTTATCTTTATTTCTATCGGCACAGATCCATAAATTTATTTCAGGAAGATTTTGATTCGTTTGTTTTGCTTTTTCCTTTTCTATGTCCTCAACTTCTCTTAACATCATAAATGCCTCATAGTAAGGATTTATTTCGCGTATCAGTAAATCTAGTTTTTCCATAATTTCACGATTACATTTTTTATTATTTTCAATATTTAATCGTTTTGTTAGCGCCTCTGTTGTATCTATTATGTATAGTTGTGCATATTTTTCAGTAGCACCATTTTCAGGATATATTGATGCTGTACTATGGTAAATTTGTCCGTGAATACGAAATGTATATGGACCCCGGCCAGGTGGTGGAGAGATATGGGCTCCCATTGATGCAAAAGCAAGTGCGCTATTAAATTTTCTAATATTTTCTTTAAAGTTCTTACTTTTCGCATCATTTTTTGTCAGTAAATCTTTTAAGTAATCAGGATATAGCTTAAGCTGATCAGGTATTAATTTTCCTTTCCGACAACAGTGAGTAAATTTTCCGTCAACCGGTTGCTCAAATTTAAAGTTTTTAGATGCACATGTTTTACAAATTATATCCATTTTACCTAAATTATGAGGTTCTACCACTTCTTCTAAACCTTTGGATGCTTGTTTGTATGTACTTTTAATTTGAATTTTACTTGTAGCTTTTTTATTGTTAGCTTTTTGTTTATTTCTCACATTATCGATTTTCATTTTTTTTTGTCTCATTTCTTCAGTTTCTTTTTCAATATATATTTTATAATTAATTTTTAATTTTTCTAAGCGATCATGTCTTGCAGTTTGTGTTTCATTTAGAATATAATTTTGTTTATTATTTTTAAGAGTATCTAATCTTTTGTTTCTAGCCTCAACTGTTTCTTTTGTAATATATTTTTCTTTATATTGCCTTCGTAGTTTTAAACGTTCATTCTTTTGTTCCTCAGTTTCCTCTAATTTTCTTTTCAAATAATTTTTATTGAGTTGCACTTGACGATTCAACGTGGGGAATAATGTAATTCTTTTCGTACGAAAAATTTCAGCTGCATGAACTCTCAGTTTGGTAATGTCATATATTTCTTCTGCAGGATCTTTGTTATGTAAAAGGCTAGTACTAAATGCAATTGCATATAATCCGCAGTCATAGGTATTTGTTTGTTGCTGAACTTGTGCAAATGTAAACGGTGGACGGAAAGGATACAGTCTGTTTAAATAAACTTCTGCATCAGGATGCAACTGTTTATTATTTAAACTATCGTATATTATTATTCTAATTCCGTTATAATAAGTGCAAATCCAATGTCCGATACCATTTCCAAAATTACTGAGGTATAATATTTGTATGTGTTTAGTTTCTTGTGGAATAGAAATAATCCGTTCTGGAACTTGTAGGTAATGAGTTGGTTGGGGCCTATAGTTAGAAGTGTTATAAACAAGTCCAAAATAATTATCTATATGAATATCTTCTAAATATCCTTGCGGGTTCAGTACAGTATTCATATCAGTATTTAATAAATTGCATTGAAATCCACAGTATAAATTATTATCATTGTTACTTTTGATCTTGTTTTTTTCATTGGCTTTACGTTCTAAGCTCCGATTCTTCATTTTCTCGCGTTGTAATCGCGCTTTGGAAGGCATTTTTACTAAAGTGTTGTTAGGAAAGTTTTGTAGAGAGTACTATTAGTAAATATTAGGTTTTTACAATTTTAAATTTTTGACTAAATTATTTATTATATTTAAATTAGATATTTATATTTACTATCGTTAAATTAATAATATTTGTTAAGAAATTAAATTATATTATGAATAAATTCAATATTTATATAAAATAGTATTTAAACAAATGAATTAATGAGAAATGAATTCTAATGAGAGAGATACTTTTTTACTAAATTAATTTATATACTATATTTTATTGAAACTCAGAATTTCTTACTTCTAGTTCGTAGTAAGTTCTTTCCTGGCTAGTACAGAAGTTTACTCCGGATCGATATATATATATATATATATATATATTTTATAGATTGTTAGCCTACGGATGATATTTCTTTAACCAATACTCTAAAAGTAGAAATAAAGTATCAATAGCGTACAATTTAGTAACATTAATAAAATCTTGAAAAATAAACAAAATTACTTTATTTATAATTAAAATTAAAATTAAGTTTGTTATTTTATTTGTATTTCGTACTGATTGGCAAAAAATACAGTGACAGAATATGTGTTAACAGTTAAGTGAAAGTTGTATTTAATCACACTGTATATAGTACATATATAATTTTTTACATGGGAAATTATGATTATTTTTTAAATATACTTAGCTTACAACAATTATGATGTAAAATTGTACATGACCCTAGTTTAATAAATTTTTTTTTACTCCTACAATTTAATTTATTGTTTAAAATATCTATACAATAAAAATCGTACATTTAATACCGATATGTGTGTTATGTATTTGACAGTTATGGAACACATCTGAAATTGTGCTTTAAATTGAATATTTTTATATAATTGTCGTATTTAATTGTCTATAATTTCTTAGACATGTTTGTTGTATTACATTGAATTTATTTCCTATTTTATCCCTTGTCTCATTTTTAAATTTCGCCGTCACATCAGTCTTTTTATTTTCTAAAATATATAAATATCTTAAATCGGCAAAAAAGTGTCTACTTTTCTTACCAATTTTAGTATGAAAAGTAGATTTTTACCAAAACAATCAAGTAAAATACGAATCCAAGGCTATAACAAAAATAACAGTTTGATAAAATACAAAACAGTTTTACCTGATTGTTTTATATTTTACCTGTCTGTTTTTTTTTGTTGTAACCTTGGATATGTAAAATTTAAACACTTCGAATTATTTATGATTAATTATTGATTAAATTAAGCGGTTTCAGAAAAAATAGGATAGATAATACGTAAGAAAAGTATTTTTACATGACTCAGCTTCGCTTCGTCGTAAAATATCACTTTCCTGACTTATTATGAAATACACTATTATCTTCCATATATACAATAATAAATACAAAAATGGGTGCATGATAAATAAAAAAATAACCAATAAACTCAGATGAGAACAACAAATATTAATAAATATTTATTATGTTATTATTATGTTTTTGATATATTATTTGTTTTTATTTATGCAATAAAGAATTCTTTTTTTACAGTTATATTATTTCATTAAAAATATGTTAGTATCTGACAGGAAATATAGATTTACTGTTGATGATTAAAAAACTACATTATTTTATTTGGGGAAACTATAGCAACACAGTTGAAATCGATTAATAAAATGTAGAAACTGTAACGTCTTTATAGTTATATTTAAGCATTATCAATTTTAGTGGCTTTAAAGTTTGTCGTATCTCGCATGTCTATTCTTTGAGATTAAAGTTTGATTATTTTAAAAGACAAAGCAAAGTTCGAAAAGAAGAATATTCGTACCTTGGATGTTTATTCTTTGCGTTTAAAATTTGTTTATTTTATTCATATAAGACTAATGCTGGGTTGCATGAAAATTTTATCGGTTCATTAGCAACTAACGGTTCAATAAATTTTAGATAATCGCTATTGATACTGTTGCTAGATAAACAATTCTTTAACTAAAGAGCTCTTTACTTTTTTCTAGCAACCTAGCATAAGTAAAATGAGAAGCGAGTTAAAAGTAATATTTTTTCAATAATAATATAACAAGAAAGTGAGAATAATCTCGAGTTATATTTAATTCGATTATTTATTGACTTAGCTACATATAAAAATGTATATTCTTTTGAGTTTTATTTTACAAAATTACACATTTCAATAAGGTAGGTAATATTTTTCGTTAGTTAAAATAAATTTATATTTGGTTTCTTTCATAAACTAATTAAATTTTATAAAGTAATAAATATTTTAATCTGACATTTAATTTTTAGGTTATGTTTTAAAAATATCAATCCAATACCAATGTAAACGTTTTAAGCACAAAATCTTGTTGTAATCTCTATTACCGACCGTGATCTATCAGCTCTGACTGTCATATCTTTTAATTGATACACATTTTTAAAAATAGATAGAGAATTAATACAATTTGTAGAAACCAAAAAAAATTCTGTATGACGTCATCAAAAAATTTCAAAAATAATAATTAAAAAACAGCAATTGTAGAAAGAGTTCGAAAATCTTCCTAAAAAGAAACAGTAAGTTTTTGTGGTTATATTATTATTATATTAATAAATTTTGGTATGTATTTATTTTTTAGCTGAATATATCCAACGTCGTTGTAAAATTTGAAGAGATTAGTACTCCAAAGAAGGGAAACAAATTGCAATATATCTTTGATTATCTAACACTATTAGGTTTTGCTTCTTAATATAAATTAGTAATTTGCTTACGTTACTTTTTAATCTCCTTTACTTTACGTTACCACGTACGTTATTTCATTATAAATCCAGCTTTATGGTTTACAATTACTTTTTATCTATATAAAAGTACAAATTAATATTATTATCAGTGAAAACACTTTACCCACAAAGAAATCATAGGAAATATTATTTAATTTATATAAAATGATGCCACCAGCAATAATAATAACTGTCTACTATCCAGAATATTATTTGTATATACTTATTTCGTGTTTTTTGATTATAATAATTTCATTTTCAGACGTATGTTTTTCGATTCCGCAGTACAACAAAAAACACGTACTTATGTCAGTCAACATTTTCAGGTTTGTTAATGCATGCTCCGCGCGCATCTTTCAGTCTCAAATGACAACTTATGTGAAGACCTTTTATTTACTTATCGTACAATATTTTTTTGTAGCTATTGTTTATGAAAGATTAATGTACATGTTTATTGTTTTATTTTAAACCTTTAAATAATCAGTTAATATATTAATTTAAAATATTCTTTCTTTTCAGCCAATTATCGCACCAGTGCTTTCGTTGTACAGCACTAATAAAAATATTTATTTCCAATAATATGTACTTATATATTTATCTTGTATAACTTGATATGAATGGTTTCATAAATAAAATTAATATCTTACTTTTTTTCTTATTGATTTTTATCGAAAATAAAAAGAAAAGACTAAATAGTATTTAGGTGGGAATCGAAGAATGAATTTTCATATGGTAGGTAATTTTACGTGCTGAAATTAACGATTCTCTAATATTAAAATTGAATTTAAATCATTTAAATTAGGCTAATACAATTTCACATCATAATTGTTTACCAGAAAAAAATATTTCTCATGTTAATCGCCTACGGCTCAGTTTTTGTTTGACACGTATATATTTTATGCAATATATGTTTTTGGAAATATTATAGACACAAAATTGCATAACAAATGAACAGGATAAATTAACAAATAGATATAGATTTTACTATGAAAATATAAGTTCGAAGTATTATATAACAATTGTAAATCCTGCAATTTACTTAACGTAGTAGTAAATATTACCGTACCTAATTTTACATAATTGTTAAAATATTATAATAAATATGGTGTGTACTCACTTCTAATTAAAGATTTTTTCTTGTAGCATCGTAAATGTGAATTGACAGTTTTGTACTAATAGTAGTGTAAGAAATGTCCAAAAACTCACACACTATCACTTGGCAGCAAAACAATGATAGATATTTTTTTTATGTTTACTGCCAATGCAAACAACAAGTTAAATACTCGTATACCGCTTTCTTTATAATATTTTGATTCCAAACTCCCAAATCGGAATCAGAAATTTGATGTATTAGTCAAAAATTTCGAAACACTCAGCAGATTGAATATTAAGAATTAAATAATAACTTTTAATTACGCAGAGCACAATTCAATTATTCGTATACTCACAAAAGTAACAGAAAATGTTTATTTTATAAACAATATTCAATTATTTAAGGTTGTTAAGTACTCACATAATTGTCAACTGTCAATATTTGTATATAGACAACTTCATAGTGGACTATAAAAAATTTTCTTTTTAAATACACATATTTGGAATTTGTAATTATAATAAGAACGTCCCCTCAGTCCCCTAATATGCGTAAAATGTTTCAAAACTACTCTAAAACATTTAATATTTAAATAATTTATAATTAAAAATGCGACATGTCCACTGACAAACGTCAAAGTGACAGTAGATGTTCTTCTTAAAAATTTCAAAGCCTCCACACTCTTAGTTGAAAATGCATGTTTTTTCAAGTTTTCTCGCACATCATGTGCACGAAAAATCTGAGACTATCAAAAGGCACTCCGCATAAGTAATCCCTATCAAATAAAAAAAGTTTCAAATAAATCGGATAAACCGTCTAGGCTGTAAAATTGTTAGACTGATCGTGATGAATCTATACATAGGGAATTAAGCCGTTTAGTATATAAGATATTTTTTCAAAATATTATTATAAAATTACTTACGTTTTTCATAAAAATAACTCCTAACCTCTCTATACTATTACAAATCGCGATGCCGCCACGAATAACAAGGAACACAAGTTGATTAGATAGAGATAGTAAACGGGTTGAATCTACCAACCCGCTAAAATAGCTGGGGCAGTAGGGTCAGTTTAAGGTTAGTTCCAGGTTACTTAAAGTGTGCCAAGTAACCTGCAAGTTACTTTAAAAATCCCAAATAAATACGGCCATAGATAGCCAATATGTATCACAAATGCACAAGCAAAAATATCTAATATTTTTTTCTATATAAATCTAAATTCACACCAAGACATTTGTATAATATGAAATATGAATTTTATCTACTTATATATAAAGCATAAGGAAGCACATAATTTGATAGTAAATAAATAAAATATATCATCACGCTTTCTGCCCATTAGTTGCTGTGGCACTCTGCCGTAGCATATCTTGGTAAGTGATATATTTTGCGCGTTGAGTGTGGTTACCAGCCGTCACGGCCCCCAAGGATGTTAGTGGTTGGGGTGCCACAGGGTAGTTTTTATCAATTATATTAATATTTTGTAAATTTGTTTTAATAATAGGGCATTAGGAATTAGAAATATGCGTTGGATGAATTCTTATAATAATTTCACCCAGGGAATATCATCCAATTGCTTACTATGTTGTTGACTTGTAACGAATTGACGCAACCCATGTCACGTTAAATTTCTTCAACTAAAGATTGCACGAAAAAGCATGAGTATTCGCCGAGTGTCTGTAGCTCAATTGGTTAGAGCAGTCATCATGCGAATGAAAGGTTCTGGGTCAAATCCCGACGAACGCTCATTGCTTTTTCAAAAATTATTTCTAATAATTACCATCAGACAATTTGTCAATAGATAAATTCTTATAATGGGGGATTCAAGTGGTAGAGGTTTTTAATATATATTTATTAAAATAAGTTCTTGACCGTACATCATATTTAATACAATATAAAATCTTACCATAAATGATATCTTTATTGCTGAAATATGAAAGTTCAAGTTGAATAATTTAAAACGCTCATTGCAATTAAGTAGTTGCATTAAGCCAATCACAGAGCTTTGTCTGAAACGTTTGTCGGTGCTCAATTTTACTGAGAGGAAGACGAAGAAGAAATAAGCATTCAGCATTCTACGATTCTACTAATGACGTATAATACTAGACGAATTATGCCGTATTCAAGTCAATGCAAACGCCGTTGTTATCCGTCTAGTTATGTTTTGTCTGAGGATTCTACTGACAACGACACACGTTACGTGAAGTTACGTGTTATTTATCTTTGTCTTATCTGTCTCTCTTTAAGCTAAGATGCAACTACGTCACATTCGTTTGTTTCGAAAGTTTAAATATTTTTATCATGCTTAATACAAGTTTAAAAAAAATAAAAGTTTTGGGTATAATAATTTTATTACGTAGATTAATATATAAAAAAATTCAAAAAAAGTCTTGAAAGGCCCATTATTGTATATATCGATCGTGTTTTGAAATAAATTTGCTTTAATGAATTCTAGTTTAATTGAACAAATTTAAAATAGAATTGTGTCCATGTGTCAACAATTTGATACAATTTTCGATTGCACTCGTACATATGCGTAATCGTGTAGGTACTACAAAATGTGTGTTTAAACCTGCGTGTCCCTGCATCTGAAAATGGGATTAGTACTTGGAGTGTTGAAAACATCAACTACTATTTAATTCGCTGGGTTACTCTCGACACTCTGCAGAGTTGAGTAAAATTTAATGTAATTTGCCTTCCATTTTGATGACAGTTGAATAATGAAATCGTGCGTACTTTACATACAAATAGTTCCATGACGATTTAACGAATCGGTATAAAGCGACACCGCTGGTCGTTGCCCTTTTAATGATAAATGTACTCATCCCTAAAATCGAGCAGTTTGTTTAATTTTGCCGTTACGGCGTTTGCGTTACGTAACCGTGGGTGTTGAAGCATGAAATATTTCTGTAATGAGAGTTTATAAATGAACACGGATTCTAAATTTGTGCCTAGAAATAACTTGTTACCCAACTTTTAATATAACTATGAAATGGGCTCATTTATTTACCGAGTAACTATAAGTAAAACAAAAGACAAAATGTCTATTGCGATGTGGAATTGAGTCTTAATAAATAAGAAAAAATAGGAAAAAATTTTCCATCACTTGTCTCGTAATTCCACAGAGGTTTTTACAGCACGTTTGCATCAACTTCTCAGGTCATCAACAAACGGCTGGTCAGTTCAGCTTTAACCATAGACGCGCGTTTCGTCCTTCCGGACTCATCAGTATGGTGCGATCATATATCCAACTAGATCAACTAGGAACTAGAAGATTGTGATACCGACTTAGCTGAACTGACTGATGTTAACCTATCTACAACGGTAACATGACATGAGAGCTATGGAGCCACTCGTGGTGCCATCTACCGACAAAATCGCAAACTGCTTGACAGCTATTGAAATAAAACAAAAGACAAAATGTCTATTGCTCTGTGGAATTACGAGACAAGTGATGGAAATTTTTTTCCTATTTTTTCTTATTTATTATAACTATAAGTGATTGACATAGTTTTTTTTTCAGTGATACCTATATATTTCAAATTTGATGTTTGAAGTGGATTACGTAATGAAAAGGGCGATTGGATATATGCATGTGTTTATTTAAAATAACAACAAATTGCGAAAGCTTTAAACTAAAATATTAACCAAGAGATGTCGGCAGTGATAAGGCTTGCCAACTAAACAGGGTAGTCAACTTACATTTTTTTGTCTATCAATAATACGGTCACACGGTATATATTTTATAAAGTCTCATAATAAAATATATCGATCAGTGAAAGTCCAGATTAAAAATTCTCAATATTAAAGGAGTTATATAAATAAATATATCATCACGCCTTTTACTCACTAATGGGTGTGGCACTCTGCCGAAGCAGATCTCGGTAAGTGATATATTTATGCGCGTGGAGTGCGCTTACCAGCCGTCATATTTCGATACCGATAATTTACAATTTTGAAGTTATATGTCACTCATCTGTCAGATTTAATAGCATTCATACCACTCCGACAAAATAAAAAGCACCAAAAACATTGCACTTATAGATCTCCTTGACCGACGTGTTTACAGTGCGTTTATAGAGCTGTAAGAACACCGAAATAGAATAACTAATTTATAAACAAAGTTACATGGGCCACTTTAGGATGTGTTGGCTTCACAATAAATGTCTCTATGATTTGTCTACTTTGTTTGGTCGATGGGTATAAGTCAGTTGAAACTGTTTGAACATGTGAAAGAGGTGTATCTTGGTGAAACTGAGGGTGAGATATTGCATGGACGACCTAGTAATAAATGGATCAATATGATTCAAGGTTCATTGCCTGAAGGAAATATTCCAAGTGTGAGGAATAAACGAGCTTATAAGGAAAGGAATTATGAATGTGGATGACACTAAACTGGTGTGTCAGAATAAGAATATTTGGCGAAGATTGATTGCTAGATGAATCTAATGAATAAAAATTCAATGTTTCAAGGTTTCGTACTATCCTATTTAATAGGGTATAGCGTAATTGAATATATCTGTCTATTCTAACATTCAATAATAAATGGAAATCAGAGCTGGGCAGTAGCTAGCTACTTTTGTAGCTTAGCTACTAACTTAGCTACATTTACCTTAGCTGTAGCTGTAGCTAACTGTGAAAAAATATAGCTGTAGCTTGAAGCTAGCTACTTTTTTTTTCTATTAGCTTAAAAATAACAACAGAAGCTACTTTTAAAGCTAATTTCTGTAGCTTAAAGCTACTTTTTATAGCTTAAAGCTACTTTTTAAGCAGAAGATCAACAAAGTACGCATGCGTACAAGCTAAACTCACACAAAATAATTATTTCTTGCCGGTTCTAACTGGCTCTAATAAGCAAAAATACACAGTAGGTGCCAGATGGTATTTGCTATTTTTGATATTTATGTACATAATAGTAAATTAACAGTCATTATAACAAAAGACTGATCATATGACAATGGCAAATTTATTATTTCACAATAATTTAAAAAGTAGCTTTAAAATTTTACAGCTACTTTAACGAATGCTTTTAGCTGTAGCTTAGCTATATTATACAAAATATAGCTTATAGCTGTAGCTTAGCTACTTTTTTAAAGAATAGCTGTAGCTGTAGCTTAGCTACTTTTTTTAAGTAGCTTGCCCAGCTCTGATGAAAATAAATATAAATATATCATCACGCCTTCTACCCATTACTGGGTGTGGCACTCTGCCAAAGCAGATCTCGGTAAGTAATATATTTTGCGCGTGAAGTGCGATTACCAGTCGTCAAATCACGGGCCCCAAAGATGTAAGTGGTGGAGGAGCCACAGGGGTAGCTTTTTTGAAATTATGAAAATTGTTTGTCGTCTGTGGGAATCGAACCAGGGTTCTCAGGATCCACAGGCCGACTTCATACCACTGAGCTAGCCACCCCTTTCAATAATAAATTCATAAAATTCCATAATACATTTTAGGTTAAGTCTGTTTTCTCATCTTTTCAACAATGCAACACTAATCCTAGGAATACCCGAAAATTTAAACTGATATTGTAAACTTCTTGAAAAATAATACAGTAACAGAACACATTTTTGCTATCTGCCTTATCGTCATAAATCGGTTAAAAATGAAATCATAAATCAACAAAACACAATATGGGGTCGCTTCGTTACTGTTTTCAATAATAAATTCTAATGCTTAATAGAACTCAAAAAATAAATAAAAATAAATATATCATCACGCCTTCTACCCATTACTGGGTGTGACATTCTGTAGAAGCAGATCTCGGTAAGTGATATATTTATGCGCGTGAAGTGCGGTTACCAGCCGTCAAATCAAGTCTCAACAAAATTCAGCCAATACAATAGAAGTAAATATTGAAGTCGTACTATTATTTTTTTCTATATTAATAATTATATTCTTTCGGAAGAAGGTCATGATGACATCATTAAAAATAAATGTAGGTATCATTTCCGCTGTTCTTAAACTATTTTAGAGAAAATGTATTAAACGAAATTACCGAAAATTTAATTCTCTACATCATTTATTTATTTATTTATGGGGTAATGGCACAGTGGTTATCGTGTCGGCCTGTGGATCCAAAGAACCCTGGTTCGATCCCTAGAGCCGACAAAACATTTTCACCAATTTAAAATTACCCCTGTGGCTCTCCATCCAATAACATCTTTGGGGGCCGTGATTTGACGGCTGGTAACCGCACTTCACGCGCATAAATATATCACTTACCGAGATCTGCTTTGACAGAGTGCCACACTTATGCTGGGTTACAAGAAAAAAAATAGTTCTTTAGTTTATCTAGCAACAGTATCATAGCGATTTTCTGAAACTCATTGAACCGTTAGTTGTTAATGAATCGATAAAACTTTCATGCAACCCAGCATCAGTAATGGGTAAAGGCGTGATGATATATTTATTTTATATATTTTATTTATTTGCACCATTTTCCCTAAGAATATTTGAGGAACATTTTGGAGCGGAAACGGTACATATAATTTTGATATCATTGTCAAGTTCTTCTGCAAATTCTGCAGCAGTCTACCTTCCATTAAATTAGTAATTAAATTTATGTAATTAATGAGTAAAATTGAAATAGTGCATTCAGCAAATCCGCAACTATTTCAGTCGTGTAGGTATGCTTTCAATTAAAATACAGCAATGCCAGTGCTTCTTGGAATTCCCAAACTGCTGCGCGTCACAATAATTGGCAAAGTACATTTATGGCATTAGTCCAAAGCCAACTGTTGCATGAACATTTCGAGATATATGGCTCAATTCTGCAAGTAAGCAGTGAATTTAACAGAAATTTATTAACGAATGAACAAGTGGTGCTAGCGTTTACTACGGTGACAACTTGAGAAATTTTGCTGAGTTATTCAGGAACGTATGGCGAAGTTAAATTGTACAAAATGTAACTATTTTTGGATGACAGTTGCTAAATATTTGATAGTTTTTCACAAGACAAATTTAACCAGTTTTTTAAGCGCGCCCCAAAACAAGAACGAGTATAATACATACTATAATTGCAGATTTTTTTTACTGTTTATTATGCTGACAACGATCATATTTTATTGTTATTTAAACTTTACAAACAAATTCAGTCATAAAGCGAATTAGTAGGTAAAATCAATTTTAATATTATATTTAACTCCATTATCAACACACTTATGAATTAAGTTGAATTTGAAAATTAAAAATAAACATTCTTCATAATTCAAGGTAAAATAAACTTGTTTTATGAATGGAAAAGAATTGAAAATTAAAAAGATTGTTACTGGTTACCGAATTATGAATCTGCCTGATAATTAGGCGTATTCTGCAACATACCTGTAAATTTTTATTTACTCTTCAAAATATTGAACCTCTAAAAACACAACAGATGGTACTGAATAAAAAAATTTCATTTGACATATTTTTTTATTGGTTAAAACTTAACTGGCCGTTAAAAATTAACAGATCAGTTCCAGAATAATGTTATCTGCTATAAATAAATAAAAAATATATTATCATCAAGTTAAATTTATGACAGAAAAATTCTGGAGACGCCCGGTTTCGAACCGGGGACCTTCTGCTTGTGTCGCTACAGATAGAAGTCTTGGAATCATTGCTGTGTTCACACTCTATGACAGAAGAATTCGGTTGACGCCTTACCTCGTAGATGAGACCCGTGGTGTAGTAGTTGGCACGTCTGCCGGTAAGCAGAGAGTCCCCGGTTCGACTTCGAGCGTCTCCCGATTTATAACTTTAAAAATATTAGTAGGATTGTATTCAGTAAGAAGCCATAGAATCCTGTACTGCTAATGAAGATTCTTGGAATTGCTGCAAACTGCTTCTATATGTAATGTCATTCTTGTCTTGCTTGTTCCATTATATTATGTAAAGCTGATGCAGCTAAAATTGAGTTGCAATAATCTGAAAGTGTAGTTTTTATGCATTTTTATTTAATTTATTACATAGAGAACCTTCACAAACATTTGAAGAAAATGAGAAAATATTTTTTATTATCGCACAAAGTACCAATAACCTCAAATTAAAATTGTTGCCTATAGTATCGTAATAAAATACATGCATAAAGTTGATAAATTAAATTAAAACTTTTCTCGAGTCGTTCAGTTTTCAATGTAACTTTTATCTCAAGCAAATAAAACACCGAATATCAGTAACTTGTCTGAACATTGAAAAGCCATCAGAATCCGCGTTTTACCTTAAAACAAAAAAGCACATTAAGATTACCTTAAATATAATACATTTCCTAGAAAATTACAAAATCGATACCCAAGCCAAAGTACTGTGATTACCTTGCCCTTGGTATCTGTGCGTACAACCTTTAAAAAAGAATGTTTTCAGTGGCGTGCGTTGCAAATTGCTATGGGCGTCAGCAATCGTTCTAATTATTTTTTGATAACGCACGAACCAAATCCATAAGTCAACAGACGAAAACGTATTAAAGCTTTATGTGACCAGGTCACGCGATTTCAGGGGTAGTACACCCTACATAAGGACGAAGTTAGTGGGTAGAGGTTAGAGGTTAGGAAAAAATGATGCCATCAGGTGGCTATGACGTAAGAAACAGCTGAGTGGTAATATTTTTTTTTAGGTAATTAGGAGTGATATATGTAGTCATTAGGGCGTTACTATTTTTGTAAGTAGGTTATTACATAATTTTAAAAGAATGTAATATTTTCCGATATTGTGTGTATGTTATTTAACACTTTTTTCTGAAACCGGCCAGAACGTGCCTACTTTCCTGACCAATTTTAGTATAGAAGGTAGATTTTTTACTAAAACAGTTAAGTAAAGTACGTATCCAGGGCTACAACAAAAATAACAGTCTGGTAAAGTACAAAACAGTCTGAAAAAGATTGTACCTGACTGCTTTTTTTATTAATATAACCTTGGATACGTATATCAACACAATTTAAGCTACATTCACAAATCGAAATTAGTTTTTGTTTTATGCTTTATGTTTTAGTGTGTTTTTAGGTGTCATTCACAAATAGTTTTGGTTTTGTAGATTTTAGTTGGTAGTGACATCTATCATAAATTTTAGAAAATCGGTAATACAGTAAAACTGTCAAATGTGCTAGGTTACACATGCTGTCATATGTTGTTTGTTTACTTTCGTATTTTTTGGAAGAGCAAGGTAAATATTATCATAATAAGAAAGTAGGTATTAAAATTTTGTTTTTATTTTCATTCATTTTGACACTCGAATAAAAACAAACTTAGGTTATCGTCAATGCGAAGGATGATAGAAAGAGACACGTATATATCACTACATCATTCTACGCTTCGTCCTATTGGTCTAGTCCTAAGTATAAAACGTAAAACTAAAACATAAGTTTGGAGTTTGCAAACTTTTGTGTTAAAACCAAAACTAAATACTGATTTGTGAATGGCTTCATAAGATAACATGTCTACAAGGTTATTAAAACAAAAATGGAAAACATAAAACAAAAAGTAATTTCGATTTGTGAATGTAGCTTTATATCACAAAATTTAAATATTTTGAATTATTTATGATTAATTGTTACATATATACATACATACATACATATCTTCACGCTATATCCCAACAAATGGGGTACCACGAACCCTAAAATCACTAATAAAATATTCACTCATTACACTCATCAAACAATCAGCCCTCGTCAAACATTTTCATCCAAACAAACCACCCTCACTTCAACCACATTCATAGATCACTCCATATAAACTCATTAATTTATTACACTCGAAATCATTATCACACAACAAACCTTCAATCACATCATTCCTATTCACTTATCATTCATTTTCTTTCTTCGACGTACATAACATATGCATAAAACATCTTAAATTACTCACGCTTACTCCTAACAACGAATCTAATAACGAAACTAACAACGAATCTACAAGATTAGAAAAGATGAAAGCGATAGCCTGCACTTGTATATGAAAGAAAAGTCCACACAATGCACTAACTGAAAATGAAACAAAAAGCTTGTTTTTGAAAATGAATTTCACCCAATTGCAGTTAAACACGTAAGAACTGAAAACGAATTAAAAGATAAGAAAGGAAGGGAGTGTTGCTCTACGCTTTTTTTTAAGTTAATTGTTGATTAAATTAAACGGTTTCGGAAAAAATAGTATGCATATACGTCAGGAAAGTGTTTTTACTCAGCGGATTAAAATACTGCGTCCTCTTATTTCAAACAACCACTTCTTCAAGTAAAATAGCATTTTCCTGACTTATTATGTAATATACTATTATTTAATGCAATTTTCTATAATTGTTATTTACGTTATAAGTTCGAAAAAATTAATTTTTACGGTATAAGTAACATGATACCGGACGAGGAGACGAAATTTCGAAATAAGTACCGTAAATAATAATACGTTTGACGTACAACGTTTTATTTCATACTGTGTTTCATTTAATTATTAAACATTAAGCGTGTTTCTTTGGACTGTGATTAGATTTTCTAAATCATGATTCCTTTGATCGTGATTGCGTTAAGTCTTGATTAAATATGATACTAAAGAATACATCAAACATTTGTAATGATTCAAACCCAACTAGATTCACGCGATCCTACAGTATAATAATAACTACAAATTTCACAAAATAACCTATTTTAAAATTTCATAAATGAGTGTCCGTGTGTATCATATAAAATGGATCGTGATCGTGCTGAAGCAGAAAAAAGGATTGATTTACTTTACTTCCATAATAAATATAAATTATTATATCCTTAAATTTATTTATATTTTCCCTTTAATTTATTATTATTCACTTTAATTCCACAAAGAGAGCTCTCATATTTATTTTTAGACACCATTTTTAAATCTTTGATACGAATCAGTTAACACGAATCATAGCGAAGGTATGATTCACAAGGGTAAGGGAATTGTCGTTTTATTATCACAAAATGAAAGAGTAGGGATAACGAATAACGAATGAGGAAATATGATTATTCTTGGTCATGTCGACTTTGATCACTTTGATTACAAATCAGAGTCTAAAGAAACACTCCTATTATCTTCATATCGTAACGTTAAAAATTACATCTTAAAATAATTATAATTAGATGCCAAAACTGTTTCTTACCTAGCAACCTCACGATACAATAGTGTAATATTCCATTACGGTATCTAATACCGCAAAATGAATACATTCTGACAAAACAAAATTAATATTAGAATACAAATTGTAATCCTCTCGGCTTCTCAACAAACTTTGATATAGTTTCATTCCAAACATCTTCATTATCAGATATTCTTTTCTGGTGTACACTCATTAGACATAATACTAACAGTTCAACCATACTCGTACATTCCACACAATATTTCCACGATAACTTTGCATTACTTTTCAAAAAATTCTGGCAGAGTTCACGACTACATGATTTTAAAT
This sequence comes from Pterostichus madidus, assembly GCA_911728475.2. NCBI lineage: Eukaryota > Metazoa > Arthropoda > Insecta > Coleoptera > Carabidae > Pterostichus > Pterostichus madidus. Next base: position 10,341,470 of record OU452313.1, on the reverse strand, counting down.
AAGTCATCTACCTGTCAGAATTTGCAGTTCCTGACATCTCCATTCAGAATTGACAAATACATGTTATAAATAATAAGTACACTTTTTTTCACATCAGCCTTTCTAAGATGTGTTTATCTGGCATTTGCTGCTCTTGGTAAATTATAAATTTTTTATAGTCAAGTTCGGTTTCTAGTTGTCAAGAGGATGAGCTAGTTAAGCTGACTCATGTTCCTAATTTGGTTTGAAGTTGGCACCTGACAAATGATATTTTGGAACAGACATTATTGTTATAAATGAAATATGTTTTGTATTGTACATATTATAATAAATTTTAAAACATTCAATTTATGTGCAGATAATAATGAATAATGATTTCATGATTTCATTTTAATTTCCCAAAAACAGTTTGGAGGCGGGTAACAAAAGAAACGCAGTATTTTTATAAATATAGTGATTTGAACTTCACAATTTTTTCTCCAAATTTTTTAGTTGCAATAAAAATTCTTTAACTTAAAAAAGAAAACTGCGCAATATATTAATGTATTTATAATAACATTAATATCTTTTTTTTTTTAAAAAAAAGTCATTCCTCAGGTTCCAACTTCAGGTGCAATTAGGCATATGTTTCACCTGAAAGAAATGACTTTCATGAAATGAAAAGTTTTGATATAAGTTGAAAACAAATATTACGGAAGACGTCGTATTAGATTTTATTAATTTACTTCCATTGTATAAAAGTATAATATACACTGGAGACAAAAAAAACCTAAACACTTGAAATTTCGTAAATTTCCCCAATTTTCAAATCGTCATAACTTGACGAATGTTTAACTAATTTGAACGAATTTTTGAGGGCGAAAAAGTTTAAAATGTCTTCTTTAAAGGGACACATGCGATCTTAGGGCTAACTCCTTCCAACCTCGCCAACCTCCTTGAAGAAAAAAATGTTTTTAGTGGAAAAAACGTCCATCTTTGACGATCTGTACGGGATAAGAAAAATATGTGGACTCTTTTCACCATCAGGACAATAAAGTTTATTCAATTTCCTGCAAAGATGCAAAGAACAAAGTTCCTACGATAATTTGGCACAAAGTTATATGTATATCTCAAGTCGAATGCGCATTTGGAGGTTTTAATTAAAGCGTTTAGTTTTTTGTTTTTGAAACCAGTGTATAAATGAAGATATTTATATTATATTATTTTGAACTTTTTCCGGTAATAAACCATTAAATAAATATATCATCACGCCTTTTACCCGTTACGCCCTCAAAGATGTTAATGGACGGGGAGCCACACGAATACTTCTAAATAAATAAATATATTATCACGCCTTTTACCTATTACTGGATGTGGCACTCTGCCGAAGCAGATCTCGGTAAGTGATATACAGAGTGATCAAAAGGAATTGATACAGTTGGCAATAAAAAAAAACTACTTGAAATTGGTAAGCTTGATACATAAATTCATTTTCTGTTGTTGATAGTGACATTTAAAATTTAAATTTGAGTACAGTTATTATTACATTTATTTCTAAAGTATTTCTATTACTTAAAAAGTCAATATTCTATTAGCTGTCAGACTCCTGACATAACCTATTGGTATTTATTAGAAATGTCAAATAGCATTTCCGCCTTTACCTGACGTTGTGCCATCTGTGGAATAAAAAGATCTCTGGAATTGAATTGCCAACTATAACAATTCCTTTTGATCATCCTGTATTTATGCGCGTGTAGTGCAGTTACTAGCCGTCAAATCACGGCCCCCAAAGATGTTAGTGGCGAGAGAGCCACAGGGGAAATTTTAATTTGGTGAAAATTGTTTATCGGCTGTGCGAATCGAACCGGGGTCCTTAGGATCCACAGACCGACTCGAAACCACTGAGCCATTAAGGGATATTTTTAATGTGATAAAAATTGTTTGTCAGCTGTGGGAATCGAACCCGAGTTCTCAAATCCACAAGCGGACTCGATACCACTGAGCCACCTATCCCATATAACAAAAAAAGGAATTTAATCTCGTTCGTGTTCAGCGTAACTAACATCATGTCAAGATTGTAAAACATTGTCCTGCGAAAGGAGTAGAGAACCTTTACATTAGAGTTCTCTTTCTAAACCTGTGTAAATAAATCTTTCTTCCTCTGTTCAGCGGTAATAATTGAAGATGCTATCTGTTCGGTTCTATTTTGAGCCGTCGACAACGAGGACTGAAAACTGAAATCGAAAGTCGCTCTTCACTTTTATTTGTCATTGTTCAAGTTCGATGAAACGGAGAACTTCACTAGAGAGTCAAATATTGTTCTACTATAGTCCATTTCACCTTAGAAAATAATAGATGGCACTGCGGACGCAGCCCGTTTTACACGCAGTAATTCTTTTAGTTCAAAATTTGGCGCGATATGAAATATACATTACACATTTAGATATAGAATTTCCACAAATATTTTACGCATGAAGTGCGATTACCAGGCGTCAAATCACGGCTCCTACAGATGTTAGTGGTGAGAGAGCCACAGGGGTAATTTTTCTTCTTCAATGGCGCTACAGCCCGAATCGGGCCTGGGCCTACCGGACACACCGAGCCGATACGCTGTCGTACTGCCGGTTTCCGTAGTCGATGTTACTTACTTTTTAAGGCATATGTATAAGTGAATAGCTTATAGCGCCCGAGTATGATTAATACAAGTAACTGTATTTTTTTTATTTAACGACAAATCATACTTTGTCGAGAGGCGGATTCGAACTGACGAACTTTGGTTCGGGTGACGTCACAGCATGTTAAGAGATGTGCATTAACACGCTCGACCACCGCGACTTCGAGGGGTAATTGTAATGTTGTGAAAATTGTTTCTCGGCTGTGGGAATCGAACCCTGGTTCTTATATTCACAGTCCAACTCGATACCACTGACCCCATTATAAACATTATACGCCACTATTCTCAGTTCACTTCGGATTAGAATAAATATTAATTTTTTTTAAAGGTTATGTTATGTTATTGTGCAGACAAAAATACCTACCTACTATTGTTTCCACTCATGTAAATGCGACTAATCAGATGTAAGGAAATCATCGCCCTATATAATAAAAACTTTTTAGAAAGTAGTTTCTTGGAAATTAGCGGCGCCCTTTAATCGTGTGGAAAGTACGAGTAACTAACTTCATGCTTATTGCATTGTAGTTTACTCATTTCATATCAAAGAGTAGTTGACAGATTTTTAAGAAACTTTTTAGATTTCTTCTTTTTAAAAAGTTTAGAAGAAAACTTTTCCCGTGTGCACGGGGCTTTACTCAACGCTATTTTCTAAGGTGAAATGTACTATAGATTTTTTATTAAGATCCGTTACGAGTATTACATTGAAGGTTTGACAAATATTAATAAAATATTTATTACCAATATATCAACTTTAGCTACCTGAAACACAGCTTGTTGACAAAATAATAGCATGTTTTTTTTTATACCTACTCTGTTTTTTAAAGAACTATTTTTGTTAATTAAGTATTGTTAGTTCTTAACAATCGAGGTATATCATTGTATCACCTTGCACTTATCTTATAATGTTGTTTTGGTCTTTTCGTATTTAAAAAAAATATATTTATTATTATTTTTATTTCATTGTGTAAATATCTGATCATTTGGTAACACCTATTTCCGTAAACATGTGATTTATTGCTTATAAAAACATTGATACTATACATATTCAATTTCACCAACCTACAAATAATGTAAAAATAAACTAAGTATAAGGCATTGACGCCAACTAATATATGTACATTTTCAAGTAAACAATGATACGGACATTTTGTTGTGTTCTAATATTTAAATCTGACTTACAATTTTACTATATCTTGTTGTAAATTAGATGATCCACATTTGTTTAGCAAATAAAAAATATATCTTTAAATATGCGACCTTTCTTCTGCTCTCTCTCGCAAAAATAATCAAAATTAGTCAAAATCTAAAGTGCTATTTAATTCTTATGTTTGTAGTGAAACCAATTTATTAAGTTGAACGTCTCGTAGAGGTGCATTTATAAAAAGAAAATTGTACACTTATGTCCCAAAAATAACGAAACTCTTTAGTTATAGAATAAAACACGCATTGTATTATGTTTGAAACTTAATATTTATTCAAAATAGGTTCCATTTGAATCAATACACTTTTTAGAACGATCAATTAGAGCATGCATAATTTTTTTATGCCATCTAAAGGAACGTTCTTTAACACCTGTGTCACGGCTGCTTGAATGGCTGGAATATCATCATAAAACGCTCCTTTCATGGCAATTTTCAGTTTTGGGAAAAGATAATAGTCACATGGTGACAGATCAGGCGAATACGGAGGGTGGTCGATGACACAAATATGTTTTTTCGTTGACTTACACGAGCGACTTTTTGGTCTTCATTTAATTCATGTGGAACAAAACGTGAATAAACCTTTCTTTTACCAAAATCTTCAATTAGAATTCTCCAAATAGTATTTTTACTCGTATTTAATTCTTCACCCAACATTCTAACAGTAAAATTCGCATCGACAGCAATGATTTCACGCACTTTTTCGACTAATTCAGCACGATTTCCGGCTTTTGGACGTCGAGATCTTTCATCATCATTTAAATCTTCACGACTATTTTTAAATTTTGCAAACCACTTATAAACTTGTGAACGAGATAAACAATCATCACCATCAACTTTTTTCATCAATTCGTATGTCTCAGCAAATTTTTTTCCAAGTTTAACACAAAATTTAATATTTGCTCGTTGTTCCATTGTATTTTTACAATATAAACACAAAAACTACTGTCATTAAAATGCGCGTAAATTTTTAAACTGTCACCTGATTGCATGAAGTTGTGTGCCTTCGAAAGAGGAAAGATGTATCTTTCTAACAATGTGTATGTTCAATAGATTGCGCTACGTGTTCTATGATTTAAATTAAAAGTTTCGTTATTTTTGGGACATGCTGTGTAGTTTATGCATATTAAAAACAATTTTAGCAACGCACAATAGTTTCGTCAAGAATAAATTATTGAATGTTTGTGTTTTGTTCATGTTGTATAAACCATTGTTTTGTATAAAAACACATAATGTAAACGCGGCTGTATAAAGATAAATAATTACACATCCGTCTACATATATTCTATACAATTAGATACATAAGGAACTGTCATAATTTAACGAATCGAAAGTTTTGAATGCTATGAAAGACCTTTTCCTGTTCGTAATTGATAAAGTGCATCATATGATGATTCATAATAATTTTATCAATGTTTTATAACATTTAAATAATCTAGTCAATTAAAATAATCTTTAAATAGATAACATTTCATTTCCTTTGCATTTCACGAAGTGAAATAATCGCCTTTTTATCAACAGGAAGAAAATACAACTGTTCCAAGTACTTAAAACGTAAATGATGCAATTAAGTGAAAAATTTTAGCTGAAGCAGGCAAAACGATTTCATAACATCTTTAGAATAGAAACAGTTTATGAACTGTCTTAAAACAAGTGCAACACTTTATTAAACAATATTTTGTGTGGCAGCATTCTTGAAAATGTGGGTTTCAAAACAGATGCTTGTAAATATTTTTTGTTCTTTTGTTACGTTGCATATTGCTCTTTTATGATATCATTGTCGGACTTATATCAGATTTTTTTCATTACATTAACGAAATTTGATAGCTAAGTGACTAATGTGATTAAAAATTTGATGTGACTCATATTACGATATCAGCTTACAAAAACGTAGTTCGGTGATTTAATAGTTGAAGTACTATGGTTGTAGTCTTTTGCCCCCTAGGTTTTAGATACTAGATATTCATTTAAATGTCGATAGTAATCAGGAATCAAATTAATCTGGGTACCTATTTTATATCAAAAAGCAAACAGAAATCATAAACTAGAAATAACATAAGTTTCCATCCTTTAATTTTTGGCATTAGTAAGCAAAATGTGAATAATAATTGGCGAAAAAATGCATAGTGGCTGACATCTGGTGGCAAAATTTGAAAGGTCCCTAATTGGGAAAACAAAGCGTTGTTTACATTGCAAGAGATAGAAAATTGTTCGATGTTAGTAATTTTCATATATTTGCAGAACAGTATCAAACTTAAAAGCGGATTTAGTGACAGAAACAAGCACGGCACAAAGAATGGAGCTTTCCTCCATTGTAGAAACAGATATTTCCTCACAGCCATCATGTTCCTAAATATCACTGGAGTCAGTGCCTGACAAAATATCCGCCATCAGATGTGATAATGTCAAATTAATTTAGGGATACGTAATATGAAAGAGACTTTAATTAACTGTTTATTCCAATCAGATAAAAACATGTATGCATATACGCGAATAAATATTAAACATTTGTGAAAATAGAACACTGCATGCAAATTGCATCTTCAACATGGAAGTTGCACAATAAAAATATAAAAGAAAGAACATTAGTTTTCGTAAAGTTAAAAACTGATTTATCTTTCAGAGTTTTGGCTGTTATGTTTAAAATTTTATTTACAACAGCTCAAAATTACTTGCACGATACAATAAACATAATGGGGCAATGATATTTCCATATTCAAAACGAATAAAAAGTCCAAACTTTATAATAAAAACGAAACTAAAACACCAAACAACACGTCGAATACATACAAAGCAATGGCGGTATCTGGTTTGTTTTCCCGATTAGAGTGCGCGACGACAGCACCACCTATAGTTGAATATTTTCGCGAATAGACCATTTTAAAAATTCATTGCGCATGTGCAAACGTTAGACGGAGATAAAAAAGTTAGTGCCGTATACTTATCTTTGTTTATGATTTGACAAGTGACAGTTCGATTATTTTTGTTGGTTAGTATTTGTTTCTTCATTGAAAAGTAATTAATAATAGTAATTATGACAAGTACTATATGCTGTGTACAGGGTTGTAATAATAATTTAAAAAAAAAACAAGAAACATTTCATTTCACTCTTTGCCTCAAAATGTGAACAGAAGAAAAGAATGGAGACGTTATTATACGAAATCTATCATCATATTAAAATAATTTATGAATAACTGCTGAATATACTTCATTTATTTTGATACTACAATAAGTAGTATGGGATGGCTAGCTCAGTGGTATGAAGTCGGCCTGTTGATCCTGAGGTCCCTGGTTCGATTCCCACAGGCGACAAATTTTCATAATTTGAAAAAGCTATCCCTGTGGCTCCTCCACCACTATCATGTTAGGGGGCTGTGATTTGACGACTGGTAACCGCACTTCACGCGCAAAATATATCACTTACCAAGATGTGTTTCAGCAGAGTGCCACACCCAGTAATGGGTAGAAGGCGTGATGATATATTTATTTATTTTGATACTACAATAAGTTTTCATTTCCACTATAAACATTTTACTTACCTAAATTCATTTTGAAATACCTCGTTCGCCATCAGGGCGAAATTAAATTTTAAACTAGATTTAAATTAACAAAAGCAAATCGAAATTACGTCTCATATTTATTTAAATTAAGTTTTGTTGATTCAACTGGCCAATAGAGCAAAAAGAGGTGGGTGCTTAAGTCATTTTAGACTTATGCTCATGTCAATTACAGTAATGCACGAAACTCTTTAAAATATTCACGAGCATACTCGCTCATAATAATTTTTTCCTGAAGCCAGATCACGCAGAAAGTGTCACGACCGTGACCCGAGTTTACTTATAATACATTTATTTATATCAAAGTAACTCGTATTTTATACAGTATTTTATTACTTACAATTAGAATTTTTTTTTTTTTAGAAAACTTAATTTATTTTTAAAGCATTGGTGAAAAAGTTTGTCATAATTTTGTGTAATTTATATAGTACCTATTATTTATACATTTTTCTGTTTAATTCGTGAGTTATAAACACAATCACTGAACAATTTTAAATCTTTACTCACAATAAATTTGCGGCTCGCACCCACCTATAAGAAAAATGTTAACGTAGTTTATATTGCGGCTAGTAGGGATACTGAAGTTCTAATTATGATAATTATTACGATAAATATTAATAATATATGAATTTTTAATTTACTAACTCACCTACAACGTCTCATATAATATATAGAAATATATATTTTAAAACTAATAATTCAAATTACATTTGCTGCGATAGTAACTTTAAAGTCCATGCGGATGCCGCTGACCTCGTACATTTTCAGTTAGCTTTCAGTCTTCAACTGAATATGCTATTCAGGAATCCTATGAATACGTACTATTTATTATTATTATTATTGAATTATTAAAAATAGTATGTTTGAGAGAATTATATTTAGCCCCCGAATCACGCCATATAGAATTATATTTGAGATAATTGAATAGCTGCCATCTGTCAATTATTTTTTAAATTTTCTTAGTACGAGGTGTGGCTATTAAATAACGAGACTGACGCTGCTACAGACGAAGTACTCATGCGCCAAACACCAGGGATCGTCAGCTTTTTAGCGTGAAGCTTTCTCTTTCGAATGCAATACCTCTCGCTTCTGTAAACAAATCCGTATAGCCGTAGCATTCGTTCTAATTAGAGTTATTTTTTTGTTTCGCCGAAAAAATATTAAGTGCAACATTAGAGCAACGAATTGTTGTGAAATTTCACATGAAACTTGGCAAAACTGCTACTGAAACTTATAATTTATTGAAAAAAGTACCCGAATTATGGAAGGACAAGTCATGGTTTCTCCATCAAAACAATGCGCTGGCTCATTCCGCAATGTCTGTTAAGAGGTTTCTAGCCAAGTACAGCATAACAGTGTTGAACCATCCGCCTTATTTGCCAGATCTTGTACCGTGCGACTTCTATCTGTTTCCTAAGGTGAAATTTGCCTTAATAGCAACAATATTTGAGCTTTGAAAGAGAAATCGGCACGCGTTCTGAAGGAGCTGACAAAAGAAAACTTCCAGCACTGTTTCGAACAATGGAAGATTCGCATGGAGCATTGTAGTGATAGAAGAGGGGTGTATATTGATAGTAATAATAAGTAAATAGGTATGGAATCAAAATAAAATGTTAAAACAGCATCAGTCACGTTATTTAATATCCACACCTTATATATGTATCATGAAGTATATAAAAGAGATAAACTTCATTTCTATTCCAGAATTCTATATGGTGCGACTCGGGGGATGATTTTTTTTTACTTGTATTTTAATAGAAAGTTACAAAAATAATATTTAAGATTGTCGTCTGACGGTATTTTTACGAAGATACCACGACACAAATTAATACTTAACACTTTATTATTATTCGGCTGAATACCGGACAGTAGCCTGATAACCGACTATCACCAGATAATATGCTGTAATTGATCATGATCCTGACGTAAGAATTTTGAATGCATAACTCCCCATTGCTGGTTGCACACGTCTAGTTACTGATAGTAATCTTATCCTCTTGTTGCAGGTAACCGAAGCCGACGCCGGTCAGCTGCAAGTGTTCGCGCGTCTCAGCGATTACCACGTGTACACGACGCTGAACGCGAAGAACCAGTTCCGCGCGCCGACCGAGTGGGGCATCTGCCTGCGGCCAAGTGGCGCGGGCGCGGACTCCGACTCCACGGCGGACGACGACGACGGCAGCAGCGGCGGCGGCTCGGCCCCCACCGGCCTGCGCTGCCTCGCCTGCGACTCTGAACGTGCGCGCACGTGCTGGCTTACAGCCATGCGCCTCGCCAAGGTACGAACAGGAACGCATGATATTATTCACAGTGATGGGTTTTGCTCTCATAAGTCTCGAGTTCGATACCAGACCGCTACTGTGTTGAGCATTATCTATCACACGTATAATGATGGCCAGTAGATCGGGAAATCACTCTTTAAATCCCTCTCATACACATACTTAGCATAAATCATTTTTTTCTTAAACCGACAAGAAAATGTCGACCTGCCTGATCAGTTTTATTATGTAAAGTTGATTTTTACCAAAACAGTCAAGTAAAGTACATATCCAAGACTAAAACAAAAATAACAATCTGGTAAAGTACAAACCAGTCTGATAAAGATTTTACCTGACTGTTTTTGTTGTTGTTAACTTGGATACGTAGGAATTATTTATGATTAATTATTAATTAAATTAAACGGTTTCAGAAAAAATTGTGTACATAATACGTCAGGAAAGTGTTTTTACTTGACTCAGCGGATTAAAATATCCGGCCTGCGGCCTCGTATTTTAAACTGCCGCTTCGTCAAGTAAAATATCAGTTTCCTGACTTATTTTGTAATACTATTGTCACTGTCTTTGAATCTTTGTAAATTTTATTACATATATCATCCCTTAAAGTAGTCATATATTTCTATAACGTTGGTAGCTACTTAATTAATTTTTTTAAACAAGCGATCAGACTGGGGTCTGCGAACACTGATATAAGATTCTTAATTTTTCGACAATTGATTCTTTTAATTTTACATTCAAGGCCTTTAATAGTGATGAAAGTATCCATATCTTAAGATCATCTATTAACTTAGTTAATTAACTAAAACCTATTTTAATTCAAAAAAAGTAATATTGATTGCGGCCCTTTGCTGCATTAAGGTTTGCGACCCCTGACATAAACTCATCTCTTTGAGAGTCGACGAGCTAAAAAAAAAAAGTACAAATAGACCTACTCGTAGAAAAATATAAAAAGAAAAGAATCTCCTCCTACTGATAAAAAAATTGTATAAGGCCTACGAGTAGATGAAATATTACTTTGAGTTAAATAAATGTATAATAGTATTAAAAACAAATTAATTAACATACGTTTTGCGTTAAAAAACAAATAATGTTTTTGCTAATTCAGTAGCGGTTTATTAGCATTTATTCAAAATAATTTCCAGTAGAACAATTTTTTGTGAATATTAATTAAAATAAATTCCTCGGAAGCGCTTAAAATATCAATAAATCTTGTACAAAATTTCCATACAAACAATGGCAGTGTAGAAGGAAACATCCCGTATACAAATATCCCATTACGTAACATGTTCTGCGTTAACTAACAACACATGCAGGATCTGTATATGTATCAACTCCCTCCATCAAATTTAATGAATACAAATTAATTAATTTGCCTGTATTGTACGTAATATAAATTAAACGAAATTAATACATGTAGCTACAAAATATGGCTATTTATCTACGCTAGGGACATGCGAGTATACGACCCATAAGCATCGTAGATCTCACTTAACTGGATCGAACTGATAATTTACAGCCCGTAAATTTTCCTTCTTCCTAGTTTCCATGATAAATACATCATCACACCTTTATATCCATTCTTGACTAGTAAAGCTCTCTACCCGTATTTTGTAACTAGAAAGTGAAGCGGATACAATTTAGACTGAATAAAACAACTTCTCACCACTTCATTTCGGACATATCTAATATGCTATTCCGCTGATCAGTGATGGATCGCGCCCTATTGAATTCTATAATAGAATAATTTTTAAATATCCAAATTACTATTTAGAGCCTCATTCACAATACGAAATTATTGGTTATGGTTAGTAGTTATAATTAGTATTTATAGTTAGAATTTGTGTTGTATATATGGTCGTTCACAATACCAAAATTAAGGATGCAGTTAGTGACATTGTCGGTAACGCAGAATACCGATTTTAATAAAATAAACACTAGTTTTGAAAGAGACGCTAGATGTCAGTTTAATCTACATATTTTTGACAATTGTATTGTATTATTGGCTATCACAGACTTATGCTGGGTGCATGAAAGTTTTATCGGTTCATTAGCATCTAACGGTTCAATAAATCGCTATTGATACTAAAATAAAAATAAATAAATATATCATCACGCCTTCTACCCATTACTAGATGTGGCAATCTGCCGAATCAGATCTCGGTAAGTGATATATTTTGCGCGTGAAGTGCGGTTACCACTCGTCAAATCACGGCCCCCAAAGATGCTAGTGGTGGAGGAACCACAGGGGTAGTTTTTGAAATTATGAAAATTGTTTGTCGCCTGTGGGAATCGAACCAGGGTTCTCAGGATCCACAGGCCGACTTCATACCACTGAGCTAGCCACCCCATGCTATTGATACTATAGCTAGATAAACAATTCTTTAACTAAAGAGCACTTTATTTTTTTCTTGCAACCCAGCATTAGTATCTAAAGATTAGTTATTTCGATATTTGTGCCAATAAATCATCAAACCGAGTATAATTTAAAAATATATCTCTATCATGTAGCCTCAGTTCTTGCATTAGATTTTCCCAATCACCTTAAAATGATCGGTTACTATTTATTGGACGATTCCACCAACTTCTGGTACTTGTCTGTGTTTTTTTTTTTTAATTGAACGTATGTTAGCAATAAAGAAATTAATAGTAATTTCTCTTTTCGATTCATTATGTTTGACAAACAAAAGTATGAATGTCAAAGATCAAAATTCATTTTCGTTTCTGATTGGAAGTTTAGACAAGATGACACTAACTCCTACCTGTTTGGAGCTTGCAAACTCGCGTTAACTGAAATTAATGCTAGGCAGTGTGAAGCTAATTTTGCTGTTGGGAACGCTTATGCTAACTACAGAGTGATCAAAAGGAATTGTTACAGTTGGCAATAAAAAAACTACTTGCTATTGGTAAACCTGATACATAAATTCATTTCCTGTTGTTGACAGTGACATTTAAAATTTAAATTTGAGTACATTTATTTCTAAAGTATTTCTATTACTTAAAAAGTCAAAATTCTATTAGCTGTCAGACTCCTGACAACCTATTTGTATTTATTAGAAATGTCAAATAGCATTTCCGCCTTTACCTGGCGTTGTGTCGACTGTGGAATAAAAAGATCTCTGGAATTGTATTGCCAACTATAACAATTCCTTTTGATTACCATGTACTAATTTCGTATTGTAAATGAGGCTTAAGTTTGTGAGTGTACTACTGACCATAGGCGTATTCCATTTGCCATTTGAATCAGATCTAACTTACATTTACTGAACCAGATCACTTATTAATTTCGCTGGATTACTTCGCTGACATTATTTCTAATACTAGAATTACTGATTCTAATTTACTTTGAAATCATTCATTTCAATAAGTACATTAGTTTGCTTAATTCAGTTCATTTACTCATGTGTCAAATTTATCTGAACTGATTTAAGTGAACTAAGTGGCAAATGGAATACAGCTGATGACTGCATGGCAGTTGAAATGTACATTTATTATAATAAAACTTCCCTAGTAAAGAAAAGAATATTGTGTTGTTTATAAACATTTATCTTCAGTCTGAATTATATTCGCTGTCACACAGTTTTTGGGCATTGATTGAAATCAAATCCGCAAGAAAAAAAGATTTGTTTTACTCGTATATAAAACATCTGCCAAAATTTTAAATTCATTAGCTACTAAATATTCAAGAATGAGATTATGGCTTGTGTTGTAGCTATTGCCAAACTTTTGGAATGTACGCAACGAACATAAATTTCCCGACAGACTGTAGATAAATGTTCTGATAAACTTTACAATGTGTAAGACATAAAGTTGACACAGTATAATTGTTATATTGGCGTATCACGCTACACTTGACTACTAAGCAAATATGCCGACTGGTTTTTAATTGCTCCTATTTACATTTTTAATTAAGAACCGGCACGTAATAGAGACCACTGCAGGTGTTTTACAAATTGAGGTAATCGGTTTTATAGACTTCGCATGTTTTGCTTTCATTCGGATTTTTCATCTAGATTGGAAAGTAGTCAATAAATACTATCGATACATTTTACACTGCTCGTAAATCAGTAGTAGATTTATTTCTTCATTAGTCGTTGGAGTACTGATTGACTAACAAGATTAGATTCATCATTTAAAGAAACTCGCAGAAATTTGTAGGTACTAATAATCCTGTATGTATTAAAGATTTCACGTCCACAGAATCTTGTAATGGTACAATTTATATTCTTTCCTGAACTCACGTAGCCTTAACAAAACAATTTTAAACTTAATTGTAACTGTTTAAATTTGTTCTCCTTTTGTACCTAACATCTATTGTTAATGTTTCATTCTTTACCTAGCTTATCTAGAATAGTCCAACTTTAAAAGGGTATTGAAACAAATTCAAAGCAATTACTGGCTAATTTGATTCGTTCGTTTCTTTATCTAAATTTACCAAGAATTTTATATAAATACTGGATAGCTAACTTACTGGAAGTGTGCATTGGCGTATGTGAGGCAAGCATATTGACGGCGGCCATTTGCAGGCCAGGCAAAAAGAGCGTTATATTTAAATATATCATAAGCACTCATATTTTAAAAACATATTTAAATTTACTGAAATTTTAAATAAATATTTCAATAAAGAAAAATACATTATGTATTATACTTACAGAATGACTATAGCTGTATTCCATTGGCTCCTTGGTTTCTTTATATCAGTTCAGGCAAATTAGAGAACATGACTAAGGGTCAAATTCATAGTCGTGACTCACCCTTGCCTCATTCTCATCTCACACTTAAACCGAAGTAACTAAAGTAACTAACTAAAATTGTGCAAATTCTTGAGTAGTTGCCTTAGTTACTTCGACTTTGAGAATGAGGTGAGGATGAGATGAGAGTGAGTGAAGACTGTGAATTTGGCCCTAAATGAACTGATTTAAGCATTTTGATGCACTTATTGGGGTGAATTACTTTAAACTAAATTAGAATCAGTAATTCTAGTACTATAAATAAGTGATCTGGCTCAATAAATTTAAGTTAGATCTGATCCAAATAGCAAATAAAATACGCCTTATAAATGATTGAAACTGTTTTTTTTTTAGTGATACTTATATATTTTATTTTTATGTTGGTATACCTGATTATCAAATTCAAATAGGTCAAATAAAATATAATTGTAATTTGATTACCTGTCATTGTCTCTCTATTTCACCTTTATTTTATAAAAATGATTTTTACAAAATCATCAAATTGGGAAAACTTTAATCTAAAACATTAATCAAGACATGTCATATTGACATTGAACAAGCTTACCAACTAAACAAAATAGTAAAACTTTTGTCCATCATTTATATTCACCCAATATTTGAAAGTGTAATATTAATAATATAAATAAATAGACAAAGAAAAAATATATAACATACATTGATTCTATAGGTTTTAATTTATAGTTAATCGTAAAGACAAAAAATATTTGGAATTAAAAACTTAAGAAAATACTAATCTAATTTTTAAAATATGGCTCAGTGATATTATATATTAAAAATTATTTATGTGGCCTTTCTTTAATTAATGTATTAGTATAATCTAAATTTTGAAATATGTATAAGATTATCCAAACTAAATTTTCGAAAACATTCACTTATAATTTTATTTATTAGTTTTGATCAACTCTATTAAGTTTTTTAAAAATTGTTATGTAATTTTTATCACCAAAATGCACATATAAGCAATAAAAAAACAGCATTTTTTTTGTTGTATTATATATTCCATAATCTATTTTACTTAACCTATAATATCACAGTTGATAGTATTTGTTCAATACAATCACAAAAAAATACATGTTTTGCCTTTCCTGCAAATGGCGATAGACCTCCATCACTTCCCTCATTTGTATACGTAAGTTAGCTATATTTATATAAAATTCTTGAAATATACTAACGTGTACCAATTTGATCTTTACATAAACACAGCAAATTTATTATTAATCCTGATCTATAGAGACATTCCAATTTTCACCTCTTCCAATTCTAATTGACATAGCTAAAAGTTTAGCAGCAAGATAAAACTTAATCACGCCAAATTATCCTACAACCAGTTGGATAGTTTTCTATTTAAATAAAGTTAAGAAATCAACTGCGACTGTAAACATGTAATCGCTAAAATTTCCATCCTAAATCAATTATAATTGTACAGACGTGACATCAGGTTTATTTTGTTAGAATCTTCTAATCAAATCGAAAGTTATGCTCGGCCAATTTAACATTCCATATTACTAAATGATTTGTGGGAAAACATAATGATAATTTTGAAAATGAGGTTATAATGTAGTGAATTTACAAGCTGTGCAACTGAAGTCTAAACGAATGGCGTGTGCGAAGGCAGTTTCGTATAATGCGTGCGCGTTATCTCTTAGCAATTGTCTTTGCATTTGTACCTTACGATGACACACGCAACTACAAGCCTTGTTTCACAATAAATTAGAAATTCTTTAATCATCATTACCATACCCTTCTGTGTCTGTAATTGTGGTAACTACTGTTCCATAGTGACACAAAGGAAAATTTAGTTTTATTAAAAGTTGAATTATGCACTTGTGACATGCATATGAAATTTAAATTAATGCATAAATGCATGGCTACACCTTTTTATGATGACAGTATGCAGAAGCGGATTTCAAATATTTCGAGCCCTAGACAAAATATTTATTTCGAGCCCTTAAGGACATGAAATTATGCATCTAATCCAATAAACAAAAATTATTTTACATGCTTGGTAACAGCACAAATTAGATCTGACAATAACGAAATTATCGATAACCATGAAATTTAAACAAAATTAACAAATATTTAACGTTTTATGTGTCAAAATAAATGATATAATAGGCGTATTCCATTTGCCATTTGGATTAGATCTAACTTACATTTACTGAACCAGATCATTTATTTATTTCGCTGGATTACTTCGCTGACTTTATTTCCAGTACTATAATTACTTATTCTAAATTACTTTGAAGTAATTCACTCCAATAAATGCATCAGAATGCTTAATTCAGTTCATTTAGTCATATGTCGAATTTATCTGAACCGATTTAAGTGAACCAAGTGGCAAATGGAATACAGCTAATAAATAAAAAAATTATTTTGACAGATTAAACGTCAAACATTTGTTTAATTTTGTTTCAATTCCATGACTATCGATAGTTTTGAGGCTATATTCGTTATTTTCATATCTAATTTGTGCCGTTACGAAGCATGCAAAATTTATTTTGTTTATTGGATTGCTTAAAATAATTAGGGAAGCAGCAAATTATAAAATTATTATTGTACATGTTAAATACCCTTGTTCGAGAGTCGCGGTCACCACCCTATATATTTCTTGAATCCGGGTCCTAAAATTTTTGGGCCCTAGGCTATTGCCTCATTAGCGTAGGCCAAAGTCCGCCTGTCACAGTATGCAAATAAATTATTTTTATTGTATGACATTGCGTACATCTAACCATTTTATTTATTTAAAATGTTAATCTCTTGTTTCGTTTTGGCAGAAATATAGCGTAGAAGTAAATACATAATTTATCATCTTCATTTTTATAATGCATTTGCCAATTTTAGTTCTTTATTTTATATTTTTTATGACAAATTAGATCATGTTCAGAATGACTTATGGCTGCTATCCAAATTAATGGGTTGTATAAAAGTTTAATTTGCTGAGTTAACCTATATAAACAAGCGATAAAATATACCCAAAATAATGATGTTTCTTTGGCAATCAAATGTTAAAAATCCTTCGACCTTCAACGAAATGCCAAAATATTTACATTTGTTTGTTGTTGTTGCAGTATGGAAAGCAGTTGCGCGAGAATTACAGGGCTTTCAAGAACAAACAGGTGGAAAGCATCAATACCAAAGAGTACAACAGTTACACCGTGCCTAATGTAAGTACCTTTTTATATTTCCCTTTTTTATCTTAGAAGAGTATCGAAGAGCACTGCAAAAACCATTGATCACAAGGTCACGTAAAACTGAATAGTAAGTAAAATGATGAAATTCAATATTTAGAAATATTACGAAATAAAGTGAAATATAGTTGGTCTATCGCAGATCTTTGATAATGCTCTTCGATGGTGCTTCTTCATAAAATCTAGATTTGTACATACTTAAAACAAAATCTTGTAGCATAACTTTTATAATTATAGTATTGGCCATTATGAGCGCTTATCTAACTATATGTACTTAGAATACTAGAATACCCCAGTATCTCTAAAAACTAGGACTGCAAACCCCTGAAAAAATCGGTTTAATTTTGGTTCGCGGTCTATTATATTTCGTCGGTTCGGTTTTTCTTCCAGTTTAAAGTAATTAAATTTTGAAACGATTCATGAACCAGTTCACAAGATCGGTTCAGTGCGAAGTTTTGGTTCAATTATTTTTTTATACAATCATAATATTGTTTCTAGTTTATAATATTTATATTTACAAATACATATTTATACGTAAATGAAATCAGAAATTAAATTTCCTTTTTTTGAAACTACAGGGTACCCAGTGACCTGGAAAACCGGGAAAACCGGGAAAACCGGGAAAAGTCAGGGAATTTGTATAAGCCAGGGAAAAATCAGGGAGATTCCAAAAAAAAAAAATTATCAGGGAATTTTAAATTATTTTCTGGAAAAAGATGCAAATTGTCTATTTATTAAAAAGTTTTGATTTTTTGCTGCTAATATATAGTTAATTTTGTCATACAAATACGTTGAAACTTTTTATTATTTGAATTACACGATGAACGGCGGAATAAACCGAACAGATATTTTCTTTATTGTTCAAAAAAGCTGTGCGCCTCAATTAACAGAGAAGCAAATTTTAGATATCGGGTCGTGCGGTCTACATATTGTAGACGTAGCACTACAAACAGATCACAAAGACTCACCGAGAAGACGGAATGATTTTACAGGCCTCACAAAATGCGGAGTATTTCCAAAAAAATGTTGTGTAACCCGGTGGGTGGAAAATGCATAGACAGCTAAAACTGCACTTAAATTATGTGATAATATAAAACTGTTCGTCGAACATAAAAATACTAAATTACCGTCGAATATTTCAATCAAAAATGTTAAAATTGGTTTAAGTGATAAACTAATGAAAGTAAAATTGGCATCCTGGAAAACCTGGAGAAATCAGGGAATTTTAAAACTCACGTTGGCTGGGTACCCTGAACTACGCAGTTTAGATTGTTTCAAAAATTGTTCAAAATCTTGTTCAATATTTGTTCAATGTTTCTAATATATTTCGAAATATATTTAAAATACAATCAACGAGGCTTCTAGGTGTACTGAGAGTGTGGTTTTAACATGTTAAAAATATCTAAATATACGCTTTTAGTATTCACAAAAACCTACCAGACAATAGCATTAAAACGGGTTTCCGGTTTTTCGCCATCATAATTGAAATTACGAGAATAAAGTGCAGTATCTTTTAAAATGCTATTATTGCTATAATTGGGTTATAGACTAAGTATACAGAGGACCATTTCGTGTTTCATAAATTAAGTTTAAAACAGATAAAAAATCCTTTTAAATGCAAAACCTGTTTAAATCGTCCATAAAAAGCTGACGGACTATACATCACCGAATAAATAATTGAAAAGGTACAGTTAAAATGACTTAAAATTAATCAAACCTAGCAGGTAATATCCAATAAAGCATCGGACCCTTTTGGCAAATCTACATTTTTCATCTTCATTTATATTTAATTCCTTGTTCGCGAATTCAAATTTCCCTTAGGTATAATCTTGTATATTCCAACGTGCAAAATTCCATAACCCTACAAATTGAAACAGAACCCTTTCATGTTTCGTCTTCTCTCAAAAAATGTAAACCTTCTTTATCAGATGACTCATTTAACAATGAATTAAAATATAAATAATTAAAGGAATGGAAAAAAACAAAAACGAAGAAAATAAAATGACAAAAATGGCGTACTTATGAATAATGAATAATTATCTTTTAAATACGGATCGTTGTGGTTTCATGGTTAAAACAATTGCCCAACAGGCGAGACTTCGCGAGTTACGAGACTAGTACTAAAAATCTTTTTTTATTTTTTTTACCTTTTTCAACTCCTTACATCTGTTTAAGTCACCTGCTAAAATATTTTTCAGTAATTCGAAAGTTAAATTAGTAGAGACGAACTTTAAGAGCTCAAACGCTCACTGGTGTAATACTTACATACATACATACATACATACATACACATATATATTTTCACGCTATATCCCATCAAATGGGGTAGCACTCATAAAATATTCACTCATTACATTCATCAAATAATCAGCCCTCGTCAAACATTATCATCCAAACATACCACCCTCACTTTAACAACATTCATAGATAACTAATGGGGTAATAATACTAAAAAAAAAAAAAAAAAAAACTTCAAACTTGATTACTGAAGTAATAATATTAAAAACAACTTTAAAAGCGATTTTCTCGAAATGACGTTTTTTCAAACGGCGGACAGTTAATCTGCGGTTCTACTGAACCGATTTTAATAAATCTTGGCGCATTTTGTTTATTAAACTAGTCTACACAATAATTCACCACAATTTGGCCAAAAAATAAAATTATGGTGCAAGAAAAAAGGATGAAAAAATGGTCGATTTTTCACATTTTGTTTTAAAAGTCCGCCATTTTTTGTTTCTTTACCGATTTTTCATTATCGGTGGTGAATTATTGTGTGAAACACCTTCCTCTTTAAAATGCTTTTTGAATATTTTGTTTCTGACTTGCCAATCCTGAGATTAACTGTCTGTCATGGGACAAAATTTTTTAAAGGACTCAACTTTGGCGCCATCTATAAAATGGATAAAAAGTCAAAAAATAAAAAATATAATAATTTTGTTCTCTCCAAGGACTCATTTACATTATGGAAAAATTTGTATGGTCATATCAAATAAAGAAGTTGAAAAAAAAATATTTTTTTTAGCCTTCTAATAGGTACTATTCCCTTAAATGTCGCTGACTAGTACATATTTTTTATTAAATAAATGATATTTTTAGTAAATAAAAGGTGATAAATAAATAAAAAATATATTGTAACAATATTAAAATTTGAATCCCATTATTTCCACAGAGGCTGAAGATGGCAAACAAGTGTTATATATCACTAAAAGATTTTTTATAACAAGATAGTCATACAGCATTTTTAAATTGGATCTTTTATCCGATACATCAAAAGCTCAAGTTTAGTTGCTGACTGCCGAAAGTTTATGTCGCTAGAATTTTTTCTGACGTTTCATTAAAATAAAAAAGATTAGTTTCATTTGTACATATAAAAAGAAATATCATCACGCCTTGTATCCATTACTGGATGTGGCATTCTGCCTTAGCAGAGGGAAACATATTAGGAACATATTAGGTGGAGAGGTACAGGGAAAATCGGATACTTAAATATACAATCCGACGCGAATAAATATACTTCAGTGCAATAGTATTAAGTACTGCCCAGCTTAGATACAGAGTACCAAATTATATTGCTATATAAACCAGTTTTTAACTCCCTCGACTTTCGCCACTATGATCGTACTCTTATTTTAAAATTTTAATAACCAAAATACAACTGCGTTCTTATTTTGTCCGGCAGTTCGGTGGTATGGGTAGCGTTACGGCATTCAAATTCGGAGATCCTGAGTTCGAATCCCACTCAAGTTAAAATTATATGAACTACCACACTACGGCTCGATGAGTCCTAACCCTGTACTGTAATTGGGATTCAGTTCCTGCTGTATAGAGTAGCGTAAATAAATAAATAAATAATAATCGCCTCGTGATAGGTCATCAGTTCCTACTTCCATGACTAACTTATAACCAAAAAACAATAAATAATTGCCACTTCAGAACGTATTCAAATATGCAACCACATATCTCATTTAAAATTCACAACTTCATCCCTAAACCTAATCCAACTCCTAGGATCAAATAATTCAGTAACATAACGAAAAAAAAAGCCTGTTGACTGTACGATATCCTAGCTCACGATTCACGTAGCCAAGTTTGTAACGTTGTGTTACAGTTACGAGTTACGTTACGGAGTGCTATGCGTTCAACAGAATATAAATAGCGTCATTACTGGCCGAGCCAGAGATACCTGTAGCGGTACAGCCCGTAGGACGTGCCATCTTTGACACATGAGGGATTATTTTACCTAACTTTATGCTTGAATGTCAGCTTGAAATGAACTCGAAATTGGCTTGTAAGAAGGAAAGTTTTAAACACGCATGAATAAATACTGTGCTCAGGAAATAAACACAATTTGTTGAATGCCTTTGTTTAAATAAATATATAATGTCGCTATTTCATTGTACCCATTTCTGTGTGTGGTAAGTTGCTCTTTTACCGTAAATTTTTGTTGGAAACAAATTTGTGACCCTTGACCCATACAAAAGCTTCGACCTCAAAACATCACTTACCGCTCTTGATACATAAATAACTATATTTTCGTGCATCAATAACATATTCATGTATGTACCTAATATCAATGATTATTTTGTTTCAACCATGTTGTGACATTCCCTGTGGCTCCCCCACCACTAACATCTTTGGGGGCCGTGATTCGTAGTGCAATTCATGCAATTTTGCCATTGCGACTGCAGACTTGTGCGCCGGTGCGTTGTCTACAATGTGGCACCCATCTGGCAGATAACTTTCTCATATCCAAAATTTTTTGCAAAATGTTCCGTACCCGTTCGGTTGAGATGCTCATAGCCTATAACTCGCCGATCGTCCAATATCATACCATGGATTTTATCGACGATTTCTGGCGTTGTAACCTCAATTGGACGACGAGAACGTTCGGCGTCCTTTGTGGTCATACTACCACAACGAAAATCAGTAAAACACTTGTGAATCGTTCTTATCGATGGTGAGGAGTCCCCATAATGTTTAACAAGCGATGCTTTGGTTTGCGTAATGTTTTTTCCACGCAAGAAATAATGTTTAATCAAGACGCGAAATTCACTTTTTTCCACGTTTTCAAAAATCTTCAAGGTTGGTTGCTTTCGATGGGTGTCAAAACAAAACTGAATGACATATCAGTCTGAAAATTTTAATGCGTTCTAATTAAAGATGGTACATCACAAATGTCACATGAAATTTGCGATTGTGGCGCCATCTGTTTTATTTTCAGGCACTTTTCACCTTGCTCTCGTAAATATAAGTATCGTGTGTGTGATTTTGTTTGCTTTGAAAATAAATTTCATTGAAATAATAATAAAACAACGTATAAATAAATTTAATATCTATTTATGTACGTAGGGTATTATGAAGATGTTTATACTTTCCCAGAACGATACTTACAAAACGTCGAACTTCTGTCCCGATGGTTTGTTCTTTAAGTCGCCTGACGGGTATAAACATCAAGTTATGCCCGTGGTGCATATCATATTTTGTCTTACTAATATTTTCTGATAACCTAATTAATAAATACTGGATTACCTGACACTGAAATATTACCATAGTAACGTCACTTTAAATGTCCTAGGGCCTATTGAAATCATGTAATGCCCTAGGGCATTATGAACTAAATAATATACTTTATATCCATGTTATTAATAAACAATCATGAACTAGGAAGACAAATATATTACACAAAATTGTAGATATTTATTTTTTAGTTATATTTACCTTCATATATTATTGGTATGGGGTAGCTAGCTCAGTGGTATGAAGTCGGCCTGTGGATTCTGAGAACCCTGGTTCGATTCCCACAGGCGACAAACAATTTTCATAATTTCAAAAGCTACCCCTGTGGCTCCTCCACCACTAACATATTTGGGGGCCGTGATTTGACGACTGGTAACCGCACTTCACGCGCAAAATATATCACTTACCGAGATCTGCTTCAGCAGAGTGCCACACCTATTAATAGGTAGAAGGCGTGATGTTATATTTATTTATTTATTTATTTATTATTGGTAGATACACTTAATTATTAATATTGTATTCCAACATAAAATCAAAATAAAAGTCGTGTTGTGAGGGAGCAACTATCGCTACTAAATTAATTTACTAAACAAAGAAGGCTTCTCCAAATCCTCTTATAAAATATTCTCCTACATATTTCATTATTGATTTTCTCTATAATTCATCGTAAACCTATACCCTGCTCAGGTTTATTCCTCAATACATATCAAGTTTCAGTTCCGGTAAAGCACTGAGCTTCCATCGAGCTTCCAAACCAAACTAAACCCCATTGTAAGCTCCGATGGCGCACCTCGTTAGTTTCAAACACACTTTTTTCCATTCTCCTTGGCTCGTTATTAGAGTTCCTTAGTGTCATCTGTCACTGAGTCTCTGAACAAATTGTTCACGGTTTGGGACTTCATATTCAAAGAAGTCAATTTTAGTGATTTTGTGTTGTTAAAATTGACTGTTAGGGGGTTTCATTAATCTTGGATCGTTATACAGATTTGGTTAAGGGAGGATGATGAGTTTTTGTCATGTCATGGTTGGTTTTCAGTTAAGGGTTGATCAACCGGAAAATAGTTTGTTTAGAATTCATTTTCGTCTGTAGTCTTGTATGTGAAAGCTATTTAAATAATATTTAGAGTAGTATTTTTTATAATATTCTGTAGAATAGCTACAAAACTATTGCAACGCATCAGATTGTCTAGAAGAGAATCCGAGTTATATTATAAAACCGATAACTGATTTTCACCATTACCATCTTTGTCCGTAATTTTACGACTTGTAACTGTATTGCATATGGAAAAATAAATTACTGAACGAAATCTATTATAGCAGAATGCCTCCTAATAGGTAGAATTAAGGGACTATAGTACCTATTAGAATTTTCAAAAAATCTAATATTTTTTTTATATTTTTCAATTCCTTACACCTTCTAAAGTCACCTCCTAAAATATTTTTGAGAAATTCGAAAGTTAAATTAGTAGAGAAGAACTTTAAGCGCTCGCGCGCTCACTGGTGTATAATACAAAAAAAAAACTTTAAACGCGATTTTCTCGAAATGATTTTTTCAAACGGCGGACAGTTAATCTGCGGATCTACTGAACCGATTTTAATAAATCTTGGCGCGTTTGGTTTACTAAACTATTCTACAAAGTAATTCACCACAATTTGGCCAAAAAATAAAAAAATAAAATTTTGGCGCAAGAAAAAAGAATGGAAAAGGGTCGATTTTTCACATTTTGTTTAAAAAGTCCGCCTTTTTTAGTTTTTTACCGATTTTTCATTATCGGTGGTGAATTATTGTGTGAGACACCTTCCTCTTTAAAATACTTTTTGAATATTTTGTTTCTCACTTGCCAATCCTGAGATTAACAGTCTGCCATGGGACAAGAATTTTAAAGGACTCAACTTTGGCGCCTTCTGTAAATTAGATAAAAAGTCAAAAAAATCCAAAAAAAGGACGAAAAAAGGGTTGATTTTGCACACTTTGTTTTAAAACTCCGACTTTTCTGTTTTTTATCTATTTGTCATTAACGGTGGTGAATTATTATGTAAGAAATGCTTTTTGAATATTTTGTTTCTGATTTGCCAATCCTGAGATTAACTGGTCGTCATGGGACAAGGATTTTTAAAGGACTCAACTTTAGCGCCCTCTATAAATTCAATAAAAAGTCAAAACAAATATTGTGCTCTCGAAGGATTCACTTACATTATAGAAAAAATTGTATGGTCATATCAAATAAAGAACCTGCAAAAAAAATTCTTGAAAATTGTGCTTTTTTTAGCCTTCTAATACTAGTACCTTACGAAAAGTTTATATTTCAATTATTTAATTCAATTGTATGATATGACGTCATATTTTTGTATTTGTCGAATGGTGCAAACATTTACCGTGTGACACCGCCAGTGAAAAGGCCTTAAAACAAAACAAAAATATTATCTTTTATTTAAAACTTTTCTCAAACATAATTTAGGCGTCTGAACAACAGAGATGTAAATATTTTTTGTCTGATGTCAGGATCTTTTAAAAGTAATCGATATTTTAAAATCTGCAAATTAACTATTCAATGTGATGGTTACAGTGTTGACTTGAATAAATAATTGCTAATTATGTTTTACTTTTATTATCATTTGCATTATCGTTATTTTAAAAGCGTAATAACTTTGAAAATTGTCGCAAAAGGGTTGTTCTAATCCACCTGGATGCAGGTAGACACCGGTACGATATCCTGCTCTGTACAGTGACACAGCTGACACGCAGCAGGCACTAAACGACGTGTGTCTATCTCTGTTGCGCATCAAGGCACGCGTTCATGTCGTCTCGCTCTCTCACACACGCATAGGCCGCGAACAAAGAAGCCATTGTTTAATCCCCTGCGTCCTGCTGCCCCAGCGGCCCTACCCAACAGCACGCCACTGATCGCGGAACTTCGCTTGACGACAAACTACTAACTGGGGTGAATATGTTCGCCTGATATACACTCAGATTTCAATACAAAATGTGATAGCATGAAAATAAACATTGATAGGATCCTCTCAAAATTCAGAAATAAAATAACCGTACTGAACTTTAAATTTTTCAATTAACTACTCACCGAATTTATAAAATTAAAAGATATTAAGTAAGTTTATCGTTGAAATTTAAAAGTAATTATAGTATTTTCGAAAGAACTTCAGCAGTTGAATCGTACATTCAGTAACAGAAGTTTCGAAATTATTTGAGAGAAAATTTGTTCAAAAGTATAAAAACTTATTTTTTATAGTGTAGGCATGGAATTCCTGGAGTTTATTTATTTTTCCCCACAATAAAGCTACTCCTGTGGCTCATCTTCCACTAACATTCTTGGGGGCCGCGATTTGACGACTCGTAACCACATTTCAAACGCAAAATACATCATTTACCGAAATCTATTACGGCAGAGTGCCACACTCAGTAATGTGTAGAAGGTACGGTGATATATTTATTTATCTTACTTTATTCTACTCTGTACAGTTGGAACATAATCCCAATTACAGTACAAGATTCGGACTCACCGATCCTTAGTGTGGTAGTTTATTTATTTATTTATTTAATTTTAATCGTACCAACAGGATACTAGATCCTAATTACAGGACGGATATATATGAAATAGAAAAGAAAATAATAATATAAATAGAAAGACGAATGTAAAAAAAAATTATTCAATAATAAAAATATTAATATCTGACTATGAGATATACGAGTAAGCTGACAAAATTAAATAGAATATTAAGCATAACAACTAAATATAACAAATACACACAAATATATTGAAATACAAAAATAATTAATTAATGTTCGCCTAAATTTAAAAATGGAGTCGCCAAATATGTCAATACTGCTTGATATATTGTTATATATAACGTAGTTCATATATATTAAGCTTAAGTGGGATTCGAACTAAGGATCTCCGGATTCAAATTCCGTAACATTATCCTCACCACCATAGTGTTGGAATTAAAAAACCTTATTTGAAATTCTTAAATCCTCTGGAATTTTATATTTTGAAACTCGTAGAGGGAGGGCCACAGCGGTAATGTAAATATGGTGACCATTGTTTATCGGCTCTGGGGATAATGTTTTTAATAATAAATAAATGTTTGATAATGAAAAATATAGCTTTAAAAATGTTTTGCAATATTACTTCTAGACATTCTGATATATTATTGAAAATGAATATTATTTCTAGACATTCTGATATATTATTGAAAAAGAATATTATTCGGGAGACTGCGAATATTTGCTAAACCAATTATTTGCCAATTTAATAATAAAACAAAGTTGACGATTTACTAATGTTCTACATAATATTTTAATTTACTCTGCTTGGTTGATATTTACATAAATTAGTAACTTTTGCAAACTAGCACAAAATTTTGTAATAGTGGTTTTTGTATTATATTATATACACAATGTAATAATAAATAATTCATATCAGCAGTATGATATTAATATTGTGGTTTAATTTTAGGTGGGAATTCAATAAAATAATATGAACGTCCAACCGAAATTGTGTAGGAATTATTAATTTAAATCGCAACATAATTCCAATTTACAAATTTCTCTGAACATTCAACAAACAAAAACAAAACAATAATTCATCTAGTTTCACATGTTCCAAACATAAAATATTTATATTAAAACAATATCGCACAAAAAATATGGACGGTATATCCACGGTCGTAAAATGCACTTGGCAACAGCTACTAGCATTGGCAAAAAAGTCGCGCAGACGCGGTTCTTTGTATGAAGTAGCACTAGTCATACGTCACGTCTCTTGTCAACCATCCGGTATATTTACAGTCGTAAATTACATAGGTGTGTTCCGGTACGCACTGACAGATGGGATATGAAAAATTGGTTTTTGCACGACATCCAATAGTGAACTACCGTTGCGATTGCGAACTTTAACGAACGGTGACTAATAGATCGAGATGAATGATTTGCAATTTAGAATTTGGATCCATTGACATATTCTATTAATTTTAATCTACTTGCACGAATATTTGAATACTTATTCACTATGAAACTGCCTAGTACGTAGTAGAAACACTATTCTTCTTTTAAGATGGCCGATTTAGTTCCTAATTTCAATGAATTGACTTAGATGGTACTATCATGGAAGCATTTATGCCAGATTTGAATGAAAAGTAAGTATGCTATTTTTCATGTGTTTCTACACTAGTATGCAATTTTTTTGATTAAGTTTACCGTTGTTGAGCTGAGTAATGTAAAGTTAAAGTCGATCAAAAATGCATTGGCGTTGTAGGAACAAGTAATAAATTCATATATTGTAGTTAGATTTGAACAAAAAACTAACACACAGAACATCATGTAAAGGTAAAGGTATGAGAATTAAAAACTCCATGCCTTACTGGATTAGTTTCAAAGAAACTGGCGATGAAAGTTGAATATTCTGATTTTCAATGAAACCGTCAGAACTGCTTGGCAACGTTGCACGGGTAGACAGAGATGGTCGCACGTGTAAACAGAGATGGTCGCACGTGTAAACAGAGATGGTCGCACGCGTAAACAAAGATGGTCGCACGCGTAGACAGAGATGGTCGCACGAATGACAAAGCAAGAACTATGAAAGTTATTATTTTGATTAGTAAAAACTATTAATTTTAATACAAAAAAAAAATTGCAACATTTAATATTTATTTATTTGTTGTTACAGTTGATAATAATTGCTTTGGTGAATTTTTGTCATTTTTGTTATGATCTATCAACTTGATACCACTGAGCCATTACCCCATATAACATTTTTATATGATATACCTTAATTACATTTCTCCAAATTTTTACAAGGGATAAGAGGTGACTCAGTAATTGTGAGTTGGACTTTGTTAGCAACAATTTAGATTTAAAATTTACTTAATGAAATTGGGCCCCAAAATTATTGCCTACAGGGCCTTATCGACCATAAATACGGTAAATTAAAATTAATGTACTACTAAAAGACTAAACTAACAGAAGAAACACTGATCTATAATCTATCTTCATTACTAATAAAAACTTACAGGCTGATTCATAAAGCGGATTAGTGCTAACACCATTTTTTATTTCGTTTTTAACTCTCTTTTCAAAGTATGAAACAATTTTATTTTAACTTGAGTTAAAAAGAGAGTTAATTAGCATCAAATTTAGTTTATTTCTTTAATCTGTTTTAATTTGAAACAGAGTTATAGATAATATTAAAAACGGTGTTAGCGCTAATTCGTTTTGTGAATCTGCCTGTTAGAAAATAGTGAAAATATAAGAAGAAAGCAAAGAAATACTACAACCTGCATTGTAACACTTACGAAAGTCAAACAAAAGTGCTTCTTTGTTCAACTTTTGGCATATAGGTTTCATCACCATCTCCTATTAGTGATATATCCCAATAGCACAATTAACAGAAAGTAAAGCTCGAGAAATATGAGCTAAAGTTCAATTTTGTTTAAATCTCTACAAAAATTTCTGAACCACCGCATTCATAGAAATAAAATTGAAGCATTGCAATGGAAATAATGTAAGGAAATGTTATAAATCCACTATAAATTTGATAAGAGCTCAACATCAAATTGCAGATGTCTGAAATCTGTTGCGTCACAAATCTATATCCCTGTGAAACGATTCACACTGCTGTACATTCACCCCTTTGTCCTTGCAGCGCCCTTACATGGGACTAGGTCATCGCAGCTCTTGTTGACCTCCTGGCGAGCTCCGCTGCGCTGCATGTTCCCACCCCCCATTGCTGGGGTGCATCATGGTAATGATAACCCCCTTCTACCCCCTGAGGAGTGCTAACTCTTTGCCAGCAACCCCTGATCGTGTATATGCATGAGAGATGTATTGCTCTGGCAAAGTAAAAGGTTCTGTTTTGGTGGTGTTTTTTAAGGGATGTTTTCACGGATTTAACAGTGGTGCTGATTTTGTTATTTAGATAGAGTTGCTGTAGTAACTAAGGCAGGGATATTAATTAAAATAGTGAAGTCTCCTATTAAAATAAATGCAAGTTTTAAATTGTTTTAATTAATAGAATGTTTCAGTCTTGCAGAAAATTAAAAATGTCATCACTCTATATAGAAGGTTTGCATTTAACATGATTAATTTAATTGCTTTTAATTGATTTTAATTAGTTTTTATGTAACTAGAAGTATTACGGATCTCAATTTGTTATATATTTTGCAAAGTAATCAAAATAAATTAATATTAACCATTTTATAAAGGCGCAATCTTCATAAAATATGAACACAAAAATGTTTTCGCTTAATTAATTAATAATGTTGTTTCTGTCTGAAAATGTAATTAAATATTAATTTATTATTAACATAATTCTTGTTATTAATATGCGAAAGTTAATTTATTAAATTTTTATAATTATACATTATGGTACAATAACATTGTTATAAGGTATCCATCGAATCATACAACTCATGTCATCAATTCAATTAAATTGAAAACAATGACGTCACGTGATAAGTAAATTTACATGACAGTTTACAACATGCTAGTAAAAAAGGTTAGAATTGTATTACTAATAAATAGAACAAAATTTAACCTCATTACTACAATTCTTTGCTTAATAAAGTAACTACAAGCTCTTCCCTGTGCCATAACAGCTTTTGACATTTAATCAATGAACAACAAAACAAAAATGACAACAGGGATGACGGTACCGGTTAGAAGTATAACATGAACATATAATTTTTAGTAATATTTATGTTCTGTGTTGTCAATAGCAAAAAAATAAAATTTATGTAAAATAACTTATCAATAATTTTTCCAAGTATGTATGATTAATTTTATCCACAACTCATAAATAATAAAGACATTATTACACTGATTTCAGTTGAATTATATGGCTCATAAAACACTAGTGTTTTATATTCTACAAAACACTGTAAACAACTTGTTACTTAGCAACCACTTTATAATCTACTGTATTTTGAGAAACTATATATAACTGAATCAACGTTAAACGTTACGACCAATCTTCTTCGATACCTATAATTATGAGTTGTGGATAAAATTTTGTATTACACTTGTGTTTTATTGGCTTATAAAACACTTAAGAATATTAAACAATCGCGTTTAAACTTTTGTTGCGTGTTTCATATACCTAATAAAACACTTGTATAATAAATAACTATTATCCACAACTCATAAATAATAAAGACATTATTACACTGATTTCAGTTGAATTATATGTCTCATAAAACACTAGTGTTTTATATTCCATAAATCTACATTCACAAATCGAAATTAGTTTTTGTTTTATGTTTTCCATTTTTGTTTTAATAACCTTGTAGACATGTTATCTTATGCAGCCATTCACAATTCAGTATTTAGTTTTGGTTTTAACACAAAAGTTTGCAAACTCCAAACTTATGTTTTAGTTTTACGTTTTATACTTAGGAATAGACCAATAGGACGAAGAGTAGAATGATGTAGTGATATATACTTGTCTCTTTCTATCATCCTTCGCATTGACAATAACCTAAGTTTGTTTTTATTCGACTGTCAAAATAAATTAATACCTACTTTCTTATTATAATAATATTTACCTTGCTTTTCCAAAAAATACGAAAGTAAACAAACAACATATGACAGCACGTGTAATTTGTGACACATCTGATAATTACATTTACTGTATTACCGATCTTCTGAGTATAGCCGATCTTCTAAAATTTATGATAGATGTTACTACTAACTAAAATCGACAAAAGCAAAACTATTTGTGAATGATACCTAAAAACACGCTAAAACATAAAGCATAAAACGAAAACTAATTTC
Source organism: Pterostichus madidus (assembly GCA_911728475.2). Lineage (NCBI taxonomy): Eukaryota > Metazoa > Arthropoda > Insecta > Coleoptera > Carabidae > Pterostichus > Pterostichus madidus. The sequence continues at coordinate 10,309,568 of OU452313.1, read as the reverse complement.
GATTTGTGTATGTAGCTTAAAACACTATAAACAACTTGTTACTTGGCAACCACTTCATGATCTACGGTATTTTGAGAAACTATATATAACTGAATCAACGTTAAACGTTACGACCAATCTTCTTATACCTATAATTATGAGTTGTGGATAAAATTTTGTATTACACTTGTGTTTTATCGTATATAAAACACTTAAGAATATTAAACATTTCGGTATCGTGTTTAAACTTTTCTTGCTTGTTTTATATACCTAATAAAGCACGTGTATAATAAATAACTATTAAAAAAAATTGACAGAAGAACTTATTGCATTTGTTTGTTATTTTGTTTTAATTTCGTGATTAACACTAATTAAATTGTAATCTTGTAATTTTGCGGTTGCAAAACATAATAAATGAACTTGGTTTATTAATTTAGATGCAAAATTTGAAGCTCTAAAACTTATATTTGAAGAACTTTTGTCTAAAATAATTTAGGCAGCAATGCGCACCAAAAAACTGTTTCCCCATGTTAAACGCTTATGGTTCACTTTTCATGATACACCCAGTATTTAAAAACATATAGAGAAATTAAAATTATCTTTAAACGATGACGTAAATAATTTGATTTGGTCTCTATGTATACACATATGACGAATTAAAATGTAATAGTGTTTCAAGGTGATTGAATAACTTTTTGAAATAAAAATTAAAAAAAATATATATTAATGAAAGTAATGTTATCGCTTTTTTATAATATATAATAGCCATAATTATGATTAATTAATTTTTTTAGAACGCTGATAAAAATATTCCAATAAATTATATTATCTTTGAGTTAGTATTATAGTGTTAAAAATAAAAAGTTGTAACAATGAAATTGAATTTTTACCAAAATAAATTGATTAAGATATAATCTCTATTATACAAATTCAACCGAATTCTGTTCGTAGGCTTGATTCGTCCAAATACAACACAATTCCAAGTAAGAAAATTCATACGACGAACAAATTATTTTCGCTTTTGATATCACCTCATACGATAATGTAATCATGATAAGCCTCCATTTATTACTTACCAGTAACCCGAATACATATCAATCACATTTTTTTATTTAATTTTTTTCGCTTCTTATCTTGGTAGGCGTGGCAGTACCTTCGCTGTTTATATTAGGTCAAATAAAATGAATAGGTGAGCGTATATATATAGTAATAATAATAGGCTTAACGTTTTTTCGATTAGGATGCAGTGTTGAACCTCTCAGGTCGTTGAACGGTCTAAAGGTAACTTTCTTTTTAAACAGCAACCTATTTTATTACCGGCTTAGACACAATACCTTCTACGTGCTTTCAATACAGGGTTTCCCCTTCTTTTTTTGTATCAAATTAATAATAATTATGCCAATTATATAAAAGAAATTCTATAGAAACTGAAGTTGGAGATGTTAGACTTTTCTTACATTTTGATTACTTGGAATTCAATAATAGTTTTTTTTCTACGGTTTTGTTGAAAAGTCACCGTACCAACATTCAAAATGAGTGTGAAACGTATCTGTTTGCAACCCTCCTGCTGGGTTACAAGAAAAATAAAGAGCTCTGTAGTTTAAGAATTGTTTATCAATAGCTATTTTCTAAAACTTATTGAACCGTTAGTTGTTAATGAACCGATAAATCTTTCACGCAACCCCAACATGAGTGCGGAAAGAAATCATTAATGATGTCGTTTTCAAGATAGCCATTGTAGATCAATCTTTTTATTTGAATTAATATGAAAATGACAGATGCAAAATATCGACTTTAAAAAAAAATACACGATCGTAAAAAAAATAGGATGATATTATTTATATTTTTGTAATTTGTGTGAAAAGTAAGATGTAAATAATTGAACTATAAGTTATATCAAACACAACAACAAAGCAAAATAGTGTTTTAAGTTTTTGAGAAATATTGAAATGAAATGAATTACGCATGTCTTAGACCAAATTTATTAATATAATTATCAAGTCATTTTACATGCCTTTATTAATTTTTTATAAAAATATAAATATGTACTCGTATGTTAAAATACAATTTTTATGAAACTATTTACAAACATAATTACAAAGCGAGTTTTACTCTAAAGCATCGGTTCTGAACTCTTTTCAATGTACCCCTTGTCCTTAAATTAACCCTTTGCACTCCAATTTTTTTTTATGTGGTATACCGGCAACTCTTTAGGTTATAATGCGAAATTATTAGGAAAAATTACTAAACTTTTTAAAAATTAGAAAACTATATTTTTTGGTAAGGTATTAAATAAAAAAATGTAGTTATGCTAAGAAATATATATTTATTATGATATAATATTGGAAATCAAAGAAAAATAAGCATATTCTAATTTTTATAAATTTTTAATGTGGTATTTTCGAAAACAGTCTCCCAAATGCATATGTGGTTTGTTAGGACAATTGTCACAGTATTCACTAGTCCAAAACACGAGATTTTTTTCGTTTATGTCCTACAAAGCACTCTCACTACTCGAACTTATAATAAAATTGTCATATTCTATCGAAATTTCATCGGAAAAGTCAAAAACAAACTCGTCTTCACTACCACTAAATTCAACATTCTCCTCTATATGTATATTAATCGAATAGAATGAATGCGTATTTACTGTTATAAATGTAAAACATAGCAAAAAGCACAACGTATCACCAGTGTGTACTGTATACAACTGAATACAACTATTTGTAAACTTGTAAAAGGATCCTTTAATTTATTAAACAATAAAATGTAATCCTATTGTTTATGTCGCCGCTGCGGCGCCATTGGATTTTTTAGAATGATTCCTATGTCGCCGTGAAGGCGCCAACGGAGTGCAAAGGGTTAATGATCTAAATTAAGGGCTCGTATTATCAATTTAATTAATTTCTTAAATCTAGTTTAAAAAATACAACAGCGAATCACTTATGGGAAATTAACATAACTGTTAAAATATAAACAGTAGAATAAAACACATAAATTTATGTTTATTACATTTTAGTTTATAAAGCAAGAATATTATGAAAAATAATTTACTTATACCCCTTGACAGAGATTGACATATTCCTTAGGAAGCAATAAACCCAGGTTCAGGACTATAGTATAGTAACTTCGAGTTTAAGCGTAAGATTAAGTTTAAATAGTGATCTAATTTTCGTCCTTGCTCTTTTTTACAATTTTTTAATTTTATTTTAAAACTGAGAGGTAGAAGGCAGTTAGTTGGCATGAAATTTAACTCACTTTGTAAATTTCAATTTCAAGTGTGAAATTAATATTCCTTCCGGCGTTATTGCCATCAAACTGATTTATTCATGAAGTAAAACAGCCGGAAACGAAATATCGGTAGGGTGAATTTAGAAATTTATTTAAATGCATGGGAGTATTGACTTTTACTGTTTTTTCAATAAATATTAATTAAAAAATAAAAAAAATATATCATCACGTCTTCTACCCATTACTGGGTGTGGCACTCTGCCGAAGCAGAGCTCGGTAAGTGATATATTTTGCGCGTGAAGTGCGGTTACCAGTCGTCAAATCACGGTCCCCAAAGATGTCAGTGGTGGAGGAGCCACAGGGGTAGTTTTTGAGTATAATATTAATTGGAAAATATTAATACTGCTATTTATGTGAATTTTATCGAAATGGCCAAATCCGAAGATTCCGAATTCGAATCGCATTCTAGTTAAAAATATATGAACTACCCCACTGCAACACGGTGAATCCGGATCCTGTACTGTAATTGGGAGTAAGCTCCTGTTGTGCAGAATAGCATAAGTAAATAGACCGTCTTAAATTTGTAATACAACTTTATGAATTAATAGTTTTTTTTTTCTTTTTTTTTGTAACTTCCAAATAAAAAAGGAACATGATGTAATAGTCTTCCTGTATGTAATCAGCTATGAACACATATCTAACTTATCAAAAAATGTAAAAAGAATTTTTCTCATTGCAATTTTTTGACCTTAGCAACCAGAATCATTCTCTAATATTAGATCACTTTTGTTTATTTAATCGACTTATAAAATAACTCAGATATGGCCCAAGTGACACACACGCGTATTTTTTATCTTAAATTTCCCATAGTGATTAGGTATGGCTTATTATTACTAGCGGCAAATTCGAAGCGGATAAATATTTAACATTAGATTTATCACTTTGAGATAAGACCACTTAAAATTGTCTAGTGCTCGTACATTCCTTGAGCAATACTATAAAAATGTGGATTACTAAAGTATATTTAGATTATTAGATGTCACTGCAAAAATATGCACGTGGAAAATTATTACGCATGAGATATGATCACGCAAATATTAAGTTTTTTTTATTCTAGAATTATGAAATTCTTTTTTTTTTTTAATAGAGATAACGGGTCATTTAACTTAGCCTTACAAAAGTAATTTTTAGGTTTAATGAACGGATAACAAAATAAAAAAGTGACGTATGGAAAAGGACAAAATATTATAATCATTTTTTATTAATTTTCCTTTGACAAGCAAATTTTGATTAAGTGACATTTAATAATGATTATTTAAATTAATAGTGCACTATCCAATTTTGTAACGATACCGACAATTGTGGGGTACGTGGCTCAGTAGTATCGACTCGGCTTGTGGATTTGAGAACCCGGATTAGATTCCCACAGCCGTGAAACAATTTTCACTATGTTAAAAGTAGGGACCGTGATTTGACGGCTGATAACCGCAATTTACGTGCATAATATATCACTTATCGAGATCTGCTACGACAGAGTGCTGCACCCAGTAATGAGTAGAAGGCTTGATGATAGATTTATATTTATTTTATCGGTAATTAATATAATAATAGAAAAAAAACGTCCAACTGGTTCGGATTTAATTGTAAACTGTATGTTTCCTGCACTATAATTTGGAATAATTTCCTGTTATGTAGCGAAATTATTATTTAAAAAAGAGAAATTCATAGACAAAGGTCTTCGAGAGATCTAGCTTTGGTTTCCTCAAAAGCATTTCACATTTTACGACATAAAAATCATTCCTGTAATATTTTGACATTTTGCCCATCCTCACTATAATCTGTTTGCAAACTTAGGCTGTGTCCGGAGTTGCACTTTTATCTCCATAACATACAAAATCCTAAATTTATGTGCCCTAAATGATAATTTAGGGTTCTAGCATTAGATTTTAGGATTTGTAAGAGCACACTACGCCTTGAAGTTAGTAAGCGTTTACAGGCTGTCAATTTATTTATTGTAGCATTTTTTGAAGAAAAAAATGGCTTTGTATTTTGTGTGTAAGTATAAAAAGTATGAAAAATATTATTATTAATACCTAAACGTGTAAATGTCAAACAATTTAACCTAAAGACTGCAGATGTCGTTAGTAGTATACTATCTAAGTTAAGTTGTACATGTGAATTCCTAATTTCTTTCCCCAATTCCTAAATCCTAAATGTCAAAAGGTTATTTCGAAGACGGCCTAAGAGTGAGTACAGGAGTAAAATATACACCATAAAAAGCACTAAAAATAATCAATAATAATATAACAAGAGAGTGAAAATAAATTCAAAATAATTCGACAGTTTGAGAAAGAAACTGGATAATTATTTTTTAGTTTATCGAACTGTCGAGTACTGCAAATAAATTATTTTTTGACTCAAAAATGTAGTTTAGAGAAATTTTATTTTATGCTGGTAACCGCACTTCATGCACAATAATGAGTAAGCGCCGTGATGATATATTTTTTTTTTGTATGCATAATTTACCAGCACGCTTGTAATTTATAAATTATTTTGATTATTCAATAATTATTATTTCGTGATTATAAATAAATAAATATATCATCACGCCTTCTACCCATTACTGGGTGTGGCACTCTGCTAAATCAGATCTCGGTAAGTGAAATATTTTGCGCGTGAAGTGCTGTTACCAGTCGTCAAATCACGGCCCACAAAGATGTTAGTGGTGGAGGAGCCACAGGGGTAGCTTTTTGAAATTATGAAAATTGTTTGTCGCCTGTGGGAATCGAACCAGGATCCACAGGCCGATTTCATACCACTGAGCTAGCGACCCAATGATTATAATACATCTAAATTTAATCAATATAAAACCGAAAGTACACAACTGAATATATATTTTTGTTAGGTTTAAACACTGCGATACGCTAACCAATCACAAGTATATATTTTAGCGCGGTAATTTTAATGCGCTTCTTCTAATTCAAAAACAGGTTATAGCATTCTTTGAATATTAAAATTTGACTGTAAAAAGAACTTGTACATAGATTTGTTTCCGAAACAAGAAATACTACTCATTCCATTTCTGTCAGTTAGATTTCCTATATTTTAGAACAAGAAAACAATGACGTAGGTTCAATCCTAAATGAAATAAACTTGATTTATTTTGTTTACTGATTTTTACATCGAAATATTATATTATTATAATTTTACACCTTGTGACCTACGTTCTACTGATCGAAACATCTTTAAAAACAATAAACCAATTTAAAACTCAATTTGTACAATTGACCTTGCGCGATGACCCACCCGACCCGAAGAAGTCTTGGGTCAACTGTTTCCAACTACACTCCCCCCTAAATCGTACTTCAACTGTTCAAATAGAAATAGAGTACCACTCTTTCAAGCAGTGTCGTCAGATTACTGATAACAGCCCGACTTGAAACCTCGAGATTACGTATCTTCACTCACAAGTAGTTTGACATTAGACTGTGACGTGAACGGTTCAGAAAATCTAGTGGTGAACTTTTGTTTTTGATTTTTGGTGGGTGATATTCTGTTGTTTTAATGAAGATTGATATTTATAATTCCATGTTTGGAAAACTTTATCAGAATGGGTATACTGTACTCAAAAGTGCTACTCCAACTAATAAGGTAAATTTATCATTTTATTTAATAATTAAAATAATTGGTTTCGCTTAAACTTGTGTATGTTTTTGACTGTGTAAAGAAAAAGTTTTTAATGTGTAACATATACTGTTTTACTGATGTAAAGTTTCCGAAAAAATATATTTTTAATTGGTAACATTCTCAACAAAAATATTTTTTATAAACTTGTTAAATTTACCGTAAAATTCAAATTATGTTTTTTGGCAAAAACTTTGTTGAACAATAGAATCATTTTCATAAAAAATTTATATAAATTTCGTTATATTTCATCCTATTATAAAACCTTTACAAAAAATTCGAGTTAAAATTTTTAATTTTATATTGTAACATGTTTGTTTAATTAAAGTTGGTTCAACAACGTTTATGAAACTCATCTTCATATTATTTTTATATAATAGAGTTCAAAAAAATTGTCAGCTCACAAACTTTTTCTGTAAATTAATAACTGAAAACTTTTAAAACATTATTATTTTTTGTTTTTAAGAATTAATTAATATAAGAAAACTTTAAAAAAAGTATTATTATTATTATTATTTCTCGTTCGTCGGTAATATTTTTACGGGTCAGCGTCCAATTTCAGTTTTTACGCTCTACGCATATTATAAACTTACACGCACCAATAAAATTTCATCCTCAGCTGCGGGTCCATTGTATAAACGGCATGAAAGGCAGGGAAAAGAGGGCATGTGACCCTTTGGCATTTGCGTGAATTAAAGTGGAGTCTCTTAACTGCGGGACACCGCTATGACGTCACGATAATCTCAATCTGTTGAACTTATGGTACTTGTGATCAATTCCTAGAAATGAAAGACAGAGACCAAGTTTTGAGCTGTCAATCAAACTCGTACCGGAAAAAATTGCGTCATGGCAGTTATGAATTTTAAGTAGCTGCTCGTGATGAAAATCGAAATGATATTAGATTTTGGTAATTTTATACTTTAAGTAGTTTTTTATAGGACATGAACGCAAAAAATTGATGCCAATATTAGGCACTCATTTCAACTGTAATAGTTCAAAGAATAATATTATTCATAGAATTTAAATATAAAAAGATATCGATCAGTTCCTGGTTGATTAAATAATTTTTGGTTTAAATTCGACATATTTGTACATACCGTATGTCCATTTTCGGCTCGGAATAGGAATTTTCCATGATAAATTTTTCATTATAATTTCTATGTCTACTATTAGTTTTAGATAAAATCTTTGGGGAATAGAACTTATTCAGTATTTTATTTCCAATATTTTAGGTTTAATTTTATGTTTAAAAATACCTATTTGTTTTTTTAAAATATAATAAATAAATATATCACGCGTTTTATCCATTATTGGGAGTGGCACTCTGCCGTAGCAGATCTCAGTAAGTGATACATTTAAATGCGTAAAGTTTAAAGTGCGGTTATCAACCGTTAAATCACAGTCCTCAATGATATCAGTGGTCAGGGGCAGAGCTGGGCATGCTACTTAAAAAAAGTAGCTACGTTAGCTATTCTTTAAAAAAGTAGCTGTGCTACAGCTATAAGCTACATTTTGTAAAATATAACGAAGCTAAAAGCTTTCATTAAAATAGCTGTTAGTTTTAAAACTACTTTTTCAATTATTGTGAATTATTAAATTTGCCATTGTCATATGATCAGTTTTCAGTTTTTTGTTATAATGAGTGTTAATAAATATAAAAAATCGCAAATGGACAAATGTACTATTAATTTGTTATGCTATAATTCTGATTTATATCGGAATAAATTAACAGTCACATTAACAGAAGATTCCTAAACAGTCAATGTTTAGTTCATCTCATATTTAATTAATAGGTATTTCTTAATGAACAGTGGTAGCTTTTAGCTACAAAAAGTAGCTTTAAAAGTTGTTTTAACAATATTTTTAAGCTAATAGAAAAAAACATAGTTCGCTACAAGCTACAGCTATATTTTTTCACATTTAGCTAAGCTACAGCTACAGCTAAGGTAAACGTAGCTAAGCTAGTAGCTAAGCTACAAAACTAGCTAGCTACTGCCCAGCTCTGATCAGGGGTAATTTTAATGTAATGAAAATTGTTTGTCGGTTGCGGGAATCGAACACAGGTTCTCAAATCCATAGGCCGAATCGATACCACCTACCTTATATTGTATACTTATTTAAAAATAGCAGTTGCTATGAAAAATGAGAATCACACTTCAAAAATACTTTCTCTTCAAATAAAAATCAAACGACAAACAAAATTTTCGGAATAAATTGAAAACATGTATGAAATTCACTAATTTTTCGGCTAGAATGTCCACCATAACTTTATAATATGAATAGTTTTTTTTCTTTTTGTAAATTCTCATATTTGTAACTCCTCTCACACTTTCATTCATAGAGAATTTCTTTTATTTGTTTTAATTTGTCGTTTCATTTTCATTTGTTCATGGCAACTATTACTTTCAGATAAGAATACAACAAATATTTTGAGCCCTTTTCAATCAAATTGACTTTGTTTATATACAAAATTAGGATCACAACATGCTGGAAATAAATTTTGAACTATTTGATTAAGATCATTTTTGTCGAAAACTCATAATATGTATAGAATATGCAATGATAAATTTAACATGGGGAAATCCCTCAAGAAAGGACACGATATATAAATAACGATAATTACTTCACTGCATTTGTTTGTCAACTAAACAATTTAAACACACATCGTTTGCAATTGCGTTGTCATAGTTTCAAAAATAATGTAATTGTCATGCCATTTAACATGGCGTTTAAATATGAAAATCCACAGAGGAAATATTTGATAATGAGCATGATTTTAATATCGCAAATTCAATTTGGAGTTTTTAGATAATCCAATTAACAGGAATAAACAATTAGTGGCGCCGCGCCGGGATAATCCCTATCTCGATGAAACATACGGCAATCGTCGATATGCACGTGTTTGCATGATGCCCACTTGATCCAAAAGAAGAATGACCTAATTTTTTCACATTTTTAAAACAGACATTGTGTCTGGCTGCTAACGTATACGCCATGTCACAAATGGAGACTGATAACGCTTATCAGCAGTTATCATTTCGCTTCCTAGTCGTTATGTAAGCTGTTTGTTCTCATTGCGCAGTAAAAACTTTTTTTACGCCGATTGTTTTTTTTATAGATCGGGTGGTGGTTCGTGAATCTTGTTATGTCATAAGATTGCACTTTGAAATATTTTTATTCTTTTGATTGACGTATTTTATTTTTATATATTTAGTTGGTTAATCTTGTCACGCATGAGCTACATAAAAAGTATATTACTGAATGAATTATTGTGTCAAATTTCAGTCATGATAGCGCTGTCACTTCACAAGGAAAGAGATTATGGATTCAAATCATGCTGATTTCAACTTAAAAAAATGCTTTCGAATGATTCTAATTTCTCTATAAATAAAATAAATAAATATATCATCACGCCTTCTACCCATTACTGGGTGTGGCACTCTGCTGAAGCAGATCTCGGTAAGTGATATATTTTGCGCGTGAAGTGCGGTTACCAGTCGACAAATCACGGCCTCCAAACATGTTAGTGGTGGAGAAGCCACAGGGATAGCTTTTTCAAATTATGAAAATTTGTCGCCTGTGGGAATCGAACCAGGGACCTCAGGATCCACAGGCCGACTTCATACCACTGAGCTAGCCATCCCATCTAATTTCTCTATACTGTACTATAATCGGAATTAAGTTCCTGTTGTTCACATAATAAATAAATCGTGTACTACAATGTTTCAAATTGGGAGACGCGATTTGACAGCTGCTAACCGCATCTGCAGTCATGGTAAAAAGTAAGATTGCCACGAATTTATTGATAAGTAAATACTATTAATAATACGAGCAATTATTGTCAGTCTGTGTGTGACAACGATTTTGGAATCTGCTCTAACAATTTTAATGAGGTCTCATCCTCTGCAAAATTGAGTTTTCTTTAAGAGGGTAGGTTGGCTCAGTGGTATCGAGTCGGCCTGTGGATTTGAGAACCCGGATTCGATACCCGTAACCGACAATAAATTTTCGCTATATTAAAAACTACCTCTATGGGGCAGCTTAGCTCAGTGGTATAAGTCGGACTATGGATCCTGAGAACCCTGGTTCGATTCCCGCAGGCGACAAACAATTTTCACCATTTTAAAATCTACTCCGGTGGCTCCTCCACCACTAACATCTTTGAGGGCACTTCACGCGTAAAATATATCACTTACCGAGATCTGCTACGGCAGAGTGCCACACCCAGTAATGAGTAGAAGGCATGATGATATATTTTTTTTGTTGGAAAAAACTACCTGTGGTTTCCCCTCAATTAACATCCACGGGAGCCGTGATTTGACGGCTAGTAATCGTTCTTCACGCTCAACATATATCACTTACCGAGATCTGCTACGGCAGAGTGCCACACCCAGTAATGGGTAGAAGGCGTGATGATATTTTTATTTCATTCTGAAAGCATATTCATGCAAATTTAGTTTTTCGACTAGGTATCACCAACTGTTTCGCGATATAAGCGAAAATTCTAAAGAAAAGAAAAAAGTTGTTTCTTGTATCTACTTCTTGGTTTTTAGTTTTTTTTATTTTAGACTTTCTATCTTCCGTTATTCCCTGAGAAAAAGTCGGTCTTCCCGATATTTTATTAAGATAGTATAAACATTAATACGTAAATTATTTGCGCAGTTTAATACTTGTATTTGTAAATATCTCCGAAGATATAAAGTCAAGTGCGATATTTTTTTAGCAAAAGGAAAATATAGATAAAGAGAGAAATTATCTAGTACCTGTGATAAAAAATGGTTGATGTGCAAAGTGGAGTGATTGTGCAATAGTTCAATATTTTTGCGTTTTAGATAATGAGAAGAATATAAAAGTCATCTATTCATAGATTATAGGTCAATTACGATAAATTATTGGCGTTATTAATTCATTTTTCTTCATTTATAATTAATATTTATGTCAAGATTATCTCTGTATGTTATCAAAGAAATATTTCATTACTATTTTTAAGTCTTTAAAGAAATTGATATAAACTGCTTGAGTAGCAATATTATTATTATATAAATAAAATACTTGCCGTAGTTACATAATATTATTGCTAATAATAGATGAAAAACTGCATACTTAAACCACTTGTAACAAATGTTGTCCAATTGTGATAACAGTTAACAAAGTGCTCTTGAATGTGAGAATAAATTAAATCGGATTGTACCGATTTAATTACACTGTTCCATATTCCATTAATCACCTACTTAACATACAGCACTGCTCTGTACCGGATTTCCTACGCCGTAGCAGCATTAATAAAAAACCCACCCGTAGTTTAGTTTATTATTTAACGGACGCCTCTAGCGCTCCCAGCGGTATCCTTCATTAACGCACGCCACTGGTGCCGTGGCCTATGGAAAACAAACACCCGAAGCCGGAAAGCGCGCTTTATTAAGAAAAGCCCCCTTTGATGAAAACTCGGTGTCGAGAGCCCGAACGGATTTGGGGCACGTCTCTTCGCATACCGCCCCGGATTCTGCGAAGCTTCGAAGCTTCACTTGCGTTTGCTACGTTCTGTGTGCCTTGCGTTAAGTTTCAGAGGGTGCTAGTATTAATTTTCCCCAAATCTTTGGAGGGAAATTGCCGGAGAGATGTAGATTATTGCCTTTACTTCGATGGTTTTATTTCAATCGAAACTGGTTTTATTGAATTTCAGTAACTTGCCACATAACTAAAATTTTATCAGTTTGACAAAACTTCCTGCAGTATTATAGTAAAACTGTCAGATTTTAATTCAAGAAAGTTACTATTTTATCGCTAGTTTATATGCCATTTTACTATTTTATTATTATTATTTTTACCAAGGGGTAGTGGATCAGTGGTATCGAGTCGGCCTGTGGATCCTAAGAACCCCGGTTCGATTCCCACAGCCGACAAACAATTTTCACCAAATTAAAATTACCCTCGTGGCTCCCTTACCACTAACATTTTTGGGGGCCGTGATTTGATGGCTGGTAACCACACTTCACGCGTATAAATATATCACTTACCGAGATCTGCTTCGGCAGAGTGCCACACTCAGTAATGGGTAAAGGGCATGATGATATATTTATTTATATTTATTTACTATTTTGAAAAACATCAACGTATTTCCTTTGTTGTTCCGTTGTCATAGTTTAATTGTGACGTAATATCAAGCCATATGATGTGAACTGTACTATGTTGGCTTATGATTTCATTAACTGTATTCCATTTGCCAGTTGATTCACTTAAATCGGTTCACAGAAATTAGATCACATGACTAAATCAGACTGATGAATTACTTCAAACTTAACCAGAATCAGTAAATCTAGTAGGTACTGAGAATAAAATGTTGGAAATAAGTTAGTCAAATAAACTTGGTTCAATAAATGTAAGTTTGATCTGATTCAAATCAGGGTTGTTCATATTTTACCCACCCAGAAAAACCCACCTGGGTTTTTAAAGTGAAACCCATCTAAAAAAATCCAAATAAACCCATTAAAAAACCCATTTGATTGAATGGTTGAAAATTCACCCAGGATGAATTTTAAGATAGAATCAAATCTCGGAATATAAATATCTTTTATTTATTTCACAGTGTAATAATAAATAATATCTTTATAAAATAAAACATTTAACTTAAATTATCATTTATTACATCAAATCGTACTCATAGTATCACATTGCAAATTTTCTTTTAATGTATACAATATACATTTTAAACATTATATACAAAATTAATCTAGAATTAAATAACTTCAATTAAAAAGTGTATTTGTCAATATTTCAAAAAAATCCAATAATGCCCAAATAAACCCAGTAAAATCCAAAAAACCCAGTGGGTCGGATTTTTTTTTAAAAAACCCGGGTTTTTTTGTCCAAATGGCAAGTGGAATAAACCTATAGTTAATAAGACAAACGAAACTAGTCCTGTCGAAAATACAATTTGGTAGCAACCAACTGGCGATCACTTCCATTGTGTAAATTTTCCTTCTAATAAAAATTTCTGATTTTAATTAAAATAGATTAAGCTTCTTTAGTCGCAATTCTACAAATGCACCATGAAAAAAATAAATAAAAAATATCAAAACATGAATAATGTTGTAAAAACTTTAATTAATTTACAGAAAAATTCGTAAAAGTTCGTAAATATTAAGCTCGATGTCTAGCGTAGAAAATAAAATTAATGTAAGTCAAACGCGACTCGCGACAGTCGACACTTGAGTCAACTTCAGACTCCGCGCTCCGGAGTTCGGATTTGAGGCTCCGGGCAAGACAAGAACCCTCCACTACGCAGCATTGCATGAAATAATTAACGAGTAAGCCAAAAAAAACTGGAAATAAAATATGACCCGCGTTCCAAAGACATCTTTTATATAAAGTTTTATTTTCCCCCTGGTTATTTATTAAAAGTTCCCGCTCCGGCATTTTCTTTAAGGGTACATTATGCGCTGTTTCCTTGATGGAAAATCTCAGATGCTTTCGCAGATATTTCCTTCACTTTACAACTCCTGTTGTTTGCGTTAGTTTTTTATTACGAAATTGAAACCATTTGTTTTCATTTTCTGTGAACGTGCGCGAAGTTTGTTGTTTGACATACAACGCTGCAAACTTCACAACGGTTGAAATGGGACTTTGAGGTTATGAAATGTTTGTTGTTCTTATTTTCAGGGTGGGATAAAATATTGCTTTATCTTTCTATAGTGCAAATTGTATTTGAATTTACTAAAGTGAATTTTTATTGAACAAAGAAAACTGCAATATACGGTTCAGAAGCAAATGCGATTAATTAATATTTCTTTGTTGTTCTGAATTTTTAGTTAACGGTAATATATTTGATTTGTATTGGAAAGCGAAGTTTTTATTGAATCATGAGTATGTAAACTAAAAAAAAGCAATACAGCAAAACGATCAATTAATAATTGTTTATTGTTTTAAATAAAGATAAAAAGTATGTACACTCATAGTCAGAGGTTATACAAGTCATAAATCAAAAAGTTTTTCAAAAAGTTTTGCTAATTTAATCAGTTGTGTGAGTTTAAGAATTTCATTGTGATTTCAATAAGAATAAATTAATTTGTAATTAATGATAAAAATGTAGATACATGATTCATAGAAATAAAAGAAAAAGATAGTAAGTCTACACGTGGCAATTTATTAAAATTACTTTCATGTGATTGTTTTTATAATTATTGTTCAAACAATAAAAAAGAATCGCAAAACGGCACACCTAATAAAATGCAATAATCACCTAGCATTTCATCACACTCTACTGATTTCACTTTCAACGTAACTAGCTACATAATTTATCTTATTAATCGACCATGTTATTAATTATTAAAACTGATATTGAGCGAGAACCTTTTAAAAAAAACCTTTTCGTTTCATGACAGCTGGAATTCTGCCAAATCTACGTCAGATCATTAGGTCACACGTAAAACATATTTTAATTGCCAATCTCGCATTTATTTTAAGCCTATTCATTGGAAAGTAAAAAATAGTTAATTACTACTAACTTGTATTATATTTTACGATGACAGTACTGTGCTTTAGGGTAGTTTATATGTTGTAAATACGGGTAAGTTTAATGTCATTTCACCGGTGTTAAAGTTGGCATGTCACAGGACTTTAATCTGCCTTAATTAACTCCAAAGGGATTCCCATAAGGGCGAGACAGGACAGTGGTACGATCTACGAAATTCTAAACAAAGACATGGAGATAGAAAATTAATTTGCCCCTTAGTGTTCCATTACCAGTTACATGTTATACACTGCTGTTGGTGTGGTTGCAATGTTAACAGGAATTTATTCATTTAATTAATCTTATTATAATTCTTCATTTTATTTTAATAATTTCTAGGTTTAATAGTACATTAATAATTATTTATTTAAACTAAAAAAAATTAGAAGTGCTTTTATTTTGCAACTAAACTGCGAGAGCAAATACAAATTCATCATTAAATGAATATAATATTTTTTCTCTTAAATGCGTGACAACATTTAATATTATATTCATGGTGATCTTGACCAGCTGAACAAGATATTCTGTTGTACCTACGATCCTTGTATATCAAACAAAGGATTAAGGAGACTGCTACAATAGTATAATTCACAACAATACATGCTATTTAATTGTTTCCAACAATTTCAAATAGTAATTTGTGTATTAAGAGCGTAAAATATTTTTTTGTTTCTCGAACACGGTAATTGCAACGCAAACTGAAGGCGAGAGCTGCAATAGTGTAAAAGGAACAAAGACACTTTACACTCGTGATATAAATTTTTTTTTCTATGATTGCATCTTAAATAATTAAAAGAATTAGAATAAAGGCACTAAAAATAAATTCGTCAATTTCGCAAGATTCTGTTGTGTTTGCGTCCCTGGTAACTATTGAAGCGAGTGCGAATTTAATATTTGTTGCCATTGGAAACGAGCGCAAAAACTGTCAAAAATTATTTTAAATTATTTTTTCTACGACTGCTATGAAAAGTTGATATTTATGCTTTCAGTTGTCATCGTAAAGTTGATGATTACTGGATAACGAACAATAAAATACTTTACCGCGCGTCTCCTATAGCAACAAGCGGTAAAATACTTTACCGCTTGCTTAGAAAAATATAATTTGTTGCTGAAATCTTAATTTATTGAAACAATACTTACAAAAACTGAAATATAGGTTAGATTCATTTTTACACTTTTACATGAAGTTTGCTGCGCTATGATTTGAAGTTGAACCTGAAAGCAGCTGGGCAGCAGTGCCAACTTAATGAGGATGAGGGATGTTAAAATTGAAAGTGCAGTTTTGACAGTTTTGTATATTTATTCCGGAACTTGAAATGATGTTTGATAAATTTGAGGATAAATTAGATTCTGTGATATTCTCATTAGAATTTTCAGTTAGTACGCCAAACACTATTTCCTGAGATTTTTTGAGCACATTTTTTATTTATGTGTAAAAATTTATCACAAACAATGATTTTTGATAACAGATTTTTTAAATTATTTACTTGGATACTGATTTGTCATGGTTACATACAATACAGAAATTGATGGAACGTGAATTGAACTAGGCCCATATTATTTTTTAAATTTTTTTAGTAAGTAAAATCGTAGAAAAAATTATGTGTGTGCCTCAAGCGTAAAGTATCCTTATTGCTCTCGTTCTATTGCAGCGCTCGCTTCGCTCGCGCTTCAATTACCGAACACGAGCAATAAAGATTCACTTTACGCTCTTCATACACAAATAACTATTTTAAGCGGTGCTAAATGATCGTAGAAAAAATATTGTGTGCACCTCGTGCAGAAAGTGTCATTACCACTTTTGTATGGTTGTTGCTCTAGGTACACAAATAACTATTACGATTGCTCCACAGAAAACGTGAACTTTCCGTTGACAAATGAGAGTGTAATTATCAACTTTTCATAGCAATCGTAGAAAAACCACTTTCAGGCAGATTCACAAAACGGATTAGCGCTAACACCGTTTTTAATAGTATCTATAACTTTGTGTCAAATTAAAATAGATTAAAGAAATAAACTAAATTTGATGTTAATTAGCTCTCTTTTTAACTCGAGTTAAAATAAACTTGTTTCATACATTGAAAAGAGAGTTAAAAACTAAATAAAAAATGGTGTTAGTGCTAATCCGCTTTATGAATCTGCCTGTTTATGTTTACCCGTGGAGAATGACACGGTAAACAAAAATATTACATATAAATGATCCAGAATTTTTTCTGTAATATCGCACAATTTCTAAATGATGATGGCACGTAAAGCAGGTGAAATCCCTTGAACAAACAGGAAGATTATTAAAGTCGTGTGAACGTCAAAGATCTCAAATTACATTTTCACTTAAAGTTCCATCTTAGTCGGAGTTAGAACTCATCCTCGTCTCCTCATTCGTCCTTCATTCACTGTCGTACAAATCCCGGGAATAATATTTCTGGAGCTGAGCGGTCCAACCACGGAGAATACGGCCTCGTTCGGGTTTTATCTCTGTAGATTAAACATCGCTGTGACGAGCATTTCAGAAATCCATGAAAAGAATTCGCTGCACGGTAATTGAAAACGATGTAGCGAGCGAATTGAAGAAATTCTGTGTGGAGCTTGTTTTTCGTGGGTTAATAGCTTACTTGGATCGGATTAACTAACCTGGATATTGATTGTAAAGTTGGATTGTTTTTGCGAAACTTTCGGTATTAAAAGTTTTATTTTTTTTGTGATAGTCTAGCAAACAATTCAGTGTTCGGTGGTATTATACTAGAATGGATTTTTTAGAACTTTCATTACTGTATGGAAATTTCTAAACTGTTTTATAAAATTATAAATTGTTTTATCTCAAGAACGAATTATATTTATGAGTTCCGGATTTGATTGTTAGCACGATTGGAGCGTTATAATAACTGCGTTTACGGTAAAAGTATGTTCTGCAAGTTCAGAGCTGAACTGTCACACTCAAATACACACCTACTATCAGCTGAGTCATAATTGTACTTCGCGATAAATATATTTAAAAAATGTATCATCACGCCTTCCATCCATTACTGGGTGTAGCACTCTCGGTAAGTGATATATTTTGCGCGTGAATTCGGTTACTAGCAGTCAAATCGCGTCCCTCAAGGATGTTAGTGGTGGGAAAGCCACAGGAGTAATTATATTGTAGTGAAAAATATTTGTCTATTGTAGGAATCAAACTCGGGTTCTCAAATGCACAGACCGACTCGATACCACTAAGCCACCTACGTACTATTTGTGAATAACAATAATGATTAAATTGACTTATAAGCAATTGAACATACATAATGAATTTCTTCTCTAAAGTTAAATATTTTATAAATAAAATATATCATCACGCCTTCTACCCATTACTGGGTGTGGCACTCTGCCGAAGCAGATCTCGGTAAGTGATATATTTTGTGCGTGAAGTGCGGTTACCAGTCGTCAAATCACGCCCCCCAAAGATGTTAGTAGTGGAAGAGCCACAGGGGTAGCTTTTGAAATTATGAAAATTCTTTGTCGCCTGCGGAAATCGAACCAGGGTTCTCAGGATCCGCAGGCCGACCATACCACTGAGCTAGCCACTCCATATAAATATTTTATAATACTGTAAAACGCCTATTATCCGTAGTAATTGAGAAACACTTGATCCCGAATAAATGAAAAATACTGTTAACCCAAATTAAGTCTTTATTGATTTAAACTTACTTATTTATAAAAGGACAATTTTTTTTTTAATAAACTTTAACTAAAACAACAATTTTTAAAAGTAAATAATTTTTACATCTGATTTTAAAACGAGATAATCAAAATACCAAATTATTTTCTAAAGATTATTATTCGAACTAGGTATTTGTCTATTTGCTCTTATATAAAAATGATTAAATATTTAATATGTAATAACATAAAAAAGAATGGTAGCGTAACAAATGGTTGATGTTAAATAAATACTGAAAAACCGTCTGTAAACTGGTGAATAACACATTTTCGTAACTTGTTGAGCGGCACTGGTAGGCCATTTCCTCCTGTGTAGACTCCCTTGGCCCTCCGCCCTTTGCACTGCACGCAGTGAAAGGAAGAATAGAGGGTGTGTATGTTGAATCTCCTCCCAACACATTTGTCTTATTTTAACTGTAGCACGGGCGCTCTATTGAACGATATAAAACTGTCAGTTTGGTAAAAAGAAACTTTTTTACACTTGGGTAGCTGTGAACAGGAAGTTTCCTTGTGCCTTCCGGCTGGAACTGGACCACCCGCCTCTTGGGATCCCGATTCCAGCCCCGTATCTGATTGTGGAAACTTGAAAAAAACTCCGAAAGGATAAGCAATGGTTTTTATCCATGGAGATATATTTGTTTAATCAATATCTCTTCATCTATTTGTATGATAGATATGCCGCAACTTTCAACATTTTAACCAACTAGAAAACATTTCTTGCACATTTCCAATTTATTTTTAAGTATTTAAATAAATATATCATCACGCCTTTTATCCATTACTGGGTGTGGCAATCTACCGAAGCAGATCTCGGTATGTGATATATTTATGCGCGTGAAGTGCGGTTATCAACCATCAAATCACGGCCCCTAAAGATGTTAGTGGTGGGAAAGCCACAGGAGTAATTTTTAATGTGGTAAAAATGTTTGTCGACTGGGAATCAAATCAGGGTTCTCAAGATCCACAGGTCGACTTGATACCACTGAGCTACCTACCATATAAATGTATTTAAATGCATTATTATTGTCTTATTGTCAGTAGACCACAAAAGTAAACACGTCTCATTTTATTTCTTTTTAAAGAATATGATTTAAATATCTGCGTATTCATATTTGTAATATTGTTCATGAGGACTAGCAATAATTATTTTGAATCACAAATAGTTGTGTTTCAGCGGCAACATTCTTGCTCCGCAAGCTAACGTTTTAGAGTTCACACATTATTGACTTCAGTATA
Organism: Pterostichus madidus; assembly: GCA_911728475.2. NCBI lineage: Eukaryota > Metazoa > Arthropoda > Insecta > Coleoptera > Carabidae > Pterostichus > Pterostichus madidus. The sequence goes on along the minus strand of OU452313.1, from coordinate 10,289,236 downwards.
TAACAAAAATACGATTGCATCCAAATGGTTGACTATAAAATGGAGGTCCATTGTTCTGAAAATAGTGATTTAATTTCCTGCGGGTACAACATATCAAATAAATAAATAAAACTTATGAAAAATCACTAAACTATTCATTCTACGACTTTTACAACTGTCAGTTGAAAACGGTAAAGTTTGAGTGAATCGTCGTATCCATGGACATATGAAAACTGTCGCCTGAATTTCCAAATAGAAAAACTGGCAAAAGTTATTTTAAATTCTATGTAAAGCGGTTTTTATATGGTCGTAGAAAAATTATGAGTGCACCACGAACAGAAAGTGTGCTTCCAACAATCTCCATTCACGAGAGGCAATAGGACTACTTTCTGCTCTAGGTACCCAAATAACCATATTTTACTGTGCGACTTGTATCCATCTAGAAATACAAATTATTATGTCCTAAAATATCTCAAAAATATGTTTTAAAAATTTTAGTTTTAACACTACATATACTAATGTTTTCCTTGTGTTGCAGGAGTCAGTGCGGTCACGAGTGGCGATGGACTTCACCGGATCCGTGGGTCGGATAGTAGAGGACCCGAAGGAGGCGAAGGCAATCGCGGCGGCCGAGGGCTACTCTTGGAGGCGAAGATGGCGGCCGAGTACTCGGGCTCCTGCGCACTCTCCCGTGCCTCAGGGAATCGAATCCGGCGTGCATATCACGCAACCTTGGTTCCACAGCGGCATGAGCAGGGATCAGGCTGCGGCACTTGTTACGAGATATGGCACTGTTGATGGGTAAGCAGAGATTATTAATAAAATAGAATTCCATACATGATATTTGTTATAAGATACTGTACTTGTCGATACGATCTATTTTCTATCATTTTAATATCTGCCGCTATTTCCACTAAATAAAATCTTATTAAGATCTTACATGACATTAATAAGTAGGTACAATTTTCATATGACACAACAAATAGATTATTAATTCGATACTTTTTCTATATTTTATATTTTAGAACATGTAACTATATTCTAATTTTATTAGTATTTATTCAAGTATATATTTACGTATAAACTGATATTTAAAGAGAAAAACGTAAATTGACCGCATACTAAGATTATCTGGTCCAAATCCCAGCATTAATCGAATTTTTGTCTCAAAATCATATTTAGGGCCAGTTTTTCAATCGCCGGTTTACTCTCGGTTAGTGTTAATCATGATTACCATTAATTGGTGATTGAAAAACTGGCCCTTAATAATTTAAGTCTGCAGTTAACTTTTAAATTTAGAGGGGACATGGATACTAAAAAGGAAACTTTGTAATTATAGTTATATTTCTATTTGAATAACTACAATTTCCCGATAAAAGAAAACTAAGTAATGTCCATGAAATGTCAAAAAATTTTACTAAGACCGAATAAGAATTTCATTGATCTTTGATGTATAATAAATATTATTAAGAGTAAGATTTATGATGATAATTTATTGAATTAGCAGAACAAGGCAAATAGGAAAAATAATTGTTATTGGTTAACAAATTGATGGTATACCCGATTATTAAGTAAGTGTTAACTAACAGCAATGTAAATTATATGTATTCTACTATATTTAAGAAGCAGACAGTTATATCAGAAACATAACAGTTAAATGAAAAGGCATAATAAGACTAAGAACTAAATGTGATATAATTGACAATTTATTATATCGAAAAATACATCATATAACAAGAAAATATTACAAATAAGAATGAAAAAATAAATATTTATATCTATTTGAATATGTAATGTAATAATATGTTATTCTTTGCAGAGTGTTCCTGGTTCGTGATAGTCGCTCAAATCCAGGCGCCTTCGTTCTCACCTACAAATGCGGTGGCAAAGTCCTCCATACACAAATCACCCCTATTTTGGACCCGGTGCGCGAGGCGCACGTCTTCTCCCTCGACAGCGGTTTCACCAAGTTCTACGATCTCCTGCAGTTGGTGGAGTTCTATCAGCTCAACGCCGGAGTGCTGCCCACTCGACTCACGCACTACGTGGTGCAGAGCCCTACGGGCATCAACGTGCCACCTACTACCACGTTGCCTCCATCGGTGGCAGGAAGCTTCTAAGATAACAGAGAAGCCAAGTGATAGTGCGATAGGACTTTTATCAAATTGACTTTATTTTCTAATGAATTTATTATTAACCAAAAGAACGGCAGGGTCGACTGTTTGTTTGTTAACAGTGATTTTAAGAGAATTTAATTAGATAAGTAATATAAGGTTTCTAGATTATATTGCTCGTAATATTTTAAGTTCAGTTGTAATACAATGTCATTGAAATTATTTGTTTGTGTTTAGGAATAATGACACGTAAAGACTAAATAATGTATACAAAATGACATTTATTAGAAGCTGATACAGCGTACAGGGACAATATCTGTAAGGGAATATTTTCCTAGATTTCTTTAGAAAACAGTTAATCCGTTCAGTATTAAAGTAAATTAATTCTTAGTTCATACAGGGTGTAAAATTTATAACTTAGCGTTACTGTTGATGTAATCTCTTTGAGACCGAACAGAAAAATATTAATTTTTTTCTTGTTTGGCCCGAATTTAGTCGAAATATTGGTTATAATTATAGATAGAAAAGGCTGTGGCAGAAAAAATTGTATGAAGACAAATTGAAAGCAATTCGGTTAACTTTCAGAAAATTGTTAAATTTTAACTTCGTACATATATAAATTTAACAAAATTTAGTATATTAATGCTAATTTAAATGAATATTTAATTAGAGATGTTAGCTGTAACGTTCTTAGGACAGCGTCACTCCTCAACAAACATACGATGGTCTACGATAGTCGTCGAATTCGAGTGCGCTGTCAAGTATTATAATTGTATAGTGTGTTTTTACTATTTTGATAAGAAATTAGGAAGTTGCGTGACAAGTTAAACCAAATATTTAAAGTTAAACTAATTTAAAAAGCAATATGTTAAATTTGTTTTTCTAGTACTAAATTTATTATTAATGTTCGTAGTTGTGATATTCGAGATAAAGTTTTTATTTTATTTATGAAACGTGTATCTATTTAATTAACGTTTAATTGCGTTTTTCTTTTCTACAGAAAAAGTTAATTGTATTTATATAGAGAAATCGCATTTGAAATACAGTATTTTTTTATTTTGCACATAATCATAGATTTTTGAACGACTTCTAAAAAATAACTTTATTCTCGGGAGCTAGGAAAGAAGCAAATTAGTGAAAGAATCATTCAATGTCTTTTAGTACAGAAAATACAATCATTGTTTCTTACAATTTTTTAATATATTTCCTAAATTTGCTAGAAGAGATTGAATGGTAGACATTTATTAGACTCCTGCAAACTTATTTAATTTTTTTCTATGTGTGTGTGTGTGTGTGTTACATATAACAATATTTAATTTTATTTACCGTAGATATCAGATCAGATAGGTAGTCTTTTTATGTATTTATTGACTACTGTCATAACTCATACTGTCGTGTACATATAATGTAAATATTTGACAAATACTTTGTTCTAACAAAATATCAGTACACTGATATCGTATTTGTCTGTAGCTGTGAGACAACCTTATTATTCACATATTGTATTATATCGGACCACTACAACAACAACTATATTTGTATATCTAACATTGTAAATCCAAAAACGTATATTTTGTATTAGTAGTGTATCACTATACCTGTAGTGCAGTATATGATCACTTCAACAACGCAGATTTCAATTGCTTATTCATTATAATCAACACAATCCGTAGCTATTTGTAAACTTCAAAATAAATACATTTTCCATTATTCTATGAATTTCTTTATTTATACAACTTTCTTAAAATATTAACTTTTTCGCTAATATAAAACGGTACAAATTAGGTCATTTTACATCGTTTCTGTTTCGACGACAACTTTTACTACAGTGTGAGTGAAGTAAGTAATTTTCTCGTCATAAAGACTACAAATTTTAATCTAATACATTGTTTTTTGGTTGTTTATAAAGACTATAATAGTCTGTGCAACTATGGGACTCGTCTTGGAGCTGCTGATATCATCAACAGCGTCACCACCTGCAGCGACTCCAAAATCAGCATCGTCTCCTAAATTACTCGTAAGATTCTAACACATGAACTGACGAGCGCACAAAACGTATCACTTTAGGTCCTTATAAAATAATATACTATTATACATAATGAAAAAAAATTGTTTTTTTTTTAATTTTTATATTATAATACCAAATAAAATATTATATTTTATTAAATTTTAGTTTTTATTATGTTGACATCATAAGAAATATTCCTTGCGATTTAAAATAATTTTCTTGAAAATCTTCATGTTTATATAGTTTTTAAACACGCGCCAATATCCCTTTTACGGGATCTACATTTTTGTTAGGACCACAAAAAACCCTACTTATACGATAACAAATTGTTGGTTCACCAAGTAGTGAATCCCAGAACAAGTTATATTGAAGTAAAAACAGTAGTTTTAAGCACCAGCTCTACGTTTTTGGGTATACTAAAGGAGTGTTAGATATAGCGAAGCTAAAACATTTTAGTGTAATCTGAAAACCATGTTTTTATATAAAGATTGCAGGTTTAGTGGAAATCTGGTGGTTTCAATTATATGATCTAGTGGATGGCAGTTTGATACTGTTAGCAACATTGGTGGAGCTACTTCAGCCATTGTATTCCAAATGGCAGAATATTTTAGCATATTTTTAACTGTCAAACATTTGAGAAAATTGTTTTTATTTGTAAACAGAAAATATTACAAGACTTATTTACTGTTTTTTTAAGTTCAAAGTGTCAAACACAATTTAAATGACAAGTAAGTTAATAGATTTTGACATTTGAGTAATGTCTTTCTTTAAATCATTAATGCTAGGTTCCATGAAAGTTTTGGGGCTCAAAACAGGCATAATGGTGAAAGCGAACAATATTATATAAAAAGCTATACCATATTAGAATCTATAGAAACAGTTAAATTTAGATATTTCTGTCAAATATTTTTCCTGACGCTCGTTAATATCAAGGGATTTCTTTAGTTCACCTGCGGCAGGAAATATCTTTCAAGTGTCAGAGAAATTATATGACATAATGGGTAAATATTCCGGCATTTGAAGAAAAAATAGCATATTTCATATGGAGTTAGAATGTCGTTTTATGCCTTATTTGTAGTTGACGGACGAGCACACAAAAAGTATAACTTTAGCTCCTTAGTAAACAATATACTTATTATTATATGAATACAACAGAAATAAAATAATAAGTAAATTTTTTTATTTTTATATTATAATATCAAATAAAATATTATATTTGATTAAATTTTAGTTTTTGTATTGGTGACGTCAAATAGAAATATTTATTTAAAATAATTTTCTTGTAAATCTTCACGGTTGTATAGTTTTTAAACGCGCGGCAATACCCCTTCCACTATTCTGTAAAGAATTTTTCTGATTTTCTGTGATTGGGCAGATCTACATTTTTGTCCGGACCACAAGAAACCCTACAAACACGATAACACGATAACAAATTGTTGGTTAACGAATTTCAGCCCGTATGTTTCAGTGTATGATGATTCTTTGCTCGATTAAAATATCTTGTTCCATATCGACCGCGAAAAAATACTACGTTCACCAATAATTCTGCCACAGAAAAATCATGTACGAACTCAATTGCGACTATAGTTGCACTAATGCTACGTACTGTTTGTAAGGTTTTCGCCTGAACGCCAGTGGCGAATTATACATTTAAAATTCTTAAGTTACGCCGGACAGAGATGGAAGGAAACAACACAGAAAGGGATATCTCGCATTAGTAAGAGAGCTAGTTGACAGATCAATGAAAGTATATTTTTAACATGCCATTTTTGCTGTTTTCTGTCGGTTGAAAAAAATCCGATAGAATTGAATTGAGCAATCCAAAAGTGATCGTACACGTTCTTTCGGTTTTCGATCACATACTCCCACCACAATATTCTGGATTACAATCTGATTTTCTGAAACGCTTCCAAACAGCGATCACGTCGATCGGATTGCTGTCACGTGGTTTATCAATTTATCTTTCATTAATAATTTCCAGCCCAATTTTCAAGAGTTTTAGCTCGATTTTAGCTAATCCTAAATTTGTCAAATTAAACTAAACCATATTCCCAAAAATTTTAAATAAACTGTAATAAAATCTTCTTACCATTTAGTTTTCGGAAAGTGAACTGAATTACTTTTTTTTAAATTGGATAAGCTTAAGAATACCTAATCTAAAATTCAAGATTAGCCAAAACTTTTTTGAGAATCTGGCTGTATGAGTTCAATATTTAAATGAATGGAAATATAAACACGATGCAAAATACAAAACTGGAGCAGTGTATATTAATTTATATTAACAATACGAAAGAGATAAAGGTTTTCTTGTTATTTCATCCTACAATAAAATATTAGTATAAATTAATTATAACATAGTACATTATATTTTTATAAATAACAAAATTTTCTAAATTCATTTTGTATTGAATTAAGGTTAAGGTAGGTAAGTCAACACTTCCCGCGATATTACCATATTATGAAATCAACCCTTCCCAAATCCCATTGGCGTTTCATCATGCAAGCAAGATAAGCAATGCTTACCTTTGTATTTTTTAACTTGTAATTTATTTTTACAATATATCTATTATATTCATTTATAATTATTTATTTTCCGGATTCATTTCCCATAGACGACAACCAATTTTCACCACAATAAAATTACCCCTGTGACTCCCACTCCACTAAATATATTTGGGAGTCGTGATTTGACGTCTTGTAACCACATTTCATGCGCATAAATATATCTCTTACCGAACTCTGCTACGATAGAGTGCCACACCCAGTAATGGGTAAAAGGCGTGATGATATATTTATTTATTTTTTTAAAATTTTATATATTTTGAACTTTAGTATATCAAAACTTAAAAGCAAACAGAAATACAAAAGTGTATATACTGTTGTCTACTGCACCGCTAATCAAATACATTCACTGGCATACGAACTTATGTGATCTTACCCTGTTTCACAATATGTGGAAGAAAGCAGAACTTTGAATACTTTCACCGCCCATACCTACAGTATACCGAACATACAGCTTTCTACACTGGCAATATTTTGTCCTTAGTTGAGATGAAAGCAGTTTTTATAATGCTTACATAAAGAAAATTCCGTAGTAAATATTACGGTAAGATAAGCAGTAACATTAAGTTTATTCATTTTGTTTTAATTAATTTTTAAAAATAATATTTTTTTTATATAAAATGGACGATATTTTTCACAATTTTATTCTAACATACCACTTATTTGTCATTGCTGTCTTATAAAATGCACAAGACGCCACTGCCTTTCGACCCAACCAACTTAATTTTTTTTTTAAATGGGTAAAATGACATACCAGTTATTATCATACAACGTGAGTGCAAATCATCATTTTAAAAAAAAAATCATGATTTTTATTATTAAATCAGATTTTTTGATTTAAAACAAATTATTTTTCGATTCATATATCAAAATTCAAGGTTTTTTGTACTCTATTAATTAGTAAAAAAATATCAAATTCCCAACAATATAACAATCATAAACTCAAATTGCAATATTCGTTTTGTATTTTTACGTTAGTTGTTATTAATTATAATACTTTTACTTAATAATTTAAAATTATAATTAATTTGAAAATATCATGGTCAAATAGTTAAGTTACCTACCTGCTACCTAATTGATGTAGTTTAGTTAATAATAAATCAATTACTTTGGCTGATGTTTGTTAGTACAAGAAATATTATTATTAAATTTATGTTTAATTCAAAACAGAGAGTGGAATGTAAAAAATTATATATTTTATAGAAATGGGTATTTCATATTAAATATTTTATTGATTAAATTATAATAATATTGAAAAAATATAACAAAATGTTGTTTTGACATAATAAATGTAACAGATAAAAATAAATGAATTACATGTTCATATCAACAGTAATAATAATAAAAAACAACTAAAAACTTACAAAAATAAAAACTACAAACATAGATTAATTAATTATTTAGTATTTTGCATAGAATCACTAGTTTTGCAGCCTTTACTGTTGTTTAGTTGCTTCCTTAATTTAGAATGAACTACCATTGATTGACTAACTATATAATCAAGGGTTATACATATAATCCGTTTTAATATCTATGGATTGTATGTTAAGAAAATACACTATACCTCTGCTGAAGAAGCTGTAACACTTGTCATAATATAATAATAATAATATCTTGTACAAGGGCTGTGTTCAGTAAATACAAAATAAATTGAACTTGAAGTATATATTAACATTGTCACAAATATTTTTTAATAGATTGGTAAAAAAATTATTAAATGATATGTGTCAACGGCCATGGCTGCGCTTGTTGGTACTAATCTAAGCGATAACGCGAGTTAAGCAACGTTGCGCGCGGGTAGTATTTGGATGGGTGACCGTCCAGAGAAAACTCGCGTTGCTGTTGACAATAACAACTAAAACGCAGATCAGGGCGTAATGGCGGCATATGACCTGAGTAGTTGGTCCGCCAAAGAAGCCAGAAAAAAAAATGATATGTAACTCAATAATATTCTGATTTAAATCAAAGATTTTAATCAAATAAAAACTTATGATTTTCATCGCGACTTAAATTACTGCTTTAAGACTAATAACTATATAATTAAAAATAATACTCTTGAATTTTTAACCTAAATTTTCTTAAATCTAAATTCATGAAAATATCAGGTAACTGTATTATATATTTGTACTTTTTTACAAAATAATGTATTTTGTCCTAGTGAAATATAAAACTTAATTTCATTTGTAGTATTATGTTCATGAATATTTTTAATTATAATTACCTAATTATTTTCTCAAAGTACTTTGACTGCAATCTCAATTTTATTTTATATATCAAAATTATAATTTGCATTTCTGTTAGATCTTTAATATTGCATCATTTCAATTCTTTCAACATTAGTTCACGCCAGACGCTGATAAAATTATAAAATACCCCAGTAAAGCCGCGTTTCAATTTATTTATACCCGTTATGGTTTAAATATGATTAACAATTTTACAAATGTTACAATATTTATGCAAATATCTATAATTTCAGCTATTATTTTTCAAATTATGTATTTTTTGTTTTAGTATCAGCTAATTTATAGTTATTAGTTTAGGAAGTATTAAGCATTGTGAGAATGATATGTTTGGAGTTGTGTTTGTGTTTTAAACCAAGTGTGCCTGGGTCCGTCTGAGTGAGGCCAAATATGAGAACATGTTGGAATGTATGAGGGATGAGGAAACGTTTGTGAATGGTTGAGGATGCATGTGACTTTGTAGATAGTTTTGAAGATAGTATGTATCCGGCGATAGGCATAAAAGGATGAAAGTATCAATTCTTTGTAATTGTAAATGTTTAAATAAAGCAGATGTATATATTCCCTATACGTCGTCTATTATTATCCTGACAAATACCTGAATATAAAAGTACAAGAAGGGCATCATCAGAAGTGAGTTATATATGCTTACAATTATTATAAGTTGGTTAATATATGCTTACACAAATAACAATATGTGTTGTATATATCAAAATATATGTACACATTTTCAGTTAGCTTGTTTTCCTTTTTTTTCAATGGGAAAGAATCTTATAAAAGCGACGAATATGTCGGCAGCCCTATATTGCAACCTCTAAAAAACCATTCTTCACCTCTGCTTAAAAATATAGTGTTTGTTTTGAGCTGTACCATCATTTAAGTTATCCTACTTACCCTAGCGTAGGTCTGTAAATAGATTGTTATACGAATAACAATTTTTGCAGCTCCGTCCAGAAACTCTAGTTTTGCATAACTCAAAATCGTCCAGAAACATCCTGTTTACGGCCTAGACCGGAAAAAAACTAGGAACTTCGGTAATACTAGCATTAGCATGTCAGTGTCAGTTTTATGTGTTAAGTGCTTGGAGGTTAGAGATTTTTATCGATTTATAGCTAAATTGATCATTGTAAACTCAAATATAAAAGTAAATAAATATATCATCTGCCGAAGCAGATCTTGGTAAGTGATATATTTATGCGCGTAAAGTGCGGTTACCAAGCCGGCAAATCACGGCCCCCAAAGATATTAGTGGTGGACTCCTCCCCACAGCCAGCCAGCCACAGGGGTAGTAATTTTTAATTTGGTGAAAATGTATGACGGCTTTGGGGATCGAACTACGGTTGAATTTGCAGTTACTATATACAACCAATAAAAAATATGTCTCTAGGTAATTGAACTATCTTTAATAAATAATATTTACCGTGTAATAAATAATAAATTAAACTTAATAAAAATTCTTGTTACTTCATTAAATTTAAATAAATATAAATAAATATATCATCACGCCTTTTATCCATTACTGGGTGTGGCACTCTGCCGAAGCAGTTCTCGGAAAGTGATATATTTATGCGCGAGAAGTGCGATTACCAGCCGTCAAATCACGGTCCTCAAAGATGTTAGTTGTGGGGGACCCACAAGGGTAATTTTAAATTAGTGAAAATGTTTTGTCGGCTGTGGGGATCGAACCAGGGTTCTTAGGATCCGCAGGCAGACTCGATACCACTGAGCCACTACCCCATTCAGTAAATTTATTACTCATAAATACTTGAAATTAATATTTATATACAAGTTTTGAAAATTTTACATGTTAATATTTTATTTTTGTATAAGGAAACAAGTTAATTATTTATATTTATTTAACTCTCGTATTCTTGTGTATGTATTTAACAAATAAATAAATAAATAATTTCAATAAACCAGTTAGAAAAATCTTGTGTATCACAAGTCCAGAAACTGTTTTGCAAGTACTCGCATCGTCCTAGTGATACAAATAACTATTATCTAATCTCACTTCGTCCGATTTTCTTATTATAAATGTATAAATAATAACGAGCTATTTCTGGATTTGGGTATTATTGCTTGTTTTCAGAAATAGTTTTAATCCATCTTAAGCGACGTGATATTGTATTTTTTTTTATTGTACTTACAGGATAAGCAATGCCTACACGAAAGGATGGCATTTTCAAGTTTTGGGCAATTCAACTTTTATATTAAATACAACCCTTTAAATTTTACAGTTTATGCCCTATTTAAATGCAAAATTTTTAATTTAGCTAATTGTAATAGAAGTTAACCAGTTTCCGATACTTCATCCGGAAGTAGAAAAACCGCAACCTTTTAATGCACTACCACTAACTGGTTCCTTTGCTGACCACCTATTGATGTCTCTAAACTAGACATTTATTATTAAAATTTTGTTTCAATATTTTATACACTCTTATTCCCGCCAGAATGACAATTAAAAAAAAAATAACTAATGTTCTCAAATTGAGATGAAAATTACTAAAATATTACATGCATACATATTATTTTCCATCACGAACAGTTCATTTTCTAGCCACAAACGTTGCTACGTTGTTTGACCACAAATACCTACTACTATAGTGTACAGGTAGAAGGGGAACTTACCTGTTCTTCCACCTTTCTAAAACGCCATTATGGTCCTTATTGCAATAATAAATAAGTTTCTTTATTCGCATTCCATCAATATCCATTGGCGTCGATTGCAGATATTTCATTTCTCTTTAAAGGGCATGACATATCTTATCTACAACAAAATATAATATTACTAATATAAACATTCAATTAAAAACTGTTGGATTATGACTTTTCAACTGTTACTAAATATAGAAATAATAAATAAAATATAAGTTAGTACATTGAATGAAAATTTTTATAATAATACACAATTTTATCAATGTAATGGTACTTAATTACAAACTATTATTTATTAATTCAATAGTAATAAGCACATACTGTATAACAAATTATTGTTTTGAACATATTATTTAAATTTGATTCGTATGTTAGTAAGTCGTATATAATTTCATTCTTGTATTACTGATAAGATTTAAATTATGACTTTATTATTATTTGCATACAGTTTCAAAACGATAACGATAAAAATAATAAAATTACGTCGAAAGTCATTATATTTACGTCTACGCCAATGTGACTGTGACTCAGACAGGTAGCTATCTACCTCCTAAAGTCACTCAGTCAAGTTTCACTATGGCTAAACAGCACCTGTTGAACGTTACCTGATAAAATACACGATAAAAAGTGTGAAATATAACAAAAAAAAATAGCAAAAACATTCCAAATACAACTAATAAACTATCGGTATCGGTTTAAAACCATTAAAATGGTGCACAGTTAACTAAAAGTATTAAATCAACTCCATGTTGTAAAATAACTGTATAGCAACAACGCCAAGTGATGAAAATGTGATTGTTGTAGGAAAATTTGTTAAGATGTCGTTTATTAGAATTTTGTTCGTTTTTTGTTGTTTAATTGTTAAATTTGATATAATTTTTGGTGGCACTACATGTTCAAGTTCTTTTGATTGTTCGGAATTTGAGTTTTGTTCAAAACATGGTCAAGTATGTGAATCCTGTACTGAGATTTGTGCAAAAAATCATCACAATTACGATGAAGTTATATGTGAACGAGACTGTAAAAGTAAGTTTATTTTTCACTCATTACAAAATATATTTAAGGGAAATGGGTAGTACCTTTGATTATATAGTTTAGTCAATCAACGGTAGTACTTTATTTATAGCTAGTTGAACCAATCAAATTTTATGCGTGCCTTCAATCAACAATATTGAATTATGGCATCATTAGTAACACCCCAAAATCACGAATGTGTAAATTTGTCGATTTTGACGTTTGTATTTTAAAATATTTCTTTTTGTATATATATATATTGTTATGCTAAAGGCACGAACATGTACAGATAAACTTAACAACAGTTTTATTTTGTATTAAAACACGAATATAATAGTTTCGTGATATGGTAATTTAGTTAAAAAGCGAATATGTCATAATAGTATATTTGGCACATTGGCGTAATTTTGGCGGTGTACTAATGAGATGTAACTTCAATTTACTTTTATTTATTTAAGTCACGCTTAAAATTTAAGTTTCTAATGGAATGTAAAATAGTTCTACTATGTTTCTATTTCATTATAGAAACTAGAAAGCTAAAAAAATATTATTGTATCTAATTTGCTAACCTATAATTACATTAATTATTTATTCTACTGTGTAAATCTGGCTTCAATTCTTGCAATCTATTTGTTATGTAATCTGTATATTGTGCATGTAAACACAATAATAATATAATTTAATAGCTTTATTGTTTTATGTAAATATTTGAGGATGTTTCATTTCTACTTGAAAGTTTGTTGTTTGGTAACCTGTATGAAACATCTATACATAGTTAAAATCAAGCAATTAATTCGTGTTGCAAAAATGTATGAATTCAAAAATAAAAAAATCTGGTGTGGGCACCACACGACTTTCTTATATACAGCATATTTCATATTAAAAACGCTGCATTGAACACTTATGACTTGCTCCTTGCATTTGACAATTATTATTTGACATATAAATGTTAAACATGTTTTTGTTTTTTGTTTCTATTGCTACTATGATTATTGAAATATATTATTAAATATATAAATTAGATTTTCTCAAAATTAGACGCATATACAGGAAAATTGCAAAAAACATTTTATGTTCCAAATATTTTTGCTAACATCTTTTATTTGAAACTTTTTTTCGTAACTGATTCCATTTTTGAAATAAATGGAATTTATTGTTTTGTGTGTACGGTAAACTTCCGCTTCCGGCTATTCAATTTCATTCAAAATCAACTCAGCTCTTCGTATTTTCATTAAACTTATAATTACCAAGTTTCGTTAATAAATCTTATCTCGTTCATGAGATATTGCACATACGGACACACACACATCCATCCACACACACACACACACAGACATCATTGAGAAAATGATCAAAACGGATTCAGTGGACCTCAAAACACGTATTTCCGCGAAAATCTCGTCAACGATTTTTTTCACGATTCCAATACTTCCTTATACTGCGTATAAGAAAGTAAAAAGAGAACTAGTGATGCCACTGAGGACTGAGACATAAACACTTTTCGTCTATATAGGAGTAAACGAGAAACATCAAAAATTTATTTATTTATATTACTCTGTACAACAGGAACTTAATCCCAATTACAGTATGGGGTCCGAACTCACCGAATCGGATTGTAGTAGTACATGTAATAGCAGCTAGTTAAAAAAAAAAAAAATTTGCAATTTTTCAATATTATTACATCCTAAGAAATGTTGAGAATATGAGACAAGACGGGAGTTCGCAGTGTCACATCTATTGTGATTGAGATGAAAAATTAATTGATTACCGCGATGAGAATAACTATTTTTCTCGTTTTTAAAATTTCTGACAGGACAAGAGTTGAATATATATTCCGACATCAATAAAAATCAATAATGATAATTAACTTTATGTATAATTATTTACATGTATATTTTTGATCATTTGCGTTTGACACATTGCAATGTGATATCTGGTGTTACAATTTGTTACTAAATATTGGTATATTGCTGTAAATGTAAAAAGTTATTGTGTTCAAGATGTTTTGCATTTTATTAATTTGTTTGTTGTTATTTTTATACTTTACAATAAAAATATTAGTTAGTAATAGTTTAGAGCAGCTCAAGCTACCAATATTCCGCAATGTTCTGGTGTCGAATCATAGACCAAATATATACAGACGTCTAAATAAATCACAATACACAATTCATTAAAAAAAAGTAATTCACAATTTTAAATAAATTATAAATACATAAACCCTAATTTATCCTTTATGAACCGACTTTAGCGCTGCAATACAGACTCGTCCGGAACTACAAATTTCATTTATTAAAAGCGTTGCCATTTGAAAACATTTAGCTAGACTGTATTTTGGGTATCAAAACGACATGTGTATTACGAATAGACGAATATAACCATTTGAGTTTATTGAAATTATGTTGTGTAAGCTTCAATTGTTTTAAATACGCTATGAGCAAAATGAATTTTTTCAAAAATGCATTTCCGTTTCAACATAATTTAAGTAGTAATTATAATATCCGTCGTGACTGATTATTATACTTTTCACTTAAAGCATGTAGTACCTACTTTGAAATTTGAATCCGATTCAATCCGTTCCGAAGTCGGATTATAACTCTCTCGGATCGAATTCGGTTTGAATTCCATTCAAAGTTTAGATAAAATATCGATCCGAAATTCATATACGAGTAAAATGTCCAATCCGAAATTTTAAAAGATAAAATATTTACAAACGTGTAACTAAATGTATACAAAGGACAGCTTTTATTAATGAAATTTATAGCTTTTATTTGGAGCTCTAATGTCGGTTTTTAGTTCAAGAACGATAAATTAGGACTATGTATTTACAATTTATGTCAAAATCGAATTAATTCCTTTTAAAATGAATTGTGGATTGTGAAATTATAATTAAAATGATTAAAATAAGATTACAATCATATTTGTCGCTCCAGAAATTATTTTTGTTTAATTTTTCTTTCGAATATTTAATTATTAACATACTAGCCCTGTCTCACATAAGTTGGTCCAAATCTTATTTTCTCGTTTAATATTTGTTTTTGCAGTTTTATTTCTTATGTAGTATGTAAGAGAATTAAATGAAATTTAAATGAGTCATATATTAGTATGTTGTTAATACAAAGCTCAAATTTGAAGTCAATCGATAGATACATCTTGAAATGACAACCATTGAAAGAAGAAATAAACAAGTATATATTAACTAAAACCTTTCATTTTATGCAAAAACTATATAATAATAAAGTTTGTTTGAAATAATAATTAACTCTGATTTCATCCGTCAAACTGCCTATAAGCGTTGATTGACTAATAATGACATACTTAACTATCAATATTAATTCACGCTTCAAATTTAATAATTTCCTCATTGTCGATTATATAATTTTTACTCGTCACAAAAAGCATTGTACAAAACTCGTGCATGAAGACGTCATTCACGCAAATTAAAGCTTTAAAATTGTGCTTATGTACAAAGTATGTCTTCGCGCACTTGTTATGTAAATAGCTATTCTGATACCTTTGCTTTCTTGATTACTTTACAAGAAAAATATTCAAATGAATGTTTAGAGCATTAAATTATGTTTCTAAATCAGTCTAGATATTACATTTTACTTATTTAGTTGCTATTAAACCAAGTTTAAAAAAATCTGGTGTGGTCACCACACGACTTTCTTATACACAGCATATTTCATATTAAAAACGCTGAATTGAACACTTATGACTTGCTCCTTGCGTTTGACAATTATTATTTGACATATAAATGTTAAACATGTTTTTGTTTTTTGGTTCTATTGCTACTATGATTATTGAAATATATAAATTAGTTTTTCTCAAAATTAGACGCATATACAGGAAAATTGCAAATAACATTTTATGTTCCAAATATTTTTGCTAACATCTTTTATTTGAAACTTTTTTTCGTAACTGATTCCATTTTTGAAATAAATGGAATTTATTGTTTTGTGTGTCCAGTAAACTGACTCTTCCGGTTTTTCAATTTCATTCAAAATCAACTCAACTCTTCGTTTTTCATGAAACTTATAATTACCAAGTTTCGTTAAGAAATCTTATCTAGTTCATGAGATATTGCACGACCGGACACACATCCATCCATCCATCCATCCATCCATCCACACACACACACACACACACACACACACAGACATCATTGAGAAAATGATCAAAACAGATTCAGTGGACCTGAAAACATGTATTTTCGAGAAAATCTCGTCAACGATTTTTTTCACGATTCCAATACTTCCTTATACTACGTATAAGAAAGTAAAAATGTGACAGTTAAATGTTATAGATTTGTTTGAATTCGTTACAGTTGACTAACTATGTAAAAAATATCAATTTTTGACAACTTTTAAAATTAATTTGTAGTAATGAAATAAGTAATAACGTTGATTGATTAATTGACTAACTGTATAATTAAGGCTACACGATAATAATCATGATAGTCCATTTGGGTGATGAATTAGTTTTGTACAAAAAAAAAAAGCTAGTTATACAGGTATACATTTTGTGTCCAAGGTATATTTAATATTAAATTTAGTTAAAAATGTTGAAAATCTTTTGTAGAATTTAGTAAATATTAGATACCTGCATTTTTAGTATTATTAAAATTTTTAACGAAAAACTAAGATTTGGGTCAACACGTAACTTTAAAACAATAAAAATAATAAGAGCGTAAAAAGACGATTACAATATTATCAAAATTAGGTTTCTAATTTATGAAAAAGCAAATACTAGAAAGGAAAATAACGTAAATAGTTTCGTCATTTTATGTTATCATCAATGTTAATAACTTTGTTTATTAAGTCGCATGAAATAATGCAAAAAAAATTGTAAAACAAATATTTTTCACAATGCAAAATTTATCTTTATCTTCATTAAAAAATGAAGTGGAACATTACAATATTTGTTGCAAAATATTCAAAAGAGCCCAAATAAAAAAAGAAAATAATACGCATACATATATTACTTCTTGACATTTACAAATAGAACAATTACGATATCTTGTTTCAAAATTATCGCATATTTTAATTTGAAATATTTTAAACCGATCACATTTGTTTAGCACATGACTCATTAGGTAAACTATAGCTTTTGATGTTATTAGTTTTCTTGTGGCCTTCAATTTCTAAAACTATGAAATAGCATGTCTATATGAGTAATAATACCAAAATTTATTTCTATGTCTACTTATACTATAATAGTCTTATGTAGTATGTTACGTACCTATCATTAAAAATTCCTTGTATAAAATCATCAACCAACAAAATTTTCGAGGAACAAAATAATTTCATTTTCTAAGAAATTTTTAAAATTTTATGTAAAATGAATAATGTAAAAATTTGTTATAAATAAAAAAGATAAAATGTTTTGTTAAATATTCTTAACATAAAAAATGTGAATTAATATGAGAAAGTCATATTGTTTTACACAAAATTATTGAAGATAATTATATTTTGCAGTTAAATCAAACAAAATAATTTGCTAAATAGAAATTTAACTAACAATAAATCATCGTAAAAATTGATCTAAATATAAAATTTGACATGAAAATATTACACATTTGTTAATATTATCTGGCAGTAAGGTGACGTGGATCGCGTTACGATATTCGAATCCAAAGATCCCGAATTAGAATTTTACTCAAGCTAAAAAAAATTAAACATAAGATCAAGTTGAAATCGTGACTCTAATTTTCGCTCTTATGGCCAGTTGCTCCAACAAAAATTAAATTATAAACATAAAAATAAATAAATAAGTAAGTATATCATAACGCCTTCTACCCATTACTGGGTGTGGCACTCTGCCGAAGCAGATCTCGGTAAGTGATATATTTTGCGCGTGAAGTGTGGTTACCAGTCGTCAAATCACGGCCCCCAAAGATGTTAGTGGTGGAGGAGCCACAGTGGTAGCTTTCTGAAATTATGAAAATTGTTTGTCGCCTGTGGGAATCGAACCAGTGCTCTCAGGATCCACAGGCCCACTTCATACCACTGAGCTAGCCACCCCATTAGTTTAAATATATAAAAAAA
Organism: Pterostichus madidus; assembly: GCA_911728475.2. Lineage (NCBI taxonomy): Eukaryota > Metazoa > Arthropoda > Insecta > Coleoptera > Carabidae > Pterostichus > Pterostichus madidus. Next base: position 10,270,620 of record OU452313.1, on the reverse strand, counting down.
TATCGAATATTTGACAGCAATATCAATTACTCCATATGACCTGTAGCTTTGATTTTTTATTTAAATCAAGTTTAAAATTTAAGTTTGTTGATTCAGCTGGCCACTAGTCTTTATTACAATTACTTATTTAATTTTAAAGTGAGTTAGAAGGATGTTTGTTGGCATTAATTCACTTTGTAAATCCAGAGTTCGAATTCCACTCAAGCTAAAAATATATGAACTACCACAGGGCTTGGTGAGTTCGGATCCTGTACTGAAATTAGGATCAAGTTCCTGTTGTACAGAGTAGCATAAATAAATAAATATTTTGTCCAAAATCTAAGACTAATTATTTATTAAAAATCAGTGGGAAATATTTTTAAGAATTTTTTTAAAATTATTTTTATGACTTTTGCTCGGGCAAAATATAATCTATTCAACGTATATCTAAGTTTTTTTTCTTTTTAATAATAAGGGAACTATTAATAAGTATTCCTTTTATAGTCAAAAAGGTACATTACTAATATATTTTGTTATAAAAACATTCATTCTACTAAGAGCTGATAGGACAAAGGTAGTTAAAATTTTGAACATGGAACAGTTCGTATCCATAGTTAAATTCATAATCTTCTCAGGACTACGTTTAAATTTAAACCTTTTTTATACTATTGTCCCCAAAACTTATATAGTTTATATAGTTATATTGTTTAACGACTTTAGTTTGTGGGTCGTATGTTCTATTCTATGGATTTGATCATTGCAAGTAAGAAAGAAGCGAGCTTGATAAAAAATTTATTCTACGAATCTAATTTAAGTTAAAAAATTCATTTTGTTAACTTAATAAAATAATATTGAACAATTATGAAAAGTACTGAACAAATAGGTTAAATGAATGTAATAATCAAATAATTAACAAAAAAATACGTTGTAAGTAAAATAATTTCTTCTTATATTGATTATTTTCTTAGTAGATAAAACATCATGCAAATATTCATAGTTTGATCAATATAAAATTTACATTTTGCTTAGAATAGTAGCAGGAGTCTTAAGGTTTTATTTACTTCAAATTTACTTCAGCTTAAATATTTTAAATTGGTATTTAAGTTGTTAAATGTAACATGTGTAATTGTTAACAATATATATTTATCATTTTTCAGATTACTTGCAGTACCAAAGCAGAGGTAAGAAAACCAAGTAATGCAAATGTATCACTATGCTATTATTTTAAATATTTTCTCTTTTCTAGCTGAAGTACAAAATCTACGAACACTCGTATCCATTTCTCTAACATTGAACTGTATAATTATAATCGTCCTGATCATCGTAGCTGTACTGAAATTTCTTCAATGGAAAACAAAACGTGGTTTAAACATTTCCTGGTTAAGAAAAATGCTAAAAACGAAAGAGGTAAGATGTTACAGTAATTTATTATTTTTAAAACAAAATTTATGAACATATTGTAATGAAATTACTGTTAGTTAATAGTTTATGATTTAAAAGTTACACTAAAAATCGTAATCATGATTGATATACGAAAATTAATACCTACACAAAATTATATTTAAATATACATAGACAATTTAATATGATACAAAAAAGATTGGAAATTCATTTCCTTATTAGAACAGTTTTAGTTCCCTTGAGCTACTCTGCACAACTGAAAATTAATTCCAATGGTGCACGGAGCCTACCGTTTATAATGTAAACCGAACATACGAATGTAGTCGTACATTTTAGTCAGTAAGGATTAAACTAACGAACATTCGCTAATGAAGCATCAGTTGAGAAATTTATAGTAACATGAAAGATATACGTAATAGTATATTATACAACGACGATATAATGAAGGGAATAGCTTATGCTTTTTTTTATTTGTACAGAGAAATTTATTCAGGCATAATAATTTTCTGATTCGTGCAGAAGAGGGGATAATGACTATTATTCTCTGCGAGATTTATATATGGCATTATGAAGCAAAAATTTCACATTTAATATACATATAATACATTAGTCGGGAAAAAAAATATTTGTGCTTATACTGTTGTACATTATATATCAATTTAAAAATTATTTCTATATTCTATCTAAATATATTTATTCTCGGTTCGGTATTTAAAATCTAACCTTTTACTTGATAATGAATGATTTATTTGCGTAATATTCTATAAATAAACCGATAATTGCAAATAAACGAATAAAAAGGAGCAGCAATAACCATAGCTACATTTAAAACAAGCTGTTTATTATTCAATTTAATTGAATTTGAACTTTCTAATGGCAACTATATAAATTCCGCAAAAATACAATTTATTCTTAATTTATGTGGATTTGTTTCTGCAATTTTTTTTAATAGCACTAGTAATAATATTTACGTAGTGTAGATAAAAAATAAATAAATATATAAACGAGTACACTGACCGTGACAGCGATCAAGAGGTATGTCTCTCGACCAATATGTGAACTAACTTAATCAAAAAATAAATAAATTAGCACTGAATTTATTGAATATAAATATTTCTGCCCATTTTTGATATTTTAGTACCTGGATGTGGTCTAATAATTTTGCAGTAAAAATATGGCAAAAAAATTAATAGCAGCTCTTGATCTATAATCTTGCTTTTATATCTATTTCTAAATATAGCACTTTGCACACACAAATCTCGGTAAATTGTATTATATTTTTGCGCTTAAAATTGTCGGATGTAGAACTGGAATTTCACAGTCCGCGTGTAATCACAAAAGTTAAAAACAGCTGAAAAATATTTTTCGAATATAGTAAATGAGTGAACCTTTAAAATAATAGAGTACAATTATATACAACCCGATTTTAAACAAAGTTTTAGTTAATCTTTAATTTTGTATTAGCTAACCTTATTCTAATCCAATTTTAAAAAGCAATTTAAAATCACATTCTACAAATCAGAAGGTGATAGGACCTCTGATTTAAAAATAAACTGTAATTGCACCTTCAAAATTAAAATTAATCCGATTTATTTTCCTCAGAAATCAAAATCAGACCGTCCAACAACAGTTTCCGTCACCACCTCATCCGGTAAACCTGATCTACGTCTCGATATGCCCGCCATGGGGATTCAAACCCCTTCACCGAATGGTAATACACCCTCCACAGCCACAACAACCCTCAGTCGGCGTCCAACGGAGGACAACACTCTGGACTATGCGTATGATAATCCAGCAATGAGTAACACGCCAAGTCCGCATACGAAACCGCATGAAAGCTCACTGTGACTTTGGAAATAATTATTGGTTTGTTATTGTTTTATTTTGATGTGTAGATTTTCCTGGTATTTCTCGGAAAAATTCGAAATGATTCAGAAATAATTATAAGCATGCAAGACATTTACATTTGGTTGAAAAAAAATTACATTTTAATTCATATCACTTATTTCATACAAGTACATTGTTTTAGTTGGTCATTTATTCTTTATTAGTATTAGTTTCGTGCAATGCAAATTTAGGATGCAACTAATTAACTAATATTATAAATGAAAATTCACTATTTTTCCTTAATGAAATAAAAATTTCAATGTGGAACACTAACTAAACCAATATCTGTGTAGTTTGTAGGTCTGTACAGATTGCCGGACTGCAAACCAAACTGGAACTTGAACCGAAACCGAACTGAACCGGCTCTTTTTATTGAACCGTTTACATGGTTCCAGTTACTTTGACCAAACTGAATACATGAGTCGGTTCGAACCGGCAAAATAACGCATACACAATGAATAATCTGTTTTGAGAATACTGTAAAAATATTTACGTTTCCATCTACTTATTTTGTTCAAGAAACATACAAAAATGGTCAGTTTAAATTTTAAAATTAAATATAGCCTTACACCTGCAAAGGTAGAAAGGCTCGGGATTAAGTAAGTAAAATTAAATATTAACTTTTTTATTTGTATTTTTGATTAAAAAACATATTAAAATTAAATACAAAATTTTTTACTACTACAAAATGTAACTGAGTTTTTATATTATTATTTATATTTTTTAAATATTTACAGAACTTACGTACGTTTAAGTTTGCACTTGTAAATATAAATTAGAAAATTAAAATTATAAATTATAAGCAATAAAAACAAATAATAATAATTTGACATCTCCGTTCTTGTGAACCGGTTTATGAATCGTTTCAAAATTTAGTTACATTATTATATCAGGACAAACATCTAACCGACAACGTGATGAACCGCAAACTGAAACGAATCAGATTTTTTCAGCGGTTTACAGCTCTGATAGATTGCAACAAAAATATGAAATATTAATAATATTTTCAATACTACAAGTAAATTAATCTTTATCAAAAGAAACGTTCTGACTAATAAATGATTTCACAAAAAATCACCAGAAATCAAGCTTAATCAAACAAAATGCAACATTGTTTTTTTTTAATCTATAACAGTAACCTATTTTATAGATTAGGCACCAATGAAATACTTTCAAATGATTTTGAGACTCGGTTTATCCTAGTTTCATGCTAAATGCTAACTTATCAATTTTTGGTTCTTGGTTATATAAATTTTATATTAAAGTAATATTTTATTATTTTGCCGGACTCTAAAATAATTGTTTTTAGCTGTTAATATGTAAGCTATAATTTCTTTTAAGTTTAGATTTTTCATTTATTTATAGAGGTGTTATCGATGTTATTATTGTTATCATTCCAATTTTGTTAGCAAATTAATTTTTATACTATAAAAAAAATACAATAATTTGAAGTTTCAATTCCATACTTATTCTTTTTATTGTATAAAATTATGCAGTATTTTAACAATGAAACTGCGTTATCTTTTTCTATTTGATGAAATTTAATTAAAATGAAAAATCTAGTCCATTATACATATACTCATGTAATCCTAATCATTTGTGTCTTCCATTTCTAGCATATTTTAATTAAAATATAAATATTTTTATTTTTAAATATCAAACTTTAGGATATTTTTAATTATGTACTATATTTTAAATTATTATAAGCCTGCGTGTCGTACTTAAATGAATAATGGAAAACGCAATAGGATAAATTATGATTTAAGAATAGTATTAAATTAAATAGAAAGTATAACGTATACTTTCCTGAAATCCATACACAACATTCCAGTCTATTATAGTATTATAGAAAAATAATATAATTATAATATAGAAATAATACATGATAATAATACTAACTTATTTTATGATGTAAAATAAATTAGTGTGTATCATTTCATAAATTATTTAAGATATAATTTAAATTATTTATAAGTACTCTATTAATATTTTTGCTCTTCGACGTGCAGCTAAGCAATATAGTATTAAGTTATTATATTAATTAGTATTAGAAATATATTTATTAATATTAATAATAAATGTGTAAGTATAAAAGCTTACACAAAAAGCCTATCATATTTCCGTCCAATCCAATAAGTATTTTATTGTTATTAAAAATAGTTTAGATTGTATAAAAACGTATGAATGTGATATTAAATATGTGTGTAAATCATATTGGACTTTTATTTCAAATTTTGATTCGTACAATTTTAAAATTTGATAAAATCAACAACCACTAGCGTCATCTATTATAAAACAATTAATTTTAAATAATAATGTAAATTTCTTGTGTAATATATTTTTTTTTATATTACTATATAACTTCTTAGGTACATGCTTAAGTTTCAACATCTGTATATTTATATATAAAATTTGTATTTATCTTTAAAATTACGTAACGAGGTTGTCAGTGAATTTTCTAGAATGTTTCTCAAGGCGGGAAAATTAAAAACATATAAAACTGCGTTGCTTTAGAAAATAATTTGATATTTAATTATAACTAAAACGTAAGATTACAATTACGAATAATAAATATTTTAAAAGTTAAATGAAATAGAACATCAATTCTTTGTAAAATTATTTTAACATTTGAATCAAGGTCGGACTTTGGACACACTCGATAAAATTCATGTGAGATAGAAATAGCTAGCTTTCTCTTTCGAGAACTTCCAGAAACCGCGTGGTGTGTTCAGAGCCGGCTCAATTTTGTGAATATTAGGAAAAATACAAGGTAAGTTAACTAACTTTATTCATATTTTGAATCTGTTTAACGTATGTAATGTTATTACTACAAACTTTAATAAATTACAGAATTATTTTAGCAAATTTTGCGATAAGTTCAATGTCACATGAAGTATGAATGAAGAATTATATTGCTGGTTCTTACATAAATGATGAAACAAATATTATATCATTTTATATAGTACATCTTATATAATTTTTCTTTCTTAACATTTACTTGAAACATAATTTATACGTGTTACTAATTATTGAGGTTAAGTAACTACATTTTACACGATTTAAATCTTGAGCAAATTAAATAAAAGACAATTTTAAAGTAACTAATGCATGCACAGTTTTTTGAGGATTTAATAAATGAGTTAGCCTAAAATATATTTAATTTTACATTTCTAAAAAATTTTATTCTAGAAACTTCCATGCTCATTTCACTTATCAGGAATAAATTTATAAACAAGTTATTTATGTAATACAGCAGGCATTGATAACTTTTCACAAACAAATAACAGCAATTGTTTGTCATTTATTTAATAAGTACAATTTGAGTGTTAACTTACGTATTATTTCAAGATGTATCGTCTACCCTTGGCACTGCGCAATGTTGCACTTCGTAAGGCAAATCAGTTACAAACTGTACAAAGATGGTACGCTAAAGATGTCAGGTTTGGACCTGAAGTACGAGCATTGATGTTACAAGGTGTCGACGTTTTGGCTGACGCAGTAGCTGTCACAATGGGACCTAAGGTAACATAAAAATAAATAAATTTTACAGAAAATATAATCCAATTATGTTTCAACAGGGTCGCAACGTAATCATCGAACAGTCCTGGGGCTCACCTAAAATCACAAAAGATGGTGTTACAGTAGCTAAAGGTATTGAATTAAAAGACAAATTCCAGAACATCGGCGCACGATTAGTTCAAGATGTTGCTAATAACACAAATGAAGAAGCTGGCGATGGTACCACTACCGCTACAGTCTTGGCCCGATCCATAGCTAAAGAAGGTTTCGAAACCTTAGGAAAAGGTGCCAACCCCGTAGAAATTAGAAAAGGTAACTATATTTTTATATACTTCATGCTATATTTGCATACAATTAGAACTCGGTTTATGATTTTTAGTAAGCTGAGTGTCGAATGTATGCTACAACAAAAATTTTCTAATATGAAGAAAATAGCTGAAGTTGATAAGCTATTTTTATGTTCAGAAAATGACAGTTTATAATTTGTTCTAAGTTTGATAGAGAGTTATTTGGGTATAAATAATTTGGGATGTTCTAGGCATTATGCTGGCAGTAGATGGAATCATTGAGGACCTGAAGAAATTTTCGAAACCAGTTACAACTCCAGAAGAAGTTTGTCAAGTAGCCACAATCTCTGCCAATGGTGATACTTCTATTGGTAACCTGATTTCAGACGCCATGAAACGTGTAGGAAAGGAAGGCGTTATCACTGTAAAAGATGGCAAAACTTTAAACGATGAGTTGGAAATCATTGAAGGCATGAAATTTGATCGCGGATATATTTCTCCCTATTTCATCAACACCACCAAAGGTAAGATTTTTTAAAAACTGATTCATTACTTTGTGCTAATTTTCAATTTTTTTATGTAGGCGCCAAGGTTGAATATCAAGATGCTTTGATCCTCTTCAGCGAAAAGAAAATCTCTTCTGTTCAGACCATCGTACCTGCTTTAGAACTCGCTAATACACAACGTAAACCTTTGATCATCGTCGCCGAAGATATCGATGGTGAAGCTCTCAGCACTTTAGTTGTTAACCGTCTGCGCATTGGTCTTCAAGTAGCCGCTGTTAAGGCTCCAGGCTTTGGTGATAATCGCAAGGCCACATTACAGGATATGGCCATCGCCACTGGTGGAATCGTTTTCGGCGATGATGCCAACATTGTTAAATTGGAAGACGTCCAGGTCAGCGATTTGGGACAAATTGGAGAAATTATCATCACTAAAGATGATACCTTGATGCTCAAAGGCAAAGGCAAGAAAGCCGATATTGACAAGCGTGCAGAACAAATCCGTGAACAAATCGACGCTTCTACTTCTGATTACGAAAAGGAAAAAATGCAGGAACGTCTTGCTCGCTTGGCTTCTGGTGTAGCTGTCCTCAAAGTTGGTGGTTCCAGTGAGGTTGAAGTGAACGAGAAGAAGGATCGTGTCACTGACGCTCTAAACGCTACACGTGCCGCTGTTGAGGAAGGCATCGTTCCCGGAGGTGGCACTGCTCTTCTTCGCTGCATTCCCGGACTGGACAGGCTAACGCCCATCAACAACGACCAGAAGATCGGCATTGAAATCGTTCGCAAAGCCCTCAGAGTTCCATGCATGACCATCGCTAAGAACGCAGGTGTTGATGGATCTGTTGTTGTTGCTAAGGTTGAGGAACAGACTGGAGACTATGGTTACGATGCAATGAAAAACGAATACGTCCAGATGTTTGAAAAGGGTATCATTGATCCCACCAAGGTAAATTTTTAAATTATTGTTTATTATTTAATTATTATTTTTTGCGTACAATTAGAACTTAGATTATGATTTGCTAGTAATCTGAGTGTCGAATGTATGCTAAAGTAAAATACTTTCGGTCTATGAAATTTGCTGATTTCAAAGCTCTTTTTATGATTGGAAACTAACAGATTATTCATTAATAAAAGTCGTTGTTAATTTTTTTGCGTACAATTAGAGCTTGGATTATGATTTGCTAGTAATCTGAGTGTCGATTGTATGCTAAAGTAAATTATTTTCTGTCTGAAAATTGCTGGTTTTAAAGCTATTTTTATTATTGGAAACTAACACCAGATAATTATTTATTGATAAATCATTGTAATTTTTGCATACAATTAGAGCTTGGATTATGATATTGCTAGTAATCTGAGTGTCGAATGTATGCTAAAGTAAATCATTTTCTATTTATGAAAACAGCTGGTTTAAAAACTGTTTTTATGTTCGGAAAAGAACAAATATTTATTTATTATGATTTTTCATAACATCAATGATAAAAGTTGTCAGAATTCATGTTGATTACCATAACTAATCACTCCTCTTAAATTACGATTTTATTCTTTCAGGTCGTGCGCACAGCAATGACAGATGCCTCCGGAGTCGCTTCTCTCCTCACAACAGCTGAAGCTGTAATTACTGACGTCCCGAAGGAAGATACCCCGGGAATGCCGGGTGCAGGAGGTGGTATGGGTGGCATGGGAGGAATGGGTGGTATGGGAGGCATGATGTAAGCTTCACTACAGCGAAGTCAACCAACCAAAGACTCTTGTGCATCAGTTGAATTGTGCGCGTACGCTGAGCGTTAAGTCGTGCTCGAGCTATTTTGCCATTTTTTACTATTGTGGCAACTGTCGTACTTCTTTTCTAATTTTGTATTTGACATTTTGTTAGTTTAGTTATAAATGTAATGAACTGTTGTAAAGCAGTCCTGTCAAACATTTCCATTATCTCTTGACAGAGAAACAGTTATTTTATTTTTGAATGTTTGTAAGTTGAAGATGCATTTAAATCTGTTTTTAAAACAGTTTATTTAATTCAATAAACTTATTTATTTTCGTAAATATATATATAACATTCATGTGTTTAACTCATGTGCAGTATGATTAATTATCCTAAATTTAAATCCGTACTGTGTTAAACTGATTTAAAAACAGATTCTGTGATTCCATGTAAACAGTATAAAAATATACTTGGACCCTATTATGTAGGGAAATATTTCCAAAATTCGTGAATGTGTGAATTTCTTTTAGATTATGTAGACATGAGACTGAGGTTTAATTTGTATTTTAAAAATTGATTTTTCAACAAAACTTTTTTGGTATCTAGATTTTTTAATGTAAAAAAAACTATCATTTTATATTGTACATTTAAAATACCAACTCGACGAAAGTTATATTGAAAAATCAATTTTTAATCATCGTTAGTTGTTTCCGAGAAATAAAGTTAATCTGAAAAATCATTTTGTTGATTTTATTCTTACCATTTTCCATTTACAGCTCATTATGTTCGCAGATCAAAAATTATTTGAAGCTCTATAAACTTAAAATGATAAAAAGTATTATAAAGAATAGAAACTGTATTAATTTAAATTTTATTTAGCAGAAACAAAGAACATAAAAAACTGGTTTCGCAACACAATTTTTTATTACAGTTTCTGTATATTTATTTCACATTATTAACTAGCTGTCAAAAACATTATACTAACACAATAGACAATAATTTACATACCATTATGATCCCACAAATATTTCACATGGAAGATTGAAATGAAATTATTTTTGAGAAATTCACTAAAATGATTTATGGAAGGCACGTACGGCAGTGAAAATATACCTGGGGGAAAAGATAAACGACAATTCCAATAGAAAAGCAATGTAATAAAATTAGTAAAGTATAGGTTAATCTGTTTATAAATGTGCATATTCCTAAATAATACATTGACAATAAATGACACATGCCTCTAAGTTACAAAATGTACAGTGAAGGCCATGAACACAAAGAATATAATCGTACTTCCTAGAATACACTATATACAGATAATGAACAGAATCACTCGCACTGTTTTACGAAACAGTTTATAGATACATTGTTTTAATTACCATTAATTAATTACACGTTAAAAGTAAACTAAAATATAGGTAACAAGTACCTACAAGAAATCCTGAGTAATAAAAGTTGGTAAATGTATAATAACAATCAACAGTGGTGTTCTGTTCTAGATTTAGCGACAAAATATGTATGATTTCTATTTGTATTGTTTCACACTAATGTACCAATGGCAGTGTATAAATAAATTACAAAATTATGAAAAGCTTTCCACCAAACACATTCACACACATGCACACGTACGGAAAGTCTTAACAATCAACAATATTCATTACTTTTCACAATGTAACCCGATTCTTTTTCCCCTGTTCCTTCACAGATTCACCTTCAACTTTCTTTCCTTTTGCTTGCGCCAACATGGTGACTAGTTTCTTCGGTGAATCTCCTACTATCCAGCCATGTTGCATCGGTCTATCGTCCTCTGTATCTTCTCTAATTGGTTTTACTTCGATCAAATCCTGAAATTCGTCATCGCTAGAACTGGACCAATAATAGAGTTGATCTCCTGCGTTTCGTTTCTTCCTTGTGATTGCAAGACAGTCAGGATTTGAGTCAGGTCCTAATTCATCATCATTATTTTCTACACTTTTCTTTCTTTTATGTTCACGCTTTCGATTTCTCTCAGCTTCAAATTCAGTATCCTCACTTTCCTCTCCATGAGATTTACAGTGTTTTCTACTTTTACCTATTCGTTTAGTCTTTTTGGGAATTTTTATTTTAGATGTTGCTAAAAATTCGGTTTCAGGTTTGAGTATTGGTTCGTTAAGTTTTATTTTGATTTTTAAATGATCTTGCTTTGGTTCTGGGTCTGAATCAAATTCGTATATATCTAAATTGTTTTTCGACGTATTTTCTATAATCACTGCATTTGGTAAATCTTTATTTGAATTACTTAAACTACTGTCATTTACTAATGGCTCATTAGATTCAGGATATGACAATTCGTAAATTTGTTCTATATTCTTTTCTTCGTCAACTGGTGCAACAGGTTCGCTTTCCTTTGCTAACATTTTTATAACTTCTTCAAATGACGACTCATCAGAACTCCAGAACTCAATCAAAACATTTTGCTTACCACTTGTACACTTTCTTTGACTTTTTCTTCCAGCTACTCCAATACACTCCTTCATTTCTTGTTCCAAATTAATACCAGTGTCTTTCTTTGCTTTAGTAGATTTTCTTTGAGTTTTATGATGTTTCTTTGTAGATTTGGAATGTCGTCCACCAAGAGTAAATTCGTCTGATGAAGTCGAGTCTCCTGAATTGTGACGCTGGCGCTTCTTAGTCTTTCCTGGGATCTTTGTTTTTCCTTCCTTAACTTTTTTCTTTTCTACGTAGCTCTTATCAACAGGCAACAGTAATGGAAGATCAACAACCTCTTCCTTTGACTGTTCCTTTTCAAATGAAGTAATAGAGAATGAAATGTTACTTTCTGTATGTTTCTTTTCTTCTTCAAGTAATTTGTCGAAGAGCAGATCCATTTCTATTTTGGACATTTTATTTGCACTGTTATTTACAACAGCAAAATTATTTGGCACTGTGGGTACTTCATGATGGACTACATTTTCAACATTATTTACACTACTATAACTACCAACAAAATTAGAAACAATTTTTGAATTTTCTTCTGAGGAAATGTCTCTAATTTCTGGAATTTTATCTTCTAGTTTAGGTTTTGATGCGTTCTTAAATATTCTACCCATAATCATGCACTTCTTTTGTTTTTCTTTAGTTTTTTCTGCATTTTTATTTTGTACAGGTTTAGTTTTATTTAAATTAGGATCAGATCCAGGCATTGATTCACTAGATAAAGACATCTCTTCAAAACTCATTGAATCGTAATATCTGTCAGTATCACTATCACTTTCATTTCCATTCCATTTTAATGAACTAATTCCACTTTCGTGATTAAGTTTCGTCTCATCGATTTTCTCTTTCATAATTTCTTTAGATGTTTCTACTATATTTTCGACTTTTTCGGAATTTTGTTCGTTTCGAAATAGTGAAAATTTACCTGTTTTAAACACAAAACTATTGTCCATTGATTCATCAAATTCGTACACATCGTGTGACTTTTTATTGTTTGTATGATTTTTAGATTTATTACGATGCTTATTGGATTTCTTTTTCGTTTCCCGCAATCCTAATTTGTTACCAAAACGACCAAATAAGTTCTTTAATTTACCGTTTTTATTTGATTTAACAACTGTTTCATTATTTTTTTCTAAAATGACGTCTTTATTTATTTCTCCATTCTTCAATGGTTCATTTTCATGTTCAATCGATTCTCCATTCTTGGGTTTGTTACTACAGTTCAAAACTTCCTTTAAATTTAGATCTTGAGTTGGAATGGATACTTTCAAGCCTTCGAATATTTTCATAGCGCCTTTTGTAATAAGCTTCTTAGGAGAGTCATTTGAATCACTATCGGTGTGATTTAGCTTATTCTTCTTTGTAGGAACTGCGTAGTCTGTTATCGAGGCTTGAATTGCACTGGCGAAGTCGCGTTTGCCCCTAAATTAGAAGAAAACAAATATATAATTATTATTAAACAGATTCAAACATACTAAGAGATGATGGGATACTTTACTCACTGTCACATACACGAAATAATTACGTATTCTTGCATCATTCCACTCATGCCATTTAATTCTTCACATTATTATATTTTTCTTACTAAAAAAAGTTAAATTTATGTGTACTTACTTTGATTTTTTAGATTTTCGAACAACTGCATGAAGACGATTACTGAGAGCCTTTGCCATTAATCCTCCGAAAGCTGAAACAACCTTCTTCTTCAATTCGGAATCAAATTCTTCTTTATTGTTTTCATCTTCATCAATTTTCAATTCTGGTTCATCTGCATCTATGTCTTGTTTTTCTTCGATGACATCTGCGTCTTGTTCTTTGCTGCTGGTAATAATATTCTCGCTATTTTCATTTAATTCAACTACAGATTGTATTTTTAATGCTTCCGATATTTCTTCATGCGTCTCTTCTGACTTTTCAATTTTATTGCAAAAATCAACATGATGAAAGTCTAATGGTATATTTTCAGTGTTGGAATTATCGACAGCCATCAATGTTTTACTAGTTTCCAAAGAAGTATCAATAGAAATATCTTCAAATTGAATATCTGAGTATTTAGTTTCACCCGAATTGTTATTAGATTTCTTAATAAGTGTGTTATTTTCTGTCGGTCTATCGGGGGATGGGGCTTTTTGGGCTAACCATTCAGAAGAAACAGCAGAATTAGAATTGGACCAATCATTATTAACAAACGGTTCTCCTATTGGTGTATCTACTCTTGAACTTTGTGCTAACCAACTGTAAGAATCTCTCTGAATAAACTGATCTGAATTTGGTTGTTTCTGAATAATCCAGCTTGCATCATTTGATCTACTGAAGTTATTTAATGGGATGTTTCTAGTTGACTTCTTGGTAACTGCTGATATTTCTGATCCACTTTTTAATAAACTGCAGCATTCTAAAAATAATTCTTCATCTCTGTTTAATATCTTTCGTTTTGTATTTTCTGTTGTCGATTTCTTCTGTTGTATCTCTTGAAATGCTGGAGCAGTAGATTCCTCAAATTTATGTCTGGTGGGTTTAGGAAATGAGTCAGATATATTTTCAAAATTATTGAAATGATTATTTGGTTTGATGAAACTTGATAAAACATCGGCGTTATGTGAAAATTTAATTTGTGGATCAATTAATTTAGTATATTCGGGTTTGAATAAATCTTTTTCTGCAATATTTTGTTCTACTGGCTCATCAAAATGACTTGAAGAAAGCGATATACTGTCATCAATATAATTCAAATTAGGATTTGTTTCTTCGATAATATTTTCTAATAAAGACAATTGTTTACTCAATAATCCATTATTAACAGATACTAAAGATGTACTGTAATTTTCTTTAATTGGTTCCTCATTACTTTTTGGTCGCAAATTAAAATTATCCGAATCAAAGCTCTTTCTTTCACCCAAACTTTTATATCTTTTAGGTTCAGAATATTTATCATTTGAATCACAATTATTTGGAGATTCTGTTATAGTTTGAGGCAGATAATGTGCGTCTCCAATATGTAGATCATTTACTGGTTTGTCAAGAACCTCGCTGATAATATCTACTAGTTTTAAATTACTATTTTTGCTGCTTACAATCAATCCTGGCAATAAATTTGAATTATTTTGCGGTTCTAAATCTAAAATTTCTTCTATTGGTCTAACAATTTCTGGTTCAACATTATTCACAAAATTTTCTGCTATAATTACTGATTGTGAATCAGTAGAAGATTCATCATGAATCTCAATAATTTCTTTTTCATCCACAGGAATTACATGAGTATTTGACTGTTCTTCGTTATTTTCAATTAAATCGTCTTTAATTTCGCTTAAGTTTGATTCTTCATCATCATCCAAATCAACAATATCGGATTGTTTATAATCATCCGATTCATCTAAATTAATTACTTCATTTTCAACTACAGCAATATTGAGTTGTTGATAATAATTTGACTCTTCCGAATTTATTTCATTATTTTCTGCAGCAAAAGTATTGATTTTTTGATCATTTTGTGATTCTTCTAAATTTAAAGTATCGATTTCTTGATCATTTTGTGGTTCTTCTAAATTTAAAGTATCGATTTTTTTATCATTTTGTGGTTCTAAATTTAAAGTATAGATTTCTTGATCATTTTGTGGTTCTTCTAAATTTAAATGATCGATTTCTTGATCATTTTGTGCTTCTTCTAAATTTATTTCTTTATTATCCGATGCTATTTCTACAGGTGTAACAATTTCAGGTTCTATACTTAAATTGGATTGTTCGAAAATATTATCTGGTTCCGGTTCAAACTCCTCAGATATTTGATTTACTTCATTAAATAAATCACCTTCGACTATATTTTGCTCTTTATCATTTTCGGTAAGCGCGTTTACTAAATTTTCACTTTCTTGAATTGCTATCATTTGATTTTCTTCTTCTTTTGTAGTTTCAAGATTAATTTCTTCGTCAATAGTTTTAGCATTTTCTTTATTCTCGTTTGATTTTCTTGCCATACTTTCCCTTGCTTCAATTTCCGACAATTTCGCAATATGTGTTAGTGTTCTCTTGTGACTAGTTAAATTTTCTTTACGTTTAAATGTTTTGTTGCATATATCACAAATAATAGCAACGTTAGTTTCTTCTTCCTCTCTTTCTTTTCTCTTTACGTTATATTTCGATAATGATTTGGGAATTACTCGACTGCGGGTTCTTTTAGGTTTCCGAATTTTTATTTTTATATTCGTTTTAATTTTAATAACTAAAGATTTATCTGCTAAATCAGGTGTTGTAATAAATGATGAATCAGTATCTGAAGTTTGTTTATTTGTAGGTGTTTTCAAAAAATCAAAAACTTCACCGGATTTTTCTACTGTATCTGGTGCGTTATCTACATGTTGAAAGTCATGATTATTTTCATTTGCAATATTTTCTTCATTTATTATTAGTGCTTCTGCATAGTTTTCTACATCGAAATGAGTTTCTAAAAATTTGTTCTGCACATTATCTTTTTCTGCACTTTCTATATTTTCAATTATCTCTGCTGTATTATTTTCATCTTTCTTGCAAATAATTTCCGAATTAGTTTCATTTACAGCTTCATTTATTTCCTCTTGAATTTCATTATTTATACTCGATATTTCTTTATTGTTTTCAATAGAATTTAATACATTTTCGTTGGATGAATTATTAAGGTATGATGATTCTTCAAAATTAATAACATTTATTTCATTATAATCATTAACAGAATTATTATTTGAACAATTGTCTATCATATTCAGAGTTACTGCAATATTTAACGGATTATTTTCTTCAGTGATAGAAATATCATTTACAATCATATTTTCTCCTGCGTTATTTAATTCCAGAGGTTCAATCAATTCTTTCTCAAATTTATTATCAAGTTCTTCCTGGTGTGACGTTTCTGTGATATCTTCTACAGTAGATGATTCGCCAGTTTCATGTTTCTTGTTTTTTAGTAGAACGGCAAGGGGTAATTCATCTTCTGAATCAGATGAGAAAACATTCTGATCTAATGATATATTTGCTTTATCGATATTAAATTGCACATCTTGTATATTTTTATTTTCCATAACCATCGGCTCTAGTTCATTTTCTATTGATGTCTGTAACTGCGATTTAAAATTATCTGTAATAATTTCGGTAGTTTCTTGTAACATATTTTCTGCAGATATATTACATATTTCATCCTCTGTTTTTTCTGCTGACTGATCCAAATCTGTAGTTGTCGACAAATCAGTAATAGTTTCATTTACTTCTGCCTGCTGATTAACAGTTTTAGTTCTACCACGTTTTCTTTTAGCTTTTTGTTTCTTGATAACTTTTCTTTGTTTTTTAATTTTCCGACATTCTGTATTTTCCTTTCCACTATCGAAGTGATTAACTTTATTAATAAATTCAATATTTTCGGAAGTAGAATTTGACTGAAAAACATTCTTGGTGGGAGTTGGTGGCTTTATGTTTGCTTCAGTTAGAGTTTTATGTATAAGAAAACTATCACAGGGTTCGTCTTCAACTGTCATTATCTGTTGAGAAACCGGATGAAGAGAATCTATTACTTCTTTCGTTACTGTTAACTCTTGGCTATTTGAAACTTCATTAGTGATTTCTTCAGGTTTACTACCACTGACGTTTAATAAATTTTCATTTAACACTTCGTTATTCGAATCTTCTAATTTAACTGACTCTATAGTTTCTATTGTTATGTTATGTTCTTCAATATTTAATTGTGCTGGTTTTTCATTATTTATTTTATCAAGCAATTCTTCATCATTTGCCGACATTTTAATAGTTTCATTTAATAAATCTGTATGACATAGTTCTCTTTTATTTGATAAATCTACAGGAATATTATTATCACAAATTTCAGTTTCTTTGTGAATATTTGTATCCAGTTTAGTGTTTTCAGTAATAATTTCTTTAATTTTAACTTTTTCAGAATTCGATATAATTTCATTGCAAATAGATTTATTTTCAATGACTTCACTATTTGTATTTTTCGAAATTAGGGTGTCATTAATAATTTTATCATTTGTAGCCACAATTTCGTTCTGAGTCGCTTCTGTTTTATCATTCATTGAGTTATCTAACGAAATTCGTTGTTCAATCCTTTCTTGTAAACTAATTTGAGGTATACAATTATCTTGGTTATTCAGAATCAAAGGTGTAAAAGCGATATGTTTCTTAGAACTTCGTTTCTTCTTGGCTACAGGAAGTTTGATTTTTAATTTGGTACAAGAGGTATCAGAAACAAACTTACTTAATGGAATATCGTCATCTGAAGTATCCGACGCTGCTTTAATAGAATTTGTTGTAGAATCTGAATTAATTTTAATCATCATTTTTTTAGGAGTGGATGTTTCCCTAAAAGCTGTATTTAATAAAACTGGTATATTTGGTATGTGTTTCTCTTTTTCAACAATATTTTTCTTAGTTTGGGGGATACGAGTTATACGTTTTCTAACACTGCCGATTTTAGTACCCGATTTATTTTGATTTGATTTTAAGTTCAGTGGATTATTTTGATTTTCGGTTTTTAATTCGTCACATTTATTTTTAATACATTCCATTAAACAATTTTGTAATGTTGCATTTAAAACATAACTTAATTGAAAATTAGATTGTATGTTTGATGGAATACAAGTATAATCAATGGCTGCAGTAGGCACTATGTTTTCATCATCTTCTTCAGTTTGTGTTTGTGTTTCAACTGTAGACATTTCAGAAGTTGAAATATCTATTTTAGAATTTATTTTAACTGATGGAATTTCAAGCACGTTTACACTTTTCACTTCGGGTTTCTTCAGTTCATTTACAACTTCATTAATATTCTCATTTTCAAACGATTTATTTTCTACAGAATCCTTTAAATTAAAACTATTTGTCGCATTTTCCGAATAATTATTTGTCAATGTATCTTCATTAATTTTTGTACTATCAACAGAACTGGAAGGGGTAATTTCAATTTTTTCTTGTACTACTGGTAGGCTATGTTTAATAACTTCTGATGAATTTAAAATAAACAAATTTGATTTATCTACTAAAGAAGGTTCATTATTTGGAAATTTTTGTTCTAATTTACATTTTAACATGGCAATACAATCATTTAACCCACGACCGGATCTTTTTATTTTACTTTTAAATTTATTTAAAGTGTTATTCGCACTCGATTTATCACAAGTCGTTAATTCAGTTTTGTTATCACTTTCTTCACTGTATACATCTGAATCACTTTTGGTTTCTATTTGCTTTTCTGCACTCGTAACATTATTTTCGCAACAAGGATTGACATTTACTGGACACAAAATTGGTATTGAATTTACTGAAGTAATTGAGGAAATATTTGAAGGCAGTGGTTCTATTTTTTCTAACGTTGGCATAACTTCTGAATCATTAGGTTTAGATTCAGAAACATCATTTTTATCACATGGTGTTACAACAGTTTCCAAATCGGTTGTCTTGATTTCATTTTCAGGCTCTTTTGATTGATTTGAAACATCTGTTGTAGTTTTTTTTAAATCAATCTCTTGGTCAACCGTTTTTAACCTGGGGCTTACATTTTGTGATTTTGTTTCAATTTTAGATGTTTTCTTCCTTCTTGAGCCTCGCATACTAAATGTCCCGGTAATTTTTGCTGTAATTCCTTCATTTTTCTCTTCTGTTTTATTTTTATTTGGTTTTCTAAATGACTTCCTAAAAGACTTTACCTTTTGCACTAATTTATTCGTTTTTTTACTTTTTTTACCCAGCACTTTTTCTGTTTTATTCTCAGATTCTTTAATTGTTACATTCTTTGTTTCGTCCGTATTATTATCAATTTTGTTTTCTGTAATTTCTTCTACTTTATTATTTTTAGTTTCATTTGGATCTAATTTTAATAGTGAACTTGAACTTCTTGTTCGCCGTATTTTTTTATCCTCAGGTTTCGCTTCCGCATCTATTTTTTCTTCGAGAACTTCTTCTTTCGATGCCCTGTTAACAACTTCATCAATAACTGCACTAATTGTATCTGGTTTATCTTTATCTATTGGTGTTGGGGCTTTAGTTTTTTTATTTGATTTTGTCAACACGGAAAGAAAACGTTTCGTTTTAGATTTTTTAGTTGTTTTAGGATCGGATTCACTACTTTTGGAATTTGATTCTTCCATTTTAATTAATTTAGTATCTTTATCAAGTTTGTTTAGATTTTTAGGATTAATTTTATTTTTCTTATCCAAATTCTTGTCGTTCTCTTGTAAAACTCTAGTTTTTTGTGGAAGTTTTTCATCTGTTTCACCAGCCGATTCGTCTTCTTTCTTATTGGTTGAAGATTGTTCAACATTAATTTTACAACGAAGTCTTGTTTTGCGAATCAAATTATTTTGTGTAATAGCTTTAACCAATTTTCTTCTTGTCACTAATGCAGAATTAGTGTCAAATATTTTGCTACCTAAAATTCTGCTAATCATTCTTTTATTTCTGATTTTTGATCTTTTACCAATCAATTGTTGCGTTATATCATTCTCAGTTACAGTTTTAGTATTATCTGTTTCTTCGTTATCTTTTTTGACTCTACTTCTTAATTTTAATGGCGTATCTGAACTGTCAGTCTCAATTTCAGTATTATTTTGTTTTCTTAAATGATTCGCGGACATTTTTCGTTTCAAAGCATTTCTTAATGTTTGTTTTGTAATTTGAGGTGAATTATTTTTAAAGTGAACTTTCTTGTTAGTCGATTTTGGTGACAAATTTGTCTGTGAATTTGAAGAACTTTGATTATTTAACTTTTGTTTATACGGTTTTCTTGGTCTTTGAATTCCATCCCTCATCGAGATCATTTTTCTGTTACGTTTAGGAGGAAGATTGGCCAGCATTCGTTCGATTGTTTCGGCTGCGAAAAGATTAAAATTTTACATTTTGTTTCATGAATAAATGAATAATGAATCGAAAGTTTTAAATTACCATCACTAGGTTTCGACGGTTTGGGACGCGGCCCAATGAAGATTGGTTTGATTTTAGGTTTGTGTTCTCGGGCTCGGTTGACCTCTGGGTTACAACTTCTCTTATAACCTGCATTCACAGTAACCAATACTTTCCAATCAACATAACGAAATCAAAATCAACACAAGAAACAAAAGACATAAAAAAACAAACAAAAATAATAATGAAAATCAAGTTTATTGAAAGTAATTTGGTAATTCTTAGTATAAATTGCAATTTAACTGAATTTCTGATAAGCGATAAATAGGTAATAAATAACCAGCTTACCTCTCTGCCGGCGACGACGGGTCCGAGCCCCGTACGGGCGGTATTTGCACTTCTTTCTGGCAAGCATCCACGTCCAGTCGCCGCCGCATTCTAGGATGTGTTTGTGCAGTTCCCCCAGGTTGTGGCAAGACTTTGTACACTTACTACACATTCGAGCGTCGCTCCTCTGCCATAAACGGTTCACGGGCATCAATTCAACAACACCAACTTTTCCTAAACCAGGAATGCTTAAGTGTCGGTAGATTTGAGATTGGTTACCCACAAATTCGTAATGGCTGCACCAAATATGCGGATGGTTTATTGTTTTATGATCGTCTAAGTATTTTAAATTAGAGACTTTTAGGCCACAAGTAGCGCAGATATAAATTCTGGGTCTGGCCCATTCGCCACTTAGTTCTAAACGTTTCTTTTCTTTCATTTCATTTTCGTCTTGCGATGAGCAAATCAAGGCGATACTATCGGTGTTATCTATTTTTACTTCATCAAAATTTGTAGTACTCTTCTGTAGTTGTAAATAACTTGGTAATTCCAAATCTTCTGTCTCTTCCTTCTTTGATTCTATTTTAGTTTCTTCGATTTCTTTTATTTCTTCAATGTTTGTTTCTGCTTTCATCACTGTATTTTCATTGCACTTACACATCACTTTATTTAATAAATCTTCTAAAACAAAATAAACATCTTTCGAAGATTCTTCCGATATGTTATCACCATCTTTCACAGATTTTTTCCTTAATTCTAAAAACTGTGCTGCATTTGCTTCCATCCGCAGATCTTCAAAAGGCCCCCGTGTATCTAAAATTCGGTTGAGCTCCTCAACTTGATGCGTTGCTTCACCCGTCGGACGAAGATAATTCAACAAGTCTTCACTAAAGTTACAATCATCAGTAAATTTATGCTGCCTTTTCTTCACTGATAGCTGCGTCCACATGTCCAAGCAAGTGAGATCATTGTGGCTATCCCTTTCGCGAAATAAAGAATTATATTTCTTGTTAGGGAACTTGTACTTCACAACCGCTACTTTTTTCGCTTTCTTCTGCGATGCTTTCGCACCATATTCGATTTGTGCGTCGAAATCTTCTCCATATTGCGACGAACCGAGTAGAGTTGCAACAGGAGTTACGGCGTTTAAAGATATATCGCAACCGAAATTATCTACTGCATCATTTGCAGGCTTTGTCTCTGCTTCTGATACGATGGCATTGTGCTCAAAGTTAGAAATTCGACTTTCGGATTCGATGTTACTGTTGAGCTTTCCATCCAAATGATGCAATAAATTGTCGCGTATATTACAAACAGTTCTTGTATAGAATTCTCTATCGAACACTGCGTTAAACTGCATGGAAGTCGCATCTTTAATACTATCACTTGCGTGGTCGTAAATTTTTTCATATTTGTAAGTGTAGGCATTAACTAATGAAAAAACACTAGCAGGATTGGATTCAGATTTTTTAGTTACAATTTTTTTATTAGAATCACTTTCTTTTTTAACTATTTTATTTTTACGCTGTTTTATTAGATTATTATTCACTTGCTTAACAGTTGCCCTTGTTGTTCTTAAATTATTTCTCACTCCATTTTTTGTACTTTTAACACTAATTTTTTTGTTGACTATTTGATTCTTCTTATTAGTGTTTTTTGTTTTTGAATTAACTACGCCATTTTTCGCTCTTCTTGTTAAAACTACATCTTCAACGTCAACTTTGGGCGTTTTTACTTTTTTTGTTTCTTCATGGGATATTACATTTACGTGGATAGCGTCTTCAAAATCTTCGTGAAATCCGGCGGATTTTTCAGCTACATTTTCTGGATCGTTTGTATCGGGGGTGGGAATAGTTTTTACCGATGAATTTCTTTTCGCTTGTTTTGTTGTTGACAAGTTCGACGGACTAGAGTTTTTTTCCTTCGGAGATGGCGGTAAAACATTTTCACTTTTGGATGAGGTACTATCATTACTACAAGTCCTTTTTAACTCTGGTCGTATAACTTCGGATGGTAATAACCCCGTTGTAGTTTCGTTATTACAAGATATAGTATCGGTGGTGACGGGTGATGGAGATGGAGTTTTAGATTCAACTGTATCTTGTAAACCGTGAACTGATCTATTGTGGTTGCGAAGTGATTGCAAGGAGCTGAACCTCTCTTGGCACGGCAGACACGCGAAGTATCTGTTGGAATGTTCATTAATTAGATGCTCGAAGAGCTCCTTCAGCGTGTGGTCAGTGTGGTTGAGTTTGCTACAGAAGCAGCACGCTGTGGCTGACTGACTATGGCTGGGTGTCCGTGAGCTCGATCTTCGCGTCTGTCCGGCGGAGTGACACCGGTCCACGTGCTTCTGCTTCAAGTTGTTGCTGGAGAACGTCCGATCACAAAACAAACACATCAATCTCTTTACGGCGGGCTTTTGAACTAATTCATTGCTGGATTCTGGCATTTCGGTTGTAAGTTCGGGGGATTTCTGTTTGAGATAGCTTTCTAAAATGAAATAGTTGTTTAGTTTGGATTTGTTGTTGCAGAGTTCCAGCACGTTTTTGACTTTATCTAATGGCACGCTACATTGGAGACTAGTCTTGGGTGGTTTGTCGGGAAGGGTGTCCAGTACAACGGTCTCAACAGCGGCTGCCGCGCTAGGCACCACCGCCGTGAAGTTGGCTTCGGCCGCATCGTCCTCGAGCTGTGTGAACTCGGCTTTGCCGGACTCCCCCTCCGAGCCAGCCGCGTCGAAGGAGCCGCTGTTCACCATCGTCCCAAGCGAGATCAATGCGCTGCAATCACACAAACATATGTTCATAAACACGGATCATCATATCATCAAGGGGGGTCGGCAACGGCAATCATTGACTTTGTTTACTATGTATATGCATGCAAAAAGTTCACCACTATTTTTAGAATATTAATAATAAATATATCAGTTAATATATCCATACGTAAATAATTTCTATTTTTAGTCAATATTATTATTCATAATAATTAAGCGTAAATATAATACATTTTGTCTAAATGTTGCTGGTATTCCCATAATAAAAATATTTCATGTTTAATTAAAAAGTATGTTCAGTGAAAATCGGATATAATGATCGCATTTGGCTTATAAATTATTATTTTCATTATCGGCAAATCTAATTACAGAAAATGAGAAAACATTTCTCTTCCAACTAGATAAATGCTAACTATAATATGCAGAAAGGAAAATTACAGCAGATTAACGAAATATAAAGAAGAATGCGAATCATGGTACTTACAAATCCATAAAATATCAGGCTCAAAGGAATACATTTCAAATGTTTGGTGTTTAAAGTGCATCTCAGGTAGTGAAATAAAATAAAAGATTGGATTATGGTTATATAGCTTTGCAGATGTTTAAAGTTTATGACCCACAAAATTTTTTAGAAAAATATCCCAGATATGTTCATATTATTCTTACATCCGAAAATTTGATTCTTGTAAGTGATAAAAATGTAGTTTTATTTTAATTATATGTATAGGTTTAAGTTAAAATTGGTATAAGTGACTGATTTATAAATTTGGTGCTTTATATATGGCATCAATATGAACATTAACAACTCAAATGTAGTTCTCACTCCTAAATAGAGGAATACGTGTTTATAAATCAATATAATTACAAGCCCGTTATAAAATTAATACGTTAGCTCAAAATATTATCATTCCTTGTTTTATTTATTTCTTCTGTAAAATATAACAGTAGTTCATAAATAACTTAATTTTAATTAAACTTGAAATTTGAAGTAACAGCAACAAAATAATTTCCTATAGGATTAATTTTTAAATATCTTCTAAACAGAGCTGGGCAATAGCTAGCTACTTTTGTAGCTTAGCTACTAGCTTAGCTATGTTTATCTTAGCTGTAACTGTAGCTTAGCTAAATGTAAAAAATATACCTGTAGCTTGTTGCGAACTATTTTTTTTTGTTTTAGCTTAAAATATTGTTATAACAACTGAAACTACTTTTAAAGTTACTTTTTGTAGCTTAAAGTTACTTTTTGTAGCCCAAAGCTACTTTTTGTAGCTTAAAGCTACCACTGTTCATTAAGAAATACCTTTTAATTTTTATTTTGTATTTGAATTGTACCTCCTTTATTGTTTTCAATAACTGTATGATAACAAGTTATTATATAGTTTAAAATCTATTAACATATTTTATTTTTCACTTGTTCTTAACCTATCCTACTTTTGTATTAAATGTTAGATGAACTAAACATTGACTGTTTAGGAGTCTTCTGTTAATGTGACTGTTAATTTATTCCGATATAAATAAAAATTATAGCATCAAAAATTAACAGCATGTTTGTCTATTTGCGATTTTTTATATTTATGTACATAATAGTAAATTAACAGTCATAACAAAAGACTGATCAACTGATCATACGACAATGGCAAATTTAATTAATTCACAATAATTGAAAAAAGTTGCTTTAAAATTGAACAGCTACTTTAACGAAAGCTTTTAGCTGTAGCTTAGCTATATTTTACAAAATGTAGCTTATAGCTGTAGCTCAGCTACTTTTTTAAAGAATAGCTGTAGCTGTAGCTACTCTTTTTATGTAGCTTGCCCAGCTCTGCTTCTGAATAGGAATAAGAAAATCTCTAAAATTATAATTCTAAAACAAACTGTTATTAATACATATTTCTTAAAATTATACCATTATAAATGATTATTATGCTCAACTACAAAATAATTTATATTAAATAATTGTGCTTCACTAAACAATTACTTGAGCTTGAAAGTAAAAATACTAATTATACATCTTTCGTCCGAATTTTAGAAACTTCCGCTTTCCGCAGTAACTATTTTCACTCTTGTGGATCAATATACCAGAAAAAGGTAATATATCATAGCCACGCCCTATACAAATGAAAAGCAAATAAATAAAAATTTAACAGCCACATTATCAAAAATGTTTTAGCTAATTCTTAATTTTGGATTAGCGAATCTTATGCTTGTCCGATATAAAAAAGTTAATTCAATTCAGTTTCTGAACACTAAATGGTAACAAGATTGTTTTAAAGTTTTCTTAAACTTTTTTTGAGAATATGGTTTAGCTTAATTTGAAAAATTCAAAATTTAGAACTAGCTAAATTCTAGCTCTCTTTGAGAATTGGTCTGTTAATTATTAAATATATAGTAATTGTTAATCACTCTAGAAATAAAATGAGAATAAAAATTTATACAAATTTGTTCATATTACACATTGGTATCTTAAAAAACTCAACATAATATGTGTATATTATTTATTCATACTTACAGTGAATCATTTTTGTAACCTTGACTCATTATCAGCAGAATTCTTATAAAAGATTAGCTAATTCTCAATTTGGTTTAGTCAAATTAAGCTAAACCATATTCTCAAATACGTTTGAACAAATCTCAATCTAATCCTATTGCCATTGTTTTCAAAATATGATTTGGATTCTTTTTATACTGGCTTGAATAAAGTTATATTATAAAAAATTCAGGCTTTGCTAAACATTTTTTCAGAATACTATTAAAAAAATCAAAATTTTCTGCACTAAGCAAAAGGATTTCTTTTAATAAATAAAAAGAAATTCACAAATTCAAGATTACGATACGGCACCGTAGGTGGACAGATTTCTTTTTAATAGTTATTTACGATACAAATATCGTATAACGTTATATTTATTATCAGTGCCACCTTTACCATAAAGGCACATGGGACACGAGCCCAGGGCCCCCAGCTTGATAGGGGCCTCAAAATGCCGAGGTCGTCATTTACACGAAAAATAGAGGAGCTCAATTTTTGATGCAATTTTGCTAAGAATTGACGTTAAAATTTTTAAATTTAAATGTAAATCCAAAACCAGATGAGATTTCTAATTAATATTTAAACAATGAACAAAGATTTACTACATCTTAAAAAAAAAATACATAACTTAAAATTTCTTAATAAATCCTATAAAATTTATACAAATATTAAAATAACTTTAAAAATTTAAAAGAACTTTGAGGATATAATAGAAGATTTTGCACAACAGAAATCCCGGAAGAAACTATTATCATTAATGTAATTCCAATTCTCAAAATACGAGCAGTAATCACTTCACTTATATTTGATTTGTATAAACCATAATAATCAATAAAGTCACTAAATACAACTACATATTGATGTTTTCATTCGCTTTTTTTTACTTTTTTAAAAGTGCCCCTAATTTTGTGTGTCTTGGAGCCCCTGCATGACCTAAGACGGCCCTGTCTATTATTGTGAATTTTGTTCAAAAATGTAATAAAAATAAGTATTTTGAGGTTTTATAATAATGAAATTACGAAAAATACAACACTCAAAATAGTTAGATAATTTTGATATTATGTAATAATGGTAGAGAAAATAGTTTTTCGAGTCAAATTGCTGTCAGGTAATAAGGTTGAACCGTCAAACTGAAATTTATCCGAAGAAAATAAAATGCTCGAGTGTAATTCACCGAGATAATTTATATAACGACATTAAAGTAAAATAATTCAAATGACGTTAATTTTTATCGGGTTACTAATGCTTATTTGCAGCAACGAAACAGAATGTTTGACTTAAATAATTAAAAACAAATATCATATGCTATCAAACATTTGATGCGATGCTGTCAGTTTATGTAAAATTTAAAATTTTATTTTGGTTGGTAGAAATAGGCTTTATTAAATATTAATATTAAATAAGGTTTTATTCAACACCGACTCATAATAATAAGTCTG
Source organism: Pterostichus madidus (assembly GCA_911728475.2). Classification (NCBI taxonomy): domain Eukaryota; kingdom Metazoa; phylum Arthropoda; class Insecta; order Coleoptera; family Carabidae; genus Pterostichus; species Pterostichus madidus. The sequence goes on along the minus strand of OU452313.1, from coordinate 10,242,918 downwards.
TTACTATAGTTATTTGAAATAAATAATATCCATCATTAGTCACTCATTGGGAGAATAATAGAAAAGTCACGGAAAATTATTACTGGTTTTTATTATTATCATTAAAAATAACTTTACTTCTTCGGAATTCAATTCATTAGGACTTCTTGTGCCTCTAATTGAATATTTAGCGGAATATTTTCATCCATTTTTTAACTTATTTTTCTTTTTAACAATTCACATTGAAAGGTCGCAATAATTATTACAAAAAAAAAATCAACAAAATAACAAACAGTAGATAGCGTAATAACTATTTTATGGCAATTTGTAATTTTTATATTTTATTAATATCATATCAAATGTTTTGGCAGTGTCAAACAATAAACGAACATATAATAGTATATTGTAATACTAGTGAGGAGTTTCATTGTAAAACTAGTACGAAAATTGGAGTACGAACATCAGCGAGCGTTTCAATTGTACGAGTTTTATAATGGCCCTTTTCCATATGTGTTACATACTATGTGAATATTACAAGTTTATGTTCACCTTAATAAATACAAGGAATTTAATAATTATTTTATATAGATCAAAGGAGTTGAATTTGCAAATGTACTTCACGTTTTCTTTGTCACCACAAACAAAAATAAAAACGTGAGTAACAATTTTTTTTCAAAATGACATTTAACTTACTCAATTTGATTGTGATAGTAACCATTACCCTCACTAGTGATGAAAGTAAATTACTTTCATCACTAGTGAAGGAAATGGTCACTGTCGCAAATAAATTGAATAAGGGTAATGTCATTTTCACAAGTAAGGTTATGAAAAAAAAAAAAAAAACTATTTAATACGTTTTAAGAAACGTATTGGATAAAACGTTGTATTGGACTCGTGTGGAATGCATAATATAATCAGTGCATTGAATATTACCGATTATTCAATGCCATATTGAATTGGCCAATACGGTGCCACATCATCGGTTTCATCTAATCACAGCTGTATTATACTAATAACACCATTCGGTTGTGTTATCAAACAGTCGTAACCATTGCCAAGTTATTAAATGCTGTTATTTTAAATTAACGTTAGTGATTTTTTTAAAATAAACGTCAAATGAATGTAAAACAGATAATTTACTAAGTACGTACGAACGTACGTATATATCTTGTTGGATAATCTATTCCAATACCACTCGAGATTAATTTGTTATGTTTTAATGGATATTATTACAAATTTCGCTCTTACAAAAGGTCGAGTGGTATTTGTATTTCTTAAATATTCAATACACGTGTTATATTCGGTAAGAACATTGCCCCACGAAAACAATAAAAAAAATTATAAAATTAATTTTTTATACAAAAAAAAAATCGCGATAATTGTACTAGTGCAAATTATTACTTATTAATTCTCTCATTTCCATGACAACGTGATCAAATAATAAAACGCTATTAGTTGTTTAAGGTCGTGGGGCAATATTCAGTAAAATAATTTTTAATGTTGTTTAAAATTTTCCATAATATTAAAATTCTCCTTGAACAAATTTAAATCAAGAACTCGAACCGCAGGAAATAACAGTTTGGTTTAGATTCGCGATCAAGAATTTTAAAGATCTATTCTGTTTCTCTAGATCTGATTTACAAGAAACTGTTTAGTTTCAGTTTCTATTCAAACAATTAAAAAATTACTCATATTTTTCTTTAAATTATAAAAATAAAGAAATAATACATTTTAATAATACTCATGAAATACCAAGCAACTAGACAAAGTAATAATAATAATTTTAGAAAATATTTGATTTTTTTAAAGAAAGACATGTTATTATTATAGTTTAAAATAAATTGATTAAATTAAGTGGGGGGGAGATCGCAAAAAAACTCTCAGATATACATAAATTTCTAAAATATTTCTTTTTACATAATATAAATACAAATAACAAATAGATAAAACAATATTTAAATTTGTGAAATAAATTACTAGTCTTCGTCGTTTGGGTTGAATTGAAGAGGAAGGAAAATTTTCTAATAACTCTTCCATAAATTGACACCATTTCTTCAATAAATTCCGATTTAGCAGTTTTACAGTTTTTATTTTTTAATATTTTGTGCCTGTGTATACTTAATAAACTTAGATTACTCAATCGTTACGATAGGGAACATGTCGCTAGCTGGCCATAAGAATACTGCTGGAAATTCAGTTTCAGCTTGAATTTATTATCTTTAAACTTATAATTTAATTTTTATTTAATTTATATATATATATATATATATATATATATATATATATATATATATATATATATATATATAAATTTTGCATGCTTTGTATCGGCACAAATTAGATCTGAAAATGACTAAAATTGTCTCAAAACTATAGATAGCAATAAAATTCAAACAAAATTAAACAAATGTTTGACGTTCAATCTGTCAAAGCTGTCAAAATAAATTCTTCATTTATTATTTCACTTATTTTGACAAATAAAACGTCAAACATTTGTTTAATTTTGTTTCAATTTTATGCCTGTCGATAGTTTTGAGGCAATTTTCGTCATTTTCAAATCTAATTTGTGTCGTTTCATAGTTTGCAAAATTAATTTTGTTTATTGGTTCACTTGCAGAATTATATGCCCTAAAATTTTTATTTCAAGCTTTTTTGCTTAAAATATTTAGAGAAGCAGGAAATTACAAAATTATAGTTTTACATGTTAAAGTCCTATGTTCGACAGTCGTGGTCACCACCCTAGTTAATATCCAGGGGTGAGCGCGCCGCTCCTTGCCTCCCCCTGCGGACGCCCATGTCACCAGAGACCCCTATAGCAAGTCTTCAATTGATGGGCAGTCATACGATCGAGGTTGTCTAACGTATTATCCGTAGTGTAAACAACGCTTTACCGAAAATTTTTTAATCCCGACATCGGTCAAATTTCTGTCTATAAAATGAAAATTGATAAAAGTTTTTAAATACCAGTTCACAATAAAGATTCGATTGAGTGAAAAGATTTTAGAATTTCTCCTTTAAATCAGTTATAAATTTTATTCCGATTTTGTTACGGTTCGGTTCGAATCTCTATCTACTATAAATAAATTTAGGTTATTAAACCAAAAGTATTAGTTTACATACAACAGAAGATAGTGCAAATTAGACCTATTCAGACATATTCTTTTTTCTTTTTAATCATTCAATTTAATCGAGAAAAAATTACCATGTTGATTAAGCAATCAAAGTAAAGAACAAATTATACAGTACAACAAGAGAAAATTATCACACCCGACAATCTAATATAAATTTAATCAGAATCAGGAAATCAATTAACCGCATTAATGCATTTAAGCAAACACGACACCAGTCAGAAAAGCTCTGCACACACATATTTTCAAGCGGTAGAGCTGTATATGATTCATCGATCCAACTGCTCCCAGCAAGCATAAATTGAACAAGGCGGTGGACCCAGTTGTTGTACAATGACGTTTGGTTCAATGCTGAGCCAGCCAATCCCAAGCTCTGTTACATCTCCCACAACCAATGGCAAGCGAGAGTTTCATCAATGCGCAGCAAACAACTCGTAAAATTGTTCAACAGTCACACCAACGCCGAGTTTTAGAAAACTTGGATGCTTTTAGTTTTACGTGATTAGAAATCAAGTTATTTGACAATATATTTGACAGAATAACTTAGAAAGTGATAACCTACTTTAATGATAGTAAATGACTAAAATTAACGTTATAAGTTGTGAGAAAAAAGGATAACTAAAAATATTTAAATTGTGGTGTACATGCGAATAAATGACTTAAAACTAATATACATTTATTGTTTTTTTTTCCTTATTATTATTAATAATATTAAGTAATTCAATAATATAATGGAACAAGACATGTTACATTATAAAATGTGGACCAGGGAAGCTACAACTATACTTATCCATGAGTATGAAGCGCATGAGTGTATGTGGATGACTACATCTCCTTTCTATCGAAACAAACAAAAGAGAACCGGTAAGTTTTTGGCAGTTTACATGCGCAGGTCAAACTTATGGTTGGGCTTGAATATTTGACATTGTTGCACCGTTTCATTAAATCATACTCATTTATAACAAAAGACAATGGGTTTTCTAATAAATTATTATTCTATTTTTTAAATCTGCATACATAAAATAACAGAAATTAAAGATAAATTAGAACTGCTTTATATTAAATATAATATAAATGATAAGACATTAATATTTAAATATTTTTAAGTAGATTTATATACAGATTAGACATGATTTAAAAATCTATTTTTAACTACATTTTCAGCTCAAGCTAAAATGTAATTTTTATCTACAAATATTATTATATTGTGAATTAAAAATTAAATTAAAAATGAATTTGCTCTTATCTGGATGTTTCTTTTTCATTTACAAAATTAATTTAAATTTTTGCTTAGAAAATATGTAGGAAATTCAATTTTAGCTTTAATTACCAATTGATAAACAAAAACGGAAATGAGTGTAATTTTTTATCAACTCTAAAAAAAATTATCTACATTCCAGAGGCGCTGGTCGATATTGCAGTCGCAGTGAGCAAACTCCGTCCACAAACTTCAGCCGAAGATATAAAAAATAAAATCAACGGGATTAGAACACAATATGTGTCCGAAATCAACAAACTTATCATATCGAGCAATCGAGGTGAAAAATATGAACCAACACTATGGTGCTTTGATATGCTCGACTTTCTCAAACCATTCACCCAGCCCAAACAAAAGAGCGTCAACAGGGATTGGTATTGCAATTACATGGTGAGTTCAAACCATCATTTTCTTTCATTTATGTGTAACCAAGTACTTCAAGGGATTTAGATTCAAACATCTTTTGGGGGTCTTCCATTTTCAAGAATTATTTTTAATAAAATAAATAAATAAAATAAATATATCATCACGCCTTCAACCCATTACTGGGTGTGGCACTCTGCCGAAGCAGCTCTCGGTAAGTGATATATTTTGCTCGTGAAGTGCATTAGGCATTAGGTAAAGTCACTCGTCCTGTGGTCTCAGGATTTACAATACAGTTTGCTATATTATTTGTTGCTAAGCAAAAAAAAAATGTATAAAACTCAAATTTATCGATAAAATCAGGAGGTTTTGTGCTTGTAAATAAAACACATGTTCCTATGGCGAGGTGAAGTCCTTTGCCTCTGTTACATCTCTCGATTGAGCGGCCATGCTTATATTAAAAATACTGCAAATTAAACAAATAAATAAATACTCCAAAAACTTTATAGTCTATAATGGTGCACAAAAATTATATCTGTTTAATTTGTAATTTTGAATATTACAATTTAGATAAATATATTATCTACTGAGATCTGCAAATGCCAACTGCCACATTTTAAAAGAAATTATATAACAATTCTTCTTTCCCATACTTTGTGAACATGATGTTGAGTACATTTAGGCAAGATTTTAAAGGTCCTAATTCGAATCTAGCTTATTGCAAAATACCAAAGGCCTCTTGCTTATAATTAGAAAGCACTAGCGAATACGAATTAAATGTGATGGCAGAGCACTAAATAATACAAAATTATTTGTAAAATATGCTAAAGCACTGAATATATTCAATTGAAATTCTATTCGATTTTGTTTTCTAGATGCTAGATAGGGTTCAGCGATTATATCAGCTTTAAAATTTATTATTGCGACTCACCCTTCTAATTTGTGCATTTTTATTTGTCGGCCAATAATCACACTTCACGAAAAAAAGTCATTTAGCAAAATCTTCGTAAGGGTGTGACAGCATAAGGAAACTATGAAACTATCGTTGTTGCAAGCAACTGAAATGGTAGTGCCGCTTTAAATTTCAATTTCGCTCCGCTTTAAACCTTATTTCGCTTCTTCGTCGTCCGTATATTTTATAATCCCGCATAAAACGTTCTTGCTTTTAATGATTCCTTCCTCGGAGTTTCGTGCGTTCGCGCTGTGCACGAAAATCGAGGAACGAGGAACGCGAAACGCGAAACTCGAAAACGGCGAACGCTACAACGGGAAAGGGAGTGAAACTTTGTGAGGCAAATGCGAACAAAAAGAAGCATATTGCGCATGCTCATGTACGGTTAGTTGGTTTGTACTTGTGTATTTGAATGTGTAAAGGTATATACGGTTACCAGCGGAAACTTCGCGCAACGATGTTACGGAGCACATTGGTCGTTGCCAGGAAAAACAAGTGAACCGTTGTTGCGGTGTTTTTATTTTGACAGCGCGGGGACTGTCTGTTTTTATATGCATACGGATCATCACAAAAACAGCGCACAAAACTACTGCTTGTTTGATGGTTCATTCTTTTATTTTCACTTCAAGACGGCATAAATTTTCTTTATTATTTATAAATACAGTGCTGTCAAAGACAAGTGCTAAACGCAAAATATATTAACTACACTATAATTTCCTGCTAATCTCTACAAAATATATCAAATTTGACCCAGATAAAACTGTAAAATGTTGACAGGTTTTATTTCCTAAAACTATCATTTGAATTTTGAAGACAAATTTTCTAAACCAACAGAAAACCAAGCATTAAATTATGTGTTGTATTTTTAGTATCAGTTATTTTATTTTTTTACTATTCTGTAAATATAATGTACAAACAAAAAGCAATCAATTTACTGCATCAAAGCATCCGAGATTGTACATTTTTTAAATTAATATTTGGAATACCGAGCTCCGGTCGGCAAATAACGGAAAATGAAAAGTTTGAAATGGAAAATAAAAAATCAAGAAATATAAACAAACAACTTTTCTTTCCAATTTTCGCTCATACATTTGGGGTGGCTAGCTCAGTGGTATGAAGTCGGCCTGTGGATCCTGAGAACTCTGGTTCGATTCCCACAGGCGACAAACAATTTTCAAAATTTCAAAAACTACCCCTGTGGCTCCTCCACCACTAACATCTTTGGGGGCTGTGATTCGACGACTCGTAACCGCACTTCACGAGCAAAATATATCACTTACCGAGATCTGCTTCGGCAGAGTGCCACATCCAGTAATGGGTAGAAGGCGTGATGATATATTTATTTTATTTACATTTGGTTGAAAATAGTGAATGATATCAAATTGAATTTGGTCTAAATTGATTTCTTGGGTCAAATTACATTTACCCTAAAGTATTTACATGAAAAACTAGGTAAATATTCCGGAAGATGATATCTATCTGGATTATTTTATGAGGTCAAAAAAGATAAGAATACCAATCAAATTGAATTATAAAGAGAAAAATTGAGATACCACTAGGATTGGAATAAAATCAGATTTGAATCCAGGGCGACCGTAGTTTAGTTGTAGTTTAAAGTATATGACAAGAGTTTATAGGTTCCAGGTTCAAATCCTGGCGGTATACCAATTTTCTTCCGTATAATTCAATATGATTTCATCAATTGTTAAAATACTAATTAAATGAGAATACCAAGTTTCATCAAAATCGTTACAGATCAACAAAAATTGCCCGTACTAGAGTATAGGATTATCTGCTCGAAAATTATGCTAATAATGTTTCAGCGTTGTTAAATCAACTTTATAGCTCATCCTCTGCTATTAACTTTAACGTTAGTAACTTAAAGTTCATATCAAATCCATGTTTTATGATAAAATATATTAGACTTGTAATAAAACTAAAATTCAATAAAACATCAATGACTTTATGGTACTAGTTAGTGGTTACAGATTTCTTAACTGAAAGTCTATTATAAACTTTAATGAAGAATGTGTACTAAGTATAATGGATACTATAAGAGTAGATCCTAATGATCACTTAAAATGCATCAAAAAGAGTGAACAGTAATTTATAATTAAGGTGTTTTAATTAACTTTAACTGATTTATATGGTCATGAAAATCAAAGGCGACTTGACGATAATATCATAACGGGCAATTGTGGTTCAATGGTTATTGCACTCGATTTTAATCTGGTTCAAATCTTGCATTGACTCCAACTTATAATAAAATCATTGTAACTGGATATAATTTTATGAAAAAATTAAATGACGGAGTCATAGATTCAAACCTTGACGGTATCCCCATTTTTCTCTCTAAAATTTAATCTAAATATATAAATATATCATCACGCCTTTTACCCATTACTGGGTGTGGCACACTGCCGAAGCAGATCTCGGTAAGTGATATATTTATGCGCGTGAATTGCGGTTACTAGCTGTCAAATCACGGCCCCCAAAGATGTTAGTGGTGGAGGAGTCACAGGGGTAATTTTTAATTTGGTGAAAATGTTCGTCGGCTGTGGGGATCGAACCAGGGTTCTTTGGATCCACAGGCCGACTTGATACCACTGAGCCATTACCCCATTTAATCTAAATAATAATATATTACGATACTAGTTTATAAGTAAGTCTTAAAAGCACGTATGATGAGTTTAAGAGTACGACGCGAAGCGGAGTTCTTTTAACGGCGCTAGTGTTTTAAAGGTACTTATACACGTGTATCTTACGCTATTTTTTATTATAACTGCATGATAATCTGCAAAATAGAGTAGAAAAGCAGCATTTTCATTTTGATTCATTTTGTAATTTGTGTGTGTGCGATTTGACGTAATATCGTTCACATGTTTATATTACTATGTGAATTCGTTGTTTTGCAATTTATTGAGATACATATGAATGGTTATATGTGGTTAGCTCAGTGGTATGAAGTCGGCCTGTGGATCCTGAGAACTCTGGTTCGATTCCCACAGGCGACAAACAATTTTCATAATTTCAAAAGCTACCCCTGTGGCTCCTCCACCACTAACATCTTTGGGGGCTGTGATTTGACGACTGGTAACCGCACTTCACGCGCAAAATATATCACTTATCGAGATCTGCCTCGGCAGAGTGCCACACCCAGTAATGGGTAGAAGGCGTGATGATTATTTATTTTATTTTAAATATTAATGGATTTAAATAGCAAATAATTTTGTTGTTGCTTAACAACTTTTTAGTTCGTGAAACAAGGATTATTATGCAGATATAATAAAAAAACTGTTCTTTTTAACAGTATTATTTCTTAATGTAATTAATTTTTATTTTGTTTGCAGCCAAAACCATATCGTTCAAAATTTATCCTACCACCAAAACCACAATCAATTATACAACCACAATCACAACCCCCACAACCACAGCCACAAGAGCCACATCAATCATCCGAAGCATCACCATCGACTAAAAACTGCATGATCATTAAAGAAGAAGACAACGACGTCGAAATAATCGAAGAAGAAGATACACTTCACACAGACGATGACTACAGCAGTCATTCCTCTTATCTTCACGACCAGGAAGACAAAACTCTCAAGGACGAACAGGACAATACCAAACAGAAGATCTCAATAACTCCCGTTAAAGAATCTACGCCACCTCCACCAAATGTAGATTCAGGATATGAAGATCAAGATCAAACAAATAGAGTACGGAAATTATTTTCGCCTTCTGGGATCAGTGCAGAAATAACACTTGTTCCTAAGAAGAGCCTTCTGAAGAGAAAAATTGAAGAAGTCAATCATGTTGAAGAGAAAAAGAAGAAAATTGATACAGAAACAAACATAGAATATAAAGATGATGAAGGGGATAATAGAATAAATATATTTGGTAGATTTGTGATGTCACAAATGAAGATTATTAAGGATAAAGTATTGTTGCTTAAATTGGAACATACTATACAAAATGCAATAATTGAAGCCCAGTTGAAACAAATACAATTTGATGAATCTAAGAAAAATAAAGATAGAAATCAAAATTAGTTGTAATTGGTAATAAAATAAAACTTAGAAGACTGTTTAGTTTAAGTAATAATATTTAATTTAATTATAGCTATATGTATTGTTATTTGAATAATTTTCTAGTGAAAGAAAACAAGTGTATCTTTGTTTGTAAACAAACTGTCAAAAGTAAATTAATCATTTTTATCATTTACATTATTTATTACCCTCTTTAATTGAAGTTAAATATTGTAAGAAATCAGTATTTCAAAGAAATTAACAAAGTTTTGTAGTTACTGCTTATCTTTAATCTTATTTGATTATAATTTAAAAATTTTGATTTACTGTACTATAATTAATAACATTATTATCAAAATTATAAATAAGTAAATAAAATTTAATTTATATCGTTGTAATTTCCTACATGAAATGAGATAACCAGTTTATCAAATATATAATCTCACATTGATTACATTTTTATAGATTGGAATAAAAATATCTGGTACTCAGAAATCTCTAAATATAATTTCATCCTATAATTTAGATTTCAATTATGTATTAAGGTAGTACTAGCGTGAAATTTTTTTTGCAGATCTGAATGAAATTTGGCGCACGTAACCATTAGATAGTCAAACCTATCCTGTTAAAATATGAAACACATTCATCGTCTATCAACAAATATATTCGCTTGTAAAGTTTAGTTCTTATACACGGGGCTTATGGCGATCATCACTCAGAATTGCACATATTTGGTTTGTGTACCTCTAAAATTTTGCAGTTTCATTTGAAAAACTAGTATCCATGTATATTGTATCAGAAGGAGAAAGTTTCTTATCGTTTAGTAATGGATATGTAGCCATGCAAAGCCTTGTTTTTAACGAAAAATTAAGAATCCCAATTTATAATGGCAACATCACACGGTGGTATGGTATTTGCAAATTCACTAGACCAACAACCTATTGAACAATTCATGATATTCCATTCATAATAGGTATAAAACACTTATTTCATTCAATTTTTAAATTTTTTTGAGCGTCAGTTTCGACACTCGACAACCGATGGCGCCACCGTCACACTAGTACTACCTTAAGATGGACATTAGCCTAATTGGTCTGAATACTGATCATTATGAAACATGATATTGTTATTATAAATGAAACACGATGTACTGCATACATTTTTAAAAATTAAATGATGAAAGTATTGCAATAAATTTGAAAACATTAAATTTATATGCAAAATAATAATGTTTAGGAATACATAACAAGCAATTTGTATCAATTATATGTATTTTCAGTTACATGTATTTTATTTGGAACGTTTCGACAACTAGAATGTAAAATCGAACCTCTTCAGAAATCGGGAATTTACCAAATTTCATGTAACGATTGTGATAAAGTTTACATCGGGCAAACTAAAAGTCAAATAACAACTAGAGCATTTAAACTACGTTAAACACGGGAATCCGGAAAAATCAAGTGTCTCGGAATACATCTTTCATAATAATCACATCAACTCGGATAATTTAAAATTACTAAAATTAGTGAATAATATTAGACAATTAGACGCGTATGAAAGTATGAACATATTTAAAAATAAACACCGCTTGATTAATTCTGACCTGGGTCCCATTCCTAACAGTAAATTGTTTGCTTTCTTAGGTAATTAGTTTTGTAAGTTGACTCAAGCTTTCTGCTTATTGGTTCCTTAGAAACGGTTTATTGCTTTGTTTTAGTATAAATAGGTATGTACTTGTTCGGCAAGGTGGATTCAACCTTGACCACTAGCTTGGTTCACAAGTCGTGTAATCTTGGGGTTCCCCATGCTTCGTCTACTGATGATGAGAACTTAGTTCTCGAAATACGTATTTAGATTTATCTTTATATTGATTAAGGCTTAGGGGTTAAATTTATTGTTTAGTTAGTTCTTAGCCTTAGATTTTACTTTTTACTTTAGAATGTAATCAACTTTAGCTTTCTAACAGGGCTGAGAGAGCCGCTGTTACGCGTATAAAACAATTGATAATGCGATAAAATAATAATTAAGTAAGATGAACTAAATTAAAATCAAGACGAAATATAACGCGATTTAATACACGATTAAATAAAACGAAATAAGACGAACTTCTTGTAAAAATACATATTTAAAACATAAAAGAAAGTATAAATTATAAAAATACAAAAGTTATAATTGATATTGAAATTAAGCAAATTATCCTGCAATGGAAACAACAACAACGTATGAATAAAACTATTATTTACTTAGTTACAAAATACATGGCAAAACTTACATCTTGCTCATGAAGTCGAGAGCCAAACTTGTCTCGACGGAAGCCAATCTACCACTAACTAATCGTTGTTGTATTCCATGGGATGTTCTGACAAAAGGGTAAGGGGTGATATCGTCGCGTTGGTGGTGATAACTGTTCCCACGTATGTGTTTACATAAAAAACCCAGACGGGATGAGTTTCATATAAATCTATCCGACCCATGCATGCTAATAATTACCCAGATATGTCATCACATCCCGTATAACCAGACGCGACAATTCAGAAAAGCTATAAACTTGATAAATAATGATTTACGGAATACTGAAGTTATAACATATGCACTAATAAATTTGATAAACAGAATAAACTCTGTTAAGTCAACTTTAGAAAGATACTTAAGATAACGCTTAATAAGCCTGTATCTTTCGAAGCTGAGTTGATAGTGAAATATCATAATTTATAAACAAAACCAAATTCTGAATTATCCGTTTTGTTACAGCTTTATCCTATTATCTTATATTAGGTATATTCTTTAAACTTCTTCGTTCACCCCACGTACAACTGATCTGAGTTGAACTAATCCAAACTGAGATAAGTATTCCTTAAATAGAACAATTGTTTTATTAATTTGTAAAAGTTACTGTTTAGAAAACCACCCTGTTCATTCATTTTGAAAATTTTGTAATCAGAATAACTAAAATAAATATATCATCATGCCTTTTACCCATTACTGGATGCGATACTCTGCCGAAGCAGATCTCGGTAAGTGATATATTTATGCGCGAGCCACAAGGATAATTTTAATGTGGTGAAAATGTTTGTCGGCTATGGAATCGAATCAGGGTTCTCTGGATCCACAGGCCAATTCGATACCACTAAGCCACCTACCCCATATAATAATGTAATCAGTAATAAGAATAAGTACAATAAAAAATAAAAGAACATATGTTTATTGTCTAATTATTTGTCAACATTTACTGAGTGACTCAGTTGGAACTGAGTTTGCTTTTTAGTAAACTCAGATTGCTAAGAGGGGAGGTATGAATGCTCACGTCAAACTCAAATGTATTATAGTAAATAGGTACATTCTTTTTACATCAAATCTCACTTAATCTCAGCTCACTTTAGTTCAACTGAGTGTCTCAGCTAAATATGGCTGTTCTATTTATCTAACTGATATGAGTTTGAAGTGAGCATTCATACCTCCCCTCTTACCGATCTGAGCTTACTAAAAAGCAAGCTCAGTACCAACTGAGTCACTCAGTTGATGTTGACAGCTAAAATACGATTAACATTAGTTAATGTTATTTGTTATTTGTAGTAATTTGATAACAAAATTTAATAAAATGAGTAAATCATTGGAAAACAGATCTTCCAAATATTGATTATCATCACCTGCTTCGAACAATATATCCTAAAATAATTTGATATATTTATTTTAAGCGTATATACAATTTAATAACATTAAACACGAATACTTAATATTATCACAGACATAGTAAAATTTTAGGTTATATTGTCCAAACAAATGAAACTTTAGCAAAATAATAAAACAACTGTTCTATTTAACAAATACTTATCTCAGTTCGGCTTAGCTCAGCTCAGCTAATTTCAGCTCAGATCAGTTATAAGTGAGGTGAGCGAAGAAGTAAAAAGAATGTAGTAAATAGAAAAGCTATATTTTGCTGAGACACTCAGTTGAACTGAAGTGAGCTGAGATTAAGTGAGATTTTGTGTAAAAAGAATGTGCCTCTAGCTGCCATTCTGTGACCTTGGTGGATTCAACACTTTGATATAAAATGTAGAGGTTAATTATAAATCATGTATATAAAACATGTAAATTACAACTTAAGTTATATAAGATATTAGAACAAGGCAAAAGATGACTACATTCTAGTAATGACATGTAACTGAAAATACATACAATTAATTCAGATTGCCTGTCATATTTTTCTAAACATATAATTTTTTTTAGATTTACTACAAAAATCGAACAAAATAATAAAAAAATCAAAAAAAATATATCATCACGCCTTCTACCCATTATTGGATGTGGCACTCTGCCGAAGCAGATCTCGATAAGTGATATATTTTGCGCGTAAAGTGCGGTTACCAGTCATCAAATCACGGCCTCCAAAGATGTTAGTGGTGGAGGAGCCACAGGGATAGTTTTTTTGAAATTATGAAAATTGTTTGTCGCCTGCGGGAATCGAACCAGGGTTCTCAGGATCCACAGGCCGACTTCATACTACTGAGCTAGCCACCCCATAAATAATAATGAAACACAATTTCAAAAGTTCGATTTAATTATTCAAAAATAAAATTTAAAAATTAATTTATTGACAATAATCTGTAGATGATACAATTTTTCTTTTGAAACATCTACAAGAGTTTCCCGGGATTTGAACTAGAATCTTTTACGGTGAATTCTCATAGGTTTTTCTTCTTCTTCTCCATTTTTCTTATACCCCCAATTGGATTTCGGATTTCCTCTCTTTGAGAAGTTTTAATCCATTCCTTTCATTTTTTCTATATTATTTCTTGTCTCTTCCTATTTCTGCTATTCTTACTTGTCATGTTTTTTTGGATTTCCCTCTTTTTCTTCTTTAACCAATGCTTCCGGCTTCTATAATTTTCCTAACTAGATTATTTTGGTCTAAATGTGACTGTACTACCCGAGTTGCTTTTGTTCAATCTTTGTAACTATATCTATGTCTTGATTTATTATTCTTCTTATATTTTTATTTCTTTCCCTGTCCCACTTTGTTTTTCCTGTAATCTTTCTTGGGAATTCATTTCTAATTCGCTTGACTGTCAGAACATCTACTGCATTATATACCTTTACTTTTATTTTCCTAGCCATATATTTAAAAATAATAATAATAATAATAACTCTGATATCTATCAGACATTATTGTCAATAAGTTCATTCTTATACTAATATCATCCAGGGAATAACCCAATGTCTGCTAGATAGTTGGTTGCAATGAATTGACGAAATCCATGTCACTTTACGAATTCTAACTAAAATTGCACGAAATACATAATAGTCGAATATTTGTAGCTCAATTTGTTGAGAGCTTATGAAAGATTCTGGGTTGATATACCTCCGAATTCTAATAGATTCCAAAATATATATACAGTGTGTTCCATTTAAGTGAGCCACCATTGCTATCTCGAGAACTGTAATGCCTGTTTTACACTGAGCAAGCGCAACCTGCAATTGCAACTTGCAAGATTTACGTTCAACTAGTTGCTCCAAAATGTTGCAGAGTTATTTTTGTCACTTTACATTGAGCAACTTGCAACTGCAATATAATATTAATTTATTTACAAATGTTTGTCGTTACTAACTTCATATTATATCAGCTTAACCTCTTATATCACTTGTGTTATTGACATTTGTTTCATATGTTATTTTGCATTGATATAAAAATTTATTCTTTTAAGTATTTGCACAATTATTTGCAATGCAGTAAATCATTTTAATATCTTTAACCCAACTTTATCGTTTTTGACATTTATAATAAGTTGGTAGCATTCTAACAAACTTAAAATTACTAGAAATTACTATCAGCGGCCTTGCAAGTCTTGCAAAAATTAGAACATGTTCTAATTCGTGCAAGAGGTTGATGCAAGATTGCTTCTTGCACTTGCACTTGCAATTTCTGTATTACACTCGTTCAAGATTGGTTCAACTAGTTGAAAGTTGCAGTTGCACTTGCAATATTGCTCAGTGTAAAACAGGCACTATAGCTACGAGATTGGTTAAATTAGCAAAGAACTAGCATTTTACAAGACTATTGCAATGAGTAAAAATTTTTTTTGACAAGTGGTTCTCAAAATACGGGGAAAAAACATTACGCAAACTAAAGCATCGTTTGTTAAACATTATGGGGACTCCTCACCATCGATTGGAACGATTCACAAATGGTTTACTGATTTTCGTTGTGGTAGTATGACCACAAAGGACGCCGAACGTTCTGGTCCTCCAATTGAGGTTACAACGCCAAAAAACGTCGATAAAATCCATGATATGATATTGGACGATCGGCGAGTTAAAATGCACGAGGTTGCTGAGGGTATGAGCATTTCAAATGAACGGGTACGGAACATTTTGCATAAATTTTTGGATATGAGAAAGCTATCTGCCAGATGGGTGCCGCATTTGCTCTCTGTTGACAACAAGCGCGACCCTGTGACAAGTTCAAAAGAGTGTTTGGAGTGTTACGAATTGGTTCGTCATCCACCATATTCTCCAGATTTGGCCCCCTGCGATTTTTTATCTATTTCCAAACTTGAAGAAATGGCTCGGCGGAAAGAGATTTGGCTCCAACGATGAGGTCATCGCTGAGACAAACGCCTATTTTGAAGGATTGCCAAAATCGTATTATTTGGAAGGGATCGAAAAATTAGAAAAACGTTGGACGAAGTGTATCGAGCTACAAGGAGATTATGTTGAGAAATAAAACATGTTTTGACCAAATAAATCATTTCTTGTTTCATTTTTCAGGGACTTTTCACCCTGCCCTCGTAGTATACTATTTCAAAATTATTACAATACTTTTAACCATGAACTTAAAAATATTTAAATTAAATAAATATAAATATATCATCACGCCTTTTACCCATTACTGGGCGTGGCACTCTACCGAAGCAGATCTGGGTAAGTGATATATTTATGCGCGTGAAGTGCGATTACCAGCCGTAAAATCAAGGCCCCCAAAGATGTTAATGGTGGGGGTGCCACAGGGGTAATTTTAAATTGGTGAAAATGTTTTGTCGATGTGGCGATCGAACCGGGGTTCTTAGGATCCACATGTTGACTTGATACCACTGAGCCATTACTCCATAATTTGTACCTACAATATATATTTATAACAAACAAATTTGTTTCAAAAACAGATTTAATTAAGTGCATATTTCACCAAAAGTTTTAAAAAAATATAATAAAGTTTGTAATTTTCACAAAAAGTAAGAGAATTTTTATAAAACATTAGCACTATATTTGTCCTTCAGTTGCAATAATTTGTCATCACTTTTTAGTACGCAAAAAAATAATTGTTTTTAAATCAGATTAACAAATTAAAAATAAGATTACAAACGAAATTTCGTAGAAGTAAAGATTACGAAAACACCTACGAAATGTTAAGTCCAAACAAATGCATTTAAGTATCTGAAGTAAATGAAAAATAAATATATCACGCCTTTTACCCATTACTGGGTGTGGCACTCTGCCAAAGCATATCTCGGTAAGTGATATATTTATGCGTGTGAAGTGCGGTTACCGGCCGTCAAATCACGGCCCCCAAAGATGTTAGTGGTGGGGGAACCACAGGGGGAATTTTAAATTGGTGAAAATGTTTCGTCGGATGTGCCGATCGAACCAGGGTTCCTTGGAT
Source organism: Pterostichus madidus (assembly GCA_911728475.2). Taxonomy (NCBI): domain Eukaryota; kingdom Metazoa; phylum Arthropoda; class Insecta; order Coleoptera; family Carabidae; genus Pterostichus; species Pterostichus madidus. Next base: position 10,225,556 of record OU452313.1, on the reverse strand, counting down.
CCACAGGCCTACACGATAACCACTGTGCCATTACCCCATTTGTTGTTTATGCAAATTATATATAAACATTTTTCAGAATTGTTGTAAATTTTATATGACTGTCATAGTAGCTAGATTTAAATATTTGGAATTTCCTTCTTTCATATTTGATTCTTATAAGCTGGTAATTCTTGAATAGAATGCGGGCACTCACGTGACACTGTGACGTTTTGAGACGTAAAAACAGCTGTTCGGGCAAAGATCACTGCGCCACCAACAAAATGAACTATTTTTTTTGGAACTAGATTTGAAAAGAACCGTTCTTTTCAAATCTCGTCACAAAAAAATAGTTCATTTTGTAGGTGGCGCAGTGATTGCAGCCCAACAAGATTTGAAAAGAACCGTTCTTTTCAAATCTCGTCCCAAAAAAATAGTTCATTTTGTAGGTGGCGCAGTGATCTTTGCCCGAACAGCTGTTTTTACGTCACAAAACGTCACAGTGCCCGCATCCTATTCTTAAACACAGTGATATTTCTGTAAATAAATGAATAGCGAAAATGTAATTCTACACAATGTTTGCTAAAACAGAATTTAACGACTTGATTGTGCCTGTTTTTCAGTTGTAAATTCTAAGAATTTGTTTAAGATATAATTGTAAAAAAACAAGACAAGCAAAAGTGTATTTCTATATTATTATATATTGTTAAAAGGCATTGCAGTTAAACAAATTACAACAATTTGTACGAAGCTTTTAGCTAATGATGCGATGGATTGTCCGTTTCTGTAAACAGTATTACCGAGTCAAGAAATTCCGGCGTCTTGGAACACAGAATCATCAGTATTCTGGACGCCGAATTTTTTTGTTTAATTTTAGTCAATATTTATGTACTTAAATTTTAATGGGCGACAGATAAGAACAAGTATAACAATAAGAGAAATAAAAATAATAATAAATAAATAATAAATAATAATAAATAATATAAGTATAACAACAATAAAAATGTTCCTTGGCAACGGCCATGACAGGGTGCATTTGTTCTGGTTGACTAGATCTTACGACAACTTATACCGCTGATCTTCGCGTGCATTTGTCATATCGACAAAAAGCAAACGAGGTGGCATATGACCCATCAGTTGAGCCCGCTTGATAAAATTTAAAAGGATTCAAATTTCAAGGTTAATTTATTTAATTAAATTATCTACCTGTATGTATATATATATATATATATATATATATATATATATATATATATATATATATATATATATATGTACTTTTCATATCATAATATATATTGATTACATATTTGTTAGGTATATCTTTATTGGATGACGGTTCTCCCCTCTTAAAATGTCATATTTTATTTTATAACTTTATGATATATTTTGATTTAACTATATAAAATATTATATCGAATAAAATATTTGACAGTATGGATACGTGGCCCAGTGGTATCCCTAGTAAAGTTCACGTTTAAATTATTCCAGGGCTGTGATTTCTTTTCATAGGAACCAAGGGTACTATACAGTCAAATGTTGCATTTAAAAATTCCAGAAAATGAAATTTTCAAATCCAGTGCTTGTCTGTGTATGATGTATATTGTACCTAGGAAATAACACATATTACTTAGGCACTTAGGGTTTTTTACAATTCTAGTTTTTCATAGCAAAATACATAAAGATCATATTTCTTTCAAACTTTTTTCAACGCAATCATAGAATAATTTAAGCGTCAACTTTTATACTGGAACTATACGTTTATTTCTATTTTTATTTTTCATATGTATCTATTTTGTTATTATTGATAGGGGTACAATGATTTAAAAGGGTTCAGAACCATTGCAATTCTTTATAATTATCGTTTGGCGAAGATTAATTGCGGAATGAATCTGATGATTTAAGAAAAGTGCAGGATTTTTTATTTTAGTTTTGTTGTTTAGTAATTTCATTAGAGTGTTTACCTGCAATTGTGTGAAATTCACTTTCAAAAACAAACGCAGGGTCGACACTCTCTTAGTTTTTTATCTTTTTAATCCTTTTCGGATCTTACATTGAATGTTTAACTGCAATTGTGTGGAATTCACTTGCAAAAACAAGCGCAGATACGACACTCCCTTCGTTTCTTATCTTTTTTATCCGTTTTCTGATCTTACATTGAGTGTTTAACTGCAATTGTGGAATTCACTTTCAAAAACAAGCGCAGGGCAACACTCCCTTCATTTCTCATCTTTTTGTTTCATTTTCAGTTACTGCATTGTGTGGACTTTTTTTTCATATACAAGTGCAGGCTATCGCTTTCATCTTTTCTAATCTTTGTAGATTCGTTGTTAGATTCGTTATTAGATTCGTTGTTAGGAGTAAGCGTGAGTAATTTGAGATGTTTTATGCACATGTTATGTACATCAAAGGAAGAAGACGAATGATAAGTGAATAGGAATGGTTGGATAGATGTGATTGAAGGTTTGTTGTATAATAAATGATTTCGAGTGTAATAAATAAATGAGTTTATATGGACTGATTTATGAATGTGGTTAAAGTAAGGGTGGTTTTTTTGGATGATAATGTTTGACGAAAGCTGATTATTTGATGAGTGTAATGAGTGAATATTTTATGAGTGATTTACGGTTCGTGCTACCTCATTTAATGGTATATTGTGGGACTATATGTATGTATGTATAATTATCAGTCTGTTACATCGCCTTTTCTTTTGAGAAGGGATATTTACGTTGGCAATTCTTATGGTAACGCAATTGTCTGAGTTTCTTGAAATATAAACCAAAAGTCTTAAACAACGAATATTTTATAATTCTGCATTTACAAGGAAATAAACGTTTTTATTTATGAAAAGAAATGAAACATAAATAAACCAGATAAAGAATAATAATAATATTGCTGCTGTATCATAATTACAATAGCAATTTAAGAATTTGAAGTACAATAATGAAACAGTGTAATCTAATATGAGAGGGGGCTCATAGTAACTGCAACATATGGCGTATTAAAAATGAAACGTTCAATAGGTATACATAACAATTACGCATACCTACGTGAATACGTGTAAAACTGCACGAAATCGCAAACATTTGAAGCTTTGTGAATCAGGCTCACCTTGTCAAGGATCCAGCAGCAACAGCGTTCGGCAGTGACGACACTCGTCCTGCCAGCTGATTGGCTGGAGCGACGCACTGTGGCTGGGCCCTGGAATGCAATAGATAAGGATGAAATTAGTTGGAGAATTGAAATATTTTATAAATAATTTCACCCGGCTGTACTGTTCGACTTTATTTACTGTTCTAAATTATATTCATGATTCATAAAAGATATTGTCATGACATTCAACGACTTTATTAGTTGTGTTGTGACGTTATAACTGCTTTTTTAAAAATTTATTTGTTATTTTATACCACGAATTTTATCTGATAAACGATATACTAATGTAGCAGCCTTCTAGTTAATATAATTCAGTCTGAAATTATATATTCAAATTATGAATGAGTGAAAATATATTTTATAATTCTTTAGAGGGAGAATGATAAAGAGGTTTAACCTCCCTATTCTGTAACTTGATCATTATTTGTTACTGATCGATAAGTTAATGATAACCGTTATTTTTCATAAATATGCTATATAGGTATTATACCATTTTAGTAATCTGTGGTCAACTTATTTATTTTGTTATTTCTATTTTATTTTTATGCATTTTGCTTTAGTACAAAGCTGTCAGTATAAAAAATATTACTTTAACCATACTTTTTTTACACAGCTGTCAGTGAGCTGACATTATATATATTTTTTATAAAAACAGCTACATAAATAAGTTATGGCTATTTGCACCACTACCGCTAGTAGTACCAGCGTGAAAAAAAATTTTGCAAATCTGAATGAAATCTGGCGCACGTAAACATTGGATAATCATACGTATTCTGTTAAAATATGAAACACATTGATCGTCTGTGAACAAATATATCCGCTTGTAAAGTTGAGTTCTTATACACGGAGCTTATGGCGATCATCACTCAGAATCGCACATATTTGGTTTGTGTACCTCTAAAATTTTGCAGTTTCATTTGAAAAACTAGTATGATGTTCTAGAACTATCCATGTATATTGTATCAGAAGGAGAAAGTTTTTTATCGTTTAGTAATGGATATATAGCCATGCAAAGCCTTGTTTTTAACGAAAAATTAAGAATGCCAATTTATAATGGCATCACCACACGGTGGTATGGTATTTGAAATTCACTAGACCAACAACCTATTGAACAATTCATGATATTCAAATCATAATAGGTATAAAACACTGATTTTATTCAATTTTTATATTTGTTTGAGCGTCAGTTTCGCCACTCGACAACCGATGGCGCCACCGTCACACTAGACACTAGTACTACCTTAAGATAATAATGTCTTTATTATATATGAGTTGTGAATAAAATTATTTTTGTTTCCATTTTAATTTATTTCGTGGTCGTAGATAAAATTACATACGGATATACTTGTGATAATGCATGATTAAGATACTTTTGTGATTATACAACTCGGCCGTCGCATCGTCGAATTTCACACACGTATTTTATTGATGCTCTTATTCCACTTAATAACTATTATTTTACTATAAAAAAACAAAAACATTGAAATAAATGGCTGATTGGGTTGGTACTCGATACACGTCTTTTTGGGTATTATGCTCCCCTATGACGTCACCAGTGTAAAATATGATCCCATATAAACGACCAGCAGTACGGTGGTGTAAGTAGCGTTACGGTATGCAAAGCCTTGTTTTTAATGAAAAATTAAGAATCCCAATTTATAATGGCAACACCACACGATGGTATGGTATTTGAAAATTCACTAGACCAACAACCTGTTAACATGTCATGATATTCAAATCATAATAGGTTTAAAACACTTATTTTATTCAATTTGTATATTTTTTTGACCGTCACACTAGTACTACCTTAAACTCAGCTTAGTTAAACCGAGAAATTAAACAGTAGTGGTGCAAACGGCTATTAGTAAAATGCACAAATATAACATAAAAATATCAGAGTTAATTATTCCGGTCACATAAAAATCCAAATTGTGATAATCTGTAACGTAATAGTATAAAATAACAATTGTCATAAACTTATCGATCATTAACAGATAAAGATACAGTTGCAAAATATAGGACTATATTTGGAATTACATAATTAACTCCAATTTTCTTGCAGATTAATATGATTGGCATTAGAGCTATTTATAAAACAGAATAAGGTTAAATTTAATTACTGAGAGAAAAATTGGGATAGCACTTGTGCTAGTGAGTAATAGTTTTCAAATTTTTCTGAACTATGACCCCCTTGGAGGCAAAATTCACAAATAAATTCTTTCGCGACCCCCTTTCTTTTCATATGATCAAAATTGCAGTTTATAAAAGACTGATTTAATAATGTGCATTACAAATATAAAACCACGAACAGTTTAAAAAATCAGTGCTGAGATGTCATATTTAGTTACGTTCTAGTCCGCATATGTCTCTTATTTACCGCACGAAAATACTTGTGGCCAATAAGAACCTTCGGAAATGTGATGTCACTATATTTATAATCGCTTATATCTCTGCTGTAAAACAGTATTTTTAACTATTTTTTTCACTAATAGCTATTATTCAATACATATTTTATGTTTTTATTCTTTATTCTTGTTATTTCGATTATGGTACAGGAGTCTATTAAAGAACTCGCAATGTCAGTATTGCACGCTATTTTGCTATTTACTTCTGTGGCTGAGTGTATATGGGCGGAACCCATTAAAACAGACTCGCGCGGCATGCACTATTTATATTAAACATGAGCTATGTTTCCCGATTAAAATTGCAATAATACATACATACATAATATCAATAATTCTTTTTTTGTGGCTTCTTTGGCGGACCAACTACTTAGGTCATATGACGCCATTACGCCCTGATCTGCGTTTTAGGTATTATGGTCAACAGCAACGCGGGTTTTCTCTGGACGGTCACCCATTCAAGTACTACCCGCGCGCAACATTATTTAACTCGCGTTATCGCTTAGATCAGTTCCAACGAGTGCAGCCATGGCCGTTGACAAAATAATTATTATGATATTAATTGTTAACAGTTTGTATGAATGTTATAAATTTGTTCTATAACAATTTTTTGAAAGCGACTGATTCATAAATAGTTGTTTTATGTATCCATTGACAGCCGTAAAGTGTTTCTATTTTTGACATCTGTTAAAGACTACGGCCGCATTTATTACACGATCGCTATAGTCATTCGTTTGTTTAAATAACAAATAATAGGCGTACTCCATTTGCCATTTAGATCAGATCTAACTTACATTTACTGAACCAGATCACTTATTTATTTCGCTGGATTACTTAGCTGACTTTATTTCTAGTACCAGAATCAGTGGCGGATTTAGGCTCGCCCTAGGCCCCGTTTGATATGCCGCTTTTTTGCTTTGCGAGGGAGTGATTATCAAAATTAAACATTTAATTTTCAAATATTTAAATTTGTATGGATAAAATTTTATTCTTTTATTCACTTGCAGATTAATAGATTTCAGGTAAAGTATTAAAAAATTAGTTGTCGCGCTTGCTATTGCTCAGTTTATTGTTATTGTTATTAATTAATGCAATTATTTAATTTTTACTTTTATGTTTAAAAATATTTTGACAGTAAATTGATTGTTTTCTTAATTATTGTTCAGGTGACAACAAAGTACTCTACAAGTGACATGAATCAATTAGATATGAAATCTATTTTTAAATAAATATTAAAACATTTTCTGATAATTGCTTAAAAATGTTGTGTGTACCTCGGTTGGAAAGTTCTCTTTTAGCTTCTTCGGTTCAGATTTGGCAAAAAAGAACACTTTTTCAACCTTGATACATATGTGTAATAGTATATTCAGTATACTATTGTGTATCTATATTCCATATTTTATGCAATTGTGTTATATTTTAATTTATAATTGTTTTAGGTATACTTTCAACAAAACAAAAAAGAAATCATTATGGATTAAAACGAAAAAGATGTGTCCTTAGACAAAGTATGATTTATTAGACAATCTTCTTTTTCTGTCGAAATCTTAAATTTTAAGTTACTTTTAATATGAAAATTTTTAGATGAAATAATTATCCATTCAAATGCATTCAGTTCTAATCACGTGTGCTAAATCAATCAAAACGAACTTACACTGAATATTGCCTCACAACTTTAAACAACCAATAGTGTTTCATTATTTGACAACGTTGTCATATAAATGAGTGAATTAAAAAGTGATAATTTTCTGTATAAAAAAGTATAAGTCAAAATATTAATTTTGTAAAATTTTTGGTTTGTTTCGGTGGTGTAATATTCTTATCGAATATAACACGTGCATTGAATATTCCCCGAAAATTTTTCTCGCTATGAACTCAGGCTTTTGTTGCTAAAAAAATTATCGGTAATATCCAATGCACTAGTTATATTATAAGTGATAATTCTTCTTCTTCTTCAATGGCGCTACAGCCCAAATCGGGCCTGGGGCTACCGGGCACACCAAGCCGCAGTTTTTACGCTGCCGTACTGCCGGTTTTCGTAGTCAATGCTACTTTTTTTTAAGGCATATGTATAAGTGACTAGCTTATAGCGCCCGAGTATGATTAATACAAGTAACTGTATTTTTTATTTAACGACAAATCATATTTTGTCGTTAGGTGATAATTGCCCAAGAGCAATTATCACTTAACAAACAGTATTTGACATTTAATTATTATTGTTTTTGCTGTTCCTGTCAAGGCGTAGTTATGTAAATTATGATTGAATTGACAGTATTACTTATAAAAAAAAAACTGTTTATCCCTCGATCATTGGTAAATAACTTATAATTTTTTACGGTTCCTCAAGAACAATATTTTAGATTACCACCTTCCGTCAATAGGAGTATTCCATCTGCCATTTGGATCAGATCTAACTTACATTTACTAAACCAGATCACTTACTTAATTCGCTGGCTTATTTCGCAGACCTTATTTTCAATACTAGAATTACTGATTCTAATTTACTTTGAAGTAATTCATCTCAATAAGTGCATCAGTTTGCTTAATTTAGTTAATTTAGTCATGTTGTCTAATTTAACTGAACTGATTTAAGTGAACCAAGTGACAAATGGAATACAGCTTATGACTTCGGGATGGTTACCAAGCAACGTGCTTTCGAAACTCGCTAAAATTATTTAGTTGGTTATCAAAAACTGAAAACTAAATTGTATTTTTTGGTATTAGAACTAAAACTAGTAATACTAATCGTCTATCTTAAGTTGAGTGCGAACCATTTGTTGTAGAAGGGGTCTAACTTATAAAAATATACATTAAAAAGCAACTAATGATTTATGATGACATGAAACGCAATAAACTAACAAACATTTTGTATGCACAAACTAACCGTGAAACATGAAATGTTTGCTTTTATGAAGTTACAAACAATTTACCTGACACAGAACAAACGTACACACACTACTGTGTACATAATTACCATATATTCACCACATACAAACAATCAAACGTCTGGTTACCACACTTATTTTTTGTCAACCTTGCAACGGTATATTCTGCATTGTCGTTCATTAGCAAGCAAATGCATTTGAAATATTTACATATTTCATATGAAAATCAAATATTTAAGGGAATGATGTATAAAATATCTCATTTAAAATTCAAACTGATTAATCAGGGTCAGTTATACAATACAACCTGTTCAAAATACACATACACTTGCTAAATATGCTTAACCTGCCATTGTATAACAGAGTTTTTAATAACCAATTGTTAGTTAGTACCTAAGAATTACAAACAGTACTGTAACTATGGTTCGTGCAACTGGCCCTAAATACACTGGTGACAAAAACAAAAACGAAACACTTGAAATTCGTGAAAATTTTCTAATTTTCAACCTGGAAAAATTTCAGCTAATTTGGAAAAATTTTCAAGGGCGAAAAAGTTTAAAGTGTCTAAGGGAATATATGCGCCTCCACCTCAACCCTAGAAAGAAAAAGTCTTCAACTGGAAAAACGTTCATCTTCGACGACCTATATGGAGATAAGTAAAATTTGGACTCGATTCACCAACAAGGCAATAGTTTATTTGGTTTTTGGCCTAAAAATGTGGGAGGGGGGTGAAGGGTACAAAAGGGGATAATCCTAATTTCGCGTACAGCATCTTCAAGTAGAAACAAAACAGTTTATTTTTCTGAAAAAAAGTCTAATTTTTTTGAAAAGTCGCCGAGTTATGAACCAATACACTCAAATGCACACTTAAGGTAGTACTAGTTTATTTTTGCAGATCTGAATTAAATTTGGCGCACGTAAACATTGGATAGTCATACGCATCCTGTTAGAATATGAAACACATTCATCGTCTGTGAACAAATATATATTCGCTTGTAAAGTTGAGTTCTTATACACGGGACTTATGGCGATCATCAGTCAGAATCGCACATATTTGGTTTGTGTACCTCCAAAATTTTGCAGTTTCATTTGAAAAACTAGTATAATGTTCTAGAATTATCCATGTATATTGTACTCGTATCAGAAGGAGAAAGTTTTTTATCGTTTAGTAATGGATATATAGCCATTATTTATTTGAATCTTTTATTTTATACAAGTTTCTATTATCATTGAGGTTTATTTTTACAAATATTTATATTCACAAACGTACAAAAAAAAAATATATATACACGTACGACAATAATTTTTGAAGCGTCAGTGAACAATAAATTTCAAATAATAAATTAAACATGTGCTTGGCACCGATTGACAATTCACAAGAAGTTCACGAATTGCTCCGATAGTTTGAAATCAGTTTCCAACAAAATTTTTTACATGCTTGAACAATTAAGGTACTACTAGCGCGAATTTTTTTTGTAGATTGAATGAAATTTGGCGCATGTAAACATTGGATAGTCATACAGATTCTGTTAAAATATGAAACACATTCATCGTCTGTGAACAAATATATTAGCTTGTAAAATTGAGTTCTTATACACGGGGCTTATGGCGATCATCACTCAGAATCGCACATATTTGGTTTGTGTACCTCCAAAATTTTGCAGTTTCATTTGAGAAACTAGTATGATGTTCTAGAACTATCCATGTATATTGTATCAGAAGAAGAAAGTTTTTTATCGTTTAGTAATGGATATATAGCCATGCAAAGCCTTGTTTTTAACGAAAAATTAAGAATCCCAATTTATAATGGCAACACCACACGGTGGTATGATATTTGAAAATTCACTAGACCAACAACCTGTTAACAATTCATGATATTCAAATCATAATAGGTATAAAACACTTATTTTATTCAATTTTTATATTTGTTTGAGCGTCAGTTTCGCCACTCGACAACCGATGGCGCCACCGTCACACTAGACACTAGTACTACCTTAAGATAATAATGTCTTTATTATATATGAGTTGTGAATAAAATTATTTTTGTTTCCATTTTAATTTATTTCGTGGTCGTAGATAAAATTACATACGGATATACTTGTGATAATGCATGATTAAGATACTTTTGTGATTATACAACTCGGCCGTCGCATCGTCGAATTTCACACACGTATTTTATTGATGCTCTTATTCCACTTACATTGTAAATAACTATTATGTTACTATAAAAAAACAAAAACATTGAAATAAATGGCTGATTGGGTTGGTACTCGATACACGTGTTTTTGGGTATTATGCTCCCCTATGACGTCACCAGTGCAAAATATGATCCCATATAAACGACCAGCAGTACGGTGGTGTAAGAAGCGTTACGGTATTCGAATTCGGAGATCCTGTGTTCAAATACCACTCAAGTTAAAAATAATAATACCTACCACACTGCGGCTCGGTGAGTTCGAACCCTGTATTTCTGAGTAGCATAAATAAACTCATATTACAAATTTTAAAGCAATGCTAGTTTGAAGGCAAATAAATCTAATTAGGACTGTTGAAATCGAATAATTTGCGTGTTTTGATACTTAAACTCATAAACATACAGACACGCATATACATATATACGGTACAACCATTTTGAAACAAATTTGAGTTGCAACACAATGATGCCAATAGTCTAGAAAAGTGTGCGAAGGTTGTTTACTATGGTTTCATGCTATCATATTAAAATAGAATCCAACCGTTTGTGTAAAAAGTTGACCTTCAGAAATCTCAGGATGCCATGGAAAAAGAAAAACTAATATTTTCCATCATTTACTCACATCATCTCAATAAAAATCAATCAATAAAAAAGATTATAAAAAATTGTTTCAAATCATAGTGTTCTTAAAACAAATAAATAAATTTATATTGATGCTATTTTACTGTTTTACCCATTGGCTCAGTGGTATCGAATTGGCCTGTGGATTTGAGAAACCGAGTTCGAATTCAACAACCGATAAAGAATTTTTACTACATTAAAACTATCACTGTGGCTCCCCCGCTACTAATATCTTTGGAGGCCTTGATTTGACAGATAGTAATCGTACTTCATGCGTAAAATATTATCTGCTGCGGCAGAGTGCTACACCAATTAATGAGTAGATAGCGTGATAATATATTTATTTATTTATTTTATTTTTATATTTTATCCATTCTTGCGTGTGGTGAGTAATATATTTTTCCTACAACTGTGCGATTTCTTTGTTTAACTATTATTGCCTTGGTTACGTATGGAAAATTTACAAATGCGGACCACGTGCGTTTCTGTAAGCAAAGAATCACACGTGTGGAAAGTACTTTGTTACGCAACTATCAAAAGAAAGTTGTATTAAGAGCGATTTAAATTTCGTGTCGAGCGTGAACTTCATATTTTGACCACATACACTTATGGTAGAAGAAGATGCAGTGAGCCAGCGCTAGTAAATATGCAGTAGTATATTTTGACGTTTATAAAAATAACCTTAAATGCAGTATATCTAATCTGTACACAATTAATAAATAGAACCGAACGAAGTAAAATATACCAATAAATGGTTTTATTTTAACAGTTGCTTATATTGACATAATATGAAGTGGAAACTTTTGTACTGACTAAAGAAACAGTGATTTCTTCCGTACCTGTTCATATTATTAATAGTAATATTATTGACAACGATTTCGGAGGTTTTAGAAGTACCAGTAGCAGGTTGATTGTCATTGTCGAAAATAGATCCAACAATTACCTTTGGAAGTGTATATGATAAAGAAAAATCTAGACGATTTTGAAAAAATTATCTTGAAATTCGTGAAATATTTTTAAATAACATAGAGCAAGCAATCAACAAACAAACCATAGCAACGCCGTAAAACATCATTCTCGTGTAATATCATTAAAATTTTATAAATAATATTTTAGTGATTTTCTAAATCGCACAGTTGTAGGAAAAATGTTGTTTATAACACGTGCCGAAAAGGTTAAGTGCTCGTGCAGATTTTCGCACTCGGCAAGCCTCGTGCGTTAAATTCTGCACTTGCACGTAACATGCCTTTTTCGGCACTTGTTATAAAAATAACTATTAGCTTGATTGGGATTCGAACTAGGGATCTCCGGATTCCAATGTCGTAACGCTACCCACACTAACGTGCTGCCCGACAACGGCAGTTGTATCCACTGGATAATACTTTCCCCCATTACAAATTTTATATTCAACTGTACATTAAAAATTAAAAATGAATCAAACCATGTTAAAAATAAAAGAGAGTAAGCGCGAATAGAATAAGTAAATGATCTGTTGTAATTAATAGCTTTGTTCGGGCAACCAATTAGACATTCATATGATGTACTTTTTATCTACGTATGCTTCGGAATATAATTTGTCTAATTAGTTTGTGATTGTTGAATTGTGCTGCTTGAATACTAATGTAATACCTATTTGGAATCAATATTAGACATCTTCCACTAACTGTCCAAAAATATTAATACTCGTAGTGTAGCAAGCTGACTCATATGCTCGCGAATAAAATTTTCATACTTCAGAAAAAAATAATTTAGGAGTATATATTATAAGACATATTGATTATAGAACAATTTTTTTTTCAAAATTTGCTAAATTTGTTACATGCTTTTTGAATTGTGTATTTTTAGTACCACTGATCGACACTACAAAAAGCCATTTATCTGAAGTATAATGACTTGTATTTATAATTATAATTTAATGATTAATATATTAGAAATAGCTACCAAACCAGTGGGGTTAAAAATGTTTACTTAATAAGTCAAATCATTTTTAATTGTGCGAATTATATTTTTTTTTGTTCTATATTCAGTACGTCTTATAATATATACTCCTAAATTTTATGTATGTTATATAAGGCGTGTTTCTTTGGATTGTGATTGTGATTTTCTAAATCATGATTCCTTTGATCGTGATTGCGTTGAATCATGATTAAATATGATACTGAAGAAAACATCGAACAGGAATAATGATTCAAATCCAACCCGATCGACGCGATCCTATAGTATGAACGTTAAAATAACTGCAAATGTCAAATACACAAACTAACCTATTTTAAAATTTCATAAATGAGTGTCCATGTAAGCCATTTAAAAATTCTTCCAGAAGCAGCCAATTTCCCTTAATTCCAGAAATAGAGCACATAAATTTATCATCAGACGCCATTTTTAAACCTTCGATGTGAATCAGTCAACATGAATCATAGGAAAAGTATGATTCAGAAGGGTAGGGGGATTGTCGTTTCGTGATCGCAAAATGAAAGAGTAGGGATAACGAATAACGAATGAAGAAACATGATTCTTCATGATTATGTTAAGTTTGATCACTTTGATTACGAATCACAGTCCAAAGAAACATGCCTATAATATACAGGGTGTTCAATTTAGTTGTGCCACCATTGCTATATGGGGTAATGGCACAGTGGTATCGTGTCAGCCTGTGGATCCTAAGAACCCCGGTTCGATCCCCACAACCGACAAACATTTTCACCAATTTAAAAAAATATATATCCCCTGTGGCCCCCCACCACTAACATCTTTGGGGGCCGTGATTTGATGATTTGACGCGCATAAATATATCACTTACCGAGATCTGCTACGGCAGAGTGCTACACCCAGTAATGGGTAAAAGGCGTGATGATATATTTATTTTATTTTTCATTTACCATTGCTATTTCAAGAACTATAAGAGCTACAATGTTGGTTAAATTAGAAAAGAAATACCATTTTCAAAGTCTATTACAAAACTATTAACAATTTTTTTTTTGACCGGTGGTTGTCAACATGCTGTGTCCAACTTTCTTATTTTAAAAGGGAATCATCTTTTTAAATTTTATATATATACGAATACATATTTAGTTTATTTTGAGTAAAAAATAACACAATTTTTTTATTTATTTGAATCTTTTATTTTATACAAGTTTCTATTATCATTGAGGTTTATTTTTACAAATAATTATATTTACAAACGTACAAAAAAAAATTATATGCACGTACGACAATAATTTTTGAAGCATCAATGAACAATATATTTGAAATAATAAATGAAACATGTCCTTGTCACCGACTGACAATTAACAAGAAGTTCACGAATTGCTCTGATAGTTTGAAATCAGTTTCCAACAAATTTTTGAACATGCTTGAACAATTAACTACTGAGTCACAGATTTTGTGCTACTTAAATGCTAAAATCTAACAGCGCATGCTCCTGAAAGTATATGTGTTTTTGAATTATTTAAAAGAAAAATGACAGAGAAATTCGGAGATCAAAATTATATACCATTTTTATGCGAGGAGTTTTTTTTATAAATATTACCAAACGCATACCATATCGTGCGCATATCTAAAAATATAAAAAAACAATTTCCTATAAAACTTAAGGTGCAAACTTGAAAACAAAATAATTAAAACATGATAGCAATGACTAGTAGCAAAATATTTACTAATTTTTGTATTATTCATACATTGAATTATTCATCACATAAAAAATATAACAATAATATAAAATGATTTATTAATTGCAGAAACAATTATTTACAAACACAACAAATTCTCCATGAGTCATCCATTTTTAAAGGTTGTCCATCTCTAAATACTTAATAGTTATTTGTACCACTAATAATGAAGTCCCAAACACGCTCGGCCACTGAGGTGACATTTATTACTTAGTTACCAATTAATATTCAACTTATGATTTTATTGACAGTTACTAGGGTATAAAACAGGGTTGTTCATATTTTATCCACCCAGAAAAACCCACCTGGGGTTTTAAAATAAAACCTACCTAAAAAAACCCAAATAAACCCATTAAAAAACCCATTTGGTTGAATGGTTGAAAATTCACACAGAATGAATTTGAAGATAGAGTCAAATCTCGGAACATAAATATCTTTTATTTATTTTACAATGTAATAATACATAACCTCTTTACAAAATAAAACGTTTAACTTAAATTATTATTTGTTACATCATATCGTAGTATCACATTGCATTACTTTGACAAATGTCAATATCAAACTAGTTTAAGACCAACTATTATTTAAAATAAAATAAATAAATATATCTCACGCCTTCTACCCATTACTGGGTGTGGCACTCTGCTATTATTTGTCTTATATTATATTAGTATTACAAAAACTGATTGATTTCCAATCTTTTTACCGGCAAATTTGAAATGTAGTTTTAAATTAAATAAGTATGACAATAACATGATAGAACGTATTGTTTTACTTTTTCTATGGGGTGGCTAGCTCAGTGGTATGAAGTCGGCCTGTGGATCCCAAGAACCTTGGCTCGATTCCCACAGGCGACAAACAATTTTCATAATTTCAAAAGCTATCCCTGTAGCTCCTCCACCACTAACATCTTTGGGGGCCGTGATTTGACGACTGGTAACCGCACCTCACGCGCAAAAATATATCACTTACAGAGATCTGCTTCGGTAGAGTGCCACACCCAGTAATGGGTAAAAGGCGTGATGATATATTTTTATTTTTATGTTTTTAATTCACAATAAAATAAATATATTTGTTTTTAAATTATTACATATTAGTACATAAATTTTGTTTGAATGTTTAGTGGTATACAATATACATTTTAAACATTATATACAAAATTAATCTAGAATTAAATAACTCGAATTAAAAAGTGTATTTGTCAATATTACAAAAAAACCCAATAATGCCAAAATAAACCCAAAAAAACTCAATGGGTCGGTTTAAAAAATCCCAGGTTTTTTTCAACCCAGGTATAAAATCTTACAGGCTAAGATGTAAAAATGCACCTTCTTAGCCCAAGTTGTAAAAGTGTTCCTATGAACAAACAACAAGTTTGACATTTATAACTTAATTTTAATAAATATAATTGCAACCGCATACCGCTTCTTTAAACTCGGTTAAGTTTAACACTAACTTGAGTATATAATGATTGATAGCATTCACAAAAAACAGAATGACATTTATGAAATTCTACTCGTCAAATTTGATTTTACAACCGCTTAACAAATGCATAACAAATAACAACTTGATGCAGGTAACAATAAAAATACCAAAAATAATCACATTAATATTAATTTTAAATAATTGGCAAAAAATGTGCTCACAAGGCAAAAAGGAAGATTTACTGCACTGACTATGAAACTATCCTTGGCAGTAAATCTACTGCATTTTTACTACAGTTAACCAAGTAACTATTATTTACGATATAGCTCATTTTTATTTAAATTTATCGCAACTAAATATTGAATTTCCCTCCTTTGTCAAAAAACTTATCTGTGTAATATGTATTTATATGAATAAAGTAAATAATTTCATATTTTAGATAGTCTGATATGCACTATTATTGCTAGCCCTTTTAAGGTTGGAAACATGAACATCATTCCAAAAATAAAATTCTACACTTTACGGTAAATGACATATTATATATCTAGATCAGCAGTTTCTAAAATGTTTTGATCATGCACTCCTCAGCTTGCCCACAATAATCAAAACTAAAGAATGAGGAATATTTTATTATTAATATAAGAATTAAATTAATGACAATCGTATCTGATGGCAGATATTAGAAACAAATTTCACATAAAATCATGAAAATCATCGAAGATTTGTAACTTACTTAGTTTGAACAGCTGGGTTCAAATCCCGGAGAATCCTTATTATTATATTTATAAAAAGTTGTTTTTTATTAATAATGTTACTAAAAATTTCTAAAATCTCAAACAATATCATTAAACCTACAAAAGCTTTTACGATTTTTAGAATGTGTATACCAGTAAAATCTCGTAAATATTGAAGATAAAAGAACATATTTTGATAATATTAAAAAAGATATTTTTTATTACAAGAAATAAATTTTGAATTATTTTTAATTCTTGTTTTATTGAAATTAACAAATTGCTCGAGAAATACAAAAATGGACCCATTATGGAAATCAGTGAATTATATTTATATTTACATATTATTTTTAATGGGGTAGCTAGCACAGTGGTATCAAGTCGGGCTGTGGATCCTGAGAACCCTGGTTCGATTCCCACAGGCGACAAATAATTTTCACCATTTTAACACTAAAATTGTCTAATAATTCGGCAAATAGTCGATTTATTTTATTTTTTAGTTTATTATGGGATGGCTAGCACAGTGGTATGAAGTCGGCCTGTGGATCCTGAGATCCCTGGTTCGATTCCCACAGGCGACAAATTTTCATAATTTGAAAAAGCTATCCCTGTGGCGCCTCCACCACTAACATGTTTGGGGGCCGTGATTTGACGACTGGTAACCGCACTTCACGCGCAAAATATATCACTTACCGAGATCTGCTTTAGCAGAGTGCCACACCCAGTAATGGGTAGAAGGCGTGATGATATATTTATTTATTTATTTATGTATATTTATTTATATGATCACCCAATGTAGTTTGAAACGCTCCAGTTACAAAATAACATAGTGATTAATAATTGCGTGGTTGCTGATAGAGGTATACTACACTTTGTTGTTTTTTTTTCGAAATCTGTCCCAACTGTGTGAAATAATAACATAAAAATATTTTTATTAAATCCAAATCTTTGCTTAAACTCTATCAAAAATTTCTAATGGATATGATCTTCCACGAAACATCCGGGGTCTTGGAAGAAGTTTTATAAAAATAATTTCTTCATTCTAGGACAATGATAACGAAGACATAATTCTAGTAAAATATATTCTAATTTTTTTAATTATCTCCTTGTACAATATATGTACGTTTAATTATTTACGCTCTAATAACTAGTTATTTAATTTAAAATTAAAAATTTACTTCAATTATAAAATAACAACGAATATTTTTTCATTCATTCAACTTTGACGTTAAATGTCAAACTGGATTTATTGAACCGTTAAATATTTATAGGTCTGAAAACAGTCCTATAACTTATAGGACTGTTTATAGATTCATTAAAATTATATGACATTCATGCAACGATTTTTTGAAACTTAGAGAACCGTTAGTTACTACTGAACCGATAAATACTTTCATGCAACCCAGCATTAAAGTTATTGCAATTTTCACTTCTTGGTTAAAATTAAAGGTATTTAGTTTTATAACATAATTAATGGGGGTAGTTGGCTCAAAGGTCGGCCTGTGGATATGAGAACTCGGATTCGATTCGCACAGCCGACAAACAACTTTCACCACATTAAAAACTATCCCTGTGCTTCCCCTCCACTAACGTCATTGGGGGCAGTAAATTCTAACCTAAATTCAATCAATGAACTCTAACCTAAATTCAATAATTTTTCAAATAAATTAAATTTCAAATATTTATTGAATCTGTCAGTAGCACATTAATGCAATATTGGAAAAATACGAGAAAAAAACATGCTACAATAACCAATAAAGGTCATTGTTTTGTAACATTTGTTTTTCATCAATATCCTAGTGAAAAATAATATTCAAATAAAAAAGAAAAAAAATTAGTCACTGTATAGCACGTGATTTCATTTAAAGTTTTCTTCCTACGACTGTGCGATTTATTTGTTATTACGTAACTATTATTGCCTTGGTTACGGGTGGAAAGGAGACAAATGCAAACCAAGTGCGTTTCTGTAAGTAAGAAATACTAGTGCGGAAAGTTATTTGTGTTTTACGCAACTGTCAAACGAAAGTTGTATAGACAGCGATTTAAATTTCGCGCCGAGTGCGAAATTCATATTTTGGCCAGATATACTTATGGAAGATGAAGATGCGGTGAGCCAGCGCTAGTAAATATACAGTAGTATATTTTGACGTTTATAAACATAACCTTAAATTGCAGTATATCTAATATGTGTATAATAAATCAAAAAAACCGAACAAAGTAAAATATATCAATAAATGGTTTTATTTTAAAAGTAAGTGAAATACATACTGTATATTATTAACACAGTTGTTACAGTTGCTTATATTGACATAATGTGAAGTGGAAACTTTTGTACTGTCTAAGGAAGCATTGATTTCTTCCGTACCTATTCATATTATTAACAGTAATATTATTGACAACAATTTCGGACGCTTTAGAAGTACCAGCAGCAGGTTGATTGTCATTGTCGAAAATAGATCCAACATAGCATGATCTGGGGCTTCAATTATCTTTGGAGGTGTTTATGATAAAGAAGAATCACTCACTGTAATATTCCAATCTAGACGATTTTGAAGAAATTATCTTGAAATAGTGAAATATATTTAAATAACGTAGAACAACGTGCAAGCAATCAACAACCAAACCATGGCAACGCCGTAAAACATCGTTCTCGTGTAATATCAATAAAATTTTATAAATTTTGACAATATTTTAGTGATTTTCTAAATCGCACAGTAAAAATGTTGTTTATAACACGTGCCGAAAAAGGTTAAGTGCTCGTGCAGATTTCCGCACTCGGCAAGCCTCGTGTGTTAAATTCGGCACTTTCACGTAACAAGCCTTTTTGGGCACTTGTTATAAAAATAACTATTCTCTGACCGTTTAACAGCAGGAAATATGTATACTGAACGTGTTAGTATTTTTTGTATTTGCTATAAGTAGTTTATTTCATATCTGCTAGATAGTAGTCAAAAATAGATCTTGTTGGGGGTCTACATTACTAACCATGATGCCTAGAACGCAGTTTTGAATATACCTAAATTAAAGTCAGTGAGATTGGAACTCGCATGTCAAGCTTTTATTATTTTTTTTTACTAGGTTTATCAGTCTACTGTTAAGTGAATGTTAACTAACAGCAACGTAAATTACGCATGTTCACCTATTTAACAGGTAAATAATTATGGCAGTAAGATAACAGTTGAGTAAAAACTGGCTACTTGCTTCGGTTTGAGATTAACCTAAGTTAATAGTTTAAATATTACATTCATTTGCGCCTTTTCCTAAACGAAGTTTTAGAGATAATAAATATATATATATATAACGGAAGAAATTTTGAGGTTCAACTATTTAAACTGAACTTTTTTAAAGATATCTCGTTTGTATTTTTAAAAATTCCAAAATTATAATTATTATGAAGTTGTAAAAGCTAGTGTATTTATTAATATTCTATTGGCGAGAATTATTAAAATTTTAAATGCCGCATATATATTAACAACAGCTTAAATTTCGATAGCAATGTTAATTTTCCATAAGTGATTCGCTGTTGTCTTTCTTAAACTACGTAGATTTAAGAAATAAATATGGTTAATAATACCAGTCTTAAAGAAGGTGTTTCTATACTTGTGGAACAAACTTTAAAGGTTATTTCACATATTGATCACATAACAAAAATATTTTTAAAAAAAATTCGTTAAATTACCGGTGGTTTACCTTACGTAAACATGTTTAGTACCACTGATTTGATAGTTATTAATAATTAAATTATAATTATAAATAATACAATAGTCAATTTATCCGTTATACATGATTACTTGCAGCCGTCATTATTTTATTATTATTTTTATTAAGAAAAACTAGAAATCCAGTGTTACAAAAATGTTCTACTAAGACAAATTGAAATTAATTTCTTCTTGATCCATGAATAGTATATCAGATCAACTCTTATAGTTTGATCTACAAGAATTTTTATCTTTTATAGTGGTATATTTGTCATTATTTTCTCATATAACTTAGCAATTTTTTTCTCTTTTTAGTTATTTCTGTGGGATAAGATGGTTTCAAAAATAACAATTACTAATACAAAAATAAAATTTACGTGCACGTTGCATTTTACGTGAAAAAAAAATCATGTCAAAAAAAACCTGTCAAAATTAATTTGGTAATATAAAATCTTTCAACGAATAAATATAAAAATGTATATATCGGGTCTGGTTTACCTGAAATGTATTTAGATTTCTATACTGCAAAAATAGTAAATTATTTAACAAGCGTGTTATGATAGCAATTATTCTTTGCGGCACGAGAGGTGGGCGAGGGCCGTAATTACCCGAATAAATAATTGCCATAACACGCAAGTTGAGTACTATACTGTTTCCAAGATAATTTAACAAAAAAAAAAATTGTGAATAATTTTGTAATACAATTAGAAAATTATATTTCTTTGCTAATTTAACCAACCTTGTAGCTCTTAAAGTTCTCGAGATAGCAATGGTGGCACCACTAAATTGAACAGCCTGTATGTATGGTCGTGGAATTTTTTTTGAACTTATTTAATTTTAGCGATATTTTGATATACGATACATTGCTACATCCAAATTTTACAAATGGGGTACATACAATACACACAATACGACAAATAAAATAACAAAATTAACTTAAAAAAAAAACTGGATTGTAACATCATAAATTTCATACTATTTATGAAAAGTGTGGCCTGAAGCGGTCGCTTTATGGCTAAGCCGGCCCTGAACACTACTAATATAACAGTAGTATAATACATTTCACAACAACCGATATACGAATGTCCTACTCTACATATTTAGAGCTTCTACAACTAAGATAAACTAAACCTATAAATAGACCATTTGGTTTCGGTTTGAAATTTATATATTTCAATATTTACCAAAATTCAAAATTAAACAACTTTGCCCAGTTTAAACAGGGGCAAATTTACTTACTTTTGTAGTATCTATTTCGCACTATCAAACGTTTCTAAATTATTTTAGAGAAAAATTAATAAAACAAAAAACTAAATTTTAATATTTTTATTTGAAATTTGTCAAATTATTTTTGGAACGATGGACAAGGAAACATAATAATATCATTTTAGAGATAATCGTAGCTTAGTAGATAAAATCCGAGATAAAATTTGCGTTTCAAGCCAGAGGTCGTGCGTTCAAATCTCGCTTACTTCTATTTATATCAATACGATTTTGTCTGAGCAGTCTGGATTCCACTGTAAGCTGTAGGCTTCCTGTAATGTAATTAGGATTACGTTCCTGTTTTACAAAATAATCACAAAATTAATCATTAGTTTTCTTTCGATTATTTTTTGACGTTTCTCAAAACCAATAAAATGCTTCATTGTATGTCACATGTCTGCGTTTGAACCAATCCTGTCATTATTGCATTTTGAGCGGAGAACACTGGTAGAAAGTTAAAAATTCGGTAACCGTAACCAAAGCCTTCTTTTACTTCAAAGTCGTCCAAATCCATCGCTGATAATTTTGTAGCCAGCATTCTCAACGATTAACTTGTTTAGTTCGTAACGATTCAATTACCGCTGCTTTGAAATTTTCAGTCTTTTTCTCCATTTCATATTGTTGTTATTAACAACGAAATATATAGTGTATATTTATACAAAACAATGGGGTAATGGCTGTGGTAACAAGTCGGCTTGTGGATCTCCACAGCCGACAAACATTTTCACCAATTTAAAATTAGCCCTGTGACTCCCCCACCACTAACATCTTTAAGGGCCGTGACTTGACGGCTGGTAACTGCACTTCACGCGCATAAATATATCACTTACCGAGATCTGCTTCGACAGAGTGCCACACCCAGTAATGGGTAGAAGGCGTGATGATATATTTATTTGTTTATTTATACAAAACCGAGAAATCAACGGAAAAGGCAAAACGAAGCGTCTACACGGTATCGCTTGGCAGCTGCACTCACACATAAGCTGAGGAATCCTAAGGAATAGTTTTTCACTATAGGACCAACTGGATATTGTTTTCATTACCCTAAAATATTGTGTAAGCTAAAAAAAAAATCTATTTTTCCAAAATCTTAGAGTAGTGTTACCCCTTAATACTCAGTTTGTTCTGTACTGTTAAATTATTTTTTGGTAACTATGGTTATTAATTTTAAAAACTAACAAAAATTTAAATGGAACGCCGACAAGACCACTAATCCTGGGCCTCTCTAAACCATCTGCCTCTAATGTTACAGTACAGAAAAATAAGAAAAAAGAATATGTACTAGGTTATAACTTGCTGATTATGTAATTTTTGAAACTAAGACAAATTAAATTTGGAAACAAAAAAGCTAAAGCAATTCCGATTCCATTTTTAACTACATATAAATAAAAACACAATTGTAAATAATATATTGTGATACTAGTGTACAAGTACGTCTTTAAAGAACATGAATGATGAATTTAAGAGCACGAAGCGAAGCGGAGTGTTTTTAACAAT
This sequence comes from Pterostichus madidus, assembly GCA_911728475.2. Taxonomy (NCBI): domain Eukaryota; kingdom Metazoa; phylum Arthropoda; class Insecta; order Coleoptera; family Carabidae; genus Pterostichus; species Pterostichus madidus. Next base: position 10,202,043 of record OU452313.1, on the reverse strand, counting down.
ACTAGTGCTTTAAAGGCACTTCATACACATGTATCATACGCTATTTTTTATTATACCTGCATCATAATCTGAAAAATAGAGGTGGAGAGCAGCAGTTTATTTTGATTTATTTCATCATTTTGTGTACGTGATTGTTAGTAATATCGTTCACATGGAGATAGATTAGCATTTGTTATTTATGTTACAATGTGAATTCGTTGTTTTGCAATTTGTTGTGATAAATATGAATGGATTTAAAAAGTAAAATGAATTTGTTGTTGATTAGCAACATTAAAACATGGGGTGTTTTAATATTGCGTTTTCGCACGCTTTTACATAATATGCTTAGGGCCAAAAATGCAAACATACAATATTTTATGCACAACAAAAGAACATTTAATTTTAAATTCAAAAGATTTAAGCGAGTACATTTATATGTCAAAATGACAATTTGCAAAATCAAGTATTCACAATAAACAAAAATTGTCTGTTTGTTTATATATCCACAGAAAATTATTTTGTTATGGCCCTAGGGCCAAAAAGAAGTGTTTAAACTCGCTTTTCATGGCTAAAACACATGAATATCGGCCCGGTTGTGCATAAAATTAATTTAAAAAATTTAAAAATAAAGTGGGATAATGGCTCAGTGGTATCAAGTCGACCTGTGGCTCCAAAGAACCCTGGTTCGATCCCTACAGCTGACAAAAAACATTTTCATCAATTTAAAATTACCCCTGTGGCTCCCTCACCACTAACATCTCTGGGGGCCGTGATTTGACGACTGGTAACCGCACTTTACGAGCATAAATATTATCACTTACCAAGATCTGTCTCGGCAAAGTGTCCCATCCAGTAATGGGTAAAAGGCGTGATGACATAATTATATATTAAAAATCAAATTAAAATATTAAAATTTGTCTCAGAAATTTACAACAAAACTGATCCATGTAGTTTTGACCAGCTGAATGGTATAATCCGATGGAATAAGAAGCAAAAACAAAATCACGGATATATCTCCTATTTTAAACACAAAATAGAGATCAAGGCACAAGATGTATTAAAATATACCAAATACATTATTTTTTAATAACTTATAGTTAGAGAGCTAGGGTGCAAAATGATGTCTCATTTATTCCAGTGATAGAAATGGATTTTTTAATAGATTATATCATGACAAACATGAAAACAAGAAAATTAGATCTGGGTACGGGTGGCAATTATAGATGGCGCCGATGTGAATGCACAGATTTTAAAGGTGGTTGTTGATCCCTACACTAGTCCATTTTTAGAGCTTCTGTCACCAATGAGCAACCAGCAATAATTTCTATCAATAATTTTTTTGTCATGTATTTATTCGTCGTGAATAAGTAGTAATATGTTACACGACACCATAAAAATTGCTTACTTTGACCAGTTTTGTTGCGTATGCGCAGAGCTGGGCAGTAGCTAGCTACTTTTGTAGCTTAGCTACTAGCTTAGCTACGTTTACCTTAGCTGTAGCTGTGGCTTAGCTAAATATGAAAAAGTATAGCTGTAGCTTGTAGCGAGCTATGTATTTTTCTATTAGCTTAAAAATATTGTTATAAGAACTGAAGCTACTTTTTGTAGCCCAAAGCTAACAAGTTATTATATAGTTTAAAATCTATTAACATATTTTATTTTTCACTTGTTCTTAACCTATCCTACTTTTGTATAAAATATTAGATGAACTAAACATTGACTGTTTAGGAGTCTTTTGTTAAGGTGACTGTTAATTTATTCCAATATAAATAAAAATTATAGCATCAAAAATTAACAGTACATTTGTCCATTTGTGATTTTTTATATTTATGTACATAATTATGGGATGGCTAGCTCAGTGGTATGAAGTCGGCCTATGGATCCTGAGATCCCTGGTTCGATTCCCATAGGCAACAAATTTTCATAATTTGAAAAAGCTATCCCTGTGGCTCCTCCACCACTAACATATTTGAGGGCCGTGATTTGACGACTGGTAACCGCACTTCACGCGCAAAATATATCACTTACCGAGATCTGCTTCAGCAGAGTGCCACACCCAGTAATGGGTAGAAGGCGTGATGATATATTTTTTTTATTTTTATATATGTACATAATAGTAAATTAACAGTCATTATATCAAAAAACTGCTCAACTGATCATATGACAATGGCAAATTTAATTAATTCACAATAATTGAAAAAAGTTGCTTTAAAATTTAACAGTTACTTTAACGAAAGCTTCTAGCTGTAGCTTAGCTATATTTTACAAAATGTAGCTTATAGCTGTAGCTCAGCTACTTTTTTAAAGAATAACTGTAGCTGTAGCTTAGCTACTTTTTTTAAGTAGCTTGCCCAGCTCTGCGCATACGTCATTAGCCAAAACTTCTGTCTATCACTTTTATTACTTAATTATACCAAAATCTATACTTTAAACTGAAAATTTGCCTGTAAAACATATGTCAACAACCACCCTTAAAATCGGCGCATTCACATCGCGCCATCTTTAGTTGCCATCCGTTCCCAAATCTAATTTTCGTTTTTTCATGTTTACCATAATCTATTAAAAAATCCATTTCTGTCACTGGAATAAATGAGACATCATTTTGCACCCTATCTCTCTAACTATTAACGTAGTGAGCATACAAAGTCGTGTTAAAAAAAACGCCCATTTCTAATAGATGACTATAATTTCTCTAACAATCATTTCCTTCCTGATTAGCAAGCTTAGGCTTAGAAAGAAATGAAAACAAATGAGGGTGATTATGGTGATATTTGATAGTTCATACTAGTAGTGGTGAAGGGTACAGGGATGCAAGGCATGTAATACTAAGCTGTGACGCTAGGCAATGCAGCCAGGTCAACGACCCGCTAAACCAGGCCTATTTCGATCCCAATTGAATCTAATGTATTTGTCTGTTTTTTTATGCGTACGTTACGTATTACTATCAGTAAGACGGTTGATTAATTGTGGTTGCGAGATTATGACATTAATAAGAAACATATCTGCAATTCAGGCCCGTATGTTTTTCTCAAATTTGCCTTCTCCAAATTGTAGTATTGTAGAGAATAGTGTTCTATTTCTTGGGATTTTCAGAAAATCAATACTCCAAGTACACGATGAAATGAAATACTCGCTACTGAAAATATAATTTGGCAAATGAATATGAGTCCCGGGCTCAAAAGTGAACTACTGTACGCATTTAAGTATTATTGATGTTTTAAATATATTTGCAGCTTTATTTATTAATGTACTGCAGTAGAAATTTACTTATTTATTTCTTGTTTCGTTTTAGTTTAAATAAATTGTAACTTATATAACAATATTTTAAATTCAAATTGTAGCTTTATAACCCATTGCCAGGGACTATAAGAAAAGATATACAGACTGTTAAAAAAGTTCCGGGACGGTGAAATATCTCGAGAAAAACACATCGAATCAAGAAACAAAAAAACACGTATTAGCGGTAGGCCACTTGTACTCTAATTATGATTAATGTCCTGTTATACTGCATAATATACAGATATTAAAAAAAAGTACATTCATACATTTTTAGGACACTGTTGTATTTTTAGTTTTAAGTTGAAGCCATCGAGAGAGATTTGAAATTTTGACTCTGCGAACTCTCGGTTAAGAAATGATAACTAAAACGTAGAGCTACAACTCTCTATAAATTTACTATACAAAGGCCCGATTGAATAAAACTTTCCTCACATTGAACGTCACCTTCAAACTTAGATATGTAAAATTTTTTGTTTTCAGTCGACGATCTGACTCTTTAGGGCAAACATATAAAATTTAGATTCATGTTTTTTGCTAAGTTTAAATTCTTACTTATTATTTTTTCATGTTAGATATATGTTTGCCCTAAACTTATTAAATTCGTAACTTAATTTTTTTGGTTGTTATACTTTTATTTTAACGTTGGGTAAGTTATTTGTTGTTTTTGACTAACTATTTCTCGATTGTTAATATACTTTGTATTTTATTATTAGACCTGAAGATGGCCATAACCTTGGCCGAAACGTTGTCAGTACATCTTCAATAAAATAACTACAACTTTAAACCTCTTGTCCATTATTACCTTACCATATTACATTTGGCTTATTAAAATACTCTACTAAAATACTCTTCTTAAAACTTTTCCAGCTAATCACGTTGATAACTACGCGAACAAGTTGAATTAGAATGCAAACAAATGTATAGCGTTTAGCAGGGAGACAAATATTTTAAATTTGATTTTAACAATAGCTAAATAAGAAAAATCTGGTGTGGGCACCACACGACTTTCTTATACACAGCATATTTCATATTAAAAACGCTGAATTGAACACTTATGACTTGCTCCTTGCGTTTGACAATTATTATTTGACATATAAATGTTAAACATGTTTTTGTTTTTTGTTTCTATTGCTACTATGATTATTGAAATATATTATTAAATATATAAATTAGTTTTTCTCAAAATTAGACGCATATACAGGAAAATTGCAAATAACATTTTATGTTCCAAATATTTTTGCTAACATCTTTTATTTGAAACTTTTTTTCGTAACTGATTCCATTTTTGAAATAAATGGAATTTATTGTTTTGTGTGTCCAGTAAACTTCCTCTTCCGGTTTTTCAATTTCTTTCAAAATCAACTCAGCTCTTCATATTTTCATGAAACTTATAATTACCAGGTTTCGTTAACAAATCTTATCTCGTTCATGAGATATTGCACGACCGGACACACATCCATCCATCCATCCATCCATCCACACACACAGACATCATTGAGAAAATGATCAAAACAGATTCAGTGGACCTCAAAACATGTATTTCCGCGAAAATCTCGTCAACGATTTTTTTCACGATTCCAATACTTCCTTATACTACGTATAAGAAAGTAAAAATGAAATATGTAGACTTGTTCAGACGCGAAAAGTAATTAGGTACAGCTTTTATTTGAATATAAAGTAGGTAGAGAAGCAATGGGAACAGGAAATTTACTTCTCATGGTAATCGCCTATCACACAGTTTTGTCCAACAATCTGTATATACGAGATTACAAGGTCTAACACGAAAAGTGGGTCATAGTCATTTTATATGTGAAATAAGATTTTCCGCCGTCATATTTGCTAAATTATTATAGAGAGCAGTGTTTCAAACAAATAATTTACGAATATGATATTCAAATTCTGCATCTACAAATTTCATTTTATTCAAATCGAATTAGAAAGTGACAAATTGAAATACCGCCAGGATTTGAACCTGGGACCTATGAACTTCAGTCGTATGCTTTAAACCAACTTAGGTCGCCATGTGATTCAAGTCTTATTTTACTCCATTTTTTTTGTATCATAATAAACCATTGTAAACAATATTTGCTTATTAATTTGAATAATAGTTATAAACAACATTTTTCCTTTAGAAAATCACTCAAATATTATCAAAATTTATAAAATTTTAATGATATAACACGAGAACAATGTTTTACGGCGTTGCTATGATTTGTTTGTTGAAATATTTCACTAATTTCAAAATAATTTCTTCAAAATCGTCTAGATTGGAATACTACACTGAATGATTCTTCTTTATCATAAACACCTCCAATGATAATTGAAGCCCAGATCATGCTATGCTATTTTCGATAATGACAATCAACCTGCTGCTGGTACTTCTAAAACCTCCGGAATTGTTAATAATATTGCTGCTAATAATATGAACAGGTATGGAAGAAATCAATGTTTCTTTAGACAGTACAAAAGTTTCCACTTCACATTATGTCAATATAAGCAACTGTAACAATGTTTTATTAATATACACAAACAATAAATATTATGTATTTCACTTACTCTTTGAATAAAAGCATTTATCGATATATTTTACTTTGTTCGGTTCTTTTTATTAATTGTGTACAGATTAGATAAATACTACAATTTAAGGTTATGTTTATAAACATCAAAATATACTACTGCATATTTACTAGCGCTGGCTCATCGCATCTTCTTCTTCTCTAAGCGTCTGTAGCTAAAATATGAAATTCCGCGCCCGGCGCGATATTTAAATCGCTCTCAATTAAACTTTCTTTTCACAGTTACGTAAAACACAAATTACTTTCCGCACTAGTGTTTCTTCGCTTACAGAAACGCACTTGGTCTGCATTTGTCTCCTTTCCACCCGTAACCAAGGCAATAATAGTTACGTAACAACAAAGAAATCGCACAGTTGTAGGAAAATAAATTAAATCACTGCTGCCCAGTTGCCCGGATTTTATTTAAATTAAGTATTGCTTATATAAAAATACCGAATCAAGTATGTAACATCATTGTTAAATATCACAATTAACAGTTGACTTGGATACGATAATGTTCATTTAAGGAATCTTTTTAGTAACAACGGTGCAGCTGGTACTAAATCTTTTATATCAAGCACTTTTCTCAAAATATCTTGGTAAGCGAAAAAACTGATTCATTACGCCTTTTTGCATGCTTTTCGTATTCCAACTGGGCATATAAAATTATATAATTATATTTCTGTTTATTTATATTATTTTGAATGGTTCAATATGTAAATAAATTAGATGGAAATCAGTGGCGTACCTAGAACTTTTGCCGCCCAGGGCGGTCTTCAATTTGGCGCCCGTTCTAAGTTAATCAAATGGTGGTTTTTATAAATTAAAAAAATAAATACAAAATAAATAGATCTCGGTAAGTGATATATTTATGTACGTGAAATGCGGTTATCAGCCGTCAAATCACGGCTCCCAAAGATGTTAGTGGTGAAGGAGCCACAGGGGTAATTTTAATTTAGTGAAAATTGTTTGTCCGTTGTGGGAATCGAACTGGAGTCCTCAGGATCCACAGGCTAACTCTAAATCACTGAGCCATTACCCCATTAAATTAATAAACATAAATAAATAATTATAATTGTGACAAACCATAGGTGGGGAACGTTTTTACCATTGGATGCCATATTTAAATTAGGCAGTAATAATTTTTCGAGATAATATTTTCAATTCTACATTGACTTGACGATGAAGAAAAATATTCCAAATCATATAGTAATTCATAGAAATCGAATAGCAAACTTATGAAATGATCAAGTTGTTTTTTACAACTAAAACTAAATATAAAAAATTTCGCCCCAAAATATGTGCCGCCCAGTGCGGATCGCACCCACCGCCCCCCTAGGTACGCCACTGATGGAAATTATAAATTGCAAAATAGTTGCATCGCAGGACTGTACAATTTATCAAATCTCAGCAAAAAGTAAATATTTGTCCACGTGCTAAATAATCAAATAGTTCAACATATGACGAGATCACAACATTTAAATGCATATTTCTATTTTCTTACTTGTTAGATTTATTGTGAATAGTCATAAAATACACAAGACCAACAAAAAGTAAACATCAGCAAACCGCTCGTAACCAAAAAGAATATGTGATTTTATCTCAGACTAACCATACCTTAGACAAAGTCTGTCGTATTCAAGTCAATGCAGTGTTATGAAGTAGAGAGAGTTAAAGTAAGTTATGGGTGAGACGGGTGCGCGGCAAGGAGCGAGTATCCTTTGATGTTATGCGAGTTGCAAACATTTGTATAGTTATTCTTATATTCAATTACTTACTGTTTATACATCAAAGTAAAGGTTAGTTTTTGACATATTAAGTGTTTTGTATACGTACTTTTGTGTTTAAATAAATAAAATGCTCGTGTCTAATAACTGTCATCAACAAAAATGCAACCCGCATAACACCAAGGGATACTAGCTCTTTGCCGCGCACCCGCCTCATCAACAACTTACTTTAACTCTTTTTACTTCACAACAAACGCCGTTGTTCTCCGTCTAAGGTATGGTTAGTCTGAGGATTTTATAATAGTTGAAAAAAAAAGCTATTATGAAAAGATTTGCAATTTACTACACTACAAAGTAATTTTTCAGAAACCCATAAAACTATAAATTACATGGACAAGTAATAGCATTCCAACTACCGAGAAAATATATAAATATACATCATCTTGCCTTGCCCTTGTTTCCATCCAATTTTAAGCGTGGCAGCTTTGATATAAGAAGTGTAAATCTTTATAGCTTGGCCACAACCATTTTTTATTGAACTTGGCATCTCCGAAAATATACCATTTTTTATTGTGTATGAACCTAACTTATAAATAATGATAATTGTACCAGTGTATCGCGGTTGGTAAGTAGATAATATTTATAAAGGATAATGACGCAGGGATAGAATAAATTTGTTTTGTTTTGTATAACAGTGGTGCTTAACTTAGGTAGTACTAGCGTGATTTTTTTTTTGCAGATCCGAATGAAATTTGGCGCACGTAAACATTGGATAGTCATACGCATCCTGTAAAAATATGAAACATATTCATCGTCTGTAAACGAATATATTCGCTTGTAAAGTTGAGTTCTTATACACGGGGCTTATGGCGATCATCACTCAGAATCGCACATATTTGGTTTATGTACCTCTAAAATTTTGCAGTTTCATTTGAAAAACTAGTATGATGTTCTAGAACTATCCATGTATATTGTATCAGAAGGAGAAAGTTTTTCATCGTTTAGTAATGGATATATAGGCATGCAAAGCTTTGTTTTTAACGAAAAATTAAGAATCCAAATTTATAATGGCAACACCACACGGTGGTATGGTATTTGAAAATTCACTAGACCAACAACCTGTTAACAATTCATGATATTCAAATCATAATAGGTATAAAACACTTATTGTATTCAATTTTTATATTTTTTTGAGCTTCACTTCCGACACTCGACAACCGATGGCACCACCGTCACACTAGTACTACCTTAATATGAAGGTTAATTTAGTACTTAGTACGGCAACAATAAAATTTCGAAACCTTATTGGAATTTTTAAAAAAGAATAGAGGCGAAAATTGGAACTGCGGCAAATGTACAGATTGGTACTAACCTATTAACTAAATACTTAAAAAATAAATATAAATGAATGATAATAGAAGTAATATTAACAATAAAATAAAAAATATATAAATAAATATATCATCACGACTTTTATCCATTACTGGGCGTGGCACTCTACCGAAGCAGATCTCGGTAAGTGATATATTTATGCGCGTGAAGTTTGTTTACCAGCCATCAAATCACGGCCCCCAAAGATGTTAGTGATGAGGGAGCCACAGAGGTGAAAATGTTTTGTCGGCTGTGGGGATCAAACCAGGGTTCTTAGGATTCACAGGCCGACTTGATATCACTGAGCTATTACCCCATACAATTGTTTAGCTTAATTTGACTAAACTAAAAGGCATGATTAACTAAAACTGTTTTGCGAATTGGGCTGCTAATATATAAAACTCTATAATGTGATAATTTTCATGTTAATTGCTCTTGTCAGTTGTTATCAAACAACCACGTTTGAGATAATAAAAATATCCCCTATACATTACCTGTTACCGATCGATAAATTAATGACAATCCTTATTTTTCGTGATTACACTGTAGATTATTACTATTTTAGAATGCAGGGATCAAAATCATTTATTCTGTAATTTATGTTTAACTTTCATGCATTTTGCTATCTTAGGAAACATATATCACCAAACAAAATGCATGAAAATATTATTTTAAATGGCAGTGTAAATTATTCTGGTCACAGAATACCAAAATTGTGATCCTCTACAAAATAATCAAGATATATAAAAAGTTGTCATCGATCGATTACAGTAAAATAAGAAAGAATATTTGGTATATTATTAAAATTTTATTATAAACTATAAAGACAAAAATATATTAAAATTTCGAATTTCATTATTGTAACTACAGAGTGATCAAAAGGAATTGTTACAGTTGGCAATACAATTCCGGAGATCTTTTTATTCCACAGTTAGCACAACGCCAGGTAAAGGCGGAAATGCCATTTAACATGTATAATAAATACAAATAGGTTATGTCAGGAGTCTGACAGCTAATAGAATTTAAATTTTTTAAGTATAGAAATACTTTAGAAATAAATGTAATAATAAATGTACTTAAATTTAAATTTTCAAATGTCATTGTCAACAACACGAAATAAATTTATATATCAGGCTTACCAATTTCAAGTATTTTTTTTATTGCCAACTGTTACAATTCCTTTTCATCATTCTGTAGATGTGTTTCGTTGCTGTCATTACAAAAATAGGAATATCTCTGAAATAAAACATTTACAAGCATTTGTTTAAGATTAAACTTGGAATATCTATCGATCTACGCTACATTTTAATGTGCTCTACCAAAAAATTGTTTCCGATTATAGTGCCTACTGTTATAATATAAAGTGATAATTTATATTTCAAGCGGGAAACCGCGAGTAATCGGCTAACCGTGACTAACCGGCTAACCGCGAAAAGTCCGACTAATCGGAAACATTTTTAACATTTCCTAAATTTCTATTTTCAAAATTTAACACCAATTTTTTGCATCAAAATAAAATCTATACAGGGTGTTAAATTTAGCTGTGCCATCATTGCTATCTTGAGAACTATAAGAGCTTCGCTCGTGCTTTAAAATTGCGCTCATTTACAAAGTATGTCTTCGCGCACTTGTTATGTAAATGGGTATTTCAGAATTCGGAAAATTAAGAAAATGGTTTTTGAAGTGTGCATTTTTAGTGTCACTTGACCGACACTACAAAGAGTCATTTATTTTATGTTGTATAATGAATAAATTAACTTGTAAGTGTCTATAATAATAATTTAATTATTAATATAGTAGAAATAACCATCAAACCAGTGGTATTAAAAATGTTTAATTAAGATAAGCCATCCCTAACATTGCAAATTTTGAAAAAATCTTTTTATTCTAAGATCAGCACGTAAGGTTACCACCTCTCCGGGTTTGACCTGGAGTCTCCGGGTTTCAGTGAGTTATCTCCGGGCTCCGGGTTTAAATATTATTTCTCCGGGTTGTGTAAGAAAAATTGAATATGTATGTGTACAAAATTACATCTTAAGCTGTCGAGAATTTCCGAATTCATAAAAAACCAAAAAATTCTTGTAAAGGCTGCGATGGAAAACTCTACATAAATAAATTATTTATTATACTTATACTATATTGCACATTGCACATTTTTCTTCTTATTTACCTGTTTTTATTTTATACTTAAATTGCTAAGTTTGCTTTTTATTAGTTATATGCATACTGAGGATCATTAGAATTGTATTTAATTTCAAGGAATGTGAGTTTTGAATTTGTTAATTTATTCATATAAATAAAAAAATTGCATATGTATGCATGTTTTTTTTTTGGGGTTTTTTTTAGTCATCGTCTCCGGGCGAGACTTAGTTCTGAGGTGGCAACCCTATCAGCACGTTATATCATATATACCCTTAAATTTTACCCGAAGTATAAAAACACCTTGAATGTAGAAGTATATACTAAAATAACCTAAACTAAGCTAAATAAATAGCTCATGTGCTGATAAGGCTGACAAATTTAAAATTATTTGTATTGCATTTTATTACTCATAATTAATTAATCTTAAATCACTTAAAACCTGAGCATACGAGATGTGGCTATTAAATAACGAGACCGATGCTGTTTTAACATTTTATTTTGATTCCATACCTATTTACTTATTATCACTTTCAATATACACCTCTCCTCTATCCCTACAATGCTCCATGCGAATCTTCCGTTGTTCGAAACAGTGCTGGAAGTCTTCTTCTGTCAGCTCCTTCAGAACGCGTGCCGATATATCTTTCAAAGCTCAAATCTTGTTGCCATTAAGGCAAATTTCACCTTAGGAAACAGATAGAAGTCGCACGGTGCGAGATCTGGCGAATAAGGCGGATGGTCCAACACTGGGATGCTGTACTTGGCTAGAAATCTCTTGACAGACATTGCGGAATAAGCCAGCGAATTGTTTTGATGCAGAAACCATGACTTGTTCTTCCACAATTCGGGTACTTTTACAATAAATTATAAGTTTCAGTAGCAGTTTTGCCAAGTTTCATGCGAAATTTCACAACAATTCGTTGCTCTAATGTTGGTTGCACTTAACATTTTTTCGGTGAAACAAGAAAACAACTCTAATCAGAACGAATGCTACGGCTATACGGATTTGTTTACAGAAGCGAGAGGTCGCTGGTGTTTGGTGCATGCGTACTTCGTCTGTAGCAGTGTCAGTCTCGTTATTTAATAACCACACCTCCTATATATTACAAAAAGAATCAAGTTAATTGCTACGTACCAAAATAAGGTGTCGTTTTCTTGAAAATTATTGAAAAAGTAAATGACGTAATAGCTAATGGAATTGACATGACATATATATGTCGTATGCATGGGCGTCCACAAACATTTGTCCAGGGGGGGGGGGGGGGCGAGTCGCAAAAAACTCTCAGATATACATAAATTTCTAAAATATTTTTTTTTTACATATCATAAATACAAATACATATAACAAATGAATAAAATAATATTTAAATTTGTGAAATAAATTACTAGTCTTTGTCGTCTGGGTTTGAATTGAAGAGGTAGGACAATTTTCGAATAACTCTTCCATAAATTGACACCATTTCTTCAATAAATTCCGATTTAGCAGTTTTACAGTTTTTATTTTCTAATATTTTGTGTCTGTGTATACTTAAACTTAGATTCCTCAATCGTTACGATAGGGAACATGTCGTTAGCTGGCCATAAGAATACTGCGGGAAATTCAGTTTCAGCTTGAATTTATTATCTTTAAACTTATAATTTAATTTTTATTTCATTTATATATACATATAGTGTGGTGGCCGCGACTCTCGAACATCGGACTTTAATATGTAAAATCACATTGTGTCAAATTTCCTGCTTCCTAATTATTTAAAAGCAAAAAGCTACAAATAAAATTTTTAGGGCATAAAATATTAAATTAATTTTGCATGCTTTGTATCGGCACATGTTAGATCTGAAAATGACTAAAATTGTCTCAAAACTATCGATAGCTATGAAATTGATACAAAATTAAACAAATGTTTGTCGTTCAATCTGTCAAAACTGTCAGAATAAATTCCTTATTTATTATTTCATTTATTTTGACAAATAAAACGTGAAACATATGTTTAATTTTGTTTCAATTTCATGCCTATCGATAGTTTTGAGGCAATTTTCGTCAATTTCAAATCTAATTTGTGTCGTTACAAAGTACGCAAAATTAATTTTGTTTATTAAAACTTTTATTTCAAGCTTTTTTGCTTGAAATATTTAAGGAAGCAGGAAATTAAAAAATTATAGTTTTACATGTTAAAGCCCTATTTTCGAGAGTCTTGGTAACCACCCTAGTTAATATCCAGGGGGGGGGCCTTGCCTCCCCCTGCGGACGCCCATGGTCGTATGTGGTAGGTGGCTCAGGGATATCGAGTCGACCTGTGGTTTTTAGAACCTGGGTTCGATTCTCACAGCCGACAAGCAATTTTCACTATATTAAAACTACTCCAGTGGCTCCCCCTTCACTAACATCTTTGGGAGCCGTTATTTGACGGCTAGTAACAACACTCCACATGATGATATATTTATTTATTTTATTTATACTAGTAAGTACATATTGTAAGTTATTACAAATGTTAAAAAGGCTAATAATTGTAATTTTTTTTACTTTGAATTGCTTTATACTTTTTCCATCCTAAATTGCCTAATTTTAGATAATATTTCTAAATAGTTTATATGGTGTATCAACAACACTACAACAGTATACAGTAATATATAAACACCGAATTATTAGTGCATGAACCATAACTAATACTAAAGTTGCTTTTATATATGTATACATATACAAAATACTACATTAATAAAAGCATATTAATTTTAATGGTATCCGCATAATACTGCTATTAGTTTATATGCTTGACAATTCCAAGCACATAGGAATGAATCATTTAAATATTCAAAACTGTATTACGTAAGCCGTTCTTCACAGCTACATTATGAAATTTTCATGTCATTGGACTGTGTTGTTATTTTGACGAACAATAAGAAATATTTTATTACAACACATACGAGTATTGCAATTTAAGGTTATTTTGATATTTCGGTGTAAAACTTATAGTACAAGGTCAAATATGATACATTCATTATACTATTACTAGTTATTTAATAAAATACGTTATTTTATCTTTATGTGTTTTACTATTTTTATACGTGATAAGTAGATGGCATATATACACCGTAAAAACAAGGTAATATGCAAACTATTGTATCTAATATCCACACTCAAAGATATAGTATTTTTAGAAGTATTTGAAAAAGATGTTATTAATAAATATGCATATCTTTTCCTGCTGTCAAACGTTCCCAAATATTTTTTTATTAAAATATGTAAAAAAAGTGACAGAATAGTATATTAAAAAACAAGTGCTACAATTGTTCATTGTAACATGTGTTTTTTCGTACTATTTTTCCTAGATCGCATTCATTTACTTTTATTTTTAAAAAATAATAAAATTTCAATGTGGGAATACTGACAGATTCGATAAACATTTGCAATTTAATTTATTTTGACATTTATTAGTTATAAATAAGAAAAATAGGAAAAAAATTTCCATCACTTGTCTCATAATTCCACAGAGGTTTTTACAGCACGTTTGCATCAACTTCTCAGGTCATCAACAAACTGCTGGTCAGCTCAGCTTTAACTATAGACGCGTTTCGTCCTTCCGGTCTCATCAGTATGGTGCGATCATATATCCAACTAGATCAACTAGGAACTAGTGGATTGTGATACCGACTTAGCTGAACTGACTGATGTTAACCTATCTACAATGGTAACATGACATGAGAGCTATTATTATTATTATTATTATTATTATTATTATTATTATTGATACATTACCCAACAGGCAAAGCGCCCAATTCTAGGGTAAGGAAAAAAAAACACAAAAATTAGCGGGAAGTAATAAATTTCTTTATATCATTTATGTTGTTATGAAAAATATCAATTTCACGCTCAAAGTCATTGTGAGAATTAATCATTTGATGAATTGGTGACTTAGATAACATATTAGTTCTAGCCGTATGCAAGTAGAAGATGTTCTTGAACCTGGATGACATTCTAGTAACTTGAAACAAGATTCTGCTCATGATAAATATGCAATCAACGGCGTTGTGAATGATTTTATATAAAAGAGTTACAGCAACAATATTACGCCTCTGCTTGAGTGAATGTAATTGAAATGTATCCAGTAGTGTGGATTGGAGTATTCCTCTAGGAGGGTAACAACCATCCAAGATGAAAGTTGCAAACTTCAAAAATTTCCTCTGAACATATTCCAGTGATTCAATTTGATAACAATACAACGGATTCCATATCAAAGAGCAGTACTCCAGATGAGGACGAACTAATGACACAAATAATAGACGCAAGGTACTTGCATCAACAAACATCTCAGAATTGCGAATCAGAAAACCTAGGCATCTAAGGGCAGTTGCTACTTTTATTTCAATGTGTTTGGTAAAAGATAATTTTGCATCAAAAATTACTCCTAAGTCCACTGTCGTATCGGGCCTGCTTAAAACAGAATTATTTATTGAGTAGTCAAAACAAATCGGATTTAGTTTTTTTGAAAAAGACATACAGTGGCATTTGGAGATATTCAGATGAAGTTTATTACTGCAGCACCACCTGAATATAAAATCAAGATTTTTTTGCATCTTCAGACAATCATTGAAGGAAGAGATGACACACAACAGTTTTAGATCATCTGCATATAGTAAGTGCTCAATGTCAATATTAACTGTAATGTCATTTATGAAGATGTTAAATAGTAAAGGCCCTAAAATTGAACCTTGGGGAACACCAGATTTTTGTAGAAAATAATCAGACTGAAAACCCTGTATATTCACGAATTGAAACCTATTATGGAGATATGACGAGATGAGCTGTAAGAGAAACCAAAGAGATTAAGTTTCTGTAAAAGAAGGGAATGATCTAACTTATCAAAGGCCTTGGAAAAATCAGTGTACACGACGTCTACTTGACCTTGTTGATCCATTGTTTCGCAAATTAACTGCGACTTGCACATAAGATTCGTGACAGTAGATCTGCCTTTCATAAAACCATGTTGATTAATAGAAATAAGACCACTTATCTGACTATAGACTCTTGCATGTAAGATTGATTCGAATATTTTGCTGAAATTAGACAGTATTGCAACAGGTCTGTAATTGCTAATGTCATTTTTGTCCCCTTTTTTAAAAATTGGTTTCACCCGTGATATCTTCCACTTCTCCGGAAAAGTTGAACTTTTTAACATAAGATTAAAGATTATGGTAAGAGGCTTTACAAAAACAGAAGCACAATCTTTTATAAGAAATGAGGGAATTAGGTCAGGTCCCGCAATCATGTTGGACTTCAGCTTTTGAATGGCTAACATAATTTCGTCATGTGTTATAGAATTAATAGAGACAGTGGAAGAGTTGTAAGGTATAGAACAATTTGTGCTATCTTTATTACAATCATCGTTAAATGAGCTCGAAAAGAAATATGCGAAACAATCAACTATCGATTGTGGATTTTCCAGAGAAGTGTTATTGTAACTCATAACAGACGGAATGTGAGAATTATTTCGTTTATTATTTACAAATGTCCAGAATTTTTTAGGCTCCTGGATGATTTCATTTTGCATTTTCCAGCAGTAGTTCTTATATTCTTCATCAATCTCAATTTTTACTTCGGCCCTTAATTTAATGAACTCTTGTTTAGCAGCGTAATTATTGTATTTTTTGAATCTGTACCAGGCTTTATGTTTGACCTTTAATTTGTGTATTATCGAACCTGTAAACCACTGAGGATAAGAACCAGTACACTTACGTTTCAGGGGAACATTAATCTGCACAGCATTGTTTATGACGGAATAAAAAGTATCAATAGCGTAATTCACATCATCTATATTGTCTAAAGAGTGCCAGTCAATCATAGAAAAATCATTATAAAGTGAAGGAAAATTAGCTTTTTTAAAATTAAAGCCGTAGTTACTGACAGATCGAAATTTTTTCAGTTTAGACTTTATGGAAAACTCAACCAATAAAGGAGGATGATGTGAGTACTCACGACATAGAAAATCAATAGCCTTGGAAACTACGCACTGATTATTACTAATGACTAGATCTAAAAGTTTACCATTATCATTCACTATAAAATTAAATTGCTGTAAATTTAAAAAGTTTAAAAAATTATTGAGAGAGCTGAAACGCGGGCAAGATGCGGTATTGTTATAGCAACTCAGATAAAAGGGAATGTTGAAGTCACCAAATATAATTATTTCAGAGTTATGAAGAAATTGTAAACTTGCAAGTGAATCAAATAATGTATCATAGTCATTAACCGAGCAAGAGGGAGGAATATAGATGTTCAGTGCAAAAATAGTTGAATGATTAACTAATATTTTAATTAATATGATGTCAATGTGAGGAATAAGATTAAATCCATCACAGTAAGAAGTAATATTAATTTCGAAAGCTTGAAAATAGTTTGAGACAGCAAAAAGGACACCACCACCCCGTGTTTTATTTGTAACAACTAGATTACGATCGCTTCTGAAAACGCTGAATTGTTCGGAATCAAAAAGCTCTGAGCTGCGAATACCGTCGTGGCACCAAGTTTCAGACAAAGCAAATAATTGATATTGCCCTGCACTTAAGGAAAATTTGTATAAGTCACTGCATTTAGAACCAAGACCGGTAACATTTTGATAAAAACAACTGAGACTGTCCTTATCATTCTTATTGCACGAGTTATTTAGCAGTGATGGTGATGAACTAATAAAATCGCACTTATTATCGGGAGAGCGGTTGTCAAGAATCCGTAATTGCTATGAGTCCCCAAGCACAGTTTTTTTAAATTTATCGAGTGCAGCTTTATATACTCGGCATTCATTATCCCATACAGCATGATCAGTTGGTATATCAGCATCATTTGCAGTTTTAAATTGAGAACAATTAACACATTTCAGATGAGTTGCAGTGCATGTATCAAGCCGATGAGATTCAGCACATTTTGGACAAGTTGGAGATTTTTTTGTGCACTGAGAGGCTAAATGATGAAAACCGCAGCAGTTATAACAACGCCGTACATCAATCGCATCATAAACTGAACAAAAATCATAACCAATAAAGAGCTTGCCAGAATCCATGATCTCATAGTAAGTTTTATGGTCAACCTGAATTACTGATTGGTAAATATTTTTATTATTACGCAATGGTTTAAATGAAATAAACTCGCATTGACTGTCATTGGTGAAACATGATTTATTCTGCATTTTTATATAGTTAACTAAAACACTCGCCTCCATTTTCTCAGATATGCCAACTATTTTTATTCTTGGGTTTAATACTGAGAGTTGTTTGACCTCATATTTATCACTCAGTTTTTCCGTGAAAATTTTTTTGAATTTCGAAGAGCTGGCAGAACTATCACAGCTTAATACAATACTTCCGTTACTAGCATTTTTTATATTGGTAAGTTGAATATCATTCTCCAGAGGATTGAGGGATCGTAACATGTCAGACTTCGTAGTACTAGTATTTTGAGTTCCTGATTTAGGCTTCACTAGGATTTGAGGCTCAACATTTCTGCCTTTGATTACTGACGCAAAAGATAGTGGTTCAGAACTACGAATAGGAATAGGAATATTTGAAATGGATTGTTTAATATTCGACATTTTATTTTCATTGTCCTTAAGCAAATCATTTTTGAACGCGACAAACATAGTTTCCATTTTACTCACTAATGAAGATTGCAATGAATCGAAAAGTTTACGAACATTATCATCAATCGATTTCGTATGATTATCATGAAGTTCACCAATTAGAGACGAAATATCAAGAGATTTCTTTTTGTCAACAACTTCACAGGTGGCATTACAGGTATCACACAAATAGAAAAAATTACATTTTTCCAAAGCGATACATACATCTTCACTAATGTTAATGCACGAGGTATGAAACCGTCTATTGCAGGAGCCCTTACAATAAATTAAACTCTGATCCTTTTTTTTATACCTGCATTTAGCGCAATCGGCCATTATTGCATTAAAATTAATAATAAATCAATAAAAATCTGAAAAAAAAAATAACATACACAAAGCAACTGAGTTAAAAACACGCTGAGGATACCTGAAATAGAACACACACAAATTCGAAATAAAAAAAGAAAAGAAGACAGATACGGGAGCCACACCCTACCGCCCCCAATCCTGTGGAGAAAAGTACAATAATTGTCATACAGATAATTTATCATGCAGAAAGTAGCGGAATACCATATACAATTTTTAAATTATCAAAAAAGATGGAATATCGTATAGTTCAATTAAGATTTATTTACAAATCGAAACCAGAAATATGTCGGATCAATTAGTAACGAAAACTAATTAACCAGTATGCGAGTTTTTAAATCGGACATCCGAAGTGAGAAGATGTCTAAAAAGGGGACAGTAAAAACAAAAAAAACATAAAATGTAGGTAAAACTAAAGGGACAGCTGGACGCATGGAGGCTGAAAGGGTTAGTCCTACCAAACCTAACTCATAAGAGCCGATTTCAGAAGGCATTAACCATAATAACCCCGGAATTGTTCGGATATATACATCCTGGTTAAAATTGCACTGCGCGACTGAATTACAGAAGTGTAACTCGCGAACCAGAGAAACCAAGGCACTGACACTTTGACACAGCCTACCTGCATAAAAACCTTTCCACCACCTCAAAACTAAAACAACAGAGTTGGCCTACCCGGCACTGCAAATGGAACAGCAACAATAAATATTACACGCCAACAGAAATCACCCTGAATAGGGTATTAGTTAGGTTAGAGGTAAAAATCATAATTATCTAGGTTATCTTATAATACAAAATTCCTTTCATTTTTAATGAAGAAGTGTTTTACAGTTTAACACATATGATTGTTGTATTATAAAAAAAAAATCTAGTGTGGACACCACACGACTTTCTTATACACAGCATATATAATATTTAGAATATATGTTATTAAACATGTAATTTAGTTTCTTTCCGTACGAAGACATAGATAACTAGATAAAGCCGATGTTTCTAATGCTACTATGATTATTGAAATATATTATTAAATATAAAAATTAGTTTTTCTCAAAATTAGACGCATATACAGGAAAATTGCAAATAACATTTTATGTTCCAAATATTTTTGCTAACATCTTTTATTTGAAACATTTTATCGTAACTGATTCCATTTTTGAAATAAATGGAATTTATTGTTTTTTGTGTCCGATAAACTTCCGCTTCCGGCTATTCAATTTCATTCAAAATCAACTCAGCTCTTCGTATTTTCATGAAACTTATAATTACCAAGTTTCGTTAACAAATCTTATCTCGTTCAGGAGATATTGCACATACGGACAAACATCCATCCATCCACACACACACAGACATCATTGAGAAAATGATCAAAACGGATTCAGTGGATCTCAAAACACGTATTTCCGCGAAAATCTCGTCAACGATTTTTTTCACGATTCCAATACTTCCTTATACTGCGTATAAGAAAGTAAAAATAATTGGAATAATTTTTCATGAGCTGAGCAATGACAGATTTATATTTGATATTTTTACAATTAGACAACTCAACTACTTCACAAAAAAATATACCCAAAAACAGTTGCACAAAAATAACTTTGTAAACGCGATATAGGAAATAGTATATTACATATGTTAATAAATCAGGAAAGTAAAAACCCTTTTCTGACGTGTTATGTATACTATTTTTTTAACCGTTTAATTTAATCAATACTTAATCAAAAATAATTCAAAATGTTTCAATTTTTTTATATGAATTGTATTGAGTATTGACTAGATTACAACAACAATAACAGTCAGGTAAAATTCTTACCGGACTGTTTTGTACTGTTATTTTTGTTGTAGCCTTGGATACGCACTTTACTTGACTGTTTTTGTAAAAACCTACTTTCCATACTAAAATTGGTCAGAAAAGTAGGCACTTTCTTGCCGGTTTCAGAAAAAATATATTTCTTTGTCTCTTGTATTTGAATATTCTATCAAATGTTACTAAACATTATTTTAAACATATACTCGTACATACGCACATTTATGACGTCATTAGGTTCGTTTGTTCTACTTACGGCGGTACTAGCAGTAACATATCGCGTGAAATTTTTACAGTTATTCTACGGTGGACTCAAAATAAATGTTGAGCACTAATTTTTATACGCATATACATTAATTCACTTCATTATTTCGAAACAAACTAAAAGAAATAAATCTACTGTGGCAATAAACCGTAGTGATTTCTACGTGATAAATCGAACAAACCAATTGACAAATGCTAAAAATTCAATGGTAGGGTATTTTATTTATTTGTTTGTTACTCTACTGCAGTGGTACCGAAGGGGAACTTCCTGTGTCACCACGTTAATTTTGGTTTATAGTATCCTATAATTATCTATTTATTTATTTTTTTATGTTTAATAAAGTCAGGTCAAGTACTTTACCTGAAACCTACAAGAGAGTGTCTACTTTTCTGAACAATTTTAGTATGGAAACTAGATTTTTACCAAAACAGTTAAGTAAAATACGTTTTCATACGACCACTTATGAAAGTAACCATAACAACATCATAAACTATCACGGAAAGTTGAACATAACATACTGATATGTTAGGATGTATAACGTACACTTCTAACATATCAGGTGAAGTTCCACTGATTGACAACAGATCGCGTTACGATGAAAGAAAATAGTAAAATAAATGAAAAGTATTTATATTATTATTTAAATCGAAGTTTTGGCAGATTCTTATTCACATTTGCACAGATAAATCTTATTTTTTTAAATTAATAATTACTTACTAATATTCTAGCATTATTTAATATTTTGACATTACGGTTAGTACAGTTGGTATCACAATACATAACCTCAAACGTCAACGCTTACCTACAAAAACGCATTAGCTGTCAAAGTGTAACAACATTGCTCTTGCAAACTGTTTTTAGAAATATTTTGTGGTCGTCTGAAAAATAGTGTACATAACTCGCTCGAAAGTGTGATAACTGTGCTCGTGTACTTAAATCACTCGGCGCTGCGCGACTCGTTTTTCAATTTGTACACTCGCACGTTATCTTACACTTTCGATGCTTGTTATGTAATATACTAATCTAAGGTTACAACATAAATAACAGTCTGGTAACGTACAAAGCAGTCTGGTAACGTACAAAACAGTCTGGTAAAGCCTTTACCTGACTGTTTATTTTTGTAACCTTGGATACGGATTATAATACTCGGCCTTGTATTTTTAACACCCACTTCGTCAAGTAAAACATCACTTTCCTGACTTATTATGTAAATATATATAAATATATCATCACGCCTTCTACCCATTACTGGGTGTGGCACTGCAGAAGCAGATCTCGGTAAGTGATATATTTTGCGCGTGAAGTGCGATTACCAGCCGTCAAATCACGGCCCCCAAACATGTTAGTGGTGGAGGAGGCACAGGGATAGCTTTTTCAAATTATGAAAATTTGTCGCCTGTGGGAATCGAACCAGGGACCCCAGGATCCACAGGCCGACTTCATACCACTGAGCTAGCCATCCCATATATTATGTAATATACTATTAATCACAACCAGTTAGTAATTTGTTATTTTTCGACTTTAAAAAGTTGGAAAGTTAGCTATTGTTGACTTTTACTTTCCGACCTAAGATAACATTGCACCTTTAATTTTTAATTATGAAATAAAACTGTCACTGTCAAAAGTTTGTCAGTTTTATTTTAATCATAAATAATTAGAAAATAACAAATAATTTTACATTTGAGGAAGAAAATCCAATGGCGCATCATTCAAAAATTTCTCGATATGTTGCTTAGTAAAAACACTTGATTTCTTTGCTTTGTAGTCAACATTTTGCTTTTTCAAATAAGATAATAATTTAGCAAATTTTGAGATATCTACCTTATCTTGTACATTCAGAGTTGTGCGTAACATGGAATAAATAGACCAAAGCGTTGACGTTTTCTTGTCTTCCGCTAGCTCACTAAAATAGTTAATATTGCGACCTTCTTTATTAAAACACCAATCATATGCTCTTTGCTTTTTTGTAGAAGTCAAATTTATACTGCTTCCTCTGCGGCTTACCCAAGTTCTGGTGGAGTCAGACATTGGTCTTTTTTACTTTTTACATTTAAATGGGTAGTAAAAAGATATGCTCAGAAATTAACAAGAAAATAATTGTTGAAAAAAAATACGCTGAAATTTGTTTCAGAAACCAATATTAAATTCATCACCTACTAAAAAATATATAGAAATATTTCGTTCAAATACGCAAACTAAAGTTATTTTTAATATATTAATTTTCGATGATTAATTTCTGATTGTGAATAAAATAGTATACAAACCTCGGCGGAAAGTTTCATTACTCCTCGGGTTATAGCTAAACATCGGCGCCTTGGTTTAGCTATCTTAACCCTAGGCTGTAATGGATTTCTTTCCACCTTGGTATATAATATACTATTACCTATTGGTAATGATGCACTTTCATACTAAAATGGGACAGGAAACCAGGCACTTTCTTGCCGGTTCCTGAATTTTTTTTTATTTCTATCACGAATTTGTTGTCATAGAAACTGACTATTACATAGGGTCATGGAAAATATCGTTTTATACTTACAAATATGATACTGGAACCAAGGAAATGGTAACCTTATTTAACATTTATTTCCAACAAATAATTAGCATTTTAGTAGTTTTACTGGATATTTCCGACAGCAGTATTCGATAAAATCGTTTTAATGTTTGTATAGTATTGTACAAAAAAAAATTAACTTTGTGGACAGAATCGCTTACCTAAATATTAAATTTTACAAGGGTTGCAAAAATATATATATAATAGTTATTTATTATACAAGTGTTTTATTAAGTATATAAAATACGCAAGAAAAGTTTAAACACGGGACCGAAGGTCGAGTGTTTAATATTCTTAAGTGTTTTATATATCAATAAAACACAAGTGTAATACAAAATTGTATCCACAACTCAGAATTATTATAAGAAGATTGGTCATAACGTTTAACGTTGATTCAGTTATATATAGTTTCTCAAAATACGGTAGAACATGAAGTGGTTGCTAAGTAACAAATTGTTTACAGTGTTTTATGGAATATAAAACACTCGTGTTTTATGAGCCATATAATATAACTGAAATCAGTGTAATCATGTCTTTATAATATATGAGTTGTGGATAATAGTTATTTATTATACAAGTGTTTTATATACCAATAAAACACAAGTGTAATACAAAATTTTATCCACAACTTATAATTGTAGGTATCGAAGAAGATTGGTCGTAACGTTTACGTTGATTCAGTTATATATAGTTTCTCAAAATACGTAGATCATGAAGTGGTTGCTAAGTAACAAATTGTTTACAGTGTTTTATGGAATATAAAACACTCGTGTTTTATGAGCCATATAATACAACTGAAATCAGTGTAATAATGTCTTTATTATATATGAGTTTTGGATAAAAATATTAAACTGTATCTAATAGCAATATTCTAATGCATGAAAGTTCATTAGCAACTAACGGTTCAATAAATTTCAGAAAATCGCTATTGGTATTGTTGCTAAATAAACAATTCTTTAACTAAAGAGCTCTTTATTTTTTT
The DNA here is from genome assembly GCA_911728475.2 of Pterostichus madidus. Classification (NCBI taxonomy): domain Eukaryota; kingdom Metazoa; phylum Arthropoda; class Insecta; order Coleoptera; family Carabidae; genus Pterostichus; species Pterostichus madidus. Next base: position 10,177,418 of record OU452313.1, on the reverse strand, counting down.
CCTGTAACCCAGTATTAGACTACAAAATCAATAGCTATTTCATATTTCAATTAAATTATATCTATATAGTAAAACTACAATTTTTATTATTAATATACTTATGCATATGGAAAAAAAATCGAAGCATCAAATTTCCGCCCGGGGAAAGGATAGTATGTTAAAGGTTTGCACAACTGCTGCACACAACAGAAAATTTATTCCATAATTACAGTGCAGTTTATAATGCAATTGTAATTCGAACAACTCGGCCTCGGTCATATTTTTGGATATAGGTATGTCGAAGTGAGGTTTGATTTCGCGCACTCTTTCTTCAAAAGCAATTATATTATTCTACAAGTCACGACTGTTAATATGAGCTAAATATGATGCATTTTTAATATATTCAACCTGCTAAAGAATACTGGAATCGAATTCGATACTTTAAAAAATACTAGAAAAATTCCAAAGTTAAATCTGCGCTCTCTGCAATTTTAGAAAAATTACAGGTAATAATTCTCAGGTAATCTGGAAATCTTAATAAATCACATGACTATAAATCATGTCACAGCTGTAAGCGTAGCCTCTCCAACGTTTAATTATAAGTAATCCATGTTCCGCCATAATGGAACTTTGTGAAACATGAAATGGAACCTATATGAAAGATCAGTATTCAGTAATGCAGTGATAGTATCAAAGCCACGGTACTACGGTACTACTAAGCATTAGGCATTCACAAAGCGAACAAAGTGGGTCATATGACATGTGCGATGAACAAACAAAAGATGGATCATGACACAAATTCATACCATTTTCCCAAAAATTTATAATAAAATAGTGGAATGCTGGCTTTGGGCACGAGCAAAGTACACAGAAGTCATAAATATATTGGAAATATAACGAGAACGACAGGATTAACTTGATATCAATAATAGTGGTATACGACGAGAATTCGACAAAAAGACCAGGCAGAAAAGTGAACTGTTTTGGTCACTAAAGTACAGAGTGATCAAAAGTAAATGTTTCAGTTGGCAATACAATTCTGGGGATCTTTTTATTCCACAGTTGGCACAACGTCAGGTAAAGGTGGAAATACTACAGGGTGATCAAAAGGAATTGTTATAGTTGGTAATACAATTCCAGAGATCTTTTTATTCCACAGTTGGCACAACGTCAGATAAAGGCAGAAATGTTATTTGACATTTCTAATAAATACAAATAGGTTATGTCAGGAGTCTGACAGCTAATAGAATTTTGACTTTTTAATTAATAGAAATACTTTAGAAATAAATGTAATAATAAATGTACTCAAATTTAAATTTTAAATGTCACTGTCAATAACAGGAAATGAATTTATGTATCAGGCTTACCAATTTCAAATAGTTTTTTTTATTGCCAACTGTAACAATTCCTTTTGATCACTCTGTATTTGACAAGTCATTTTTATAATAAATACAAATAAGTTGAGTGATAGACATACTTGGATTCTTGCTCTATGAGTATAAGGAATAAACGGATGTGGGTAAAGGAAACAAAGATTTTTATTAATTTAAATTTTCAAATGTCACTGTCAACAACAGGAAATACATTTATGTATTAGTCTTACCAATTTCCAGTAGTTTTATTTTATAGCTAACTGAAACACTTATTTCTGATCACTCTGTATTACCAAATTAAAATTAATTTTAAATAATCGGCAAAAAATTATGTGTTCAACACGGCAAAAAAAAATAGCTATACTGCCTTGACCAGATTTTTGCCGTGACAGTAAATTTGCTACTTTTTTTGCCTAGATCAACAAATAACTATTTTCCCAAGTATTATACAGAATGTACAAGTAGAATTATAATTTTTTAATTTCCTGCTTCCCTAATTATTTTAAGCAAAAATGCTTCAAATAGGACATAAAATTCAACTTCTCAATCAATAAACGAAATTAATTTTACAAGCTTTGTAACGATACAAAATAGATCTAACAATTACGAAAATTGCCTCAAAACTTTTGATAGTCATAGAATTTAAACAAAATGAAACAAATGTTTTTTTTTCTATGAAAATACGTAAACTTTTCGGCTTTTGAAAGTTAAAAATGAATACTTTTAGGTTTCTACACTAAATAAATAGTTTTATCGTCGCTTTCAAATCCACAAATTTAGATTTTTTCGCAAATGTGTTTAAATGGCAAGAACAAGTGAGTTATTACCAACGAATAGCATATAACGCTTCCTAATGAGTTACTCTAGGGATACAAACAGCAAAACATCAATATTTGTCCGTAACATTTGAGTTACGATTTTTTATTTGCCGATTTTTAGGTGAAATTTCATGAAATTTGAGGGTTTTTTTCAAGTTTTTGGCCTATAACTTTCGGAAATCCGCTTATATGCTACTTTCGGCACTTTAGCTGACTTCTCCATACATTTCTCTATAAGTTTAGTCAGAAACAACAATTACTAAGTTATGGTTATATAGAGTTAATTCAGCATATTCGTGGAAACATTTTAGTTTTCAAAAAAAATTCGCCCTGGGCGCAAAAGCAAACTTTTCGGCTTGCGAGTATGATTTTCCTGAATGATTTTGTATCAGAAACCGAGCTGAAGTACTGACAAAGTTAGGCAGAACAAAAAGTAAAATTTTGTTACATAGTATAATATGTTCGTATCATTTTGAATCTATTTTTAATTCTTAAATAACATAGTTACGTACCTACTTTATTGATTACTTTTTCTAAAAATGTACTTATTGTGTAAAGAATTATAATTTTTTGGAGGTAGTAGAATCTTATAAGAAAATTAATAATGCGCGACGCGGGTTAGTCCCAAACGCCATTTTTAACACTGTTTAAAACTTCATTTTATTTGTTTAATCGAGATGCAAACTAACATTCCATAAATTAAGATTAAAGTTTTTTTTTTTTTATGAATTGGAAAAGAAGTCAAAAGAAGTATTATTGAATAATAAATAAATAAATAAATAAATATATCATCACGCCTTCTACCCATTACTGGGTGTGGCACTCAGCTGAAGCAGATCTCGGTAAGTGATATATTTTGCGCGTAAAGTGCGGTTACCAGTCGTCAAATCACGGCCCCCAAACATGTTAGTGGTGGAGGAGCCACAGGGATAGCTTTTTCAAATTATGAAAATTTGTCGCCTGTGGGAATCGAACCAGGGACCTCAGGATCCACAGGCCGACTTCATACCACTGAGCTAGCCATTCCATTGAATAATGCGCTTTATAAATCTACTTGTCAAGAATTTATGATGTCAATAATGAAATCTATATGTATGTTTCTATTTAGCACGACCCAGCTCAAGAAACTCACATTCTTTATTTGTCGCATTTTTGTTTAATGCTATTGTAAAAGTACTCGTACGTATACATGTATTTAATAGCAAATAAAATTATTTTATTATTACTAATATTAAATAATGCAAAGTTGTCAGAACTATTATTTACTAATTAATAACTTTGGCTACTACGTGAGAAAATACCAAAAGTGACAAATGGTTAATTAAGTTCCACTGGCAGTTGGTGACTTTTAATGACATTAATGAAAATAAGTTCATATTTAATATTATAATTCTCACGTGACCTAAGCAGTCCATTTATTATAACTAGGGATATAAATTGTTAAATAAATAAATGTCACATCTGTATGATTCTGTTAGTTTTACAATTAATTTCACTACGATATATTTGAATCATTGTTGTGACGCTTTTAATTCAGTTTTTCATGTAACATGACAAACTAAGAGGTTATTAACAAGGCAACATAGCCTTCCATTCTTGTTTATTTCACAGAAAAAGATTTGAAATTGAATTCTGCATTTCACTTTATTTTATTAGGCTAATTCTGTAATATACCTATTAATTTTTAAAGGCTCGTTGAAATTGTTAACCAATGAGAACAGACAACACTGATTAAAAACTTTAAATTTCATTTGACACATACGGGCCGCTATAAATTGACAGTTATAGAATACACCGATACTGCTAAAATTCAGTTCAAAATTGTTAATAACACTATGTAACAAGGTTTTCTGCCTAACTTTCTTAGTACTTCAGCTCGGTTTCTGATACAAAATCATTCAGGAAAATCATAGTCGCAAGACAAAAAGTTTGCTTTTGCGCCCAGGGCGATTTTTTTATGAAAACAAAAATGTTTCCACGAATATGCTGAATTAACTGTATATATGGGATGGCTAGCTCAGTGGTATGAAGTCGGCCTGTGGATCCTGAGGTCCCTGGTTTGATTCCCACAGGCGACAAAATTTCATAATTTGAAAAAGCTATCCCTGTGGCTCCTCCACCACTAACATGTTTGGGGGCCGTGATTTGACGACTGGTAACCGCACTTCACGCGCAAAATATATCACTTACCGTGATCTACTTCTGCAGAGTGCCACACCAAGTAATGGGTAGAAGGCGTGATGATATATTTATTTATTTTATTTTATTTATAACCATAACTTAGTACTTGTTGTTTCTGACTAAACTTATAGAGAAATGTATGGAGAAGTCAGCCAAAGTGCCAAAAGTAGCATACAAGCGGATTTCCGAAAGTTATAGGCCAAAAACTTGAAAAAAACCCTCAAATTTCATGAAATTTCACCTAAAAATCGGCAAATAAAAATCGTAACTCAAATTTTACGGACAAATATTGATGTTTTGCTGTTTGTATTCCTAGAGTGACTCATTAGGAAGCGTTATATGTCATTCGTTGGTTATAATTCACTTGTTCTTGTCATTTAAACACATTTGCGAAAAAATCGAAATTTCGTCATTTTAGTGAAATTGTCTAAATTTTCAAACTAATACAATTCTGTTATTTTTCAATGAAAATACGTGAACTTTTCGGCTCTTGAAAGTTAAAAATGAATACTTTTAGGTTTCTACACTAAATAGTTTTATCGTCGCTTTCAAATCCGTAAATTTCGATTTTTTCGCAAAACTCTAGGAATACAAACAGCAAAACATCAATATTTGTCCGTAAAATTTGAGTTACGATCTTTTATTTGCCGATTTTTAGGTGAAATTTCATGAAATTTTAGGGTTTTTTTTTCAAGTTTTTGGCCTATTACTTTCGGAAATCCGCTTATATGCTACTTTTGGCACTTTGGCTGACTTCTCCATACATTTGTCTATAAGTTTAGTCAGAAACAACAATTACTAAGTTATGGTTATATAAAGTTAATTCAGCATATTCGTGGAAACATTTTTGTTTTCAAAAAAAATTCGCCCTGGGCGCAAAAGCAAACTTTTCGGCTTGCGACTATGATTTTCCTGAATGATTTTGTATCAGAAACCTAGCTGAAGTACTAAGAAAGTTAGGCAGAACAAAAAGTCAAATTTTGTTACATAGTGTAATCGATATTATGTACGAAGTATCGTCATGGAATTAATATAAATCCAAACAAATGCATAACGTTTAGTTGTCACAAATATGCTAAACCTTAAACAGTAAAACTAATTAAATTAAATAAAAATATAGACTGAATTAGGTGCAGAATTTAATTTACTATAATTTTTTTTAATCCTAAACAGTCAGAAAAGTAACGCTGACAGAAAAAAATATTTCCGATGTCAATAGTTCAACGGCACAGTTTTTTTGACATTGTAGGTAACGAATATCGTCGAAAATAATTACACAGTTGTTACACGAAGTACCAGATTTATGTATAAATGTATTTATTTATACTTATCATCTTGCTTTACTCTTTCAAAGAATGAAAATAAATAAATTACTGAAGAAACGTTTGATACAATGGACAAACATATATTTTTTAAATCGTTAGTATACTAATAGACAATGAACATGTGCACAATATTGTAAAAACATAACAGGTTTAATTTTCGTAGCATTTAGATACATATTGTCTCCTGATAAATTACATGAAAATAAAAGAGAGCGAATGGCGTTGACATTTATTCAATAGTTTTAAACTGAAACTCTGTTAGCGTAAATTCAGAATCAGAAACTACAAAATACAACGCATATTTCAATATATTAAACAATAACAATTAAAATAAATATTGTCACTATCAGGTAACAGAAGTGATATCAGGTCGAATATCATTTTTCTTTTGTTTTAAACATGAGTAATATTAATCAAAACAATTAATAAACATAAATCGATGATTGCGTAGGAAAACTTTCATTTGTTTGAGACAAAGTTACGCATACTTAATTTGGGCGAAATAAAAAAGAACATTTGAAGTACTACAACTTTTTTTGTTAACAAAAAAAAATTACAGTAAAAACAAATGCAGGTTCCGAATCGTCGAAATGCAGTATCTCTATGTGCAAGATGGACGCCTGAACAGAGGAAAATTTTGGATAGAAAGAGAGGAGAAAATATCTCGATCTTTTATATGTTGCCTTCAAATTACAACTTCTTACTACAATGTGTACATATATTTATTATTTACAAAACAAAAGTAATAATATAAACATAGTTTTGTTTCTGCAGTATTTCAATCAAATGATACTAAAACCTGTTTCACACTATAACATGTAAGACAGACACTTGAAACCAACAGGAATATGTATCGATCTTTTTATCTAGAATTTTGCTTTTGAACGAATGGTTTAGAATTTTTTGGATGTAACTTTGCTTAGAAAATTATGTCATATATGTTGAGATTGTACGTATCTCATTTCAATTGTAATATGACCCTTTCATTAAATTAATTATAATTCAGTGTAAACTTAAACACCGCGTTCTAGCATGTGGATTGAAGTATTTTGCTAAATATATAATTATTTAGATAAGTTACACAAATAAAAAAGGAAAAAAATTCTTATTTTATGTAAGGTTAACAATGAAGTAATTGTTAACAAAGTTAAAATAAAACTTGTATGATACTTTAATTTGGCAGAAGTTATAACAATATTGTGCCAAAATTAATTTATTACACCTGTTAAAAATAAATTAAAACCTTATGTTTATAAATATTTTACCCCTAAACGGAATCATTGTTCATGCATTTGCATTGCACGTTTAATACAATTTGTTTGTTTGTTTACCGTATTAAATAATCAAAAGTATAACAGTAAAAATGAAAAACTGTGTTGAATCAATGGTTCACAACGGGTTATAAACAAAAAGAAATAAGCAGTCTTAAACTACCATTACATTAAAAGGCCTCACCCTTACCTTGTATTTGGGTCGTGTTGATTCGACGCGAATATCCTGGACACCACAAGCACTTCGAACCACAAAATTACACATCAGTTTCACGAATGTTCGTACATTATGCTGGTTAAATTGATTTGATTACGTTTTGGAGTGTACACGAAATATTTTGCACGAAAAATTATGAACGTTTATGTATTTGCCACAATCCGTCGGATCTCACGTAGGCATCGTATGCGACCGCAGCTGACTACAGTTCTCCATGAAGTTGGCTGCCATCTTGTATACCAGTAACCGCCAAAACGTGGTTACCTCATCTAATTTAGCTTTGCATAAACTTTTCAATCACATGTTTACTTACTTTGGGTAGTTATATTACAAATTAATAATATTATAATCAATGAAATTAATATAGACTTGTTATTAATCTTATACGCGTAATAATTTATGACAAATATTTCAAAATGTTTGAAACACGCTGTAATTTAACGCTGCATGTGTCCTACTTCACAGCAAAAAAGAAAATAAATGACAATAAAAGAAAATTATTATAGGATAACAAGGGCATCGTCACTAGGGTTTAAGTAGTCCTTAAAAATCACGCAAAGTTTTTACGTTACTTCCCACAAATCTCAATGCATCATCTGAAAACATGCATTTGACTCCGGGTTCTGTCTGTCAGTTAATCTTTAGTTTTGGAATTAAAACATTTATTTATTTTTACAATTATGTTTAACAAAGTACTTGAGCAACAACGGTATAGCAAACTCATAAACAGTAATTTTAAATAAGAATAATTAAAAAAATGCACATTTGTAAATTCATACAAGAATATCTTATATTAATAACATATAAAATAAACATTATTGTTTTAAAACCATTAACGTTTTCTATTACTACCAGTCCAAAACTAAAATCAATTTTGCTTATAGCTTGAAAATGTAATAAGTAGAATTTTGAACACTTACATAGTGTAGTTTATATTATGTTGTTATAGAATGTGAAGAATGTCGTAGATACAAAAACAAGTTGAGTATAGAATAAACGGTGTAGAAACACTTGGTTAATTAAAAACACCTATTAGTTATTATAATAATAATAAACATACATTATCTACATATAATACGGGAGCTCTTTATGTAGGTATATAAATTGATTAAAAAATACAACATGAACTTTTTAATAATCAGTTTAAAATAAATGCTTTCAGACATACCAGGATGCAAATAGCACATTGGCAAAATTACATTGAATAAATATTTAAATATTCGTTTGTACATTTCTTTGGACGTCTTTAAAATTCATAACAATATTGTTAAGTTTAGAAACGTGTCTGACTTGCTTATTTTTAATTACTGAGCATGGTTATATTTTGATGTATTTTGATTTCAACTACATGTCAATTCTTGCATAAATATTGATCTATTTTATCAAACCTCTAAATTTTTGTTTCAATAGCCAAATTGACAACCCTCTATAAATATTAGTTATATTTTATATATATGGACAACAGTGATATATATTTTATATAATATTAATAATTGGCACATATTACATAATTTTACTATATAAAAACACTATTGGTTTAGTAGCTGCTAAAAAATTTTCAGTTCAATACCAATAAATAATCTAGTGACGACAACGGATTCAATAATCATTAATCACTAATGACTGATGAATATTTACTTTATGATAATGATATAAATTAGGTTTTTATATTAAAATAAATAATAAATCTACGTAAAGCTCTCATGGAATTCATGTTTATTTTACTTATTTTCCGTAATTGTAACCACAAAACTAATCTTAAATTCATCTTATTTGTTAATTATCAACTCACACATTCACAATAATACTACAAAATATTAAACTAACATACCAGGATCTGTTAAGTTATTACAATTACGGAATTTCTACATCTTATAATTAATTCATAATAATTTAAAAACGGTCAATGTCAATACAGTCTGACAAACAATCGCTGAAAACAAAATAATCATAAGATTTTTGGGTTTACAACAATTCTGGCAATATAGTACAAACAAGTTCTCAGTGATTATTTTACAGCTTGTACAATCGTAAATTCATTTGTCGAAAATAAAATCCATCATCAGAAAATTCTTTAGCAATTTTCTTTGTTGTTTGGCACAGCACAGCAATAACAGTCATGATATACAAAAAGCTAATATTTTTGTCATTAATATTAAACAAATCCACAACACCTAGATGTCAGGCTAAATTCTGCCGAAAACGACATACATGTATATATCATATTAAAATACAAACTCTAATAATAATCATCAAAAAAATATCTCCTTCTTAAACGTAATCACAACGGAATATAATCGCTCCAGACTTCACAATAATTCGGTTCAACTAAATCGATTCATAAGACTTGAAGAGTAACGTATACGAATAAAAATAAAAGAACTTACTAAACAATTTGTGCACTGCGATGGCTGCTGACCATGCCGCCCAGCTGTTAGGCAAGCTGCGTAGACGCTGAAGAATATTCGTGGTCCATTGTGTTCACTTCTTCGATCTCCTTGAAGTGTGACTTGAACAGCAGCACTACGCCGAGAAGCACTATTGGTAAACCTAATAGTGAACAGATTAACTCTCCTGTTATAGACGGATTCCAGATTAGCAAACCTGAAAAAATACTTTTATTAGCTACTCTTTTTATGCAAGAAAAATCTTTCATAATACAATATTGAACTGCATTTTTAACAAAACTTGAACAGCCCAATTCTCAAAAGAGTGTTAGCTAATGCTGAATTTTGGATTAATTAAATTAAGCTAAACCATATTCGCAAAAATGTTTAAAAAAACTTTAATATAATATTGTTATCGTTTGGTTGCCGGAAAGCAATTTGAATTAATTTTAAAAAATCGGACTATAATTATATTAGCTAATCCAAATTGCAGGATTAGCTAAAACTTTTTTGAGAATCGGGGTGAATAAGACCACAAAATTTAAGAACATTTTGACTTAAAAAAGCATTATATTCTCTCAATTTAAAACTTTTTATCTACAGAAATTAGTCATAATGTAACAGGAATAATATTACTCTTTGCATTGTAATATTTTATCTCTCCAAACTATAATTTAGTAGAATACGTAGAATTATTAGTCATATAAATAGATACTTTATCATGAATAAAGAACAAATTTTATTTTAAACGTAAACTAAGGTAATCTATGGTATATCTCAATACCCTAATAAACTCAAAACCTAAAAAATCGTTTTCTGATATGATTTAAATCTTGAATGAATTAATTTTATTCTAAAAAGAAAAAAAAACCACCAAAAACCATACCGGACCTATTTTCAATATGCCTAATATAATTTCTGTTTAAACGGGTATTGAGCATATTTTTTGGCCAATGAACTCTTGGAACACTCTTGTACATTTATTCATCCGATTCATACCGCAATTAATTTTCGCCAAACATTTATGCACATCACTTTTGCCTGTGGATCCTGAGGTCCCTGGCTCGATTCCCACAGACGACAAATTTTCATAATTTGAAACAGCTATCCCTGTGGCTCCTCCACCACTAACATGTTTGGGGGCCGTGATTTGACGACTGGTAACCGCACTTCACGCGCAAAATATATCACTTACCGAGATCTGCTTCAGCAGCGTGCCACACCCAGTAATGGATAGAAGGCGTGATGATATATTTATTTATTTTATTTACTTTAGCTTCATCCAGTTATAATTATTGCTTTCATATTAACTAAGGTATACATATGTAGTTGAGTATAACATGCATGAACTTTGTCCATCGTGAATGATATAGATTATTAAAATATTGATACTTACCATTCTTAGCAGTAGTCATATTGAAAACAGACCACCAAATCCCAGTAAGAGGCAAAGCAGTAGTAGTCATAGCGACCGTAAACACTGCAGATTGACTCATAATTAGGAACCTTATAGAGGACAACGTGTAGATAATATAAGCCAATAGGAACAGCCAACCATAGATGTAAACCTCTCCACAGTCATGTGCTGGGGAATGTTTAGATGCTTCCGTAGGCACAGTAAAGTGGCAAGCGATGCCGTGCCCCGTATAATTCAGAAACTCACTCACATTTGATGCCTAGAATAACACCATTCCTTTAACTCAACTGTTTCACCAGGCGCAGTTGTTTTGCCACTAATTTCAGCTCAGTTGAATTCGGAATAAGGGAAGTTCTCAATTTGTATTAATATTAAATAACAAATGTGAAAGAATACACATATTAAAAATTATAATTTACATCCGAATTCAATAATAAAAAAAATTATTTATAGAGGATAGAATCGACAGTTTTGTTATGGTAAACATGATCATTTGAACCTTCTTGCTGACTTTAATCAAGTTTTGACGGCTGAGGCAATCTATCAAAATGTATGCTATGTACCGGTTGTGCAGTGGTTAGCGTTACGACATTCGAAACCGAAGATCCAGAGTTTGAAGCTCACTCAAACTAATAATACATGAACTTCCATACTATGGTTCGGTGAGCAAGAACCCTATACTTTAATTGGGAATTTCTGTTGTATAGAGTAATATTAATAAATAATTTGAATTTCGTCTAAATAATGATGATCAGTAATTTCAAATTCGACATATGACATTCACACATTTTTTGTATTAATTACTAATTCTTATGTCTAGTTCCGAAATGCTTCAAAAATAGCGTTTATTTTGATAGCTGCCACTACCCATCTGTATATAAGAAAGTTCAAATTATCAAGTGTTAATAAAATGATGCGATAAAACAATAAAGTCACTACTTTCAGAACACATCAGTTAAATAAATATGAATTTTCGATGTGGTAAAAACGAAAAAGAATGATCAGTTTTGCACCTTACTACAAGTGATTTACAATGAGCTGAGATTATTGGTAGAAAATAGTATATTACCCTTCCAATTGAAGGAATGACGTCAGTCCACACAAGAAACACAGATAAAATCCAGCAGATTATATGTAACCACAGAGACAAATGCAATGCGGAATAGTTCTTGATTGGCGCTTGAGTAGTTATTAACGGATGCGAGGAAGTTGAGACGGATTGACCCGACAGACCGATTGTTGAATCTCGGCTTGAGACGAGTTTAGAGATTGTTGATAATAACGACGAGGAAATACTTGTATATACCAAGCTCTATAATCATACAACATGATTGATTTATTGATAAATGGTTATTTATTACGATGCAGAACAGAAAATTCTTGTACGGAACCTACAGCTATAGTGGATTCCTCAACATTCGATTTTGGACGTCTATGTTAAAAGAAAGATATAATTTACTGAGTCGATTTAAATTCTAACAAAAATTTTATCATTATCACACTGATATACTTTAAATTATGAGCCCAATAATTTAACGAATTAATATGTGCCTAACTATTAAGATAACGTATGGTAAAGATATAATAAAGCTACGTAAAAAGTAAATTATTACTTACTGATTGAGTAGGAATAAGATATCTTTCAAGAAGAGTGTAGTGTGCAGAAAAAATAGACAATCCACAAATGTAGATAGCGGCCCAAGTAGCATGAGTTTGCCAAGTCCAAGTGCCTGCATCATCTGATTTTCTTTCTCTTTCCAACCCACGACATCGGAATTCATCACACAAACCATAATCAACTGATATAAATAATCCAACAATTATTGTCGTACTCGAAAATATACGTTGCAAACCCATCACTACAACATGAAAACCACTTAGCATCATTTACAACAAAATGCATTAAAATACTTACTTTTCCTGCAGAAAAAGAAGTAGTAAACCAATGAGAAAACTAAAACAATTCCTTTGATTGGGTCTTGTAAATGGCACATAACTCTCTTTCGATCTATAGCATACACCACCATAAACCCAGCCAAACCATACATAATTCCAATTTTTATTAATTTATTCCACTCAATCGGAGGCTGTAGTAATTTTGCTGGTGCACTTTTTGAACACAGTTTCTTAGAAACAAATGTCAAAAATAGTAAAATAATTACTGTAGCAAGAGATGTGAAGTGGATCATAGTGTAAGCATCTCCTTTTACATTAATAGTTTCCAAATAAACTGGCAAGAGAATAACGAGAAACGTAGATGAAACTATGAGTAAAAATCCAACAAACAGGAACTGAGCTTTGTTCTGAACGGAATAAGTTTGTGGAGGAGCAGGAATGAAACCTTGTTTTTCCGAAGGCATGCATGGTTCTTCATTTTCGGTCATTGAGTCTTCATCGGAACAGCGGAGAAGATCATCATGGTCATCGTCTTCCATTTTTAATAGTTTAAGATATTAGATCTGAAAATAAAAATTTGATTAACAGTTTTAACTCTCCGTATACCTCTGTTTACAGCTGCTAACTGTACTGATGACATTTATCAATTTGTCACCTTGTAGCATTTGAATATTTTATATATTAATGTTTGTATTCCTCTACAAAATCAACATACCTACGTAAAACACCGTAGCGAACAATATCTAATCGAAAAAGTTGATAAACATCTAAGTATAAAATATGAATACTACAAAAGAATACGAACAATATTTACTTGGAAACATGACATGTACAGAATTTAATCAATCAATAAAATAAAATAATTAATATTCATTATTATCTCAAATATCATGTAACATGCGTAGGATTATCAGAAAAAATAGAAGTAAACAGATCAATAAGTACATAAAAGCATGGTAACTTTGACAGACCACGCCTCTTTTATCTTAAAAACAAAAGAAAAAATTAACAAAATACATGACTTATTTACGTAAATAATTAACCTTTGATAAAAGGTTCATATTTACCAAAACAATAATACGCATGACACTACATTATCAATAATATTCTAATGGGAATTTGTGCATAAGAACTGTCAACATTTTAAAACATGACATTTAGTAATGCTAAACATAAAGCCTTACATGCAATTATAAATAAATTAATAGACAATGAAGTATAAATGTAAATAAAGTAATAATTATGTAAAATTATAAACTTACAGTTGAAAGAGAATAACAAACAAAACGCTAGAAAACACAAGGGGCCATTTAAATCTATCTCACTTAATGACATCTCATTTCGAATGAGTGGCGAACTCTCTCCACGCTTCGTAGAACTTCTCAGCCAATGCTCAAACCCGCGTGGTTTGAATTTCAGCTAAAGTATTGAAATATAATCGATAGGGTAATGCTTCCAAATAAAATTTGTATTATTATTTATTAATAAGGAAAATATGTAACATAACTAAATAAAAGATAGAACATTTTAATAAATTACATTGATAACTAAATTTTCACCTGCGTTGTGCGGGTTCTATAAATTTCCGTAAGAATCTACATTCTACACGTGTACAGAATGTATAGTATGTGTTCAGAATTTTTCTAAATATAGCACCTGAAAGCTTTTTGGCAGGTGACATTTTACATATTTTTTTATAAGGTTAATGGACTTACAGGATTAAAAAGTCAGTAATATGCTTCAAACAAAGTCTTTTGTTACTTTTCATTCACAAATAATTTTAATCTTATGTACTTCAATTAAATTTCTTTTATATTTAAAGCACAAAACATTATACTTTATAAGCAAATGTATAAGGGAGATTAAATATGTAGTTAATTAATATTAATTCAAGATACAGTGATATATTAGAGCTTATTAGCAAAACAAAAGCAAAATAAAGTTGTAATTAAAATTCGAGTTGCACGTAGCTGTTATTTCTTTAAACGTCATTAATTAAAAAAATCTGGTGTGGGCACCACACGACTTTCTTATACACAGCATATTTAATATTTAGAATATATGAATGTTATATAATATTATTAAACATGTAATTTAGATTTTCAGTAATTCAGCATTTATCTGTTTGAAACATATAAAATACCAAATTTGTTTACGTATAATTTTTTAGTAATGTTGACTACTTTATGTCTAACTTTACTGATGAGGCATATACAGGATGTCCTTTTTTCGAGCCTAACCCTTGGTATCTCAAGAACCGTGAGATGCGAAGACGAATAAATTGAGGTAAAGTTGCCAAATTAGTTGACCATTTTAATGATGTATTTGTTTTTCCGAAAAAAGACATAGATAACTAGATAAAGCGAAAATTAAAATTTATGTTTTTTGTTTTTATTGCTACTATGATTATTGAAATATATTATTAAATATAAAAATTAGTTTTTCTCCTAATTAGACGCATATACAAAAAAGTTGCAAATAACATTTTATGTTCCAAATATTTTTACCAACATCTTTTATATGAAACTTTTTTATAGTTATTCTACGACAATCTGCAAACAAAAGTTTAAAATTAATACACAAATACATGTTGATTAAAACTTATTGTGCATATTATTTCGACTCATATTATAAAGAGAAATATATATTAATTTCTATAATTATACAGTTTAACTAAAATATATACACAAATATATTAAAATCAATGTAATAGATCATGAGCGTAGATAACTTTTTTTTCAATTCAACATATTTTATGTTTGATTTGTATTCCTTTTCTGAAACAAATATTATAAATGGAAATACTAAACAAAAGAAAAACGTATAAATATAGGTTATTCATAAAAAAAAGTAATTTATTTTAGTCAGTTGAGATGGTTTGGGCATGTTGAACGTATGTCGAATGAGAGATTAGTGAAACAGGTATATGTTGGTGAAATTGAGGGTGAACGATTGCGTGGGCGACCTATGAATAAATGGATGAACATGATAGAAGGATTGTTGCGTGAACGAAAGTTTCCGAGTACGAGGAACAAACGTGCTTGTATGAAAGGAATTATGAATGTGGATGAAGCAAAAGTGGTGTGTCAGGATAGGAACGTTTGGCGAAGATTAATTGCGGAATGAATCTGATGATTTCAGAAATGCGCAGGGTTTTAAATTTTAGTTTCGTTGTTTAGTAATTTCATTAGAGTGTTTACCTGTAATTGTGTGAAATTCACTTTCAAAAACAAGCGCAGGGACGACACTCCCTTCGTTTCTTATCTTTTTTATTCTTTTCTGATCTTACATTGAGTGTTTAACTGCAATTGTGTGGAATTCACTTCCAAAAACAAGCGTAGAGCGACACTCCCTTTCTTTCTTATCTTTTAATTCATTTTCAGTTATTACGTAGTGTTTACTGCAATTGTGTGAAATTCTCTTTCAAAAACAAGCGCAGGGCCCTTTCTTATCTTTTTGTTTCATTTTCAGTTACTGCATTGTGTGGTCTTTTCTTTCATATATAAGTGCAGACTATCGCTTTCATCTTTTCTAATCTTGTAGATTCGTTGTTAGTTTCGTTATTTTTTCGTTGTTGGGAGTGAACGTGAGTAATTTGAGATTTTTTATGCATCGTTGTGTGCGTTGAAGAAGGAAAGTGAGTGGTAGGTGAGGGGGAGTGATGTGATTGAAGGTTTGTTGTGTGATAGTAGTTTCGAGTGTATAAATGAATGAGTTTATATGGAGTGATCTTTGAGGGTGGTTGAAGTGAGGGTGGTGTGTTTGGATGAGAGTGTTTGACGATGATTGGTTGTTTGATGGGTGTGATGAGTGAATGTTTTATGAGTGATTTTAGGGTTCGTGCTACCCCATTTGTTGGGATATGGCGTGAAGATATGTATGTATGTATGTATTTATTCTACTCTGTACAACAGGAATTTAATCCCAATTCCAATACCGGGTCCGGACACGTCGAATCTATCCCGATATTTTTTGTTCTAGGTACTTTTGCCTTTACCTATGACTCGTTTTTAAATATTTATGCAATTACTCTAATGCCTTCAGCAGAATTAAATAAAAATAAAAATGTATAATTATATCATTTTCTTCGATATAAGTTACATTTTAGAAATACCTATTTTACCGGTTTTAAGTTTATGGAATGTATATTCCTTGAATTTAAAATTTGGCTGTATTAAGAGAACAAGCGAAGTTACAAGTAAATTTGAAAAGATGAATATTCGGTGCTAAAAAGTGAAATGAATGGTTTAACATTTTTGTATAATCAATATTATTATATTATGGGATGGCTAGCTCAGTGGTATGAAGTCGGCCTGTGGATCCTGAGGTCCCGGGTTCGATTCCCACAGGCGACAAATTTTCATAATTTGAAAAAGCTATCCCTATGGCTCCTCCACCACTAACATGTTTGGGGGCCGTGATTTGACGACTGGTAACCGCACTTCACGCGCAAAATATATCACTTACCGAGATCTGCTTTAGCAGAGTGCCACACCCAGTATTGGGTAGAAGGCGTGATGATATATTTATATTTAATATTATTGCAATCAATATTTTGTTCAAATCAATATAATGTAATCAGTAAAATGAATATTCCATGATTTTAGGTGATGCAAGCGCACGTTACTGCCGGCGCCCGTGTGATAGGTAGCTATCACTAATTTGAGTATAATTACTTTGCTTTAAATTCAATATGTTTTTGATAAGTTTAATTTTCAATTAATAGATAACTTCAAAATATTATGTACGTCTAAATTTATTAAATATCTGGTCATTTTAAATAAATACGTAAGCTTAAAATATCATAATTTGAATAAAATGTATCTACTTAATTATAATTCAATCAAACAAGGACTGAAAACGAAACAAAATTAATCGAAATGTATGTAAGGACGACAACCGGAAACGTCGAAATCGATACACATTTTATTTGTTTAACATTAAAACAGGCGCGATGGCCGAGCGTGTTAATGCACATCTCTTAGCATACTGTGACGTCATCCGAACCAAGGTTCGTCAGTTCGAATCCGCCTGTCGACAAAGTATGATTTGTCGTTAAAATAAAAAATACAGTTACTTGTATTAATCATACTCGGGCGCTATAAGCTAGTCACTTATACATATGCCTTAAAAAGTAAGTAACACTGACTCAGAAAACCGGCAGTACGGCAGCGTAAAAACTGCGGCTCGGTGTGCCCGGTAGGCCCAAGCCCGACTCGGGCTGTAGCGCCAGTAAAGAAGAAGAAGAAGAATATTAAAACGGAATAAATAATTTCGATTACCAGTTTTAATAGTTATTTTATTTATTTATATTTTTTTTTATTATTATTTAGTTTGACGTTCAGATATTCACATATGCAGATACATGACTGTCATCTCATGGAAGTTTATAGTACTTCAAGCTCTGGTTAAATTAAAAAAAAACTTTTTCCCTTTCAAAAAATTATTTTGAAAATGGACGCCAGAAAATAATAACTATCTAATCTAGTAGTTGGATAAATCACTATTTTATTTGAAATATTTTTCTTAATATTCGATAGTTAAAAAATTATTTATAAACGAAAAATACCGATGGAAATATTTTTTTTACCCATATATAGTGACCTCAGACCAACCATAAGTAGACGGAGAACAACGGCGTTTGTTGTGAAGTAGGTTAGAATAACTTGGTGATGAGGCGGGTGCGCGGCAAAGAGCTAGTACCCCTTGGTGTTATCCAGGTTGCATTTTTGTTGATGACAGTTATCAGACGCGAGCATTTTATTTATTTAAATACAAACGTGCGTATACAAAACACTTAATATGTCAAAAACTAACCTTTACTTTGATGTATGAAAAGTAAGTAATTGAATATAAAAATAACTACACAAATGTTTGCAACTCGCATAACATCTAAGAGTACTCGCTCCTTGCCGCGCACCCGCCTCACCCACAAGTTACTCTAACTCTTTCTACTTCACAACACTGCATTGACTTGAATACGGCAGAATTTGTCTACTTATGGTTGGTCCGCGATAGTGACCTATGTATTTTTCTGTAATTCAAAAAAAAACAAATATATCGTTAAATGCGAAACTAATGTCATAATGTTATCGACTTACGGGACTCGAAATTCTAATGCTTACACTTGAAAAATCTAATCACTCCCTATTCACTTTTCATACATCTTTCTTCGACGTACATAACATATGCGTAAAACATCTCAAATTACACACGAATTTAATAACGAACTACACTTGTATTTGAAAGAAAACGCCACACAATGCAGTAACTGAAAATGAAAGAAAAAAGATAAGAAAAGAAGCTGCGCTTGTTCTTGAAAGTAAATTCCACATAATTGCACTTAAACACTTTATGTAATAAATAAATTAAATAAATATATCATTACGCATATCCATTACTGGGTGTAGCACTCTGCTGTGGTAGATCTCGGTAAGTCATATATTTGCGCGTAAAGTTCAATTACCAGCCGTCAAATCACGACCCCCAAAGATATTAGTATGGAGGAGCCTCAGATGTAGTTTTAATGTGGTGAAAATTGTTTTTCGGTTGTGGATATCGAACCCGGGTTCTCAAATCCACAGGCCGACTCGATACGACTGAGCCACCTACCCTTATTATATATATCTACAAATTTTCCATAATTAATTAATCATAGTGTAAAGTTAAAAATACATATTTTTCGTCACCATTATAGCATTATCAACACATTAGAGAAAGATAATTTATTTTTTGTTCTAGTAACATCACAAAAAATTAGAATTTGGAAATATTCAAATTTTAATCATTTTCAGCACAGTAAAATTATCCCTGTGGCTCCCTCTCCACTAATATCTTTGAGGGCTGTGAGTTGAAGTCGCACTTCACGCGCATAAATACGTGTTTACCGAGATCTACTATAATGGCTCAGTGGTATCAAGTCGACCTGTGAATCCTAAGAACCCTGATTCGATCCCCACATCCGATAAACATTTTCATCAATTTAAAATTATCCCTGTGGCTTCCCCACCACTAACATCTTTGGGGGCCGTGATTTGACTGCTGGTAACCGCACTTAACGCGCAGAAATATATCACTTACCGAGATCTGCTTCGGCAGCGTGCCACACTCTGTAATGGGTAGAAGGCGTGATGATATATATTTATATTTACTATGGCTGAGTTCCACACCCAGTAATGGGTAAAGCCTATATGTCACGATGTATAATACTGTACAGAATTATGGATATAATTATAGATAGAATTTGACGGGCCGCAGCAACAGAAATTTGTATCAAGGTTACTTTTCTGCCCAGAAAATTGGAACATGTTTTATTTGGTACAGAAAATTGTTTAGATAGTATGCGCCATGAATCTGACAGGTGAACATTTCGATTTGAATTTAATCTCAACAAATTTGTATAAGCTGCGTGATCCTCAATTAAGAATTCGTTGTTTAATATATTTGCCTTCATCTCGTCGTAACTGACACTTTTTAGCCCGTTTTTTGTTTATTTTTCATACGTAACTTACGTAAAGCTTAAGTAATGGTGATGCTTATAATTTGACCAGCAACCATAGCATACTATTGTTTATTATTCAATTTTAGTAATATTCTCCATTCCCTGTATGAAAACGATGACGTCATATGTGGACGATGTTATCATAGATACGATGAAATATAGCTATCTTTTTTTAATTATATTATTCGTACCTATGCGAATGACACAACGTATGTCTTAATAAGTTAAGACACACGTTTCATGTTTTTTCACGTTCTATCACATTTATTATTTTAATGAAAACGTATGACAGTTCTTACTAATACGAAAATTTACATTTACTTTGTTCACATTTGTTTATAAGATAAAAATAGAGACCTATGGTCAAGATTTTGTTATTTTCTCACCTGTCATTTCTAAGTTTGTGACATTTTTGATACATAAATACAGACTGAGAAATAAGAAATGGCTAGAAAAATTTTGGGTAATCAAATGCATAAATGCGTGTCATCTTCATGATTATTTTGCGCTCGAGTTAGAGAATCGAAAATCTTTAATTAATTTAACTGTAGTACATTGTATTTTGTATTTTCAAATATTTTTATTTATATATAATAATAATACATATAAAAATGTATATTCCTTTGAGTTTTATTTTACAAAATTACATATTATAATAAGGTAGGTAAAATTTTTGTGCGTTAAGATTAATTTATATTTGATTTTTATTTAATATATGCAGAATTTGGTTTCATTATAAACAAATTAAATTTTATAAAATAATAAATATTTTAATTTGACATTTAAATTTTAGGTTATGTTTTAAAAATGTCAATCTAATACCAATGTAAACGTTTTAAGTACAAAATCTTGAATCACATGGATACTGAATGTGACGTCATCGTTTTCATACAGGGAATGGAGTAGAACAGTATGAATCTCAACTGTCAGCCGTCACACAAAAATTCGATTGCTCAAGTGTATAACCAGAATTATGTTTCAAATTACATGTATTCGTATAGTAGCATACAGAATATTTATGTACACAAAATTCAGTCGAGAAATTTGTTTATAAAAAATTTGTTCAGAATTCTGTTCACAATTCAGTTAAAAATTATGGATCGTGACATATAAGTTTTAAACGCGTGATGATATATTTATTTTAAATAGGTATCATATATTATTATCATGGAATTATCATTGTCAGAAATAATTTAATATTTTATTATCTTACAGATTTCCATTTGCCATTAGCACTATTAATTTTTAATACATAATTAAAAATTACAGTTTATAATATAGTAAAATATTAAATTATTTATTTATTTATTTAAGTTACTCGGTACAATAGAAATTTAATCCCAATTACAGTACTGGCTTCGAACTTATTGAGCCGTAGTGTGCTAGTTATATATATTTAGTTTGAGTGGGATTCAAACCGGTGGCGTAGCTAGGAATTTCAAAAGAGGAGGGGTGCAAAATGCATTTACGTTATTTAAATTATTTATGGGATGGCTAGCTCAGTGGTATGAAGTCGGCCTGTGGATCCTGAGGTCCCTGGTTCGATTCCCACAGGCGACAAATTTTCATAATTTGAAAAAAGCTATCCCTGTGGCTCCTCCACCACTAACATGTTTGGGGGCCGTGATTTGACGACTGGTAACCGCACTTCACGCGCAAAATATATCACTTACCGAGATCTGCTTCAGCAGAGTGCCACACCCAGTAATGGGTAGAAGGCGTGATGATATATTTTTTTTTTGTATATAATAAAAAAAATATATATAAAGGTACATTTAAAAATAGTTTATTTTGAAAAAAGTAATAAATTTAGCCTCCTTATCTATAAAAAACAAAAACAAAATCTTTAAGAAATATTTTGGTCGCTTTAAAAAAAAAGAATTTATATAATTAGGTAGGTACTAATAACTCAACCTTACACGAGTGAGAAACAAACAATTGAGACTACAGAAAATGAGAACTAGTTGTAAAAACAATGTAAAGACTATACGGGTGGCGCTGGAACTTCTTGCCACTAATGGGACTCATTGGTTTCACTACTGAAATATGAGGCTTCCTTGATCACAGACTAATCATTACATGGCTTATTAGATACTTACAAATTATAGCAAGAAATATAACTTTTTTGATACAATATATTTTTAATTCTGAAACAAATAAATAAATAAATACAAATGGAATTTCTGTATTACGAATATTTTATTTTAAAAACACCAAAGGGGGGCGAGGAAGTACGGATCCGAACGATTCTACGCAACTGATTTGAACCCGAGATCCTGCGATACGAATGCCGTAACGCCATTTATTTAACAAATACTTTTAATTTAAACAATTGCATTAACAATCAATCAACTCAACAATAAATACATAGATTTATCAACAACATATTTACTCTATTTATTGGAGTAGATGGCTCAGTGGTATCGAGTTGGCCTGTGGATCCTGAGAACCTTGGTTCGATTCCCACAGCTGACAAATATTTTCACCACATTAAAATTACCCTAGTGGCTCTCCCATCATTAACCTTTTTTGGGGCCGTGATTTAACGGCTGGCATAAATATGGTACGGCAGAGTGCCGCATCCAGGAATGGGTAAAAGGCGTGGTGATACATTTATTTTATTTTATTTTAAACAAGAAGATAAATTAATAATCTATTATTTTATTCACAAACAAATCTTTCTAAAAATTTAAACTAAAAATCAATTTACAAGATCCAATAACTCCAACTTGATGAATAAACAATAAATCTTCACTTCATAAAAACATCAATTATCGCTTTCCGATACACATTGCACAAGCATGATCAGCGACTTGCAAAGTGCGACAAGAATATGTTACCACCACCTGTAGAGGCAGCGCAGTTGACCGTCTCGCGCCAGTCTCTCGCAAACCGCGACAGTCGTTCGCAAACCTTCAAAACGTGCGGACTCGACGCTGTAACGCCAGCGTCTCTCTCGCGTCGGTTACGGGCATTCGCGCGCGAAATCTTCGGACTTTGTCAAAACTCTATAAGTGTTTACTGTGTTTCAGTGCATTTGGTTTGTTTGTTTCTTCCAAGGATGATGTGATTAAGAGGATTGTGGTGAGTAGTTTTTATGCTTTTAATGAAAAATTTATGTTGAATGTTTCGTAAATAATAATTATAAATGACAAATGAATTTTATTAATACTGTATTTGAGTTAGACTTGCGCAAAGATACTGAGTTAATGTAGTAAAAAACTTGTTTGTTCATAAATATTGAACAAGTTACAACTACAAAATTATACACAAGACAATCATACATTTTATTGCTAGTGCTTTGGTTTTATTTGAAATATATTTCTCAGTTTTCATTCGAGAACATAAAATTGAAACTAGAGCACGTATTTTAAATATGTACTCACTGACATGATAATAAAAGTATCATCTACTATGAAAATATTTACTTTTTCTTCTACATGACTAATATTTGTTTCATTCGTAACTCAAAGTGATCGTCAACTCTAATAAGAATCATTTCGGTTAAAACAAGTCCTACTTCGCTATTGTATAACCTATCCAACATCTAAATAAATAGTATAGAGTGATCAAAAGGAATTGTTACAGTTGGCAATAAAAAAAATACTTGAAATTGGTAAGCCTGATATATAAATTCATTTCCTGTTGTTGACAGTGACATTTAAAATTTAAATTTGAGTACATATATTATTACATTTATTTCTAAAGTATTTCTATTACTTAAAAAGTCAAAATTCTATTAGCTGTCAGACTCCTGACATAACCTAATTGTATTTATTATAAATGTTAAATAGCATTTCCGCCTTTACCTGGCGTTATGCGAACTGTGGAATAAAAACATCTCCGGAATTGTATTGCCAACTGTAACAATTCATTTTGATCACTCTGTATAAAAACAAACAATTATTATAATAAAATGAATATAAATGTGTAGAATATTTTGTGACAATTCACATCGGTTGCAATTTTAACAATTGATCAGTAAGCCCTTTGTAGCAATGTCATTGTAACCATTGGGCTAACTAAAAGCCCCAAAAGAGCGCCGGGAACCGGGCTAAAAAAAAGCACGCGCGATGCGTGATAAATTGTATAATTTTAAATAGCCAAATTTTGTTGAAAAATGTCTATATTTTGCACACATCGCACGTCGGTATTATCAAGAAAATCTATCTAAAACAGAGCTCAATTTAAAAACAATTGTAGACAATAAAATAGAGTGTACATTTCCAAATGTTACTATTGCTTTCCGCATGTTGTCAAACATTTCCGTAACAAATTGTAGCGGCGAAATTTATCTCTGTTTTGTAACGGATAAAAAATTATTAAAGTCTTCATTAGGAAAAAATAAACAGAACAATCTGAGCCTATTACTAAGTGAATCTGATGTTTTTTAGCAGACGAATTGGGAAAAGATATTAATGAATGTTTTGTCGATTGCAAATATAGAAAAAAATAAAGCAATATTATTTTTTAAATATGTTCTTGCTATTTGTAAAATATTATTAATGTTACTGTGTTTCTGTACGTACATTATTCAAAATAAAGAGTGCAACCATTCGTTCAATAACTGTAGTTACAAATTATCACTGTTAGGGTTTAGCGTGATAGGTCGCTACAAATTTTTAACCGAGGGGCTCCAAATTTTTTAAGACGGCCCTGCTCTGCACTCACATTCAACAAACTCAAACCGTCTTACTTGGTTTAAACAAAAAAGCTAAATTTGAATATATTTATCATTTAACTTGCAAATCGGTGGGCACTTTTGTATAATTATTTATTATTTTATCCACAACTCATATATTATAAAGACATAATTACACTGATTTCACTTATATTATATGGCTCATAAAACGCTAGTGTTTTAAATAAAAATAAATAAATATATCATCACGTCTGTTATCCATTACTGGGTGTGGCACTCTTTTGAAACAGATCTCGGTAAGTGATATATTTTGCGCGTGAAGTGCGGTTACCAGTCGTCAAATCACGGCCCCCAAAGATATTAGTGGTAGTTTTTGAAATGGTGAAAATTGTGTGTCGCCTGTGGGAATCGAACAGGGTTCGCAGGATCCACAGGCCGACTTGATACCACTGAGCTAGCTACCTCATTTATGTTCCATAAAACACTGTAAACAACTTGTTACTTAGCAAGCACTTCATGATCTACCGTATTTTGAGAAACTATATATAAACTCCATTGCCTGTATGAAAACGATGACGTTACATTAGGTATCCATGTGATTCAAGATTTTGTACTTAAAACGTTTACATTGGTATTGGATTGACAACATAACCTAAAATTTAAATGCCAATTTAAAATATTTATTACTTTAAAAATTTAATTAGTTTATAATGAAACCAAATTCTGCATATAAAAATCAAATAATAATATTACCTACCTTATTATAATATGTGATTTTGTAAAATAAAACTCAAAGGAATACATTTTTATATGTATTATTATTATATATAAATAAATAATATTTGAAAATACAAAATACAATGCACATTACCTCTTGTACTACAGTTAAATTAATTAAAGACTCCAGTGCAAAATAATCATAACGATGCAAACACATTTCTGCATTTGATTACCCAAAATTTTTGTAGCCATTTCTTATTTCTCAGTTTGTATTTATGTATCAAAAATGTCACAAACTTAGAAATGACAGGCGAGAAAATAACAAATGTGAACAAAGTAAATGTAAATTTTCGTTTAGTAAGAACTGTCATACGTTTTCATTAAAAATAATAAATGTGATAGAACGTGAAAAAACATGAAACGTGTGTCTTAACTTATTAAGACATACGTTGTGTCATTCGCATAGGCATGAATAATATTATTAAAAAAAGATAGCTATATTTCATCGTATCTATGATAACATCGTCTACATATGACGTCATCGTTTTCATACAGGGAATGTAGTTTAACTGAATCAACATTAAACGTTACGACCCATCGTCTTCGATACCTCTCGTAATTATGAGTTGTGGATAAAATTTTGTATTACACTTGTGTTTTATTGGTATAAAAACACTTAAGAAAAATTAAACATTCGACCTTCGGTCTCGTGTTTAAACTTTTCTTGCGTGTTTTATATACCTAATAAAACACTATAATAAATAACTATGAAATGCAACCGCAACGATTTTTGCAAAAAAAAATTTCTTCGAAATAGTGTTGTATCAAAAAACGTATAACATTTATGTCCAGTTTTTTACCAGACTTTTATGCTACTGTTTATGTGGTTACTGTTTACTTAGTAGTCGATTGATAAACCGAAGTATACTCGTTTTTGTGTCAAGTGTTTATGTATTTTTGGTACCTAGTGTTTTGAATTTCATAGCGCAATAATTATAAACATTTTCACGCTTATAATAATAATAATAATAATAATGTATTTATTTAATAGCTTGGCTAATACATAACATTGAACAAAATTTAAACTCAAATATATAACAAAAAGTCTTATAAAATATACAAAAGAAAAAAAACATAATTATATACTCGTATTATTACTTAATCTATTTGTTTAAATAATAACATTTTAATCGATTTTTAAAAAGTTTTAGATTTCGGGATGTTTTAATATCAACAGGCAGTCCATTGTAACACTGTAAACCTTTATGAAATATCATGTTAAAAGTCTTTTTTTTACTTTTCTGATCTATATAAAAACATTCACCATTTCTTGTATTGTACATATGCATATCCTTGTGATATTTTAAGTTACTTTTAAGGTAATCTGGTAACTGCCCATTAACAATTTTAAATATGAATATCATAGCATAGTACTCACACAGTTGATTTATACTCAACCATCCTAACACATTCATCATATTATTATTATTATTATTATTATTCTCAAAGCAAAATAAACATTTATTTAATTAGAACTATCTATAAAATTGAGGAAAGCATATTCTAAAGCAAATTAAATGGGTATTCTGATTTACAGTAAGTTTAGTTTAATTGAATCTTTTTTAGGTATTCTGCTGTTATTACTTATTTGTATTAAATACTATTCTCATTTCCTTGGTATTCACCGCAATCCTCTTTTAGTTCTATAAGTATGTGATTAATTATGATCCCTTTGGTTATGAAATCGTGATTCCATTGTCTTTTCAATGCACAAGAATAAGCAGCAATACGATTTATTTCTTTCCAGTAGTTCGTGAGGATTAAAGATGTTCACAAATTTATATCTGATTTTGTCGGTAGATGGCACCACGAGTGGCTCCATAGCTCTCATGTCATGTTACCGTTGTAGATAGGTTAACATCAGTCAGTTCAGCTAAGTCGGTATGACAATCCACTATTTCCTAGATGATCTAGTTGGATAAATGATTGCACCATACTGATGAGTTCGGAAGGACGAAACGTGTCTATGGTTAAAGCTGAACTGACCAGCCGTTTGTTGATGACGTGAGAAGTTGATGCAAACGTGCTGTAAAACCTCTGTGGAATTACGAGACAAGTGATGGAAAATTTTTTCCTATTTTTTCTTATTTATTATATCTGGCTTTTGAAATTTCAACTCTATTCCACATTCTATGTGAATTTATTGTCTAATTGTGATAATTACTCAGAGTTGAATAAACAACCCAAATTTATTTTCGGATTAAAAATATTGCAAGAAAAGTTATTTTTAGTGCAAATACAAATTAAAGTTTTACTTGTACCAGTTACGTTAAATATTTGGACGCGAATATTTATTTTAGCTCCGCTAACTGCTTTGCATTTTATATTGATGGTGTTAATTATGAAAATCATTATATATTCTTACTGAGGTTTTAACAGTATTGCCAATGTGAATAAAATACCTAGGTTAGTGGTTTATAATTGTATCTAATAATAAACGCGGCTTGATTCAGTCAGCCAAGCAAATATTTTAAACTTTTTTACCATTTATGCAATATATTTATTTTGTTAGCTAGATTTGGTTAGCATTAAACGAAGTTTATTTTTTTAAGATTTTCTCAGTGACAACTTGAATACATATTCATTACGCAAATAAATTTACGATGATTACTTAATTTAGTTAATATTGAATACATTACGCGTTTTAAAACATACTAATTCAACTTGTCATTAATACTTAGTATCTATAAAGTTTTTCAATCAATACAAAATAAATGTAAACAACTTAATTTATAATAATGAAGACAAAGTGTGAGAATGTTTGTTTGAAAATTATTTTAGTCAGTGTAGAAGGTTTGTATATTTGTATAAAAACGAAATGTCGGCAGTTCTGTGCTTTCTTTATCCTCATCAGGTTAATAATAAATCTAGTTAAGAGAATTATCAACTAAACTAAATAATTATATTAATTATTATAAATAGGAACCTGGCACAGAATTTATTTCTGATTTGAGTTTGATTACGGTTAAAAAATAATTTTATAAGGTTCAAATTCAGGTACTTGTTTTCCGATTTCGTTTTAAGGTTTTATATATAAAATATGTGTAGTTTGAAAAATAATGAAATCGTAAAATTATAATAAATTATTAATTAATACTTGTAGTTCAATGGCAATATCTCGGAAAATATAGTACACTCAAATTAATAATATTAGTAAGAATACGCCTAGTATTCAGTTTGCTTTGGTATTCGGCCGATTCAGTTATTTGGCTCATCAATAAAAAAATTAAAAATGTATTTTTTTGAAATGCAGGTACTCCATAAGTTCTGAAATTACTTTTAATTGAGGTAAATAAGATATGTTGTTTTTAAACATTTATTGTTATATGAATATGAGTAAAATATTTGATTTTTATTTCACATAAATAAAATACTACTATAAATTTGCTAGTGACACAGAATGTAAATTTGAGGACCCGAGTTCGATTCCAGCAGTTCACAAATTTTACTCAACATTAAAATTATCCTGTAGCTCCACTACGACTAACACCTTTAAAGTCGTAATTTGTAAAATGGTAGCCGACATGATGCGCAATAATATATTACATACCAAGGGACTAAAATGCATAATGTATTCCTGAGGGTGATATCTATTTCACTAGACTTTAGTCACGTGGTATATAATATACAATTTCACACTTCCAGCCATTTATATTAAAGTGATAAATTTTGATATTGACTTGACATATAATACTCAATGACAGCATTATTCTAATTTTTAGGCAATATAGACAAAGTGAAATATTTTGAGGTTTATAATATACTTGTTGTTACGATAAAGCTTGTTTACTTGTCATTTTAATCATCGGGACATTAAATTTGAAATTTAATCCTTTTAGGATTAAAAGTGACACTTCAGTCCTCAAAAAGAAAGAATAAAATATGTCATTTTATTGTATGAGAGTACAGGATTTAGGAATCAAATTATTTTTATTGTCGCACACTAGCAAAATAAATTTTATAGATACATCACGAATTAAATATGCAGATATGAACATTTTCCTGCTCAGTATATCCTGATAAGTTAATAATCAATTAAAATAATTTTGATTAACAAAAATTAATGATTGATATCTTCCGCGATAGATAAGAACTTATCATATTCAAATGGAGAATATATATATACATATAAGTGTGATAAATATAAAACCGGGAAAATATTACAAATCGATATTTACTGATGCTCTTGCCCTTTAAATATACCCTAACACGGCGTGCATGATGAAATATGAAATGTCGGAAACTAATGTCATCGAAGTAGAGAAAATTTGTTTTTATACAAGATATTTTTATAGACGAAAAGGAGATAAAATTATTGATTTTTAGAATGGATTCAGGAAATGTAAATAGTTTTATAAATTATTATATTCGTGGAACTTTAAAATTAACGTTATTATGTAATTTATAAAAATGACTGTATTAAAAATGTAACTAATTGGTAATAAAACAGTCATTTATTTTTTCTGAAACACGTGCATTGAAATATAAACAATAAACAAATGACAAATGTTAACTATAAAAAGTATGTGTTTATACAAAAATAATTTTTCTTCTTGTTAAAAATTTCACACAATAAAGAAAATTATGTTAGTACTTTATAAACAATTTTTTTGGGAACCATTGTTTTAGAGTCACTGACATATGATATATAAATAAATGGGCCAATTAAGTGTTAATTGTGTGTACATTTACAGCAAATTAATGGTCGCCATTGAAACCTTATGTACTTTTTCTGTTGACAGTAGACCATAAGCTCCATATACAGTTCAAGATATATCCGTCCGAAATTGAATCTTATAAATTAATAATAGTACACTAAAAAAATAAAAAATGTAATGGTTGTATTTCAAACAAATCGTTAATTATATAGAAGATTATCAAAATTTAACGAATCATCATCTAAATGATTCCTTTAATAATTTTATGAATAAGGGCACTAGAGTAATAAAATTAAAATGATTTAATGGCTAATTGCACCAATGTGACTTGAATTTTAAATCTGACTCAAATGAAATATGCAAAACCGAATTGACGGACGTTAGAGTTTGACAGTCTGTTTCGATTGTATGTTGAAGGTGACTGATAAAGATTAAAATTTAAACGACGGTAGTTTAGTTAGTATTAAAACTTTAGATAGATCATGTTTAATCATTTCAATTAAATTAATGCGCAGGCAAAATTAATGCTGATAGGTAGATACTTTCAAATTGTAAAATATCTGTGTCAAATTATTTACTTGTGAGTGTGGCAGCTCTGCCATTGCAGATCTAGACAGACGATATACAGTCGAACCTCAACAACTCGAAATTTTACGTCCCAATAATAGTATTCTCTAAAAGTCGAATTTTCACGGTCAAAATTTACTCTTGCGGTACAATATTTGCATGTTATCTTCGTGTACGGTCGCTAATATTCGGCGAGTTTTGTTTCACCGTGTATGACTTATGCAATTTGCAATCTGCGTAGTTTTTTGGGAATCCCCGAAGAGCGACCGATCTACTTTTTCACTGATTTTGTTCCTGAGCTGATCCTACTGCCTCAGCTAGCTATTTTGGTGGGTTCACAGATTGAACCCGTTTTCTATCTCTTTCTAATTAACTTGTGTTTCTTGTTATCCGTTTTGAATTGGTGGCATCGTAATTTGTATTTAAGCAGATATCACTTAGACCGTGCATTCAGATTTTAAATTTACCGCTAATTTTTACAACTGACACTAGATGCATCATTTATTTGGAGGTAACACAAGCTATGTCTAGATCAGTTTAGGGTTGAACCTAAAGTTCCCAAACAAATACGGCCTATATTTTCCCTGGTATAGAATGTACAATGCTGGTAAAATATTACCGCCACATTTTGGTCTGTTTTAGAATTATGTATTTTTTCACGCAAAAAAAAAACATGTTTGCAATAGGTTTTTTTTTCTTTCTTTAAATCGAAATTTCTATAACTCGAACTAATTTTGCGGGCCTCTTGTAGCCGAGCGCGTAGCGTAACAGTTGCTTGACATTGCATGCCGTAGGTCGCGGGTTCGAATCCCGTCCAGAGTATGGATATTTGTGATGTATTTGTAAGGGTTAGATGGAAGAACAGTCATCGGCTGAACCTCGCCCTTAACCTTAAGTTTCACTAATGAATTATGCATAATTTAAATAAGTTATGTAACAAAACTATGTATTTTAGTTAATTTGATATTGGTATCTATGACGTCATTGAAAGCAGTAAATCGTTTGATTTCTCGGCCCGACTATATTAACACATTTTTGTGTAGTTACTCGTATTCCTAAAAGATTTTCCAAACACTCACATATAAATTGAAGTCAGCGAGGTAAAAATAAAAACCCACTCACACTTGTAACGCAACAGTGTAACTCATAACATAACATGAATATAGGTGCAATCTATTATACTACATCTACAATATTTTCATTTCCTATCTTGTAGTTCGTAAAGTATACAACTGTGCTATTCTCTGTATCTCACCATCGTACATAAATATTTTCCTTGTACTCTACAAATCTGATATCTCTAATGTATGTATAGTAATAGTTCTAGCGCTAAATGTTGTTTGTATCAGATATACACGAGCGCTAAGTGAAATATTAATGGTTAGTCGAAGCGCCAACAACACTAAAATTGAGCAATAATTAATGGAATATTACATGTATGTGTCAGTATATTACACGTTATATTTTATTTAAGAGATGGTAAAGTTTAACGTTGACTAATATTAGTCATTTATTTCCGTGTTAAGCTGTTTGATAGAACATCAATAATGCAGTAAAGTTAATTGAATTTTTGTTATGATTTTCTGAATCATTACTACAATGTGATGGTATTAAAATAACTTGTCATGTATACAGTTTATTTTAAATGTGGTGATTGATCTTCACGTCATTCTTCCCACCCAAGATTGGTAAATATATCTTTTTATTTGTCATACACATGTTTTAAGTTATATAATGTCGTTCTTATCTCATACTTTCATTTAAACCGTACGAATGTCAATAATAGGCGTGTTTCTTTGGATTGTGATTGTGATTTTCTAAATCATGATTCCTTTGATCGTGATTGCGTTGAATCATGATTAAATATGATACTGAAGAAAACATCGAACAGGAATAATGATTCAAATCCAACCCGATCGACGCGATCCTATAGTATGAACGTTAAAATAACTGCAAATGTCAAATACACAAACTAACCTATTTTAACATTTCATAAATGAGTGTCCATGTAAGCCATTTAAAAATTCTTCCAGAAGCAGCCAATTTCCCTTAATTCCACAAATAGAGCACATAAATTTATCATCAGACGCCATTTTTAAACCATCGATGTGAATCAGTCAACATGAATCATAGAAAAAGTATGATTCAGAAGGGTAGGGGGATTGTCGTTTCGTGATCACAAAATGAAAGAGTAGGGATAACGAATAACGAACGAAGAAACATGATTCTTCATGATCATGTTAAGTTTAATCACTTTGATTACGAATCACAGTCCAAAGAAACACGTGAACATCACTACAGTTAAAATGAATTATAGAAAGACAAATTTTGTTACTTTTTATGCTGCAAAATAGGATATTAATTCCAATTATAGTATATTACGGTGTAGTTTTTAGTGGAATTTCGGCCATTCTGATATACAGTTCTACTTGATTCTAATTATAAATGTCAACGAGGTTTGACTACCTAAGCTTTCACTTGTGTAATGACAGTGCAATCCTGTTGTAACAACTTTTTATTTAATATAAAGTAATATTCAGCTTTGTAAATAATAATTCAAAATTGTTATACAACTAATTTATAAACTTTCTTATGTGGGAAAAATATTGTTCAGTTTTATTTATAATTTACAAATATAATGATTTCAAAACACCTTGAATATTTAGCGCCATATATTTTTTACTCAAAAGAATTTAAATTATTTTAAAGTTAATGTGCTACATAGATCTAAATAATTACAATATATAATTATTATATGAAGTATTTGTACCTGTTAAGTATTATTAGTATGTTATTCAACGAGTGTGTTATGATAGCAATTATTTATTAGGATGAAGTTTGTGACACGAGCTGTAGGCGAGGGCCGAAATTATCTGAATGAATAAGTGCTATAACATGCGAGTTAAATACTAAATTTTCCGTTCGACTGGAACTTGCACTTTTAAGTTGTAGTTTCAAAAAAATAATAAATTTTAGATGTTACATAATAAACGTTAAGCTGGAATAGTTTCTAAGTAACATGAAAGTAACAATAGTAATAATCATTGCGCTGCGTTACTATAGTAGCAACAATTTGATTGGCTTAAAAAGTGTTGAATAATGGCTTTAATATAAAGCGCATTCCATTTGTCATTTGGATCAAATCTAACTTATATTTACTGAACCAAATCATTTATTTATTTTGCTAGATACTTCATTGACTTTATTTTCAGTACTAGAATTACTTATTCTAATTGACTTTGAAGTAATTCACCCCAATAAGTGCATCAGTTTTCTTAATTACTCCATTTAGTCATGTTGTCTAATTTATCTGAACTGATTTAAATGATATAAGTGGCAAATGGAATACGCTATAGTAGCCGAAATCTGATTGGCCTAAAAGTGTTGAAAAATTCATCATTATTTAACATTTTGTTTTACATTATTTTGTGCTTTTTAATAATGAACCATCTTTATCTATCTAGAAACATATATATATAATGAATATATTACGTAATGGACGTAGAAAAAGAAATTATTATTATTATTACAAGTAATATCACTAGATTCTTCATTTTATGAATAAATGTTTGTTTTACACAATATGTTTTTGCTTAGCAACAGGTACTATAGCAAAATGCATGGTAAAACCCGAGTTTGTACGACAATGGGTTTTACCTAACGTTAATTTGCTCAAGAGATGTTGCTACAAGCAAAATAATTGAATGTTTGAAAACTAAAATTTATTAACAGAAAATCTGAAATGTCACTTAAGGTTTGGTTAGTTAATTTCTTTCTGCAAATATTATAAAATGAGTTTTTACTACCAGCCCAGGGTCAGGGCCAAGTATGTATATCATTACATTCTTGTTACTAAAGATGTAATGAGTTAGAAAAATTTAATATTATTGTTATGGTTACAATACATTTATCATCTTTTTTTATTCGTTTTCAATTTTTATAACAGAGTGTCTAACTGCAATTGTGAGGAGTTTACTTTAAAAACAAGCGTAGGACGAGACTACCTCCCTTTCTTATCCTTTTAGATTCGTTGTTAGAGGAGTGGGCGTGAGTAAGTTGAGTGTATAGTATGTATGTCGAATGAAAGATTAATAGGAGCGAATGGATGGATATAATAATAATAAATTATTGATTTAGAAAATGATCAAGACATAGATTCAGCATAGCCGATCTTCCACCATGTCTTAAAAATACAAAGAGATTACAATCAACGTACATAAATCTGATAAAGTGAAACTAATAATTTAACAACTATTTTATATAAAAAAGCAAGTACGTGTACAACACATTTACAGGGTGATGAATTGTTTTATTCGATATGGGAAATACAATGTTAGTTTGTTCAAATAGCGATATGTCATTCCCTATTTATTTTAGAACAAAATATAAATAAATAAATCTTGTAGATTACATTCATAAGTGGAATAGAGTCTACATAAAAGTTTATCCATTTGAAAATACGAGTAGTTCACTTTCTAGTTTTTCCGATGCCAAACAAATGGCAAAAGTGACGTTTCTATAATTATTGAGTTTCTAAACACGAGTGAATTACTCCAAAATAATTTCGAATCGTTCGACAACATAAAATTTTAGATACTAAAAAGAATTTGACTGTATTATGTGGCTCTGAAATTGCAGATTTCTAAGAGTAGATGAATATTGGTGGAGGATCTAGCAAATATTTCATACCTTAATAACAAGTATTGAAAAAGTAAACTGAAAGACTAGCCCAGTTCCACTGCCAAAAGCTAAATGTAAACAAATAATAGTACAAAAAGTTATTACATGTCGTCTGGAACAAATTATATACATAGTGTTTTTATTTATTTAAACCAAGTTTAAATTTTTTGCAATTGGCCAATTAAACATCAATGAATTTTTAATTGATAAGATAAAATATTATACATGGTAATGTCGGTAAACTTAAAAGAAAAGCGGTGTAGCATTATCTAATACCCAATAAAATTTCTAAATATATACACAAATCTAGTAATAAAATATTAAAAATACCTACGTGACGTTTCGAACTTTTCGACTATGATCAAAGACATTAAAACTTCATTACTTGTACTACATACTATACATGTACATTATAATTATCTAATTTAAAATTCTAACAAAGTATCGTTTATGTTATTTATTAAATAGGACGAGTGTTTCAGCAAGTGAAAACTGACATATTTGAAATTAATTTTTAATGCGATTCATTCCTATCCTGTATTAACAAAACAATAATTCAAACCAACGTTAAAACATTCAGCACAATATTTTAACTTTTGTGTGTGAATTTAAAAAGTAAATATGCTTTCACTCATAAAATTATTATGGTGCGCTATATTTTTATATCAGTAAAATCGTAAAGAATGACCATTTAAAAATTGTGTATTACATTATTTTGTTTTCATATAAAGGTGCATTTCGTGTGTTTTCTTTAAATTCATTTTAAATTTCAGAACTCCTACATTAAAACAGTTTTGAATTTAACTTCGGTATTAAAATTTTGTAAGGTTTCAGATTCATATTTTAAAATATTTTACATCAATAATACATTTCGCTTGCTTTCATAACGTTGATTTTAAATTATGATATTATAATTACAACAATTTTTTGTTTTAGTTATATATTTAGATTTAATAATAGATATCAATTAGTATGACGTTAATAATCTAAACAAAAAATGGTAACATTTAATTAATTAACTGCTTTATAATTATTAGGAAATTAAATCTATTTCCATTTTTCTTATGGCTTATTGAAGCGATAAAATTTAAATTTGATGTATGCTAAAATCGCCATTATCAAACGAATGTTAACCAGTTATGGAAATTCTTAGGGAAACCACAGATTTATTGGAATATTTAAACAAGAATGCGCTAATAGTGGCGAAAATTGAAACTACGACAAAGGTGCAATTTACTATTAACTTAATAACTAAATACGTAAAAAATCAAATTAAAATTAATGATAACAGAACTATTATTTGCAATATACTTAGAATTGTATCTAAAAGTTAAATTAAACAAATACTGAAACTATAACTAACGACAACACATAACTATATTTTATATAAACTAATAATAATAATTTTTTTTAATAGATTAAAAGGATTACAGGCTTAATTTGTTGAAAAGATGTACAAAAAATTTAAACACAATTTTTAAAACATTCTTTTATTCAGAAGCGACGTTTCGGCCAAAATTCTGGCCATTATCAAGCTACAAAAATATATAAAATTGTAAATTTATTTGAACAGTTAATTTGTAATAATAATAGTAATAATAATAATAATAATAAGAAAAAGAAAACACTACTACCAAACACAAAATAAACGAAAAAAACAAAGAAATATACTCATATTAAGTTTGTATAACTGACTGAGGCGTACAAATGTTGCAAGTGGTGGGGATATGTTCCATTTATGAGGCAAAACATGGATTGCTCTATTGAATAAACACTATAATGTGTGAAATTATAGGTTGAATAAAATAGATTATTAAAAAGATCATTATAAAATTTATGGGGTAGCTAGCTCAGTGGTATCAAGTTGGCCTGTGGTTCCTGAGAACCCTGGTTCGATTCCCATAGGCGACAAACAATTTACACCATTTTAAAAAACTACCCCTGTGGCTTCTCCACAACTAACATCTTTGGGGGCCGTGATTTGACGACTGGTAACCGCACTTCACGCGCAAGAATATATCACTTACCGAGATCTGCTTCGGCTGAGTGCCACACCCAGTATTGGGTAGAAGGCGTGATGATATATATCTTTATATATAAAAGAAAGTCGGGTTAGTTACACCATTTATAACTCAAGAACGGCTGGACCGATTTTGATGATCTAGGATTTGTTGGATTCGTCTTCGCCCCGAATAGCAGAATAACTATTAAAATATCGATTTACGTAAAAAACAAAAAAAAATATTACAGAACACATTGTACTTTTACTTTTCCATTCTGTGGATAGATGTCGCTAAATTGGCTGCGTTTTACTTTTCCACTATGTGAATAGATGTCACTAAATTGGCTGCGTTACAGTATAATTACAAAGAGCATAGAATTCTTAAAAGTAATGTACTAAATTGGCTGCGTTACAGTATAATTAGAAAGAGCATAGAATTCTTAAAAGTAGTGTACGAATTTCACACAGAATATATGAGAAATAGACCATATTACTATCTCAATACGCATGCTCATAATGCACCAATCATATGCTAGGAAGTACAGCTAAAATCAAACCAATGTATTTTAAATTAAAATATCATTTTATCTAAACGTAAATGAATGAGAATTTTTTTAAACAAGTTATATTTAATTTTTTACTATCAGATTCTGCCCTGATAATATATAAATAATCAATACAGTAATATTAAAACAAATATTAAAATTTGAAAATTTTAAGCGCCAATTTGCTCTTCTGTCATCTGTCACTGGCCGATAACCTCAAACTTACGTTTTGTTGTGATTGTTTTGTGAAGTGTGAATTTTGTTTGAAAAATTCCTGGTTATAATTGTTCCGTCCCGGATAGTAATTTGAATTAATTAATTAATAAGGCAATATCTTTTCATTTCTTTCCCAAGATTAGTAAACAGACCAAAATTTCAAATTAAAGATTTCATGTCAACTTCAAACTGGCGGCAATAAAACTGTCACAATTTATGCGCACATGCGCATATGCATCACCGTTCGAGTCACATGGCGTCACAAACATTAGTATTGCCAACATAATTAGAAAAAAATAGAAAAAAAGTTTGTCACCCTGGCACGCTTTTTTCATTTCATAAATTTGCCGGCAGAGGCGCTATAGAAAATAATATGGTCTATTCTCGGAACATTCCATTGCTGCTGTCTGTCAGTATATAACCAATAAAGTTACCTGTAGATTTGTTAGTTTTTTGCGAGTGTTTAAATAATAAATCTTATTTGTTTTCTTATAATTTGTGCGAGAATTATTATTAAAAATGCCGCGACCCAGAAGATTTAATCTTTCCCAACAAAGCCGTAATGCAATTCGGCTTCGTAACACTGCGAATCAATCCACCGAAGAAGAACGGGAAATCGCACGAGAAGAGCGCCGCGATAGTATGGCCCGACTTCGTGCATCTCAAACACAAGAGCAAATAGAGGCAGCCCGTGAACAGCTCGGTTGGCAATGAGAAATCGTGGAGCTTATCGCACAGATCAACAAATGTCGCCTGTTCCCGTGTCGGACAACCATCAAAATTATTTATTTACGCGCCAGAACACAAAACTAAAAATGTTGTGTATCAAAAAGCATTACAATAAACACTATGTTTTCGAAATAATTATTAATTTAAAATTAATTCCACTTCAAATTGAATATTCATAGTTCAGACAGGACAACGTCTGTCGGGTCAGCTAGTATATTTATATTTAAAAATTTCGTCTTTTTGTTGCTTATAGGTACGCTTTGGTGATAAAATATTTACAATTGTACGAAGAATTTTAAAGAAAAGGTGATTAAAACTATGAGATAAAATTATGATTAAATTTTTTAGAAAATTTTGTGTGGATAATTTTATATTTCAAAATTAGGTGATACAAATATTAATTAAAGAGAGATATTAGAATTAGATAAATATTTTCTAAAGTTTTTGATTCAGAATATTTTTTGTATTTACAAATAACTATTAATTAATACCTATAGATTCAATAATAAAATCTATTATATAGTTTTTTATTTATCCAGTTGTTTATATTGTTATTATTATACTTTCTAATGCAACTTAAACATGTTCTTCAAACATGAATGCTTCTGATACATTTAAATATAGCGATATTTTTACCTGCCCTGCAAATGGCCGGCGTTAACTGCATGCATCACAGGTGTAAATGCATGCTACGAGCAACTTAAATATCCAGTGTTTATATAAAATCTATAAGATCAATTGGAAGTGTAACTTTGTTTCAGTTTAAAATATCGTGATCAATGCCATCTTTAATTAGTTGAATATTCCAATATATAAATGACAGCCTATCACGTACAAGTCTTATATGATAGTATGGGCCATATTGAAACGTGACGAATGTGTACGAAATATTAAAATTTCACGTAATTGATTAGCTCTGCAAACCGTAATAAATTGATTAATACGATCTTTTAAAATAATGAAGTAAATATATAAAGTACTTGTTGCCGACAACAAAGAAATGGCGAATGTAAACAGTCCCATGACAAGTGACAGCTTGAAATGCTAACTACGCACCTACGGAATGCAAGGATGCAGTTACATTCGATATTTTTAGAATAATAGCATCCTCCTTTTGTAAAATTATTAGGTACGCCATTAAGAATATAATTCATATGTCATGTAATATGTTTTCTGCCAATCAACAATGAGAATCTTACATGTTCATCAACATCATCGCGATGATAAAAAAACAAATGAAATTATCATCTTGTTTTGGTTCGTTGCTAAGGATAATTTTTCTTAAGTGACAGCTAATTTTGCAATTTAAAGTATAAAAATCTGGTGTGGTCACCACACGACTTTCTTATACACAGCATATTTAATATTTGGAGTATATGAATGTTATATAATATTAATTAACTTGTAATTTACTTTTTCAGTCATTCAGAATTTATCTGAATTTATTAATTTTACTGATTTCTTTTTCATTTTCATTAAAGTTACCAAATTAGTTGACCATTTCAATAATGTATTTGTTTTTCCAAAAAAAGACATAGATAACTAGATAAAGCGAAAATTAAAATTTATGTTTTTTGTTTCTATTGCTACTATGATTATTGAAATATATTATTAAACATAAAAATTAGTTTTTCTCAAAATTAGACGCATATACATGAAAATTTCAAATAACATTTTATGTTCCAAATATTTTTGCTAACATATTTTATTTGAAACTTTTTTTCGTAACTGATTCCATTTTTGAAATAAATGGAATTTATTGTTTTGTGTGTCGAGTAGACTTCCTCTTCCGGTTTTTCAATTCCATTCAAAATCAACTCAGCTCTTCGTATTTTCATGAAACTTATAATTACCAAGTTTCGTTAACAAATCTTATCTCGTTCATGAGATATTGCACACTCGGACACACATCCATCCATCCATCCATCCATCCATCCATCCATCCATCCATCCATCCATCCATCCATCCATCCATCCATCCATCCACACACACACACACAGACATCATTGAGAAAATGATGAAAACGGATTCACTGGACCTCAGAACATGTATTTCCGCGAAAATCTCGTCAACGATTTTTTTCACGATTACAATACTTCCTTATACTGCTTATAAGAAAGTAAAAATGTGTGCTAATCGTTGGGTTAATACTAATGATAACAAAATTGTGTTTTAAATCGTGTGTTATTACAAATGTCCATTTTAATACATCGAAACTTAGTTTAGAATATCCGATGTGTTGCGTTCAGTAAACTTAAGTTGCGTTCTTGTTCTCAAGCCCCTTCACAACAAATAATTATTCATTATTTTCTTTGATTAAATATAAGCCCGTGATATTATTAATATAAATATAAAATAAATATATAATCACGCTTTCTACCCATTACTGTGTGTGGCACTCTGTCGTAGCAGATCTCGGTAAGTGATATATTTTGCGCGTTAAATGGGGTTACCAGCTGTCAAATCACGGTCCCCAAAGATATTAGTGGAGTGGAAGCCACAGGGGTAGTTTTTAATGTGCTGAAAATTGTTTGTCGCCTGTGGGAATCGAACCCGAGTTTTCAAATTAACATGGCGACTTGATAATACTGAGCCACCTACACTTGAAATTAATTATTAATAATAGAAAATATTGCTCGTGAAACTGAAGCAGCACTTTTCACTCGTCCTTCAGACTTGTGAAATTTGCAACTTTGTTTCACTCGAAAATATCGTCGATTATTTTTTGACGTTTCTCAAAACAAATAAAATGCATCATTGTATGCGTTTTAACCAATCCTGTCATTATTATACTGAGAATAAAGCTCTTGTGATTATTTCCGGGTATAATCTCTGTAGCTTTTGTTTTTGTTGACAAATGATATGTACCTGTCAAATAATTATTTAAAACTGTCAACGCGTCAAGTAAAATGTGTGAAAAAATCGATTTAGTTCCATTTTAGATACAAATATACACCAACAAATTTTGGAAACAAGTTCCAAGAATACATTAATAAATAATCAATCGATATGAACCCAGTTCAAAATCTTTTAAGTTGGATGAACCGACCTCAACAGCTAAGTCAAAAAATAATCTAATTAAATATAACTCGAGAGTTCGATAAATTAGAAAATAATTCTCCAATATCTTTCTCAAACTTGTTGGCATTTGTCAACGGGCTTTCGTGGCTATTGCCTAGCAACAAGTTTTCGAAAGATCTGTCAAAAAATTATTGCTCTACACAAAGAAATTGCTAATAATTTTCAGTTGAACATCATTAACCAAACTTATAACTCTGAATTACGAATTGTAGGACGAAAATATAGAAATGAAATACAAGAAGTTAAAAATGTGTAAAATACATAAATGTTAACATAGAAGTGACAGTTCAATTTAAGATGGTTGTGATTTGTTTGAATTCCGATCCTTTGTGAATGTATTTTTTTCTTACATTGTGCCAAGTTAAGTTCGTAATACTCTCTATTAAAATAAAGTTTATATTATGATACAACTGGCTTCTATTAGTTTTCCTTTTTACTTTCTTATACGTAGTATAAGGAAGTATTGGAATCGTGAAAAAAATCGTTGACGAGATTTTCGCGGAAATACATGTTTTGAGGTCCAATGAATCTGTTTTGATCATTTTCTCAATGATGTCTGTGTGTGTGGATGGATGGATGGAAGTGTGTCCGGTCGTGCAATATCTCATAAACGAGATAAGATATGTTAACGAAACTTGGTAATTATAAGTTTCATGAAAATACGAAGAGCTGAGTTGATTTTGAATGAAATTGAAAAACCGGAAGAGGAAGTTTACTGGACACACAAAACAATAAATTCCATTTATTTCAAAAATGGAATCAGTTACGAAAAAATGTTTCAAATAAAAGATGTTAGCAAAAATATTTGGAACATAAAATGTTATTTGCAATTTTCCTGTATATGCGTCTCATTTCGAGAAAAACTAATTTATATATTTAATAATATATTTCAATAATCATAGTAGCAATAGAAACAAAAAACAAAAACATGTTTAACATTTATATGTCAAATAATAATTGTCAAACGCAAGGAGCAAGTTATAAGTGTTCAATTCAGCGTTTTTAATATGAAATATGCTGTGTATAAGAAAATCGTGTGGTGACCACCAAATTTTTTTATTTAGTTCTAAGTACTGTT
Organism: Pterostichus madidus; assembly: GCA_911728475.2. Lineage (NCBI taxonomy): Eukaryota > Metazoa > Arthropoda > Insecta > Coleoptera > Carabidae > Pterostichus > Pterostichus madidus. The sequence continues at coordinate 10,134,074 of OU452313.1, read as the reverse complement.
CAGTGCACGTAAACGTTGAATTTTATATAAAAAAAACGGAAAACTGAAGCCAGACATCGTTCCAATTTCTTAATTAAAATACATATTTATACGATTGAATCAACTCAATTCATTGTAAAAGACTACATAATACATAAACCAAATTTTCATCCTTAATTTCCCACAAACGCGTACAAATCCTTGTTCAGATCCGTCGCCATGGCTAACCTTGATATAAAATTAATTTTCAATTACGTGTAAGCGAGTGTATGACAACGTCATGACAAGAACAGTCACAAGCCTATGTGATCCAGACAGCGTAAATTCTGGTATCAAATGATACTAAAATATTTATATGGATACCGCAGTAGTACTATCGGAATTTGAGTGAATTTTCTTCGGAAATTTAATTAAACAAATACTTTCGTAAATATGAGAATTATAATACTTACTACAGTTTTTCTTCCAAATTTACAGTACCTTATATCTCGTGCACATGGGGAATGTTTTCTGATAAACTTTTTAGAAAGAAGAAGAAGAAGTCAAGGAAGTTTTTTAGAAAAATATAGCGGCGCCTCTATTGACAACTCAAATCAACTATACGCCTAGCTTTGGTAGGATAAATGGTTTGTTTACATTATAATACATATGTTAATGTAGAGTTCGTTTCGCCAATTTTGACGATGAAAGGAAGTATTGTGCATTTGTTTAAAATCTTGGTTGTCTTAATATTCGTAGGAAAATTGTATATATTTTTAAATTCTGAATAACTCGCGTAATATTTGAATTTAGGGATGGCTAGCTCAGTGGTATGAAGTCGGCCTGTGGATCCTGAGGTCCCTGGTTCGATTCCCACAGGCGACAAATTTTCATAATTTGAAAAAGCTATCCCTGTGGCTCCTCCACCACTAACATGTTTGGGGGCCGTGATTTGACGACTGGTAACCGCACTTCACGCGCAAAATATATCACTTACCGAGATCTGCTTCAGCAGAGTGCCACACCCAGTAATGGGTAGAAGGCGTGATGATATATTTATTTATTTATTTTATATTTGAAAATAAAAGCAGATTTTTTTTCTTATTATCATTTACTCTTTTCTTGAATAATATTATTTTCGCATAGATAAACGATTTGTGGTTACAAAATACATACTTAATATGGGGGTAGGTATTAAACTATCAAAAATTTACACTTAAAGAATGTAAATATTTACTCAATTCAAAATTATATTAATTGCATGTTCTGAACATTCTGAATTACATTTATATTCTACAGGCCGGCATACAAAATTACAAGAACATAATTTAACTGACGAATTAAAATCTAAATTTAAATTACTTATTGACCACTGTTACAATAATTTTTTAATGTATGAAATTAGTAGTGTAATGTATGAGTTAAAAAATTGCTGCCAGAACATGTATAACAAATTAACTGAGGATGATTCTTTTATCATAAGTTGCAATCCTTAAAAGCAGCAGTTCGTATTAGATTTTTCATACAAAAAAATTTTAAAGTCACGTTATAGAAACACGTATGTTTATCATACAATCATGCATAATAAATGAAACAGTCCCACCAAGAGTAGTTATTTTTTTACCGCTAGTTGGCGTATTCGAGCGCTGGAGTTGTTAATTGCAAGAAAGATTTTTGTTGAAAGTTACTAACTTCATGCTTATGGCAGAGTAGTTTACTCATTTCATATCAAAGAGTAACTGTTAGATTTTCAAACTTTTTTGACTTCTTTCTAAAAAGTTTCTCAGAAAACTTTCTCCATGTGCGCAGCTCATGATATTGTAATATAGACATACTTAAATAAAATAAATATAAATAAATATATCATCACGCCTTTTATCCATTATTGGGTGTGACACTCTGCCGAAGCAAATCTCGGTAGGTGATATATTTATGCACGTGAAGTGCGTTTACCGGCCGGCACATCACGGCCTCCAAAGATGTTAGTGGTGGGGGAGCCACAGGGGTAATTTTAAATTGGTGAAAATGTTTATCTGCTGTGTGGATCGAAACAGAGTTCTTAGGATTCACAGGCCGACTCGATACCACTGAACCACTACCCCATATAGACATTCTTAATAGTAGATATCAAACTAGGTACTTTAAAAACAAGTTTCTGAAATACTTTTTACTAATTTTCACCGTATTAAAATTACTCCTGTGGTTACCCCTCCACTAACATATTTTGGAGCCGTGATTTGATGACTAGTAACCGTACTTCCCGCGTATATCACTTACCGAGATCTGCTACGCCAGAGTGTCACACCTTATAGGGTAAAAGGTGTGATGATATATTTATTTATTTATTTTTATTTTAAATTGTAGGAATGTCATCTCATATTAACCGAGTCCAAATGTAAATGCAGCCCTCGTTGGATGCTATACCGTGATACGTTTTTGCAAATCAATTAGTTAAATTACTATTTGATTGAACCAAAATGTTAAATGACGGTAGACATTAAGGGGAAGGGGTTATATACACATTTGACATTTTACTACGAGCAAATAGTTAATTTCGAAACACAGCAAAATAAATATTAACTAAATTAATAATATAGGTAGCAGATAGATAATGTAGGTAATAGTTATTTGTGCATGAAGACCGTAACGTGATACTTTGTTTCTCGAACATGGTAATTCGGCTCGCGCTGCAATAAAGCAAGAGTAACAGACACTTTACGCTTGAAATGCATACATAATTTTTTCTATGACGCATGTTTATTTGTTTATTTATTTATATTTATGCTATTCTGCACAACCGGAACTTAATCCCAATAACAGTAAGGGGTGTGGACTCACCGAGCCGGACTGTGATATTTCATATACCGTATTTTTCGGACTATAAGATGTATATTTTTACATAGAAAAATGGACTCAAATTTTGGGTTCGTTTTATGGTCAGAAGCAGAGCTGGGCAAGCTACTTAGAAAAAGTAGCTAAACTACAGTTACAGCCATTCTTTAAAAAAGTAGCTGAGCTACACCTATAAACTACATTTTGTAAAATATAGCTAAGTTACAGCTAAAAGCTTTCGTTAAAGTAGCTGTTAAATTTTAAAGCTACTTTTTCCAATTATTGTTAATTAATTAAATTTGCCATTGTCATATGATCAGTTGGTCAGTCTTTAGTTATAATGACTGTTAATTTACTATTTTGTACATAAATATAAAAAATCGCAAATGGACAAATGTACTGTTAATTTTTGATGCTATAATTTTTAGTTATATCGGAATAAATTAACAGTCACATTAACAGTAGACTCCTAAACAGTCAATGTTTAGTTCATCTAATATTTAATACAAAAGTAGGATAGGTTAAGAACAAGTGAAAAATTAAATATGTTATTAGATTTTAAACTACCAATAACTTGTTATTCTACAGTTATAGAAAACAATAAAGAAGGTACGAGTACAATTCAAATACAAAACAAAAATAAATACGTATTTCTTTATGAACAGTGGTAGCTTTATGGTATAAAAAGTAGCTTTAAGCTAAGAAAAGTAGCTTTAAAAGTAGCTTCAGTTGTTATAACAATATTTTAAGGTAATAGAAAAAAACATAGTTCGCTACAAGCTACAGCTATATTTTTTCACATTTAGCTAAGCTACAGCTACAGCTAAGGTAAACGTAGTTAAGCTAGTAGCTAAGCTACAAAGTAGCTAGCTACTGCCCAGCTCTGGTCAGAAGTCAATAAATCGTCTCTAGATATGAGCTACGTCTTATCGTCCGAAAAATATGGCACACCACTGAAGGTACGTATGACGCAAGTTTTTAAAAAAATGCGGAATAAGTAATGCTATAGATGGTACTGAAAATGACGCAGTTTTTGAAAAGAGTGACAACAATAGTTCAGACGAAAGTAATACGAACGGTGACATTAACGAGTGATAGTACCGCGAGTGAAGATGAACTGAATATTGCTAGTACGAGTTATGTTAACAGCAAATATAAATTATGATCCGAAAGTAATATTAAAATATATTCTTATAAATTTGAGGTGCGTCTTATTGTCCGAAAAAACGGTATACAGTCTAACCTCTGTAACTCGAATATCAAGAGACCACAAAATTAGTTCGAATTATAGTAATTTCGAATTAAAAAAAAAACCTATTGCACATATGTTTTATTGTGTAAAAAAATAGATAATTCTAAAACATTCTTTTTTGGAACCGGGTATTAACCGGTCCTGTGAATTGAGAAAGACTGAAATTATTAGTCTTTTTAACGGGTCTTATCAGCTAGTCCTTTTTAGCCGTTTAAAACTTACTTTTTTTGTCTTATAACTTGTTTAATGGGTTCTTTTTAACTAGTTAGCTTTTTTAACCATCCTATTAACTGATCTTTTAACTAGTTTATTTAACAGGGCTTTTAACCAATTTTCTAATCGGTCATGCTTAAACGATTATCCGCTTTTAATTACCCTGAATCGATGGGGTAGGTGGCTCAGTGGACTGTGGATTTGAGAACCCGGGATCGATTCCCACAACCGATATACAATGTTCATGTTCACTACATTAAAATTCTCCCTTTGTGATTTGACGGTTGGTAACCGCACTTCACGTGCAAAATATATCATTTACCGAGATTTACTATGGCAGATATTTGTTTTTGTACAGAGATATGATTTTTTAAATACTCCAGAAAATGAGATTTTATTCCAACAACAATGTAGTTTGTTTATCAAAGAGTCATAATAAAACCTTATTGGGTAAAAGGCACGATTATATATTTATTTATAAATCAGTTTCTAGGTCGTGAAAATGTATAAGTGTATAATAATTTTCTTCTTCTCTATTAAAAAATAGTGAATTTCATTTTACACTTCTTTCATTTGCTAACATTCTATATATTTATATTGGTAAAAATATGAAACAATCAAATTTTTATTCAGGCAATCAGAATGAAAATCAAATATAACCACGCTGTAATCTCTCACCGAACAGGCTGTACCTCACTAACTTTTCTTACAAGGACCGCATCTGGTTGGTTTAAGGTAGTACTAGCGTGAAATTTTTTTTTGCAGATCTGAATATAATTTTGTGCACGTAAACATTGGATAGTCATACGCATCCTGTTAAAATATGAAACACATTCATCGTCTGTGAACAAATATATTTGCTTGTAAAGTTGAGTTCTTATACACGGGGCTTATGGCGATCATCACTCAGAATCGCATATATATGGTTTGTGTACCTCTAAAATTTTGCAGTTTCATTTGAAAAACTAGTATAATGTTCTAGAACTAACCATGTATATTGTATCAGAAGGAGAAAGTTTTTTATCGTTTAGTAATGGATATATAGCCATGCAAAGCCTTGTTTTTAACGAAAAATTAAGAATCCCAATTTATAATGGCAACACCACACGGTGGTACGGTATTTGAAAATTCACTAGACCAACAACCTGTTAACAGTTCATGATATTCAAATCATAATAGTTATAAAACACTTATTTTATTCAAATTTTATATTTATTTGAGCGTCAGTTGCGCTACTCGACAACCGATGGCGCCACCGTCACACTAGTACTACCTTAACTATATTACTTAATGCCTTCAAACATCAACATCTGTATTTTAAAGATGAAATATAGTACATGATCGTAAAGGATATAACTAGTATAAAATTTTCTCTCTTTTATGATATTATCTACTTCATGATATGTAAATGTTAATGTTATGATCATGTAATATTCCAGTTTTATGGAATATTAAAATATTTCCGAAGACCTGAATACTTCATTTAAGATTGGTTAGCTGGTTAACATTTTCATATTAGTAATAAGGTACAAATATTTAAATAAATTAAACCTATTAAAAATCATAAGATATTTATTTCATTTATCTAGATTAAATTACATACATTGCTACAATAATTACACATATTTATGTTTGTTATTTAGTGAAGTAAATAATACTGAGAATATTGTGAAAAATTTCGCATTCTTAGCTATTGTTGTTTCATGGTTAAGAGGTGATTAACTCGACTCAAGTTGACCCAAGCGCAGGAACTAAAAAGACGAGATAATGGATAGTTTTATTTTTCTACATTTTAAACACAAAGTTTGGTGATTGTTTTAAAGATTGATGCGTTTAAAATTGGCTGCAATTTAGCTAATGATAGTACTTAAAATACACTGCTAATTGATATTGTTTACATTTTATTCAAAATATAATGTAGAGAAAAGTTATTTATTATGTAAGTTTGCATAATATAAGCTGTATTCCATTTGCCACTTGGTTCATTTAAATCTGTTCAGATAAATTAGACAGCATGACTAAATGAACTGAATTAAGCATTCTGATGCTCTTATTTGGGAGAATTACTTCAAAGTAAATTAGAATCTGTAATTCTAGTACTGAAAATAAAGTCAGCGAAGTAATCCAGCGAAATAAATAAGTGATCTGGATCAGTAGATGTAAGTTAGATCTGATCCAAGTGGCGAATGGAATACGCCTTATGTATGTTAGTAATTCAATTATGCTGTACAATTTTATAGGTTAATTTAATAATAATGATAATGTTTTGAATTGTGGAAATGAGAAGCCGAGTTCGATACTTGGAGCCATTTTATGACTTTCCCTGCGGATCTAAGATTCTTGACAGTGGGGGGGGGGGGGCAAATATAAACAAATATACAATAATGAATACTATTGATAGTAAGTTATTTATAATAAAATTTATAAACAAAAACCATACAAATAAAAGTTCAACAAAAAAGGAGAAGTGCATAACATATAAAACTGAAATTTAATTATATGAGAAAAATTGATCAGATCAAAACAGGAAAAAGAACGAAAATAAAAGGAATGTTATAAAAATCTGATGCTGGAATATCACATCATTAACTGGAAAAGAGATGGAAATAACAGAGGAAATTAATAAATATCAGGTAAAAATACTAGGAATATCAGAAATAAGAAAGAATGGAATAAAAAAGAAGGAAAAGCGGAAAATTAAGCAAAATATGGGAAGTAAGAATAGCAGAAATAGAAAAAGAAAGAGGAAAAAAATACAAAAAGAAATTTAAAAGATGGCAAAGATTAGGAATGAATGAAAGTGAAAATTCGAGACCTAACTTGAGTATAAGGATTATGGAGAAAAAGAAGAAAACAATTGAGATATAGTCAAGATTTGAATCTGCTTTGACGAACTTAGCTATGGTCGCCATCTAATTTATTTCTGATTTTGTTGTAATTTTTATTTCTATTTTGTTCTATGTGTCATAGGCAGCCTCGATCCCATGACTTCTTCATATACTGAAATACTTGAGACGAGAATCATCGATAGTGATAGTGTTATTTAAGTAGATTATTTATCAAGTGAAATTTAATAGGTATTTTAAGTAAATATTTAACAATTGATGAAATCAAATTGAATTATAAAGAGAAAAAATGAGATACCGCCAAGATTTGAACCTGGGACCTATGAACACATATGCTTTAACCAATTTGGCTATGGTCGCCATGGAATTAAAATTTATTCCAATTTTTCTCTCTATTTTGTTATGTGCCATAGATATTTTATTTTGGAGGATTTATTTTCCATATAAGTTGTTCAGCAATGTTAGAATTTACGCATCTATAAATATTAAGTATACGAGATTATAATTATATTAAAATATAAATACATCATTACAGCATTACACCCATTACTTTTGTAAATGTCTGCTATAACAGAGTTACCAACCGTCGAACCACGACCTCTAAAGATGTTCGTTGAGGGTGAGGCACTGAGGTAATTACTATGTGATAGAAAATAACAAAAAAATTGCGTTTCCAATTCTTGACAATATTAATGAACTACGCAGATTTAAGAATCATTCATGCTTGGTTGAACTATACACACATAAATTACAAAAACCAGCTACTTAAATCACAACAGCTAATCATTAATTTTAATTACCACAATAGGATGTTGTCAATGTTGCAAAAACTCCATCGATGAGATGACTCTGACAGCGAGACAACTTTAAATTTAATTGGTCTCTAATCACGCACACATATATTCACCACATTCACAGGTACGTGGGCAAAGTAATGTTAGTGACGCAGTGTATGAAAGCAGAGAAATTTCTCCTGGTTGTACATCCGTTTCCTTTGCTAATTGGTTGGTTTGTTTTCCTCTCAACAACGAATCTACGTAATAAGAGTTACAGTACAGGTTCTGTCATAAGCATTCTTATGATGAGAATTAATTCTATTTTGAAAGTAGGTTTGATATTTGTCTTATGTGCGGAATGTTTCTGCGAAAACGTTATAACATTTAATTAAAATGCTACTTACAAAATAATATAATACAAAATAAATAGCTTTTAACTTTAAACATAATCTTAATCATTTATGAGTGTGTAACTTTAAGCCTTGTTTCTATAAAACAAAAGACAAAATGTCTATTGCGATGTGGAATTGAGTCTTAATAAATAAGAAAAAATAGTCAGTTCAGCTAAGTCGGTATCACAATCCACTATTTCCTAGTTGATCTAGTTGGATAAATGATCGCACCATACTGATGAGTCTGGAACGACGAAACGCGTCTATGGTTAAAGCTGAACTGACCAGCCGTTTGTTGATGACCTGAGAAGTTGATGCAAACGTGCTGTAAAACCTCTGTGGAATTATGAGACAAGTGATGGAATTTTTTTTCCTATTTTTCCTTGTTTCTATGTCTTAATATAGTTTTAGGTTTAGTTTTTCGACATAACCTTGAAAGTTAGTCATATGTGAATACAGCTGAGCGTTTCCAGCACTGTTTTAGTCTTAGGCTGCGCATAAACACAAAGTTTGCAGACTTCATACTTTCGACATAGTCTTTCGTCGCTGTTCTGTAAGAGAGAGTTAGCTGTGGTAATGCTATCTCTTGTCATGCTGTCAATTCTATACCGTATTTATCATATGTCATTAGGTTTGTGTTGGGAATACAATAAATATAGACAATAGAATAAAAATAGTAATAATTTCAACTGAGAAAAAAATAAAAATTACTGGATTAATAGCAATAACAAAACTAACAAGTCAAAAAGAAATTATTTAGTTGCTGTCATTTTAAAATTTATTTCTTTTCTTTGATTTTATAAGTATAATTGCAATTTAATCATATAGAAATCAATTTTGAAATTTTAATTACTATATTTGAAATATTCTGGTTTTGTTCACTACAATAATGTTTAAATTTTTAAAAATTATTTTGGAATTATATAAATTAATTAAACTAGTGCTTAATTTTAATAGTAATTACTGTTCCTCATTAATAATTTTATATAATTTTTTCAAGTATTTCACATAGGTTTATACAATTATTTTCTCTTTTAAGTGAAGAAACATTTACAATTTTTTACTCTACAATTCTTTATATAGTTTTATTGATATTTTTTGTATTTCTCCATTTTGTTTTAAAAACTATTGCAAAAATATTCTAATTGATTCATCTAATCTGACTTTGTAATTACAATGTTTGTCTGTACTAAGTTAGTATACTATATATATATATATATATATTTTACATTTTTTTTTTGTATGCATATTAGTACTTTTATGTACCTATGTATCTTTTTGTAATGAATATGGACATAAGTACTAGAACACAAATAACTCATTGTATTTTGGAATGACCGGTGACATTATTTTGATGTTCGTGTTATATCTTATTTTTCTGTCATTCCATTTTTCTGCAAAAATAGTTGGATAAGAGTTTTTGATAATGAATTGTGAGCGATTTTATTTATTTTAACTAATACAACTAGAAATTTGCATAACATTTCTGATTCTGGTACAAATAAAATTTAATGGTATAAATTACAAATTTACTGTACTGTAAATGATTAAACAGTATTTCCTGTCATCAAGTTATTCAAATAACAATTTAATTCCGCTTGTGCGAATACATTAAGCTTATTGCTGAACCCGGCTCTTAAACTCGCCACAATGTTGCCAACACATCCACAGCAGAAGGTTTAACGCCTGAATAAATAAATCCCAATACCATTACAAACTGTATTTACCCAAGTATGATCCAATTAAGTATATTAAGAATATTTTGCTATTATGTTTATAAATTATTTTTCCTACGAGTACTGTGTAAAGTTTACATTTCTGCTTTCAGTTGTCAACGTAAAGTTGATGGTTACTAAGGCCGTATTTGTTTGGGAACTTTGGGTTCAACCCTAAACTGACCTAGAACTAACTCGTATTCCTTCCAAATAAATGATGTATCTCAAGTGTCAGTTGTAAACATTAGCGGCAAATTTAAAATCTGAATGCATGTTCGAAGCGACATCTGCTTAGTTTTGTTTGTGTGTTAAATTGCGCTTTTAATTAGATGTTTCAAGTCATCTCTTATTTTTTATATGTAGTAAAAAAGCAAATAACGTCAGAGTCTGTCCATTTTTTTATAATTTTGTCATCAGTAGTATCAAAATAATTTATTTCGGAGTCGCAAGAAACACATACTGTATATTTCTCTACTATCACCTGCATAAATAATAGTTTTATATATTTTTTCACAAAATTATTATAAAATTATTTACTTATATCATCAAATTAGCTTCTAACCTCTCTATTCTATTACAAATCGCGATGCCGCCACGGATAACAAGGAACAGAAGTTGATTAGAAAGGGATAGCAAACGGGTTCAACCTGCCAACCCGCTAAAATAGTTGGGGTAGTAGGGTTAGTTCAAGATCAGTTCTGCGTTACTTAAAACTTGCCAATTAAACAAAAGAAACCTACCGGGTTACTTTAAAAATCCCAAATAAATACGGCCTAAGGGACAAGCAAATATACATTTTACTGCGCGTCTCCCATGGAAACGCGCGATGAAATACTTTATCGAGCACTTAAAAAAACAAATTTTGTCTAAAATTTGATAATTTGTGAAGAATGACACTCAAACAGAATTTTTTGTTTTTTATTTCGACTGTATGTTTACAAATAAAACATAAATTGGTTAAACGTAGATTGAAGTAACCGAATATAGTTATTTTTCAAATAAATATATAAATATATCATCACGCCTTCTACCCATTACTGGATGTGGCACTCTGCTGAAGCAGATCTCGGTAAGTGATATATTTTGCGCGTGAAGTGCGGCTACCAGTCGTCAAATCACGGCCTCCAAATATGTTAGTGGTGGAGGAGCCACAGGGGTAGCTTTTGAAATTATGAAAATTGTTTGTCGCCTGTAGGAATCGAACCAGGGTTCTCAGGATCCACAGGCCGACTTCATACCACTGAGCTAGCCATCCCATATAGCTATTTTAATCATTTAAGTCGTAGGAAAAAATTATGTATGTATCGTGAGCATAAAGTGTCATTGTTCCTCTTGCACTATAGGATGCGGGCACTCACGTGATATTGTGACGTAAAAACAGCTGTCCCGTGAAAGATCACTGCGCCACCTACAAAAATAAACTATTTTTTGGGACGAGATTTGAAAAGAACCCGGTTCTTTTCAAATCTCGTCCCAAAAAATAGTTTATTTTTGTAGGTGGCGCAGTGATCTTTCACGGGACAGCTGTTTTTACGTCACAAAAACGTCACAATGTCACATGAGTGCTCGCATCCTATTGCAGCACTCGTCGTTGACTCGTGCTGCAATTACCGTGCCCGAGTAATACAGAATCACATTACGCTCTAATACACAATTAACTATTAAAGAATAGTATTAATTAAAGATACAGAGAAATTAATTATCTTATCTAGCATTTTACTGTAAAATAATTAAGAATTATTGAGAAAATAAAATGTACGATTCCACATATTTCAGGTTTTTTGAAAATACCTTGAAAATCAAGTTTGTGGAGAGTATTTCCAGTAAACTATGTAATTTATTAATCACTAATTATTTTTATTATATTTTATTTTTAGCACATGATGCAGGTAAATAATAAACAAATAAATTTTCGCATAATTTATTTATTGGAATTTTCATGAAAAGTTTTAGTTATAGTACAATTTTAATTTTTTTAATCTATAAGAAAATTAGGAAAAACCTTTCCATCACTTGTCACAAGTTCCAAAAATTAACAGCACGTTTGAATCAACTTATCAGGTCATCATCAAACGGCTGGTCAGTTCAGCTTTAACCATAGACGCGTTTCGTCCTTCCGGACTCATCAGTATGGTGTGATCATATATCCAACTAGACCAACTGGGGAATAGTGGATTGTCATACCGTCTTAATAGTCCGGAAGGACGAAACGCGTCTATGGTTAAAGCTGAACTGACCAGCCGTTTGATGATGACCTGATAAGTTGATTCAAACGTGCAGTTAATTTTTGGAACTTGTGACAAGTGATGGAAAGGTTTTTCCTAATTTTCTTATTTATTAATACTCAGTTCCACATCGTATTTGACTTTTTGTCTTTATTTTATTTTTTTAATCTATTATATACCTTCTATTAAATCTACGCTCTAGTAAATTTATTACTTTCGTTTTTTGCGAAATGCAAATTAAGAGTAATTTATTCTAAAATAATTATTTGCTATACAAGAATTATTTGCTATACTAGAAATTAAATGTATGCGATTGTGAAATTTGGCGACTGTCTTATTTCTTAAATTCTTTTAAGAGTTTCTGCAACTATGAGAATTTGCTAATTAAAATTAGATTATGAAATTAGCACTTTGTTCTACATTAACTTTTGTTTATTAATGTCTGCTAGTAATATTTAAATTTCAAACGATACATTTGTATAATGTACATCTAAGTAGACGTTTCATTTTATTTCTATTAATTAAAAGGCGAGTACTGCGAGAAATGGAATGAAATGATAAGTTCGTAACTTGAAACTAGGTAGTTTGGTAATTTAATAAATAAAACTTATACCACTTAAACTTTTACTTCATATATTTCGAACTGAATAGTTTTATTTCAAATACAAGTTTAAGTTTTATAACTGAATAGCAGTGCAGAAACTGAAAAGGATTCGTTGCAAAATAAAACAAAAAAGATTACGGAAATACTTGAGGTTTCTAACAATCGTGCAATGGTGAAACTGCTTTTATCAAAAATAAAATTGTTTTATGACATTTTAGGTCAAGTATTTTAACAACTGTTCGATTATAAATCATACATAATATTTATATTCAACTTCAACTTCAAAGTGAAGAAATAATTTACCAAATATTACGTGTTTATTTATCAACAATTTACAGCATTCATCATCGCAGGCTGTGCAAACAAAAAAATAAAATTCTCAAAAATAGGTTTGAAGAGGCGAGGTGTTCTGAACGGCATGAGTCAAATGATTGGGTAGAAATCAAAGGCAGCCGTAGATAAACAGTTGTAAACACTGTTACATTTTGTTTATGATTTTACTTCCCAGTAGTGGAGCTATTTGCAGTTGTTTGAAATTTGTTCTGTTCTGTAGATTGTTAGATAAAAATAAGAGTGAGTGGCAGGGTGAACTTCAGAGACATTGTTTAGATAAAATGTAAAAAAAGATTTAATTACGAAGTAAATTAATAAGTACTGAGTATGCAGTGTGACGCGTTAGGAAAAAGACATACATAGTACATACATATATACATATCTTCATGCTATATCCCATCAAATGGGGTAGCACGAACCCTAAAATCCCTCATAAGATATTCACTCATTACATTCATCAAATAATCAACCCTCGTCAAACATTATCATCCAAACACACCATTCTCACTTTAACCACATTCATAGATCACTCCATATAAACTCATTCTGTTATTACACTCGAAATCATTTATCACACAACAAACCTTTAATCACATAATTCCTATTCACTTATCATTCATCTTCTTTCTTCGACATACATAACATATGCATAAAACATCTCAAATTACTCACGCTTACTTCTAACAACGAATCTACGAAGATTAGAAAAGATGAAAGCGATAGCCTGCACTTGTATATGAACGAAAAGTTCAAACAATGCAGTAACTGAAAATGAAACAAAAAGACATAATAGACTACAAATACATTTTCGCTATTAGGAATGCGTGAGATATTTGTATAACCTCGAAAAATATGTATTTCACTTATTGTGACCTGTTAGAGTGCCATATTCAGATAGGGACCTTATCGAATCTGGTGCCTTCGGCAAGATTTTCTGCCCCTTCCTTCCAATTAAAATTTAAAATAAAAATACATTTTTTATTTAAGTGATAAAATTTTTTAACGAAAAATAATAATCTGCTAATGAAGTCTTTAACAATACGAATGATTACAAATTTATTTTTCATACGATTACTAAGAAAAATTTACTTACTATTAATATAGAGAATTATGGATTACTAATTTAAAAAGCTGTAATATTATGAAATAGTTTCTTGCATTTCAAGAGAAGAAAGTGAGAAATTTCTTCTCGAAGGTGCCGGTTCATTTCTCAAGACGAAGCCGAGGTAATCTAGCAACTAACGTAGCAGTTGCTTGATATTACACACCGTAGGTTTGGGTACGAATCTCGCCCGGGGTACGGATGTTTGTAATGTATGTGTAAGGGTTAGGTGGAAGACATCCCTCGGCTGAATCTCGACCTTGACCCTAAGTGATCTATAACGTAAAATAAAAATAAATAAATATGAAGCACCTGAGGGGCGAATGCACTTTCTTCGCAAGATAAACATATATTATTCTTCAATACCCTTTCAGAAAGTAAAATTTTAATAAATAGTTTAGAAATTTAGATAAGATTTATTATACTCTTGACAGATGTCAAGTTTATGTCACTAATTTCGGACAGGGCCGTGATAAAAAGAATTTCTGTAGCTACTGAGGTAGCTTCACGTACACCCTGTAGCAGTTACACGTACTTCTTACGGATTCATGGACCCCTTGTTCACACAGGCGGACTCAAGCTTTTAGTTTAAATAATAGAAATATGTATACAGGGTGGTGACCGCGACACTCGAACATGGGTATTTAACATGTAAAATCATAATTTTATAATTTCCTGCTTCCCTAATTATTTTAAGCAAGACAGCTTCAAATAAAAGATTTAGGACATAAAATCCTGCATCTAATCCAATAAACAAAATTAATTTTGCATGCTTTGTAACGGCACAAATTAGATTTGAAAATAACGAAAATAACCTCAAATCTGCCGATAGCCATGGAATTGAATTAAAATTAAACAAATGTTTGACGTTTAATCTGTCAAAATAATTTCTTTATTTATTGTCATTTATTTTGACACATAAAACGATTAGCATTTGTTAATTTTGTTTCAATTTTATGGCTAAAGATAATTTGTGCCGTTACGAAGCATGTAAAATTATGTTTGTTTATTGGATTAGATGCAGAATTTTATGTTCTAATGGGCTCGAAATAAATATTTTGCGTAGGGCCCGAAATATTTTATATCCGCTTCTGCTTGTTCAGAGTGCCTACTTGAAAATGCGGTAAACCTGGGTGTGAATAATTCGGATATATCTCGAATCGCAGCACATAATCTAATACAGAGTGTTCGGAAGTAAGTGTTTCAGTTGGCAATACAATTCTGGGGAAATTTTTATTCCACAGTTGGTATAACGCCAGGTAAAGCCGAAAATGCTATTTGACATGTCTTTTTTATAATAAATACAAAGGGATTAAGTAGTGTTAAGAAATAAATAGACATGAATAAAGGAAACAACGATTTTTATTAATTTAAATTTTCAAATGTCACTGTCAACAACAGGAAATAAATTATAGTATTAGTATTACCAATTTCAAGTAGTTTGTTTTATCGCCAGTTGATCACTCTATATTAAAGGTAACTAAACTGAATCCCTTGGGTTCATGGGCGTCCACATACATTTTTGCAGGGAGGGGCGGGTCGCAAACATAAATACAAATACACATAACAAACAGACAAAAAAATATTTAAATTTGTGAATTAAATTACTCTTTATCGTCTGCATTTGAATTGACGAGGAAGGACAATCTTCGAATAACTCTTCCATAAATTTACACCATTTCTTCAATAAATTTCGATTTAGCAGTTTTACCGTTTTTATTTTGTAATATTTTGTGTCTGTGTATACTTAATAAACTTAGATTACCCAATCGTTACGATAGGGAACATGTCGCTAGCTGGCCATAAGAATACTGCTGAAAATTTAGTTTCAGCTTAAATTTATTATCTTTAAACTTATAATTTAATTTTTATTTTATTTATATATACATATACAGGATGGTGACCGCGACTCTCGAACATGAGAATTTAACATGTAAAATCATACTGTTTTAATTTCCTGCTTCCCTAATTATTTAAAACAAAAAAGGTACAAATAAAAGTTTTAGGGCATAAAATACGAAATTAATTTTGCATGCTTTGTAACGGCATAAATTAGATCTGAAAATGACTAAAATTGTTTCAAAACTATCGATAGCTATGAAATTGAAACAAAATAAATCCTTTATTTATTATTTCATTTATTTTGACAGCAAAAACGTCAAACATTTGATTAATTTTGTTTAAATTTCATGGCATTCTCGGCATTTTCAAATATAGTTTGTGTCGTTACAATGTATATAAAATTGATTGGTTCAGATGCAGAATTTCATGCTCTAAAATTTTTATTTCAAGCTTTTTTGCTTAAAATATTTAGGGAAGCTGGAAATTACAAAATTCGAAAGTCGTGGTCACCACCCTAGTTAATAAACAAGGGGGGGAGAGCGCCCCTCCTTGCCCCCCTCTGCGGACGCCCATGCTTGGGTTATTTGTATATTTAAAATTTCTACAAACGAATGAGAAAATCTTATTTTTTAATGAGTTTAAAGTTAAAATATACGAGTGTATAAAGTAGTGACAGAACACCTATGGTTTCTTGATCTAGTTTAATAAGAGAGTATTTTCTTTTCAAACAGAATTTTATCGATGACAACCTATTTAACACGTTAATAAATAAAAGCACTTTTCTTATTTGGGTCTGGTACTACTTTCGTAACACGTCAATTTGAATACAAGGTGTAAGACAATCAGCACTGTCCGTAGGTAAATTGTAAATTGTGTTGGCAACAAAATACAGGTTATTGCAAATGCCAGTGTTATTCTCTTTAGGAGATTAATGATCAAGTGTGTGCGGAGATCAAAACGAGTGAGTGTCGGTTCTATTTAACAGACGCACAAAGATTTTTTTGTGATGTTAATAAAAGAAACAGCGCAGCAGGACTCAAACGGACAGGTTGCAAAACGCGCTACCGTTATGCGATATTATAAGCGGAATAAATGATGAATTGGATCTTCTGAATGCGCAGGGACGGATTTAGTCAAATTGTTTGCAGGTATGTTTCATTGCAGAATATGGTAAAGGTAGATGAATTAAAATATTGCTAGAATGGGATAGGATTATGCAATTCATTAGCAGAACGTTTAATCTTTGCTTCGTTGAATCTCATGCTCTCATATAAATTAGTAGTTTTGTTAAATAATTTTCAATGCTTTTTTAAATTCTTTTTGATAAACTGGAAACAATAATCGGAATCTCTAAATCCTAAATTCTATAGTTTAAAGAGTGATTCTACTTTTGACTCTGAAAAGTACAAACGCCGCTATTTTAATCAATCAAACTGTGAAATCTGTTGTTTGAAGTATAGTATGAGAGATTATTGTTTGTGACTTTGTTTGATATTTTGTACACTTTTGTAGATAAATGCATTTACTTTATACATAGCTTGATACTTTTTAGTTTTTATACAGGGTGATCAAAAGAAATTGTTATAGTTCGCAATACAATTCCAGAGATCTTTTTATTCCACAGTTGACACAACGTCAGATAAAGGCGGAAATGCTATTTGATATTTCTAATCTCAGACAAAACATTACTAGACGGAGAACAACGGCGTTTGTTGTGAAGTAGAATGGGTTAGAATAACTTGGTGATGAGACGGGTGCGCGGCAAAGAGCTAGTACAAGTTGGTGTTATGCAGGTTGCATTTTTGTTGATGACAGTTATCAAACGCGAGCATTTTATTTATTTAAATACAAAAGTGCGTATACAAAACACTTAATATGTCGAAAATTAACCTTTACTTTGATGTATGAAAAGTAAGTAATTGAATATAAAAATAATTACACAAATGTTTGCAACTTGCATAACATCAAAGTGTACTCGCTCCTTGCCGCGCACCCGCCTCACCCACAAGTTACTCCAACTCTTTCTCCTTCACAACACTGCATTGACTTGAATACGGCAGACTTTGTCTAAGGTATATTTTGTCTGAGTTTCTAATAAATACAAATAGATTATGTCAGGAGTCTGACAGCTAATAGAATTTGGACTTTTTAAGTAATAGAAATACTTTAGAAATAAATTTAATAATAAATGTACTCAAATTTAAATTTTAAATGTCACTGTCAACAACAAGAAATGAATTTATGTATCAGGCTTACCAATTTCAAGTAGTTTTTTTATTTGCCAACTGTAACAATTCCTTTTGATCACTCTGTATTTCATTTATAGTTTTTGCAGATTTGTTAAATTTGCTGTTTTGTTTTGTATTTTCTTATTTATAGTTTTTATATTACATTAATAGTAGAAAATAATATAATAAATTAATTTAAAAAGAAAGATTAAAATGAACAGATATTTATTTCTGACTGTCAGAGGCAAAAATCTTATGTGCCATTTATTTTCAATAAAACTGTCAGTTTTAAATAGTTTTGATAATAATAAAATTATAATTATAAATACTAAAATAGTCAATTCATTAAAAAATCTAATAAAATGAATACATCATCACGTCTTCTACGCATTACTGGGTGTGGCACTCTGCCGAAGCAGATCTCGGTAAATGATATATTTTTACGCGTGAAGTGCGGTTACCAGCCGTCAAATCACGGCCCCGAAAGATGTTAGTGAAGGGGGAGTCACAGGAGTAGTATTAATGTTGTGAAAATATTTGTCGCCAGTGGGAATAGAACCAGGGTCCTCAGGATCCATTTATTCATTATATAAAAATACACATTTCAAGAACAATGTTCTTAATTTTGCTAAATTAAAAATTATTTTTATTCTTTGATTAGTACGTCCTATACTGTACGCGTAAACCCTTAAAAAGATCCCGATGTATAAAACAGATGTGGTGGAGTGCGATTACCAACCTTCAAATCGAGAACTCCAAAGATGTTAGTGTTTAGTAGCCACAGAAGTAATTTAATATGGCGAAATCATTGAATCCAAGTTCTCAAATCCAAATGCCGATACATGGTTAGTGATCTATCTGCTCCATTATTATTATTATTTATAACAACTTAATTTATAAATAATGTCTGTTTGTAAGTTACAGACAATAATGTACTTTGTTTAAAACAATTAATGTTATATTATTAATAATTACGAAATATACAAAATATAAAATTCATAAAAACACACATTGTTTTAAATTATCTGCGATTAACAAGATGCAATAGATATTATTTTATATTAAAAATGTAACAATAATAATTCCTCATTTGATTGTGGTTATACATACATCATTTGTGTAGATTGTGGATCATAATATTTGTTATATCCAATGTAATCTATAATTAATGTATGAGTAACAAATGAACAAATAATAAACAGATTAATGTATTATCAATTAAATTTTCAGTGCATGCTTTTGCATTATGAACCTATAATTAATGATTTTAACACACTAAGCTTTTGTAATATCATTATATCTATAGCTTTGAATGTGATTTTATGAATCTTAAAATATTACATTTTGATAATAAACTAAAGAATCCGATATAAAATTTTAAGTGAGTAAGACATAATCTGCTGCCATTTTAAATTTAGCGTTTCGGAAACATAAAATATTCTACCACTTTTGATTTTATCATATCTGGGTGATTGCCAGTTGTCAAAAGAAGTTAGATTGTGGAATTGAAAACCCGTGTTTGTGTTCTATAGTCGACAAACAAATTTCACCACCTTAAAATTACCTTTGTGGTTCTCGCTCGACTAACATATTTGGAAGTCATGATTTGACGGCTGGTAGCCGCACTACACGGGCATAAATATAGCACTTACCGAAATCTGTTACCGGAAAGGGCCATCCTTTTATATGGTAATAGGTGTCATGATATATTTTTTTAATTTAAACAGGACATAAACATAAAATTTCTGCACTTAACACGATAAAGACATCGAAAACATTGATATCTTGGGCGGGCTTTGAACCCGTATCTTACTATGGCCAAAGCGTTGTTGCTCTGATCATTGAACTATCGAGATTCTAGTAGTTCGATTATAAAATTATAAATTTCAGGTGTGTTACTACATAAGCCTGTATTTTCCTAAAACCGGTCCTGATAAACTATAAAACCAGTAATGTATATATTTTTGGAGGAAATATGGAGAATTGAAAATGGAACACGTGATCGTATTGCTTTATTATTATGTTTCGTTATTGTCGTTTATTTCCTTACTAAATATAGATTTTCTCCATTTTGTTTGTAACTTGACCAAGAAATTTTGCAATTTTAAATCATAAATGAATTCAAATCCATTAATACCAACACACACATCAATGCATATTTTATATTTTAATGGGGTGGCTAGCTCAGTGGTATGAAGTCGGCCTGTGGATCCTGAGAACCCTGGTTCGATTCCCACAGGTGACAAACAATTTTCATAATTTAAAAAGCTACCATTGTGGCTCCTCTACCACTAACATCTTTGGGGGCCGTGATTTGACGACTGGTAACCGCACTTCACCCGCAAAATATATCACTTACCGAGATCTGCTTCGGCAGAGTGCCACACCCAGTAATGGGTAGAAGGCGTGATGATATATTTTATTTTATATTTTAATAAAAAGCACAATACATAATATTCAAAATATGCCACACCCAGTAATGGGTGATGATATATTTATTTTATATTTATTTTTTTAATTTATAAAAACCAACATTTGATTGACTTAGAAAGGGCAGCAAATTGAAGACCGCCCTGGGCGGCAAAAAAAGGTACGCCACTGAGGATAGGTCACATTGCACTCACACACCAACACAGTGCCGGATTTACCATTAGGCTGAAAAGGCTCCAGCCTAGGGCCCCAAGCTCGGGGGGCCCCGCACTGGAGTTAAACTAGTTTTGAACATTTTAGTAAATTTAAATTTTACTAATACGTCAATAAATTTAACAGAAACTATGAACGAAAAAACTAATCAATATTAATGGAGAATTAATCATTGTAATTATAATTATATACAGGTCATTGAAGATTTCGTTAAGCAAAAAGTGCGAAGAAAGATGTTTTAATTGCGTCGCAGATATTGTATTTATAATCAAACACATGTTATTTTAATCTTACTTTTATAGTTTTATTTTACTTTTTATTTTCACGGCAACAGAGAGGGGGCCATTCTATGTATTCAGCCTAGGGCCCCATGTCACGTAAATCCGGCACTGCACCAACACATTTTGCAGAGAAGAGATCCAGATATCTGCAATACTCGTACTTGCAACACACAGATGACAGTCAAGCACATAATAACAGAATGCCCAAACTACATACATGAACGACAAAAATACAATATATCAAGAGACGTCCAATGACAATGATAGCATACACAAACTACTAAATTACCTAAGAGACACTAATCTAATGTATGAAATATAATGTATTTAAACTAATATAAATTAACAATAAATGCTAATGACATCGGGTTGAAGCATCTTTAAATAAAGTTAAATTAATTAATTAATAAAATAATAATAAAATCAATATATCATCATGCCTTGTACCCATTACTGGATGTGTTACTCTAATGTAGCATATATGGATAAGTGATATACAGGTATTTATGGCTAGCTCAGTGGTATGAAGTCGGCCTGTGGATCCTGAGAACCCTGGTTCGATTCACACAGGCGACAAACAATTTTCATAATTTCAAAAACTACCTCTGTGGCTCCTCCACCACTAACATGTTTGGGGGCCGTGATTTGACGACTGGTAACCGCACTTCACGCGCAAAATATATCACTTACCGAGATCTGCATCGGCAGAGTGCCACACCCAGTAATGGGCAGAAGGCGTAATGATATATTTTTTAAAATGCGTGTCGTGAAATGCAGCTACCGCCTGTTAAATCGCTTCACCAAAGATATTAGTGATGGAGGAGTCACGGGAGTAATTAATTATTATATGATATTTTCATAAATTTTATAAATAATGAATATTCTTAAATGCGCAATTAATTCAATGGGGTAGGTGGCTTAGTGATATCAAGTCGGATTGTGGATCTGAGATTCCAACAGCCAACAAACAATTTTCACAACACATAAATGGGGCCGTGATTTGTCGAGAGGTAACTGCACTTCACGCGCAAAAATATATCACTTACTGAGGTCTACTGCGTAGAATGTCACACCCTGTAATGGGTACAAGGCGTGATGATATATTTATTTATTTAATAGGAAGGTAATTTGAACTTTAGGAAAGTACCTAGGTATGATTAAATGTAGTATCTCGTAAAATTTCGTAAATACATATTTTCTACATGCAAAATTGTTGCAAATTACTTAATTTTGCAATATGCAAATCATGATTTCACTATATTAAAATATATTTAAAGAATAAATATTTTGAAAATATATGCTCAACTATCTATAAAACATTCTAATATTCTATAAACTGGCAGGTAATTTATACTTATAGAAAATAATCAATATAATTAGAATAAACATGTGAAGAATTTCAGCAATACCGTTATCAGAAGTGATATTTAAATATGAATGAAATCGAAACTGTACGTAAAACCAGTATTTTAAATAGGTTAACTGGTAATAAATTTTGCATTTAGCCACAGAACCGTAATCTTAATTTTATAACACTCAAAATAGTGTAATTAAATCACTTGTAAAGTACTTAATTAATTTTTTCTTCAAGTTCACTACGATTAGGTAGCATAAACAAACGGAAGCGTTATTCGAAAAAAATTATCTAAACTATAACTTCCATATAGGTACCTCTTATCTCTAAACACATATAATAAATGATGTCAAATATTAGGCATGATAAGGATTAATATAGTTCACGTACATAACAGTAGAATGAATTGAACAGATTTAATTAAGAGTACATATTCTTTCATTATTTTTATTTTAGTGAGGTGTCTGATTCGAAAATTATCTCGTTATAACGAGATATATCTCGACTCATCTCGTGTACGATATGAAATTTCGTTGCCACCGTTGATTGACTAATAATCAAACGTTGCCACGAAGTGAGAAATGTATTCGAGAAAAAAATTAAATTGGATGGGTGCTTTTTATTGAGTTACATTAAAGTCCCTGGTTCGATTCCCACAGGCGACAAATTTTCATAATTTGAAAAAGCTATCCCTGTGGCTCTTCCACCACTAACATGTTTGGGGGCCGTGATTTGACGACTGGTAACCGCACTTCACGCACAAAATATATCACTTACCGAGATCTGCTTCAGCAGAGTGCCACACCCAGTAATGAGTAGAAGGCGAGATGATATATTTATTTTATTTATTTATGTAGAAACAAAAAAAAATCAATCAAATCTCGATGAAAACCCCCAAGCGAAGCCTTTTATTTTGCACAACTTTTTTTTATATTACACATTTTGTTGAAGCCATGATTCTAATTCGTAAACTAAATATTTATTATATATTGTTTTTATTTTGATTATATAAGATTTTATATGTGCTAATAATAGTTAGTTTAAGTTATAGTTAGATTTAAATTAAAACACTATCAAACCATCATTAAATATTTGAACAAAAGTCGAGGTTAAAAGTGTATTTTAACCACGTGAAATTTATAGTATTTACCTGTCTGAAATACACCAATAACCTATTTTTAGCGTAACATTAACACATGGTTCTTATAAGTTAGAAGTTACCGTCTCAGGTAAACGGAAATTAACTTGAACTTTGAACTAGGGTTTAACAATCACCTCCAGGTAGGCTAAAATCCTTTTTAGATGTCCTGCTTTTACATTCGATGATTTTCCTTTCCGATAAACATGTGCGTGTTTGCGCTACGACGAACGAATTTTCCGATATTTTCCAGGTCGATTTAGTTGGACCGTACGCTAAGATTTTTGTGATACTTTTTTTTTACAATGGGGGATTCAAGTGGTAGAGCTTTTTAATATATATATTTATTAAAATAAGTTCTTGACCGTACATCATATTTAATACAATATAAAATCATACCATAAATGATATCTTTATTGCTGAAATATGAAAGTTAAAGTTGAATAATTCAAATCGCTCATTTGTATTTCGCACTGCCATATTGCACTTACGTAGTTGCATTAAGCCAATCACAGAACTTTGTCTGAAACGTTTGTCGGTGCTCAATTTGACTGAGAGGAAGACGAAGAAGAAATAAGCATTCAGCATTCTACGATTCTACCAATGACGTATAATACTAGACGAATTATGCCGTATTCAAGCCGTGTGGAGCAGAAAGGGATGGAATAATTTTTGGATTCGCCGGGTGCGCGGCAAGGAGCGAGTACACTTTGATGTTATGCAAGTTGCTCCTTGCGCGCACCCGCCTCACCAACCAGTTATTCTATCCCTTTCTGACTCACAACAAACGCCGTTGTTATCCGTCTAGTTATGTTTTGTCTGAGGATTCTATGACAACGACACACGTTACGTGAAGTTACGTGTTATTTATCTCTGTCTTATCTGTATCTCTTTAAGCTAAGATGCAACTACGTCATATTCGTTTGTTTCGAAAGTTTAAATATTTTTTTCATGCTTAATACAAGTTTAAAAAAAAATAAAAATTTTGGGTATAATTATTTTATTAAGTAGATTAATATATAAAAAATTCAAATAGTCTTGAAAGGCCCATGTAAAAAATGTCATTTTGTAATAATTTCACAATTACAGAACATGAGAAGGTTATCAGATAATTCTTGTAACACGCACATTGCAATAAACATTTGTAATTGTAGACACTAACAGGCAGATTCATAAAACGGATTAACGCTAACACCAGTTTTAATATTATTTATAACTATGGAGTAGGTGGTACAGTGGTTATCGTGTCGGCCTGTGAATCCTGAGAATCCTGGTTCGATTCCCACTGTCGACAAACATTTTTACCACATTAATACTACTCCTGTGGCTCCCTCTCCACTAACATATTTGGGGGTCGTGATTTAACGGCTGGTAACCGCACTTCACACGCAAAAATATATCACTTACCGACATCTGCTTCGGCAGAGTGCCACACCCAGTAATGGGTAGAAGGCGTGATGATATATTTATTTTTTTATATGTTTCAAACGAAAACAGATTCAAGAATTTTATTAAATTTGATGCTAATTAATAGTCTGTTTAAGGTAGTACTAGCGTGAAAAAAAAAATTGCAGATCTGAATGAAACTCGGCGCACGTCAACATTGGATAGTCATACGTATCCTGTTAAAATATGAAACACATTCAGCGTCTGTGAACAAATATATTCGCTTGTAAAGTTGAGTTCTTATACACGGGGCTCATGGCGATCATTACCTCTAAAATTTTGCAGTTCCATTTGAAAAACTAGTATGATGTTCTAGGACTATCCATGTATATTGTATCAGAAGGAGAAAGTTTTTTATCGTTTAGTAATGGATATACAGCCATGCAAAGCCTTGTTTTTAACGAAAAATTAAGACTCCCAATTTATAATGGCAACACCACACGGTGGTACGGTATTTGAAAATTCACTAGACCAACAACCTGTTAACAATTCATGATATTCAAACCATAATAGGTATAAAACACTTATTTTAATCAATTTTAATATTTTTTTGAGCGTCAGTTTCGCCACTCGATAACCTATGGCGCCACCGTCACACTAGTAGGTACTACCCTTGATTATACAGTTTACATTTTTAGTCAATCAACGGTACTACCTTAAGTCGAGTTAAAATAAACTTGTTTCTCACATTGGAAAGAGAGTTATAAACGAAATAAAAAATGGTGTTAGCGCTAATCTGCTTTATGAATCTGCCTGTAACAATTTATACTGTACAATTATTTTTATTATCTCACTTTATTTTCTCATGTGGATTGTGGCAATATGTTATATAACTGAGAAATTGGAGTAATGGCTTCTGAACTATATGATTCCGTGTATTAATCTATGAAACCAGTTTTACAATATAAAAATTAATTTTGTGTTTTGAGGCTCATGCTTCTTTCATATCTGTATGCTCTATGATTTTTTGATTAGTAAATTTGCATTTAACTTAGTATAGTAGTAAAATCTGCAACAGCAGAACTGCTAAATTCAGAATGAGGCTTATTGATAAATAAATGTATTTTATGTCTTAATATTAAAATATATGCAGTAGTGTTACATTTGCGATAAACGAATCAATTTTAATTTGTCCTATTTTGATATATGCAGGATAAAAGTAGCTAATATCAGATTAATATTCTAGTTCATGTTTATGACTGAATAAAATATGCAACAGTAATTCATTTTGTGTAAGTTCGGCTCTGAGCGAGCATTATCGGTCAGTGGTGTGCCTTAGCACGCGCTCGTCCGTGACATGCACCGATTTGTCACCTGACCGGACAGGCCCGGAATCAGTTAAGGTTAAATTTTCGTGGGAAATTCAGCAGCAGTTTAGAAGTTGCGAGTCAACTATAAACTTTACAGACAATTGTAGCCCAGATGGTAAAAGTGAGGTAAAATTTGCGTTTCTCAATTAGCAAGCAAGAGGTCGTGTGTTCAAATCTCACTGACTTCTACTTATATAAAAAAAATACGATTGTGTCTGAGTGGTTCGGATTCCACTATGAGCTGTAGATTCTTTGTACTGTAATTGGGATTAAGTTTCTGTTGTGCAGAGTAACAAATGAATAAATAAATAAATAACATAATGTCAACGGCCATGGCTGCGCTCGTTTGTACTGATCTAAGCGATAACGCGAGTTAAGTAACGTTGCGCGCGGGTAGTATTTGGATGGGTGACCGTCCAGAGAAAACTCGCGTTGCTGTTGACCATAACACCTAAAACGTAGATCAGGGCGTAATGGCGGCATATGACCTTGGTAGTTGGTCCGCCAAAGAGGCCAAAAAAAAAAAACATAATGTCAGCGGCCATGGCTGCACTCGTTGGAACTGATCTAAGAGATAACGCGAGTTAAGGTAGTAGTAGCTTGAAAAAAATTTTGCAGATATGAATGAAATTTGGCGCACGTAAACATTGGATAGTCATACGCATTCTGTTAAAATATTAAACACATTCATCGTCTGTGAACAAATATATTCGCTTGTAAAGTTAAATTCTTATACACGGGGCTTATGGCGATCATCACTCAGAATCGGACATATTTGGTTTCTGTACCTCTAAAATTTTGCAGTTTCATTTGTAAAACTAGTATGATGTTCTAGAACTATCCATGTATATTGTATCAGAAGGAAAAGTTTTTTTATCATTTAGTAATGGATATATAGCCATGCAAAGTCTTGTTTTTAACGAAAAATTAAGAATCCTAATTTATAATGGCAACACTACATGGTGGTATGGTATTTGAAAATTCACTAGACCAACAACCTGTTAACAATTCATGATATTCAAATCATAATAGGTATAAAACATTTATTTTATTCAATTTCTATATTTTTTTGAGCGCCAGTTTCGCCACTGAACAACCGATAGCGCTACCGTCACACTAGTACTACCTTAAGTAACGTTGCGCGCGGGTAGTACTTGGATGGGTGAGCGTCCAGAGAAACCCGCGTTGCTGTTGACCAATAACACCTAAAACGCAGATCAGGGCGTAATGGTGGCATATGACCTGAGTAGTTGGTCCGCCAAAGAAGCCACAAAAAAAAAAACAATAACCATAACGAATTAAATACAGGGTGTTTAGAAAATGAATGAAAAGCTGCAGATAGAACGATTTTTTGATAACTATCGATAATCCAAATGCAAAAAAAAAATGTACTACCCTTCGTAAAACCACACGAGCTACTTAAAAAAATGTAAATTTGGCAACTCCGAATTAAACAACTGTTAACAATTATGAGGTAACAATGCAAATCAATTTGATAAACTTTAAAATTTGATAAATTATTTTTTATTTTTATCAAACAAAAAACTTTTTTGTACAAGATTGCCGTATGTACTAATATTTAAAAAATAATGTTGAAGAAGAGTTTAAAATTTAAAGTATAGATGAGTTACATTAACTCAATTTTACACAATTCGTCTTCAGTATAAACAGGAATGATATTCCATGAAAGATTTAAAAATTTCGTTTAGTTCTAGTGGCAAATTTATTTTACTCGTGCATTAGGATTGTCGACTCAGAATTAATCAAAAAATTGTTCTACCCGAAGCTTTTCACCTAATTTCTGAACATTCTGTACTCCGATCTCTGATCTCTGTTATATAATATATGTTCCCAAGATTATGGCTATTAAGAAAGTATGTATTGCATTTCAATTTTAGACACAAATACATTTTAATAATGCTAAAATAACAATGAAATACAACGTATTTTAAGAAAAAATTTAAAACAAAAGATATAATCTCTTCAAAACGATCGCCAAATATCTGACGTAAGTAGACGAATATCTGGACAACTTCACACGGCAGAGTAAATGCGCATGCCAACTTTCATTGCCGTCTCACTGCGATGAAAGTGTTTCTAATACTAGTTATTTTTCAGCAAAATAAAAAAATGAGTCTAATATATTTATATGTTTATTAACATATAAAAAATTAAAAATCGTGCAAACTCCTATTGGGCATAATAAATAAAATGAACTAATTAAAATTCATGGGTGCTTTTAATTGAATCATATTTAAGTTTGTTTTAACTAAGACCCATTGTATTTTTAATAAGTAATATCACAGATTTTAGTAATTATTTACTATATTATTTTCATAAATTATATTAATTATGTTGTACGTTCTATAGTCCGTAAATAAATACTTATAAAACTCTTGTTATTGTCAATATTAGGAAATTTATGCTAAAAATAAAAATAAATATTTCAATTTGTACTTAAATAATAACCAAACAGTGAATACACAAATTTTCATTGCTTTATTCATATTATAACTTCGAGAATAGAAAATATGTTTGGGTAGATGGCTTAGTGATATCGAGTTGGCCTGTAAATTTGAGAATCTAGGTTTTTCACCACTTCAAAATTTCTCCCTCCACTAACATCTTTGGGGCCGTAGTTTGACGGCTGGTAACTGCACTTCACGCGCAAAATATATGACTTACCGAGATCTGTTACGAGAGTGCCATACCCAGTAATGGGTAAAAAGCGTGATGATATATTTTATTTTTAGAACAGATAATGAAAAATTTTCACCAATTTAAAATTACTCCTGTGGCTCCCCCACCACTAACATCTTTGGGGGCCGTGATATGACGGCTGGTAACCGCACTTCATGCGCTTAAATATATCACTTACCAAGATCTGCTTCGGCAGAGTGCCACACCCAGTAATGGGTAAAAGGCGTGATGATATATTTATTTTTATTTATTTTTAAAATGAAACATAACAATTAGTATTAAATAATACCTAGTATTTAAATGTATTCAGCATTTCGAACATCAAAATGTATACTATGCGTAATATGTAGTGCAAATAATATACAGGCTGTTAAAAAAGTTCCAGGACGGGGAAATATCTCGAGAAAAACACATCGAATCAAGAAACCAAAAAACACGTGTTTCATATTTTGCAAAAAAAGGCTTGTGGCTACTTGTGATTATGTTGATTTTTTTAT
This sequence comes from Pterostichus madidus, assembly GCA_911728475.2. Lineage (NCBI taxonomy): Eukaryota > Metazoa > Arthropoda > Insecta > Coleoptera > Carabidae > Pterostichus > Pterostichus madidus. The sequence continues at coordinate 10,104,387 of OU452313.1, read as the reverse complement.
TTGATTCAATGTTTATTTCTTGTGATATTAGACCGTTTTTTACTTTTCTTTCAGAATCATGTCAAAACTTATTTTTGCGTTTAGAGCGTCATCTATTCCGAATTGGAAAAAAAGTTTCAGATAAAATTAACTTATTTTTTTTCGCAGAATACGAATCTGTTATAAAAAATGGGGGTTCCCATTTAAGGTTTCAACGTTGCCCCTCGCCACACCCCCTGGGGGTGGGGGTTGGGGTTTGTGTTTGGTGTGCTTAGATAGGTTTTTGCAAAATATGAAATACGTGTTTTTTGGTTTCTTGATTCGATGTGTTTTTCTCGAGATATTTCACCGTCCCGGAACTTTTTTAACAGCCTGTATAAAAATATATCGTCACATCTTTTACTCATAAATGGTTATCAGCCGTCCAATCAAGGTCTCCAAAATTGATAGTGGACGGAAGCCGTAGGCGTAATTTAATATAGTGTAAAATTTGTCTCGCCTTTTACACGTTACTGAGTGTGGCACTCTGCCGAAGCAGATCTCGGTAAGTGATATCATTTTGCGCGTGAAGTGTGGTTACCAGCCGTCAAATCACGGCCCCCAAAGATGTAAGTGGAACGAAATTGAATTTTTATACCTCAAGTATCACTTTAACTTCTTATAAAATAATATATTAAACTACTCAAAAAAAAAAACCGGTCACCCAAAAAGTCCCAAAAAAAACGTCACTTTTCAAACCTCTGTCAGTTTGTCAGTTTTGAAACAAATTGGATGCAATTTTTTGTCCGAAGTTGGCCAAAGTCTAGTCTTTGAAAAGCTGTGAATTGATTTTGACTAATCTCCCTTTCCCTTCCTCCCGCCACCCCCAAAGCTTTCTATGGGAATCATCAGCCGTCAATTGACAAATCTGTTTACAGACAATGAAAATATGGACATTTTTGTTACTCGAACGCAAAACTGCATCAAAATCGGATGATCACCTTTTTTTCGAGAAAAAAGTAGTTCTCGTTTGGTGGTGGCGGTGGGCAGAGAAAGGGAGGTTACTCAAAATCAATTCACAACTTTTCAATGACTAGACTTTGGGCGACTTCGGACAAACATTGCATCCAATTTGTTTCAAAACTGACAAACTGATACGGGTTTTAAAAGTGACTTTTTTTGGGATTTTTTGGGTGACTGGTTTTTTTTTTTGAGTAGTTTAATATATTATTTTATAAGAAGTTAAAGTGATACTTGAGGTATAAAAATTCAATTTCGTTACACTTACATCTTTGGGGGGCCGTTATTTGACAGTTGGTAACCGCACTTCTCGCGCAAAATGATATCACTTACCGAGATCTGCTTCTGCAGAGTGCCACACCCAGTAATATTGAAAAGGCGTGATGATATATTTATTTTTTATAAAATATTTTATTTTTTTTTCTAACGCTGAAATATTTACCCAATTAAACAATACATGTCATATAATTTTTCAGACATTCGCTAGCGGCAAAAAAGATTTTATTTACGATTAGTAAAGTGTAAATGACAATAGACTATATCTAAAATATTTACCGTAAAGTTTGACGCAAATCTATAAATTTATTACTTGCTTAAACTTTACTACATGAGCCATAAAATTACAACATGTAATATTCAAAGCGTAGAACAAATAAAAATTTGCAATAATTTCTCATAAATTTTCATGTTCGTATTTAGCGTGAAATAACTCTAAACATGTTATGTAATGCATCCAGCGAAACAAAACAGCGAAACCTTCAGTTCAGCAACGAAACAAAAGAAAGAAAGCATCATAGAAAAATGCCGTGTTGACAGAAACGAGATTTTGATCGTTCTCTGTTGCTAGCATGCGGGGAATTCTGAAAACTTTACGTAGAGTTTTTCATGGAATACGAAAATGTTGCTGATTCGTAATGAGCAAATATTTACCTGTCGCTGATGCAAAAACTTGGAGACACTTGTAAAATTAATCATCTAGTTGCCGGAGAAGTTTCTTGTTTCGTTATTTTCTTATTTGTAGAAGACATGTACTCGTACATTATGCATAATCTGTTTATTACATTTTTATACTATGCTTCTGACTATCTGCATACTTAATGGAAGCCAGTTTTATGTATTTTATTTATTTATTTATTATTATTCTTGCCTAAAGCTTCATTCACAGCTACTGTTTTAATGCATAACGCTAACATGTAAAGTTAACACACAATGCGTAAGAAAGTTTGACATACGGCAACGTACAAGACCATTCAGAGCTACAATGCTAATGCATAGTACATAAGCGCAATGCATAAGCAAAAAAGTTTGTAAACTCCAAACTTTTGCGCTTACGGTTATGCACTAAGCAAAATTTTTCGATGACAGCTGTCAATATGAATGGCAATAACCAAGAAATTTTACATTTACAACATAGAATAAAATTAGTAACTACAGCTAGTGTACACATCAATCTAACCAATGACAATGATAATGATAGTTCTGCTGTTTTGCAAGTAAACTTCAAGTGATTCACATCTACGCATGCGTAAAATAAAAAAATAAAAATTCTGTTCACAAATATTATTAAGTATTTTTTAAGAATAGTTTAACATTATTATTATCATTATTTATAAAATATTCTATACGTATTTTTTTTCTTTTATTCACAATTCTGATATTTGTGTACAGATGTCACTACCTTCGTTTTCACTATGCCTCAGACTAACCATACCTTAGACAAAGTCTGTCGTATTCAAGTCAATGCAGTGTTATGAAGTAGAGAGAGTTAAAGTAAGTTGTTGGTGAGACGGGTGCGCGGCAAGGAGCGAGTATCCTTTGATGTTATGCGAGTTGCAAACATTTGTATAGTTATTCTTATATTCAATTACTTACTGTTTATACATCAAAGTAAAGGTTAGTTTTTGACATATTAAGTGTTTTGTATACGTACTTTTGTGTTTAAATAAATAAAATGCTCGTGTCTAATAACTGTCATCAACAAAAATGCAACCCGCATAACACCAAGGGATACTAGCTCTTTGCCGCGCACCCGTCTCACCAACAACTTACTTTAACTCTTTTTACTTCACAACAAACGCCGTTGTTCTCCGTCTAAGGTATGGTTAGTCTGAGCACTATGCTTATCCACTAAATTATTATTCTTACGCATTAACACTATGTAATAAAATTATGCGTTATGCATTACCACTACGAATAAAAAAAGTAGCTGTGAATGTAGCTTAAGGCTTAAGCTGGATTTATAATGAAGTAACGCAAGAAGTAACGCAAAAGTAGTAGGTAAGGCAACAAGTTAAAACTTGTGATTTAAGGAGAACCATTTATAACTATGTAATTAAACAGGACTTCAGTCAATAAATTTACTTTAATTTACGATACTAACAACATCAACGTTTCGTTGTCAAATACAACATCATCAGGATAATCAGTACATATAATTTTTTTTTTTAACAATGAATGTATAATATTGAAAAACATAAAGAAACTGATAAAATCTCAATTATTTTTACTTTCTTATACGCAGTATAAGGAAGTATTGGAATCGCGAAAAAAATCGTTGACGAGATTTTCGCGGAAATACGTGTTTTGAGATCCACTGAATTCGTTTTGATCATTTTCCCAATGATTTCTGTGTATGTGTGTGTGGATGGATGGATGGATGTGTGTCCGAGTGTGCAATATCTCATGAACGAGATAAGATTTGTTAACGAAACTTGGTAATTATAAGTTTCATGAAAATACGAAGAGCTGAGTTGATTTTGAATGAAATTGAAAAACCGGAAGAGGAAGTTTACTGGAAACACAAAACAATAAATTCCTTTTTTAAAAAAATGAAATTAGTTCCGAAAAAAAGTTTCTAATAAAAAATGTTGGTAAAAATATTTGGAACATAAAATGTTATTTGCAATTTTTCTGTATATGCGTCTAATTTTGAGAAAAGCTAATTTTTATATTTAATAATATATTTCAATAATCATAGTAGCAATAGAAACAAAAAACATAGATTTTAATTTTCGCTTTATCTAGTTATCTATGTCGTTTTTCGGAAAAACAAATACATCATTAAAATGGTCAACTAATTTGGCAACTTTGCCTCAATTTATTCGACTTCGTATCTCACGGTTCTTGAGATACTAAGGGTTAGGCTCGAAAAAAGGACAAACGAACATTACTAAAAAATTATACGTAAACAAATTTGATATTTTATATGTTTCAAACAGATAAATGCTGAATTACTGAAAATCTAAATTTCATGTTTAATAATAGTATATAACATTCATATATTCTAAATATTAAATACGCTGTGTATAAGAAAGTCGTGTGGTGCCCACACCAGATTTTTTCTTCTAGAATTCAAAAGCTGGTACACGTAACACGTCTTGTTCTACCAGACGTGTTACAGTGTACCAGCTAATACTTATATTAGGTACATTAAACACGAGACCGAAGATGGAACGTTTACTTTTTCTTAAACACAGGTGGAATACAAAATTGTATCCACAACTCTTAATTATAGGTATCGAAGAAGATTGGTCGTAACGTTTAACGTTGATTCTGTTTCTCATAATACGGTTAATCATGAAGTGGTTGCTAAGTAACAAGTTGTTTACAGTGTTTTATGGAATATACAACACTAGTGTTTTATGAGCCATATTATACAACTGAAATCAGTATAATTATATCTTTATAATATATGAGTTGTGGATAAAATATATTTATTTATGTAATAAAACGGAATATTATGCATTATTGTTAGTGAATATGTATGTGAATTTCAGAATCTGTGTACGATTCTCACAATCGACAAACAATTTTCACCACATTGAAATTACCCCTGTGGCTTTCCCTCCAAACACAGAACTGTGATTTTACGACTGGTAATAGTACTTATCACTTGCCGAAATCTTCTACCGTAGAGTGTCACACCAAGTAATGGGTAAAAGACGAGATGATTTATATATATTTTTTATGATACTTTTACACAAACATATTCGTTCCTAACTTTGTAATTTAAAATAAAATAGTTGATGGGGCATGTGATTGGCACTTGGTGACATAAATTTCAATATCAGTTTTCTTGAAGTTGACATAAATATCGAAACGCATCGGAAATATAATAAAATTGTGAAAGATAGAAATAAAGAAAAAGGCCAATTTGTATCTAATTTTCCAATTACCTATGTTTATATTACAATTACATTCGATTACAGTCATGATGTTTTTAAAAGTACATAAACATGTCAATAATTTCTAAACATAATCATATTTCTGTCATAATGAATATAAAATTCTTTTCGACAACGGCTACATCAATTTACGCTGATTTCTGTTTCCTGAAAATACCTGTCTAAAGTCTATTCTACCACGGGAGAGTTACTGAAATATAAATCTTCTTTGCTGTCCAAACAACTAATTTACATAATTTTCAGCAATCTTCAAGAGCTTCTTTAAAAGTTTTTCGATTTTCCTTTTTTACATATATCACTAAACTTTCAAGTAGCCGAAAGCACGAAAGTAGATTCATCTTTTATTAGTACGTGTATGACATGCACTTTTGAAGCTATCAAATCATGATAAATAAGTGATTCAATTATACGGTGTTGTGGTTCGAATCCCACTCAAGCTAAAAATATATGAACTGCAACAGGGTGAGTCCGGATCCTGTACAGTAATTGGGATAAAATTCCTGTTGTGCAGAGTAGCATAAATAAATAAATATTTCACATTTCAATTTATTATGATTTTAAATGTTTATGGGGTGGCTAGCTCAGTGGTATGAAGTCGGCCTGCGGATCCTGAGAACCCAAGTTCGATTCCCACAGGCGACAAACTATTTTCATAATTTCAAAAACTATCCATGTGGCTCCTCCACCTCTAACATCTTTGGGGGCCGTAATTTGACGACTGTTAACCACATTTCACGCGCAAAATATATTACTTACCGAGATCTGCTTCGGCAGAGTGCCACACCCAGTAATGGGTAGAAGGCGTGATGATATATTTATATTTTGTTTATTTTATTCAAATGTTTACTTATGAATGCGTTCTAAATATATTATTATTTATATTTTCATAAATAAATATATGAAACAAATTTCATCCATAGATAGCCATTATAAATAATTAAAATATTTTATTAATATGATATTTAATCACATACATGTATTAAAATACAAAAAAGTTATGAATTAATTATTCATATTTGTGTGCGTACGTTTTAGTTCTATTTTTAGTAGATATCTATATAATTTAACGATTCAATTTTGTGTCATTAAATAGGCTATTAAATACGTGAAATGGCAAATATTTAATAAATAAAATTTAAAAAAAAATCCATATACGTCTATTTTGAATAATTAATTAAATAAAATTATTATTTAGCATGTCAAATGGCTTCACAATTACCTACGTCATATTTGAAACCAATAAAATGCTAGAACTCACAAACAAAATATTAAGTAACGTATATCTTGTGTCAAATTTAATGAGACATATGAACGACCTTACTATATTTAATCTTGTTTTGTCCCATGTCAGGTAAGGACAATAGTGGTTTCATGAATAGAATAATCACCTGTTAAGCGAGAGTTCAAACCTCAAAAGGGTGGATACATATCTTTTGAAAATAATTTTAATGGCATGTTAGCATTATAAAAATATTTTGTTTCTTCATAGTTTTTCAAATATTGTAGTAAAAATAACAGTGTCAAAATCTATTGCAGAAAACTATCCCCCACTTTTATGACGTCATGGGTCATGGCGTACGTGTATGACAACCAATAAGAAGCTTACTCATGATATATAAACTAAAATTGTTATAAAGGTCAACATTTTGTATTAAAGTGGTTGAAATTTTTGCAAACACAATTTTTAATCTTAAAATATTAAGCAAGATAAATAATATATATACATTACCTTTATTTGTAGTAATCTTATTATGTGTTTGTTTTCACATATAATTTTTATATAAGTAAAACAATTCATATTTAATATAGCTTTGCAAATAAAAATTTCTTGCATCCATCCTATCAGGATTAAGTTGGTGTTGTGCAAATAAATAAATAAATAATAACAGTTAGTAAATCAATTGCATGTTCGAAGTATGAATATTGACAGCATTAGTCAATGTAAGAATGCTTTTCAAATTATTTCAAAGTATTTATTCTTGAAACCTATAGATTATAGAAGTCTCGATTAGTTGAGCGTGCGTTCTGTTAATTAATATTAATTAATAATTTATTTGTCAACGGCCATGGCTGCACTCGTTGGAACTGATCTAAGCGATAACGCGAGTTAAGTAACTTTGCGCGCGGGTAGTACTTGGATGGGTGACCGTCCAGAGAAAACCCGCGTTGCTGTTGTACCATAATACCTAAAACGCAGATCAGGGCGGAATGGCGGCATATGACCTAAGTAGTTGGTCCGCCAAAGAAGCCACAGAAAAAAAAAATTATTCTAAATAACATGACAGTACTGTCAAACATAAATATCTAATGGTGGGATTTAAAACATCCGGTTCGCACTCTCGCTACTTCTGTCTAAACTTGTCGCCTTAAAAGAGGGAGTGAATAGTTATTGCCAACATAATTTGCTAAGTATGCAGAATGTAACAGGAAAAGCATTTAATGGAAAAAGCTTTCAGAACTCAATGTTAAGATAAATAAAACAATTTTTGGCTTAAGTTCTGTATATTTATTTAAAGTACGACGATTTCGCACGTGTACTTTCATCAGGAAAATAAAACAATAAACTAAAACAAGTAACTTAGTGACAAAACAAATAAATAAGTAACTAAGTAATTTATTTACCTACTGGTAACCGAACGTCACGCGCAAAATATACTTATTAATGTCTGTCTGCTACGGCAGACTGCAACACTCAGGCGTGATAATATATTTATTTTTTTTTTTTATATAATTTAATCCCGTATTAGTATCTATTGTAGTCTAGTTGTGTAAAATTCCAGCCTATCTATTAAGATTTACACCATAATTCACTCTTGATGGTGAATGTTCCCCCTCAAACGATTTAAATGTTTTTTTGTATTTCTACTTCAACTTTTTACCATGTAACATACAATCAATGGTATAGTACATAATAAGTCAGAAAAGTGATATTTGACTTGACGAAGAGGTTGTTTGAAATATGAGGCCGTATGCCGAGTATTTTAATCCGCTGAGTCTAGTAAAAACATTTTCTTGACGTATTATGTATACTATTTTTTCTGATACCGTTTAATTTAATCATAAATTATTCAAAATGTTTAAATTTTTTGATATTAATTGTACTGACGGGCCGAGTATTTTAATCAGCTGGGTCAAGTAAAAACACTTTCTTGACGTATTATGTACACTATTTTTTCTGAAACCGTCTAATTGAATCAATATTTAATCATAAATAATTCAAAATGTTTAAATTTTTTGATATGAATTATTGTCAGCGGAGTACGTACCCAAGGTTACAAAAAAAATAACAGTCCGGTAAAATTTTTACCAGACTGCTTTGTATTTTACCAGATTGTTATTTTTGGTGTATCCTTGGATACCTATTTACTTGACTGTTTTTCTAAATACCTACTTTCCATACTAAAATTACTCAGGAAAGTACTTTCTTACCGGTTTCAGAAAACTTAAATTTAATATCAAATTTATGTATGTATATCTTTTGTTATTTATGTTGTTGACTGAAATGTTTTATGTATAATTTTTAGACTTGAACCGTAGTCGTTCATTAAATAAAACTGAAACAATTTAAGCCCACTTATCCATTTAATAACCACATGATTCAACTATGATGGTTGACTAGCTCAGTGGTATGAAGTCGGCCTGTGGATCCTGAGGTCCCTGGTTCGATTCCCACAGGCGACAAATTTTCATAATTTGAAAAGGCTATCCCTGTGGCTCCTCCACCACTAACATGTTTGGGGGCCGTGATTTGACGACTGGTAATCGCACTTCACGCGCAAAATATATCACTTACCGAGATCTGCTTCAGCAGAGTGCCACACCCAGTAATGGGTAGAAGGCGTGATGATATATTTATATATATATATATATATATATATATATATTTATATATGATTCAACTATCTTCCTCTTACCTTTCTAAAGCTCGCTAAGTAACAACTACGTACGTGTAGATACATTACGTACATAAAATAATAGTAGACAGACTTTTTTTATAGCATAATATTCGTAATATTGTTAGAATTATGGAAACAATGAAACTATTAAAGTTAGTTTAGTAAATGTTAAATATCTTTGGGGCACCAGTTCGGCGAACTTATGTTCGTGTGAACTAGCTAAATCCTACTACTAGATATATCATTATACTATTATACCAATTTCTGGAAGTAACACTCAAACAGTCCAATCTATAAATAGCTTGATGTATTATTGTAAACGCTTATTAATTTCATATGCTATAATTAGTGATACATTTTTATATTTTCATAAATAATTAGTTTTTCAATTTCAATTTGGGATCAAGTTAGTTTGTTTATAACTTACTCACAACTGCGCTTATGAAATATTTTTTTTGTATTATGGCATATTACAGATAGATTCTTAGTTGCCCAAGGACACCACTTTTAATTTAATGTTTACGTTTATTTTTGCCTCATGAAACTAATATATTTTAAACTGAATTATGTATTAGTAAACATAAAATTTCTCTCTCTTCTTAGATGAAATTGTATTTAAAACAGAGTTATAGATAACATTAAAAACGGCGTTAGCTGTTAATTTGGTTTTTGAATTTGCTTATTAAAATGTAAGTTTTGTTATGCAACTGGTCGTTATAGTTACTATACAATTTTTTGCATATAAGCTATGATTTTGTTATTTGTATTCTATCGCTTGACTGTAAGTTTAACGATAAAATAATCTATTTAAGGTGTAAAATGAGACAAACAACTAATAAAATCTAAAAAGTGATGTTGGAATTGCTGTAACCGTAGAAAATCATTAATGCATTTCTTGGCATCGTTAAACGATTCATCAGAAATCTAGGTGTCAAAAAGAACAGTAAATAATCTCAACATTACATCTTGCTTGTAAATACGCAAATAACAAATGGCTGCTGGTGACGTGTGACGTGTGCTCTGTAGTATAGCCTGCTAGAGACTACCAGGTGTAAAACCACGAAACAAACATTTCGACTCTTGACGTCATCAGTCAGTTCGCGTTGCCTCAGTGACAATGATACATGTACAGAAATTATAGGTTGTGTTAACTGTTAAGCACATCGTTTGGCGCTGTCATTGTAATTACGAATGTTGTGTGTTTCAAAACAAAGAAGTTAACTTGCTAATGTGGAATCAGTGTTTTACAAACTTTCTTAGTTTTTTTTCTTCAGATTCTATGGAAATTTATTATTTAAAAGTATATTCGTAATATGAACAATATACTGCTTCAAAAAACAGTCTTAACAACTATATTTAATGAAGACAGCAAAATAAATTTAATATTATAGTAAATAATAAAATTAGATACTCAATTATTTGTAGCTAAATTTATTTTAAAGTAAAAATATATAGGTAGCTGGGTCACTTAAATTTGACGGACAAATAATATATAAAATAATAGTTATTTATTATACTAGTGTTTTATATACCAATAAAACACGAGTGTAATACAAAATTTTATCCACAACTCATAATTATAGGTATCGAAGAAGATTGATGGTAATATTTAACGTTGATTCAGTTACATATAGTTTCTTAAAATACGGTAGATCATGAAGTGGTTGCTAAGTAACAAGCTGTTTACAGTGTTTTATGGAATATAAAAGACTAGTGTTTTATGAGCCATATAATTCAACTGAAATCAGTGTAATAATGGCTTCATTATATATGAGTTGTGGGTAAACAGGTTTATTCACTTTACATTAAAAATTAATTGACAAATGTCAAAATTTCGATAGCATGGTGTTATAATTTAAATGGTTTCCAAGGAGAAAAATAAATAAAAATAATGAAAAAGTTACGTGAAATCTATGAGAAAGAACGTAATAATTTACTTTTTTCACGATTTTTAGTTGAAAAAAATCACTTTCTGTACGATTTTTCGTTAAAAAACGATTTTTATGATCAATATGCAAAACGAAAAGCATGTTTTTTTATTACTTTTCTGTTATAAACATATAAAAAAGTAAACAGTAAATTATGTGTTACACTGTTTCTTAATATTATACATGTTTTGTAGGATTTCTTATACTTATTCATTTTGTACAAAATGTGCGAATAGAAAACAATCAAAGCTTCGGAGTGTTCACTGCCTGTTGATTTATCTTTATGTCTTTTAGTTTAATTAGTCTCGCAACTTGTATTTTTTAAAAATTCCGGAGGAAATCCATGTTTACCGGTGTAAGAGAATATAATTATTGTAATCAAGGAGGTGTAATTTTTGTACTAATTATACCACTCTGGCCCACGTAACAATGCATTAGAGAAGTATTTAAGATGAGTAATCACTAAAATCCTCTATAAATTTACAATAGTTTTACGAAAAACTGTGCAAATAATATCAGTATCAGTGACAACTTTTAATTTACTTTTAGCTGTACTATAATGAAGTATCTAAACATCAAGAATTTTTTTTTTCATGTTTCATATAAATATTAGCCTCACAAAAAAATTCTTTACGTCTTGTCATCATGTAATACAATGCAACTTGTGTGCAATAATTTTATTAGGTGAGAATTTATTGATTGTGATACAAAGTTATGTGATATCAGAACAATTAGTTAATTTATATTCTTAGAGCGCTTTTATATGCTCCTTATAATAAACTGGTACTCTGTAATTCCAGCCCTGAAGAGGTCAGTTTTGACTGACGAAACGTTGGCAGTAAAAACACACTTATTAACAAGCTGAAAATTGAAATTTTATTTCAAATTGCTCGGTTCCCCAGGTCATTGAATCAACGGATAATTAACAATAATTGGGACCAATCAGCGAAAAATTGGAAAATAAATATTAGACTGTGCCAAAAAAGATCGATATTTTTTGATTTCGCTCTTCTTCGAGTATATCATTCAGCGTTCAAATTCATTCAGATTCCCAAAATTTTAAACAATTCCGTTAACATTTAGAGGTGCATCAATCCCAAAAATTGTTTTTTGAAGTTTTTTCTCAATTTTTGTGAGGTTTCACAACACTGTTCTACAATAACGGGATGTTTGACGCTTGGGAGACATTATTACATTCAAACACAAAGTATTTAATGCCTTTCAGTCGCCAAATCCACTATTGTAGAACAGTGTTATGAAACCTCACAAAAATTGAGAAAAAACTTAAAAAAACACGTTCTGGGCTTGATGCACCTCTAAATGTTAACAGAATTGTTTAAAATTTTGGAAATCTGAATGAATTTGAACGGAGAATGATATACTCGAAGAAGAGCGAAATAAAAAAATATCGATTTTTTTGGCACAGTCTAATATATATATATATATATATATATATATATATATATATATATATATATATATATATATATATATATATATATATATATCAAATAAGAAAAATAGGAAAACAAAATTTCCATCACTTGTCACAAATTCCAAAATTTTTACAGCACGTTTGAATCAACTTATCAGGTCATCATCAAACGGCTGGTCAGTTCAGCTTAGGGATGGGCGATAAACATCGATGTTTTGAAAACATCGATGTTATATTTCCGATGTTCGATGTTTGAACATCGATAGTGATCCGTTTTAAACATCGATGAAAACATCGATGTTACAATAAATCATCGATGTTTTTGAATAATAAATAATATATAATTAGAGTTGGGGATTTTACTTATTCAACAGTTTTCATTGGTTTTTCTTGGTCTTATTGTCAACGTTCACATTCACACACCATTTTGTCTACGCAATACAGAAAAAGAATAAACTACACTACGCCGTACGAGTACACACACGTTTATGTCGTTGATTCGTTTATTGAAAGTTACATACAAGTTCATGTTCAACTGTTGGGAAAGGGTTTACAAGTTTTTCAGTTTCCAGTCTCTGTCTCTTGTTTTACTTAAACAACCTAATACCTATGGCAATCAAATAAGAAATGCTAGATCAGTAATTTGACAGATCAGAATGCAAAATAGCAAAAACATCGATGTTTTTAATACATCGATGTTTTGTGTTCGATATTTTGTTTACATCGATGTCTTTCACCGATGTCAACATCGATGTATAACATCGATATTTTTGTTTCGATGTCCCATCACTAGTTCAGCTTTAACCATAGACGCGTTTCGTCCTTTAGGGACTCATCAGTATGGTGTGATCAACTATCCAACTAGACCAACTAGTGACTAGTGAACTGTGATATTTTTACAAGCTGAACTGACTGATGTTAAAGTAACTACGTCGGTAGACAAGACATGAGAGCTAAGGAGCAACCCGTGGTGCCATCTACCGACAGAATCGCAAACTGCATGACAGCAATTTAAATAAAATAAAGACAAAAAGTCAATTACGATGTGGAACTGTGTCTTAATAAATAAGAAAAATAGGAAAACAAAATTTCCATCACTTGTCACAAATTGTAAAATTGTAAAAATATCACAGTTCACTAGTCCCTAGTTGGTCTAGCTGGATAGTTGATCACACCATACTGATGAGTCCCTAAAGGACGAAACGCGTCTATGGTTAAAGCTGAACTGACCAGCCGTTTGATGATGACCTGATAAGTTGATTCAAACGTGCTGTAAAAATTTTGGAATTTGTGACAAGTGATGGAAATTTTGTTTTCCTATTTTTCTTATTTATTAAGACACAGTTCCACATCGTAATTGACTTTTTGTCTTTATTTTATATATATATATATATATATATATATATATATATATATATATATATATATATATATATCAATTACCAAGATTTATTAATTATATACATGGTACAACAGGAACTTAATCCCAGTTACAGAACTATGAGATCTAGAGCAGAGTATTACACCCAGTAATATAGCTTTATGATATTTTCCTTTTTCTTCAAAATGGTGTCTGACACGATGTTCAACTACTGACTATTTTGTCGTAGATTGACTGAAGCAATAGATGTACAATGTTATAATGTTGGTTGCCTGCTATTTGGCGAATTATTTCTACAAGAACTATGAACTCGGTTTTATTGTTCATTGCGAGAGTAATTGAGTTTTGTTTTTAAATATGAACTAATTATAATAGGTTTTAACATTTATCGTTCTGAACATTATAATGAAAATTATTTAATCAAAAGATTAAAAAAATTATTAAATCCTAGTCGCCATACTGATTTTCCAATTAAATCAACTAGTAGCATCGGCAAATATTATAATTTTCAATAATTATATATTTACGGTTATGTTTATTATACATTTTGTCACATTACATGTGTGTACCTAAAATTATTACGATTGGCATTAAATTGATTTACACAGTATTAAAATTTGCATTATTGTTTGTTTATTTTATAATATATGTAATAACAATACTTTACAGAACTGAAAACGTAGACCCCTATTAACTATAATATAACAAATTATGATATATTTTGCTCGCATCATACTATATTCATTTTAGTAACAATATAATATTTTATTTGTTTATATTTATGTTGAGTATAATGGAATAGAGTTAATTAGTTAAATTAATTATTAGAATATAATAATGTACATTGGGACAATAAACAACTAAGAGTTTTTATTTAGTCTATTTTAATGTTATTAAATTCATATTATTAGCATACATACAGGATGCGAAACATTAGAAAATTCATGGAATAATCATAGTTTTTAAATAAATAAAAATATATCACCACGCCTGTTACCCATTATTGGGTGTGGCACTCTCGGTAAGTGATATATTTATGCGCGTAAAATGCGGTTATCACTCGTTAAATCACGGCCCCAAAAGATGTTAGTAGAGGGGAAGCCACAGGAGTAGTTTAATTGTGGTGAAAATTGTTTGTCCACTGTGGAAATTGTATCCGGGTTCTCAAGTCCACCGGTCAACTCGATACTAATGAGCCATCTCACCCCATAAGCTCAGTTTTATGCCGATAAAATCCGTCATCGAGTAAATGTGTTTATATTCTGTCAATTTGACACAATATTTTTTTTTTTGTCTCTGAAAATTATCTTATCAAAATAGTACCCAACTTTTCAGATTTTTTCTGGATGAATTTTAATTTTCAAGCATTTTATGCCAAATCACAAACCACTCGAGTAAATTGTGAACTCGGAATTTGACCATGCAGTTTGCTGTCGTGCAAAACAAAAATTTATCGGTAAAAACCTAAAAGGCAGATTCATAAAGCGGATTAGCGCTAACACCATTTTTTATTTCGTTTTAACTCTCTTTTCAATCTATGAAACAAGTTTATTTTAACTTCAGTTAAAGAGAGTATTAATTAGCATAAAATTTAATTCATTTCTTGAATCTGTTTTAATTTGAAACAGAGTTATAGATAATATTAAAAACGGTGTTAGTACTAATCCGTTTTATGAATCTGCCTGTTAGAGTTCTAGTGCTATTCCTTGTGATAAAAATTTTAATAATTGACGTTATTTATTGTCAACAAAAAGAAAATATATGCGCCAAGTTAAATATATAAATATATCATAAAATTTAAAAGTAGTCTTTTCCAACATCATTTGACGACAGAAACTGAACATTGCAGACCAACGCTCTTTGTAGACCGTTGTTATTTGGCATGGGATCTTTGCAGACCATTACTATTGACAACGGGGTTCTTTGCAGTCCGTTGTTATTGGCAATGGGCCTCTTTGCAGACCATAATAGTTATTTTTATAACAAGTGCCGAAAAAGGCTTGTTACGTACAAGTGCAGAATTTAAATCTTTTTCGGCACGTGTTATGAACAACATTTTTCCTAAAATATTTCACTATTTTCAAGATAATTTCTTCAAAATGATCTAGAATTAATTATGTACTACACTGAGTGATTCTTTTTTATCATACACAAATTGTTGGATCTATTCTTGACAATGACAATCATCCTGCTGCTGGTACTTCAAAAACCTCCGAAATTGTTGTCAATAATATTACTGTTAATAATATGAACAGGTACGGAATAAATCAATGTTTCATTAGATAGTATAACAGTTTCCACTTCACTTTATGTCAATATAAGAAACTGTAACAACTTATTATTAATATACACAATCAATATTATGTATTTTACTTACTCTTTAAATAATACCATTTATCGATATATTTTACTTTGTTCGGGTATTTTTATTAATTATCATATTTAATAATGATATACTTGAGTTCTTGTGTGCTCAATGTGATGTGTATAGATTAGATATACTGCAGTTTAAGGTTATGTTTATAAACGTCAAAATATATCTCTGCATATTTCTTCTTCCTCCATAAGTGTATATGCCTAAAATATGAAATTTCGTGCTTGGCGCGAAATTTAAATCGCTCTCACTTATATTTTCTTTTGACAACTGCACTTTCGGCACTAGTGTTTCTTTGCTTACAGAAACGCACTTGGTCTGCATTTGTCTACTTTCCATAGGTAATCAAGGCAATAATAGTTACGTAATAACAAAGAAATCGCACAGTTGTAGGAAATAGTTATTTGTATCACCAGGCCAGAAACAGTAATTTTGTGATTGCGAGCATAGTTTGACGCGCCGAGCAGAAGGCGAGGCTTAAAAATTACGAGTACTAGGAAAACAATTTCTGGACATATGATAGATCAGATTTTTCGAGTCGAATTAAAGGAAATCATTGATTTATTTGTCTAATATAATATACAAACCTCCAAGCACTTAACACATCAAACTAACACTTACAACCAGTAGATGCCAATGTTAACTTTACCAAAGTTTCGATTTTTTGCCGGCCTAAGCTGGAAACGGGCTGTTTCTAGACGAATTATATAAAACGAGTGTTTCTGTAAGGAGGCGCTAAAATGTAATTTTTATTTTTTATATCTTCATTCTGTTTGTATTGTTTTAATAGTTACATATATTCAAAATTTGTATTAGTTATAATTAAAAATAGATTATTCATAATTTTTGATCGTAGAAAAAGTTGTGTTACACCTCTGTTTGAAAGCTACTTTCAACAATTGGTATGCAAATAACTGTTGTGGTACGTGAATAAAAATTGAAAACATAATTTAATTATCGATGATTTAAAAATTAAAAACGAAACGAACATATTTTTAATTAAAAATAAACAAATATAAGCCTACGTTTCTCTACGAGAAGGACGAATCCCTATTTCAGCATTTTACCATGTTGAAATTTTTCAGTTTCAGCATTTTCTTCAACAAAATTAACAACTGACGAATCCTGAATATGAAAGTATAAGTTAGCTGAAATTTACCCTCATAACGCATGAATTAATTAGTAAATACATTTTTGACATGTCAGCGGAAATTTCACTTAATACGGCTCTGCATTGCGGTTGAAATTTACAAATAATGATGTTTGTTTTATGAAAATGAAAATGTAGTTTGTGAGCATTTTGCTTTTGAGAGGAAATTAATTTTTTAACTGATTTAAAATGAGTAACATGATCTGAAATGCTATCGAAAAAGAAAATTTTAATGAGTAAATAAATTTTTGATTAGATTAATTAAAAATGAAATATGATATGAAAGTTTAATCTTTAGTAGTTACGTTGACGCTTACTAGATGGCAATCAAAATATTTTTATTGTATCCTGTGATTGAAGGAATTGCATTCTCTACGAAGAAATTCATATTTTGAATGTATTATTTAATGGTCGTAGATAATGTTTATTATTATCTGTTTTTCCGTATTAAGCATAGGGATCATATATAATAAAAACAGATTATTATTTTTTTGCAATAAACCTTAAAATAGGTATTAAATGTATTTATCTATTCCATTGTTATTTTTTAACAATATATGCATAAAAATTGTCCTCCAATTATTTTATTTGCTTATCGATACTATACCGTCAACTGTACTAGCAAATTTAATACAATATTTTTTTTTAATTTCCCAATGAATAAACTAAAAATTAAATGTTTTGTTTGTGTCAGTTCAGTGGTTATAAATGAAAACGTAATGGAATTGTAACATTTTTAATCATTTTTTGTTACTCACTTAAAACAATACATGTTATAGTTATTTTTTAAATTTTGCTTACTATTTTA
The DNA here is from genome assembly GCA_911728475.2 of Pterostichus madidus. NCBI lineage: Eukaryota > Metazoa > Arthropoda > Insecta > Coleoptera > Carabidae > Pterostichus > Pterostichus madidus. The sequence continues at coordinate 10,086,253 of OU452313.1, read as the reverse complement.
AATGAAAATATCAGTTTTTAGTTTATAAAGTTCAATTCATTTATTGGAGTAACTAGAAATTTTAATATATATCTCACTTTTTAGTAACTCATCTTCGACGCTCATAATTTCATAATATGTGCAGCTACATTTTTTAAAGATGTCTAATCAAAATGATATTTATACATTACAGATTACAATTTTTAAAGAAACGTTATGACTTTTTGAAGGATAAGCATATTATATCTGTTCATATGTTTCTTGACAATTCAAATATAAGAGAGTTAAATATAAATGTTCATTCGGTAATTGGTAATCGTTATCGGTAAAAAAGTAGGCTTTTTGAACGTCACTAAGTGACAGAAACTGAACAATTGCAGACCGTTGATATTACCAAGAAATCGAAACTGCCAACAATGTATGCAAGAACTCGACAAACCAATGTAGAAGCCTGAGAGGAATATCATTGGAGGTCGCTACTATCGTCGGTACATTCAGTGTCAAAAGTTGAATTCAAATTTTTGAAACAAGACAGCATGTAATTCTTTTCATTTGTAAAAATAGTATGTGCAAAGAATAATAATTATGATAGATTAATAATAAATAAATATATCATAAATAAATTTGCATAAATACTCATATTGTACATGGCTATTAAATAACGAGACTGATGCTGTTTTAACATTTTATTTTCATTCCATACCTATTTACTTATTATCACTTTCAATATACACTCCTCCTCTATCTCTACAATGCTCCTTGCGAATCTTCCATTATTCGAAACAGTGCTGGAAGTCTTCTTCTGTCAGCTCCTTCAGAACGCCTGCCGATAACTCTTTCAAAGCTCAAATCTTGTTGTTATTAAGGCAAATTTCACATTAGGAAACAGATAGAAGTCGCACGGTGCAAGATCTGGCGAATAAGGCGGATGGCCCAACACTGGGATGCTGCACTTGGCTAGAAATCTCTTAACAGACATTACGGAATGAGCCAGTGCATTGTTTTGATGGAGAAACCTTGACTCTACCTTCTACAATTCGGATACTTTTTTCAATATATTATAAGTTTCAGTAGCAGTTTTGCCAAGTTTCATGTGAAATTTCACAACAATTCGTTGCTCTAATGTTGTACTTTTTTCAGCGAAACAAAAAAACAACTCTAATTAGAACGAATGCTACGGATATACGGTTTTTTTACAGAATCGAGAGGTACTGCATTCGAAAGAAAAAGTTTCACGCTAAAAAGCTGACGGTCGCTGGTGTTTGGCGCATGCGTACTTTGTCTGTAGCAGCGTCAGTCTCGTTATTTATTAGCCACACTTCGTATACCCGAATGGATGGAGTTAATGTGCATTCCAGCCACGGTATTATTTTGGTTTGTCGAGCAATAACTTACTGTAATATTTTAGAGGCAATCGTAAATCAGAATAAAATCGAGATAAAACTAGCAACTCAAGAAAAAGATCTTGCGTTAAAATTTCGTTTCATTTTATAGAAAATAATACGATTTTGTTTGAGAAAAACTAACAATAATTTACCATGTTTGTTGACTGTTTTTATGCTCGTCAATGAATTTAAATGTTTACATAATTTTTTATGAAATAACAGTCTGTATTCAAGCGCCAAAATCGACCATGTCAGACCGTCAGATTAATCACGCAAGCTTGTTTTATTAGAACACAAGGAACAAATTTATAACATTTCTGCGTGCTGAATTTTTGGCTCACGCTTCGAATTAACGCAATTATTTCAAGGTCGAAAGTTGAAAGCTTAGCGTGAGATATTTTGATTATTCCAAACGCGTGTAACAGGGCAAATAATATAAAAGCATGGCAAAGGTTTCTTAAGTATTTCTATTGAGCGTGTTGTCTATAGTACTTATACGTTTTATGGACGAATTAAATAAATACCGAGTGAAAACAATAATGAGGTCCTGTTTGAGTGAATGCTTCACTCCAGATGTGTTAGCGATTATATTGTATTTAATTGTAAATTCATTTTTGTTTATTTATTTTTATAATTACGATTGATTTGGTTCATTAATAAACTTCTGGTGTGACGCAACATAGTAGTAATTTATCTTAGATAGTTACACAACCCTTAATGATATAGACATTTTATTCGATTGCCCGGCAGTTGGGTTTTGTCTACGAGCGCGGGAGTATCTCGGAGCAAATAAAGTGCAGTAGGTGACACGTTATACGCATATGTGTTACTGTTTAAAAGGTGAGTCCATTACTTTCTTACGTTTATTTCCGTAGCAATATTTAATATGGTTTACATTTATGTTGCTATCATTCATTCTATTTAAATGAGAACCATGAACGACCAACATACTACACACAATGGGATTATGCGAATCTTTACCGTTAAGATACGAGATCATGCGGATCTATATCAACGTTACGAGATCATTCGGATCTATATCAACGTTACTAGATCATGCGGATCTATATCAACTTTACGAGATCATGCGGATCTATATCAACGTTACGAGATCATGCGGATCTATATCAACGTCACGAGATCATACGGATCTATATCAACGTTACGAGATCATGCGGATCTAAATAGGGACTTATACAATTCAAATTTTTCGGTTGCCATCTAGTGAGTAAAATAGAATTTAATAATTTGTTATGAAGCGAATATGGCATTGCTTTACAGTTTGTCGTTTATCACGTGATACAAACGTTAAACGTAAAAAAAAATTGGAGATCTGCGGGGGAGAAATGCTGAAAGGAAAGGCAGTTGATCGACTCGGCATGGTGTCACCTCGTTCTTTTTACAAATTTGTTGTTTCACACAAAATTGTGTCTGTGGGGTCTGCTTTGGGTCTGCTGCTTGTGACGTCAAAATTATAAGTTCCTATTGAATCCCAATTACAGTACAGGGTCCGAACTCACCGAGCCGCAGAGTGTTTGTTCTTATAATTTCTAGCATGAGTGGGAAAAGAACTCGGGTTTTCCAGATTAGAATTCTGTAACGCTACCCACCCCACCGTACTGCCGGACTAATAAAATAATCTAAATGTTAAATAAAATAAATAAATATAAATATATCATCACGTCTTCTACCCATTACTGGGTGTGACACTCTGCTGAAGCAGATCTCGGTAAGTGATATATTTTGCGCGTGAAGTGCGGTTACCAGTCGTCAAATCACGGCCCCCATACATGTTAGTGGTGGAGGAGCCACAGGGATAGCTTTTTCATATTATGAAAATTTGTCGCCTGTGGGAATCGAACCAGGGACCTCAGGATCCACAGGCCGACTTCATACCACTGAGCTAGCCATCCCATATCTAAATGTTAATCTTATTAAATTCAATAGATTTCACTGTCGGTTCTCTTTGAAACATTTTTATAATAAAATTAAAAAATTAAAAAGTCAACACTGGGTAGGTTTCAAAAAAGTAAATAAATAATAATCTTATTAGTTATTTTTCCATAGTGTTCAAGTTTATATTTTATAATACAATTATTACTAAATATTGGAAAATTTTTTTAATTTGCGGAACTCAAGTGGGTCATTTAAAATTATCAAATGGATCACTTAATAATCCGCGGGTCATAGTTTGCCGACGCTTGGTTTAGAAAATGAAGTCTACCTGACTGTCAACGTTGTATTCCATTTGCCACTTGATTCACTTAAATCAATTCAGATAAATTAGATTACATAACTAAATGAACTAAAGTAACCAAACTGATGCACTTATTGGACTGTATAACTTGAAGCTAAATACGAATCAGTAAATTTAGTGCTGGGAATAAAGTGAGCGATGTAATATAGAGAAATAAATATGTAATCTGGTTCAGTATGTGTAAGTTAAATTTGATTCAAATGGCAAATAGAACACGCCTAAAGTACGTTAACAAGATCAACACTTTGTTGAAAGTTTGTCGAGTTAAACAAAACACAAGCTGACAGTGTCTGAAAATTGTAGGCAATGTAATTTGTAAATTTGACTTTATGGACAGATTGATTTTCCAGATTATCGTTGGAATTTTGTTTTAAATAGAGAGAAGCGCGGAAAAGTGGTTCCGAACTTTCTGCTTTGATGATAATTAAATAATTAAGTAGTGGTTGGAAACTAACTACCGCTGCAGTTCACTTCAAAGAGACGATTTTCCAGAACTTGTACTCTTTAAAGATGTGGGTCGCTTATTCTCTATTTCTATTCTCTTCGTTGCCATTTCTCTGTACTGGAATTAATAAATATGTATTGACAAGATTCATTCAGTATTTAATTTTTATTTTTTGTGTTTTTAAAATTGATATCTTTTATGTTCTTTTCATAAATGTTTCTCGATATTACCGAGTCTTCTACCGTAATTTGATGTAATTATGTGTTATAGTTTGCCGACGATGTTAAATTTAATTACATTTTAACTGGAAAAGTTAATTAAGATTGTTTAGAGGTGAGCAGTGTATAAATATAAGATATTTTATTTTTATATACGAGCAGATATATACTTTTTTTGTTTTGACAAAGGATTAGATAAATCACATATACTTAAATAAGACCCCAAAATCATGAAAATCATCAATTTCGCCACTCATATTTGAAATCTAGAAACATTTTCCGATTTGTATCCTTCAAAAATTTGACAAGTTAGACAAATGTAAAATTGGCATAAAAGTAGAGAGAACCAAATATTTTAAAATAAAAATAAATATATCATCACGCCTTCTACCCATAACTAGGTGTGGCACTCTGCTGAAGCAGATCTCGGTAAGTAATATATTTAGCGTGATGTGCGGTTACCAGTCGTCAAATCACAGTCCCCAAACATGTTAGTGGTGGAGGAGCCACAGGGATAGCTTTTTCAAATTATATATATATATATATATATATATATATATATATATATATATATATATATATATATATATATATATATATATATATATATATATATATTAGGGTGACACAAAAAAATCCGAATTGCAGTTTTTATCGAACGTCTCTGCTGAAAACCTTTAATAATGTATAAAAATGATTCCTTGAAAATTTCAGCAAAAAATATTAACTCTAAGTCGATGCCACTCTTCTTTTTTTAAAAATTAAAATACGTCAAATTTATTTAATAAATGAAGTCTATATAAAGTGGCGGTTTAGGAGATCGTGAGCCTTCTGATAATATTTTGATACCCATACTTATATTTTCGGGTATGCTGAACATGATCCTGTACTTAGTTTATCTCTCTGGTCCATAGTTTTTGAGATACGGGTAAAACTATACGGTAAACCGTGAAAAGAAAAAGGAAATTTGATTTTCGAATACTAAATATTCACTGAAATCGGGGCTTAGTGGGACGCTGCAAGGTCGGGACTTATGTTTTCGGGCATGCTGAACATTATCATGTACTTACTTTTGCTATATGGCCCATATTTTTTTGGATAGGGGCCAAAATATAAAGAAATAAATAATTAAAAAAATACTGGAAATTGGATTTTTGTTTTAAATCTTTTTTGTTGTAATTTCAGTAAATAAACAAAACTTTCTTATTTTTATTTATTAATATTATTTATTTAAATTGAAGAAAGTCTATTCAATTCGCAAAGTTTTGACAATTTGTTCCTTCAAACATTTTTTGGGAAATAGTTTCCTATTTTCTATTACTGTTTGTAAAAGGTCCTGAAATTGGTCCTAATTTCTGGTTATTAAGCCATTGTAATTTTGCGCTAATGCAACTCCACGTTCGGCAAGGTCATTTGTCACTTGAAAATCACTGACTTTCTGCAGTCCTTTCTTGTAATTGCAATCATCACACCACAGCGACGGGTCTTTATTTACAAGTGACAAATGACCTTGCCGTACATGGAGTTGCATTAGCGCAAAATTACAATGGCTTAATAACCAGAAATTAGGACCAATTTCAGGACCTTTTACAAACAGTAATAGAAAATAGGAAACTATTTCCCAAAAAATGTTTGAAGGAACAAATTGTCAAAACTTTGCGAATTGAATAGAATTTCTTCAATTTAAATAAATAATATTAATAAATAAAAATAAGAAAGTTTAGTTTAACTGAAACTACAACAAAAAAGATTTAAAACAAAAATCCAATTTCCAGTATTTTTAAAATTATTTATTTCTTTATATTTTGGGCCATATCCAAAAAAATATAGGCCATATAGCCAAAGTAAGTACATGATAATGTTCAGCATGCCCGAAAACATAAGTCCCGACCTTGCAGCGTCCCACTAAGCCCCGATTTCAGTGAATATTTAGTATTCGAAAATCAAATTTCCTTTTTCTTTTCACGGTTTACCGTATAGTTTTACCCGTATCTCAAAAACTATGGACCAGAGAGATAAACTAAGTACAGGATCATGTTCAGCATACCCGAAAATATAAGTATGGGTATCAAAATATTATCAGAAGGCTCACGATCTCCTAAACCGCCACTTTATATAGTCTTCATTTATTAAATAAATTTGACGTATTTTAATTTTTAAAAAAAGAAGAGTGGCATCGACTTAGAGTTAATATTTTTTACTGAAATTTTCAAGGTATCATTTTTATACATTATTAAAGGTTTTCAGCAGAGACGTTCGATAAAAACTGCAATTCGGATTTTTTTGTGTCACCCTAATATATATATATATAATATTTTTTTAAATAAATAAATAAATATAAATATATCATCACGCCTTCTACCCATTACTGGGTGTGGCACTCTGCTGAAGCAGATCTCGGTAAGTGATATATTTTGCGCGTGAAGTGCGGTTACCAGTCGTCAAGTCACGGCCCCCAAACATGTTAGTGGTGGAGGAGCCACAGGGATAGCTTTTTCAAATTATGAAAATTTGTCGCCTGTGGGAATCGAACCAGGGACCTCAGGATACAAATCGGAAAATGTATCTAGTTTTCAAATATGAGTGGCGAAATTGATGATTTTCATGATTTTGTGGTCTTATTTAAGTATATGTGATTTATCTAATCCTTTGTCAAAACAAACAAAAAAATATATCTGCTCGTATAAATAAAATGTCTTATATTTATACACTGCTCACCTCTAAACAATCTTAATTAACTTTTCCAGTTAAAATGTAATTAAATGTAACATTTCTTATTAAATATTCACAAACCAACTGCTCTTTTGGAGCATGAAACAAATATATTTTGTTATGATTCGAGTCATACCCGCAGGTACAATTGGGCGGAAAACACTCACGAGTTACGATCCATTGCAAACCAATTGTTTATAAGTATTTATCACCAAACAACACTAATCCTTGAAAGAAGTAACCTGCGTTTATATGGCGTTGTACATAAACGAAATAAATGCCAGCCTCTTTATAGCTATCTCTCTCTTTCAAAGTCATGCGCGCGATTGACATAAGGCTGGACGTTTTCTAACCCCGTTTGTAAACAAAGTTGCATAGGGCTGCTAAACATCGATCAACAATCTCCATGCGTGATTGACAATAGACTATTTTCTACTCTAGGTACACAAATAGCTATTGTGCGTGAAGGGTGATTTACCAGCCTTTATTCAGTGTAGGAGTGACTACTAAATATACAGGGGTCTATTAAATTCAAAGAATACTATTTAATAATAATAGATAAAAATTTATTAATATATATATATATCTTAATTTTGGATATATTGAAATATATAATTAATGTCTGTTTTCGAAACGAAATTAGTATTGAAAAAGACAGAAAAGCTATAGACTATAATAAGAACCTTTTTTTTATCTGAAAAAAAAAACCAAAAAAAAAACCGATAAAAAACTATTCGCCCAGATTTAACAAGATTATGGCGAAGTCTGCTAGGAATACTAAACAATAGACGGTAAATTTGAGCACATTCATTGAACCACAAATTTCGAATGAGAAATACTAATCAATAATCAATCGTGAAAATTCATCAGGTAAAACGTACGCCAAATGCACCGCAGCCAAATTTCACATTCTCCGCGCGTTTTTCCGAAGCGGAGCAATTTCTGTTAAATTAATGGTTTGTTCACGATGTACGTGTGCCGTAGCGGTCCGTCAGTCCACCAACGCAGAATTTATTCCCAAAGAAAATGGAAAATGAATTTTCATGATTTATTAAAGGTCACTTTAAACTGAAAAGTAGCTAAGGAAAAATATTACATATAATTTTTATGGCATAGTCGATAAGAAGGCACATTTATCTTATAGTGTAATTTATAAAATATTTAAGATTAATGAAATCAAAGTATTATTTGAGGTTTGAACTTTAAACTCTAAAAATAGGTTAAAATTTTTATGAATATTTAGATCTTTTTTAGAGTAGACGAAGTAGACGATTGTTAGTTCATGTATATTTACAATTGAATTTTGAATTAATTACTTTTTCCTATAACTGTGCGATTTCTTTGTTATTACGTAACTATTATTGCCTTGGTTACGGATGGAAAGGAGACAAATGCGGACCAAGTGCGTTTCTGTAAGCAAAGAAACACTAGTGCGGAAAGTAATTCATTACGCAACTGTAAAAAAAATTGTATTGAGAGCAATTTAAGAAGATGATGTGAGCCAGCGCTAGCAAATATATGCAGTATTATATTTTGACGTTTATAAACATAACCTTAAATTGCAATATATCTAATCTCTACACAATTAATAAAAAGAACCGAACAAAGTAAAATATATCGATAAATAGTTTTATTTAAAGAGTAAGTGAAATACATAATATTTATTGTTTGTGTATATTATTAACACAGTTGTTACAGTTGCTTATATTGACATAATGTGAAGTAGAAATTTTTGTACTGTCTAAAGAAATATTGATTTCTTTTGTACCTGTTCATATTTTTTTTTTCTGCAGCTTCTTTGCCGGACCAACTACTTAGGTCATATGTCGCCATTCCGCCCTGATCTGCGTTTTAGGTATTATGGTCAACAGCAACGCGGGTTTTCTCTGGACGGTCACCCATCCAAGTACTACCCGCGCGCAACGTTACTTAACTCGCGTTATCGCTTAGATCAGTTCCAACGAGTGCAGCCATGGCCGTTGACACCTGTTCATATTATTAACAGTAATATTATTGACAACAATTTCAGAGGCTTTAGAAGTGCCAGCAGCAGGTTGATTGTCATTGTCGAAAATAGATCCAACATAGCATGATAATTATCTTTGGAGGTATTTATCATAAAGAAGAATCATTCACTGTACTATTCCAATCTAGACGATTTTGAAGAAATTGTCTTGAAATTAGTGAAATATTTTTAAATAACGTAGAACAATGGGCAAGCAATCAACAAACAAACCATAGCAACGCCGTAAAACATCGTTCTCGTGTAATATCATTAAGATTTGATAAATTTTGACAATATTTTAGTGATATTCTAAATCGCACAGTTGTAGGAAAAATGTTGTTTATAACACGTGCCGAAAAAGGTTACGTGCTCGTGCAAATTCTGCACTTGCACGTAACGAGCCTTTTTTGGCACTTGTTATGAAAATAACTATTTTATAATTCCTTTATTTTTACTACCCCAATACATTGCCCATGAAATAATTCGATATTAGCGCTGCAATATATACTTGTCTAGAACTACAAATGTCATAGATAAAAAACGCTGTCATTTGATTATATTTAATTAGCCGCCTGTATATATTTTGTCTCTGCTTTAGGTATGAAATAAGTTAAGTTTCACATTTTACATTTTATTGTACGACGTTTTGTCTAATGGTTATGGCCATTTTCAACATTACAGTAAATAAAACAATATTTAAAATGTATTACATTTTGTTGTATTTACTGTATTGCTGGAGGATTTGAGTGGTCATTTCCAAATGGCAAGAAGTATTTGGAGAAAGAATATCTAGCAATATGTATTTTTATTTAATTTATGGGGTATGATTCTCACAAGCGTGAAACAATTTTCACCACATTAAAATTACACTTGTGGCTCTCTCTCCTGTAATACGAGTATCTTTGGGTATCGTGATAACCGCACTTTACGCGCATAAATATATCACCCTCTGAGATCTGCTGCTGTAGAGTGCCACACCCTGTATTAGGTAAAAGGTGTGATGATATATGTATTTATTTATTTTATTTTGAAAGTAAATATGGGAGAAATTTCATGAAAATTTACTTGGTTAATTTCTAGACGAGGGAATTTATCAGATAAATATAATAAGATGGGTAATTTTCGATGAATAAATAGACACCAACTAAAATAAAAAAGTTATTCAAGAACCAATTAAATTTTGTATTTTTTTTGTATATTAAAGTCTGAAGTACTTTGAAACTAATTAGTGTTTTTAATTATCAGAGCGAAATGAAATGAATTATAATGCGTATTTTATGTAATTCGTTGCTTCGTTGGAAATGACATAAAGAAGGATTGCAACTCATTGAAGTTACGACAGGGATTTTATGTTTTACACGTAGATGAAGAACGTTTTCTTTGATCGTAAGTTCGTAAGATTTCCTCTATATTTTGAAACTATCATGTGAAGAACAGAATCAAGAAATATTGTTTAAAGATTACTAGGTATTTATAATTCTATGCAAATTATTTCTCATTGTGATTATGCATTTCTGCATATTTTATCTAAATGGTTACATATACACCGTAAGGGATAGGTAGTTCAGTTTGATCGAGTCGGACTGTGAGAACTCGGGTTCTTAGCTCTGTGGCTCCCTTCCACTAACATTTTTGAGGGTCGTGATTTTACGGCTGATAATCGCACTTCATGCACATAAATATATCACTACGGCAGACTGTCATAACCTATAAGGCAGTGTTTTTTAAAGTGTGGGTCGCGGGTAGAGCTGAGCAAAAAAATCGTATACATATGTTTATTTAATATAGATTTTTCTATTCTCGTTTACAATATTTAAAATGTTATTATTACAGATTTTAAAGCGCAATTAACTAATGAAATTGCGACATGATACGCGTTTTGTGTGTGCGATCGTGGTCTGAAAATGAACTACATCATGTCCAAATCTCTTTTATTAACCTGAACTGAATTAAAAAAAAATATATCATCAGGCCTTCTACCCATTACTGAGTGTGGCACTCCGCCGAAGCAGATCTCGATATGTGATATATTTTTGCTCGTAAAGTGCGGTTACCAGTCATCAAATCACGACCCCCAATGATGTTAGTGGAGGGGGAGCCACAGGAGTAGTGTTAATGTGGTGAAAATGTTTTGTCGGTAGTGGGAATCGAACCAGGGTTCTAAGGATCTACAGGCCGACACGATACCACTGTACTACCTACTCCATTGAATTGAAATGGTGTGATATAAATGTGGTCTACATTTTTCTATTACACTTATATGTTTTTAATAAAAATAATTAAATCAAATATATTTTTGTGTTTGGATTTTATATTAAAAAAGGTTGAAAAGTTTGAAAACGCTTGTAAAACACTGCTATAAGTTAAAAGGCATGGTGATATATTTGTTAATTTTTTTTACTATATTACACCACACCTATATTAGACCTAAGCAAGTGAAAAAACGCACTTGTTTACCCCGAACAAACACTTGAACTAAACCAAACAAATATAAGTAAAATAAAGTCCAGATTTGGATAAATGAAATTGTCACCGTTCGATTTGGGTTGACTCTCAGAGGTTATGTAAAATTATTATTTATAAATTTGTAAACACATTTATATACATTTGGATGACGTAATATAGATCGGAGCAAGAGGAAAGTATACCTGATCTAAAGGTTATTACATATTGGAACTGTTTACACTGTGTTACCTATTTTGAAGTAGATGAAATCTAAGGTTTAGGTCTAATATAGATCTGCGATGGAAACGTGATCAATGATTTTAGTGATAATTTATTAGTGATAAAAGGTAAAAGGGATAGGTAATTTTATAATTTATCTAGAAGTGTTGTCTGATAAATAAAAATAGGCGAAAAGTTAATGATTTTGGTTAAGCTTTTCGGATCTTTCTTTCTATATTTACGGTAACTACAGGGTGATCAAAAGGAATTGTTACAGTTGGTATTAAAAAAAAAAACTACTTAAAATTGGTATGCCTGATACATAAATTCATTTCCTGTTGTTGACAGTGACTTTTGAAAATTTAAATATAAATTTGAGTACATTTATTATTACATTTATTTCTAAAGTATTTCTATTACTCAAAAAGTCAAAATCCTATTAGCTGTGAGACTCCTGACATAACCTATTTGTATTTATTAGAAATGACAAATAGCATTTGCGCCTTTACCTGGCGTTGTACCAACTGTGGAATAAAAGGATCTCCGGAATTGTATTGCCAACTGTAACAATTCCTTTTGATCACTCTGTAGAAAGCATGAGTGAATACAATATTGAACTGTACGACGACACTTATTCTGTACCGAATACTGTATTCATATGTGCAAACACGTAGAGTTTTCATTTTGACTGGGGTTCACCAAAATTACGAGAGCCATTGTGAAATATTTTATATTAGAAAGACAAAAAGGGAATTAAATATGCAAATTTAAAGCTATAAATTGCCAAAAATATGCACATCACATTTCATATACGTGACTTTGTGAGTGTATAAATAAAAAATATGTTTAAATAAAAAGCTGAGAATAATGCGAAATTTAATATTTAAGTTAAGTAAGTATGGTTATTCAATTCAAATTAAAACTAATAATAAGTTATATAAATAATTTTATAATCTTCATTTACGATTTTATTCATGTCCAATAAGGACAGAATACAACTTCTATATTATGTATCTATCAGTACAAGATCTATATTCCATAAAATGTCATATATAAGGAGAAAATTGAAAAAATATAGCAATATTTATTTATATTTTTCTCGACAGTTCTTATATTGTTAGTTAAAAAAATACACATTGCTCTAGGTAAACAAAATATTAAATTTATAATATAAAACACATGTTTTTATACGTGTTTAAAATTAGGAGATATGGTAATAGTTATTTACATAACTTCCTCGTGAACAAATTTTGTGCAATGCTTTTCGTAACGAGCAAAAATTATAAAGGAAATTTATAAAATATGAAGCGTGCATTTATATTGACAGTTAAGTATGCCATGAATTAACATATGTTATTTGAAAACAAATTGTTCACTTTTTTTCGTAAAGTTTATTAAAATATGTCTGTTTGATGGCCTTTTAAGCTAATGTCTCTACTTCTTTTATAAATTCCTTAAAATATATGTATATATCATACGTAAAATTAGCGTTTTAATAGTCAAAATTTAGAACCATAAAAAAAATTAGTGTTTTTTTTCAATTACTCAATCAAACTTTCCATCGGTTTCCAAGATAATGTAAACCTTATTTTGAATGATGCAAGTATAAAAAAGATTTTGTCTAACATCTCCAGAACAGCCTTATTATTAGAATTCATAAATTCTTTAATATCATTTAGTTCGTAAAAAATTAATGACAGAAATATTATTAAATATGAAAATATATAAATAACATTTAAAATTTATACTGAAATGTCGAAAGTCAGTACAACCAGTACGATATGTAAAAAATCAGTTCAAATATTAATCAGTAAAAAAGTCTTGTTTTAATTTAAATAACTAATTGACTTACACATAAACGCTTTAAAATACATTTCAAATTACTACACAGTCTACTATGAAATGGAATATAAATCATAAATGTGAAGCAATAATTGAAAATGTCAAATTGAAATTTATCATCTGGTAAAGACATCAACTTCCAGCGTTTTCAAAATTAATTCCGAATTTCTCTGTAAAATATTGACAGTAACTAATTAAATACCTTGACATCTATCTAACAATCCACACCTGCGAAACTCAAACTCAACTCAAACTAAATACAACTTGACAACTTCTATATCAGAACTAAATCTGAAATTTTGACATCATAATACAGTTGTCAGATCAGGTAAACGCACTCACCGGAACGCAGACATCTTCGTACAGAACAATATCTTCAAAAGCGGAATCAACAACAGCAACAAGGAGTAGGAAGAGATTCCAGCTAGGTTTGTTCGAAGCGCATTGCGTTAGGTACAGGTAGAAACCTGAATGCCTACCTGTCGACTTGCCTTTATGTTCTGAACGTTCTGCCTATAAATAGCTTGAACGCACAAGCTTCAGTTGGCAACATTGAAAAGCTTTGTGCTTATAAATAGGCACTAGCTCGAGAAATTAAAATAACGACAGCTGAATTATTTCTCGTGAGATATGGAGGAATTTAGACGGAATTGGAAGAACGTAGAGAGTACTATTGTTCTTTGAAATTGTTTCTCTCTTAACTGTATTCTGCGATACGAAATGAAATAATAAAGTTTATACCGAATAGAATGAATACATACATACATATCTTCACGCTATATCCCAACAAATGGGGTAGCACGAACCCTAAAATCACTCATAAAACATTCACTCATCACACCCATCAAACAACCAGCCATCACCAAACATTTTCATCCAAACACACCACCCTCACTTCAACCACATTTATAGATCACTCCATATAAACTCATTCATTTATTACACTCGAAAACATTATCACACAACCAACCTTCAATCACATCATACCTATTCTCTCATTCATTTTCCTTCCTCAACGTATATAACATATGCATAAAAAATCTCAAATTACTCACGTTTACTCCTAACAACGAATCTAATAACGAAACTAACAACGAATCTACAAGAATAGAATGAATATACATATAAAATGCCCCAACGCGAATAAGACAGAAGATATGAGTTAAATTGTATCTGAAACTATCACTCAATCAACCCATGTTTATTTTATTTATGTGAACTTTTCATATCGTAATGTTTCAAAACACGGACCTTAAAGATCAGTGGAGAGAAAGCCATAATAGTAATTTTCAATGTAGTAAAAATTCTCACAATCCCATATACAGAGTGTTCAGAAGTAATGTTTCAGTTGGCAATACAATTCTGGTGATCTTTTTATTCTATAGTTGGCACAGCGCCAGGTAAAGGCGGAAATATTATTCGACATGTCATTTTTATAATAAATACAAATAGATTGTGGGATAGAAATACTTTAGATTATTGTATAATGTTAAGAAATGGGTGATGGAAACAACGATTGTTATTCATTTAAATTTTAAAATGTCACTATCAGCAACAGGAATTAAGTTTATGTATCAGTCTTACTAATTTCAAGTATTTTTTTATTGCCAACTAAAACACTTACTTCTGATCACTCTGTATAAAAGTAAATTAAATAAATATATCGCGCCTGTTACCCATTACTGGGTGTGGCACTTGCAGATTTAGGTAAGTGATATATTTATGCGCATGAAGTGCGGTTATCCGTCGTCAAATCGCGGCCTCCAAATGTTAGTGAAGGTGAAGCCACAGGGATAATTATAACCTACCTCATATAATAGTAATTGTTAAAAATTATTTTTATTCTCTTTTCTACGTACTATATTAAAATTCATAACAGAAATTTGAAAACGTTATGAGACAATATTTATTTTATATATGTGTATTCCTCTCTTCTTTGAGCGTGGGCGAATATATATGGGAGAGATAATTGAGTTTGAGCCTAGAGTCCCCAATCGCCAAGTCCTTTATGGTCTGAATGTATGATTATTATTATCATTATGTATAAAATTATTTAATGCCTGTTGGAGAAATTATTTTAAAATTGTCTCTTTGATAAGGAACAAATAGTTTGTAAATATTGTTTAAAAATATTCAAATCCTTTTGTAAACCTGTGTATCTTAATTTTTTTCTACGATATTCAAATAATTGTTTAATCTTTAAATCTATTTATACATTTAACTTTAAAGCACGAAAATTACTCATGTAAATTTAAATAATAATTGATCAGTAAAATATAATTATTGTTCGGTATTTTTGATCGACTGATTATTTAAAAATATGTATCTTTTAATGACATTAGTAGAACGCATTTTGCGCAAAGTTCGCTTCGCTGTATTTTCAGGAATCTTGAGTTCCGTCGAATACAATCTTAAGCCATTAAACTTGGTTTTCGCTGAATATATTATATATATATATAAAAAAAATATATATCATCACGCCTTCTACCCATTACTGGGTGTGGAACTCTGCTGAAGCAGATCTCGGTAAGTGATATATTTTGCGCGTGAAGTGCGGTTACCAGTCGTAAAATCACGGCCCCCAAACATGTTAGTGGTGGAGGAGCCACAGGGATAGCTTTTTCAAAATTAAATTCATTTGAATAAAAATTGACGGCCTATATAAACGTTTTTGTCGTTTATTTACTTCAAAGTTAGTATTACTCAAATTGACCCTGCGCCGTCAATTTTTATTCAAATGAATTTTAGTCTGTTTGAAAGCTTATGTTATTAGCTTTCCGGTAGTTATCTTGAAATATTTTTAGCTTGAACATATAAAATGTTATACATAAAAGTATCAAAAATGGCATTTTCCCCATTTAAACTACATGTAAATTTTGACCCCTCTACAGGCACGTGTTAACGGCATTTTTCGGACCTGCGATGATGACTCAAATTTTTTTTTATTTTTTGTGATTAGTTTTGGGGGGGAGAGCAACAAATTTCCGACTTTGCCAAAATAACGGACACCCTAATATATATATATATATATATATATATATATATATATATATATATATATATATATATATATATATATATATATATATATATATATATATATATACAATAAATTAATTATTTCATTTGGTATCTTTTTCAACAATTGTATCCTATTTAATTGAATAAATAGTAATAAAAAAATAAATTTTGAAATATTGAAATACATAATTTTATTTTCTATAACTTTTTGTTTTAAGCAGTTTTTATTAAAATAATTTTGAGCAATTGAGCAATGCAAATGAAATTTTATAGTAGACAACATGATTAGGATTATGCGTTCATTAATTTAATCCAACAGAGATTCATTTTTAATATTTGTTTGTGCCAACGAACTCGTCTAAATAAAAAGAATTACCTAGTTATTGACTCAATATTTATTCGTCATTTAGTAATTAGATCTATTTATGATGAATTTATGTAGTAAGTTTAATCCGGTTTGTCTCTAAACAACTACGAAAATATTTGCACTTGAAATTGATTTAATAGACTAAAGTAAAGAAAGAAAACCCGAGTTTACATTTTGAGTATACAAACAGTCGAGCACAAAAAGATCAGGCATGTTTATTTTTACATACTATTTTATTATGTAAATAGTCATTGAGATCAGAATTATATCGATGCTAAAGAAAATGTACATTAATGTAATAATATGGTGTCTACCAGCTTGGAATTCTTGGAAATCCTGAAAAAAAAGCATTAAATTGAAAAATTTTACTTGAAATGTTTAAAAAAATTCTTGAATTTGTATACTCGTAATACCTGGAAAAAATTATTTACGGTTAAAAAAATAAATATATTTTTTTCTTTCTTTGCATATACAGAGTATTCAGGAAAATAATTTTTCTTCCCCCACCAAATAAATTTAAATACAGAATTTATGGAGTAATGGCTTTGTGGTATCAAGTCGGCCTGTGGATCCAAAGAACGCTGGTTCGATCCCCATAGCCGACAAAACATTTTCACCAATTTAAAATTACCCCTTTGGCTCCCCCACCACTAACATCTTTGGGGGCCGTGATTTGACGGCTGATAACCGCACTTCATTCGCATAAATATATCACTTACCGAGATCTGTTTCGGCAGAATGCCACATCCAGTAATGGGTAAAAGGCGTGATGATATATTTATATTTATTTCAATACAGAATTTTGTACGCTACAACTTTTATTTATATTTTTAAGTAAAATAATTTCAGCAAATTTTGAGTTGCAATGTACTACTTGGATGTTTTTGTAATTTATATTTTGAAATTCTTAAATCTCGAGAAAGTTTAAATTTTCAATTTGGTGAACACCATGAATGCGAATTAAATGAGTATAATCACTATTTTAACACAAATACAGATTAGACTTGCGACTACTAGAGATCTAGTATTAAAATGCAATTAGGCCATTGCTCTGTTTAGTTAGAAATATTGAAATCATGGTTGCTGTTAATGGATGGTGATTTAGGCGCAGTTGTTATTTTCATGTGTTGTAAATTACATAATAGGTTTTGAGCTACATTAAGCTTTTAACAAATAACAAGTATATTTATAAAACATTATTTGCTGTATATTACAGGCTGGTGCTGCATTGTGGTAGCGCGGTCGTTTAGAGAGTTACACTTGCTTGATTGTCCCACAATGTTTTACGAAAATGCAAACATATATGGATTACAATTATTATTAAAATGCAAATAATATGTTAACATATATAAAGTTTTTCCTTTTATGTATGAATTAAATTTTCAAAAGACTTAGGAATTGATTAAATTGTTACGAATAGTAAAAAACATTCTATTACCCGGATTCCCGTTTCCGGGCAGAACCGAGTTGAATCCCCTAATATAATTTGAAATAAGCGAGATTTGATCGCACAA
The DNA here is from genome assembly GCA_911728475.2 of Pterostichus madidus. Taxonomy (NCBI): domain Eukaryota; kingdom Metazoa; phylum Arthropoda; class Insecta; order Coleoptera; family Carabidae; genus Pterostichus; species Pterostichus madidus. The sequence continues at coordinate 10,067,844 of OU452313.1, read as the reverse complement.
CCTCATGTTAATATTAATAGACGTAAGTTTTCTCTCCGTTTTGCCCACTGGGCTAAAATTGCCAGATTAAGTTCTAATGGGATGGCTAGCTCAGTGGTATGAAGTCGGCCTGTGGATCCTGAGGTCCCTGGTTCGATTCCCACAGGTGATAAATTTTCATAATTTGAAAAAGCTATCCCTGTGGTTCCTCCACCACTAACATGTTTGGGGGCCGTGATTTGACGACTGGTAACCGCACTTCACGCGCAAAATATATCACTTACCGAGATCTGCTTTAGCAGAGTGCCACATCCAGTAATGGGTAGAAGGCGTGATGATATATTTATTTATTTATTTAAGTTCTAATATTTCCGGAAAAATATGAGGTCTTTAATAGCAAATATTTTTACATATTTAAATGTAGGGAAGATAGTTAAGCATTTAAAATGATACTTATACTTATTATTATTAATAGGAAAAATGCATATTTGTTATTTTCAACTTTTAAAATGATGCTCTCCAAAACTAACATGTTTCCTTTTACTGCGGCCGCCCAATTCTATGTCAGCATCGTCACTGCTTAAAATAAAAATAAAAATTCATCATATTGTTTCGGATTACAATAGTTCAAATAAATTTCTTGATACGCAGAGGAATAAAAATAAATAATTTTACAAACGGTAACTTGGATAACGTAATATTTAAATTAAATAAATAAATATATCATCACGCCTTCTACCCATTACTGGGTGTGACACTCTACGGAAGCAGATCTCGGTAAGTGATATATTTTGCGCGTGAAGTGCTGTTACCAGCCATCAAATCGTAGTATTTCATTTTTAAAATAATTAATAATAATGTTGTTGAAGTTAAACTGGTGTGTTAGAATAGAAACGTTTGGCAAAGATTAATTGCGGGATGAATCTGATTATTTCTTGATTTTAGTTGTGTTGTTAAGTAATTTCATTATAGTGTTTACCTGCAATTGTGTAAAATACACTTTTAAAAACAAGCGCAGGATCAACATTCCCTTTCTTTCTTATCTTTTTTATGCTTACTGATCTTACATAGAGTGTTTAATTGCAGTTGTGCGAAATTCATTTTAAAAGCAATCGTAGGGTAATATTCCCTGCCTTTCTTATATATTTCAATCGTTTTCAGTTCTTACACATAGTGTTTAACTGCATTTGCGTGGAATTCACTTTCAAAAGCGACTCTCCCTTCCTTTCTTTTCTTTTTGTTTAATTTTTAGTTACTGCATTGTGTGGAATTTTCTTTCAAATACAAGCGCAGGCGATCGGTCTCTTCTTTTCTAATCTTTGTAGAGTCGTTGTTAGAGGAGTGAGTAATTTGAGATGTTTTGCGCATTTGTAACCCATGTCGAAGAAAAATGAATGAAAAGTGAATACGAGTGATTGGATGGATGTGATTGAAGGTTTGTTGTGTGACGAATAAATGAGCTTATATGGAGGGACTAATGAATGTCGGTAAAGCGAGCGTGGTGTGCTAAGCAACAATACGAAATTAATGGTTATGGTTAGTAGTAATAATTAGTATTTATAGTTAGCATTTGTGTTGTATATATGGTCGTTCACAATACCAAAATTAAGGGTGTACTTAGTGACATTGTTGTTAATGCAGAACACCGATTTTAATAAAATAAACACTAGTTTTCAAAGAGACGTTAGATGTCAGTTAAATCTACATATTTTTGACAATTGTAAAATTGTATTGTATTGTTGGTTATCACAGACTTAGTATCTAAAGATTAGTTATTTCGATATTTGCGCCAATAAAGAATCAAACCGAGTATAATTAAGAAACATATCTCTATCATGTAGCCTCAGTTCTTGCATTAGAGTTTCCCAATCACCTTAAAATGATCGGTTACTATTTATTGGACGAATCCACCAACTTCTGGTACTTGTTTGTTAATTTTTTTTTAATTGAACGTATGTCAGCAACAAAGAAGTTAATAGTAATTTCTCTTTACGATTCATTATGTTTGACGAACAAAAGCATGGATTTCAAACGTCAAAATTCATTCACGTTTTTGATTGGTAGTTTAGACAAGATGGCGCTAACTACTAACTATAAGTTTGGAGATTGCAAACTCTTGCGTTAACTAAAATTAACGTTAGGCAGTGTGAAGCTAATTTTGCTGTTGTGAACGCTTATGCGCTATTGCGCATGTTAGACTCTAGCGTTAACTATAAATGCTAACTATAACTACTAATTTCGTATTGTGAATGAGGCTTTAAGATGAGAATGTTTGATGAGGACTGATTATTTGATTAATCTAATGAGTAAGTGTTTATGAATTTTAGGGTTCTTGCTACCCTATTTTATGACGTACAACGTAATGTTATGTAAGTATGTGTGTGTATATTAAAATTAAAATAATTATAAAAAGTAAAATAATAGAATCTAATTATCTATAATAATTCTTGCATTATATGGATTTCCAACAACTGAACATTTCATGTAAAACAAACAACGTCGTTGGTACGTCATTAAATGTTTGATCCTTAGAACTTGTAACTTGTCTGAATTTACGAGTAGTTCACAGTTCAGCGACGTCAAACATACATTGCAACCTATTAGCATGCATTTAATTCATATACTGGTGCCGCCATCTATGGCGAAAAAGAGAAACGAAAGATAAGAGAATGTGACATGACGGTGTTTATAATTATGAAAGGAACTAATGGAAATAAACTTGCATAGTGCAGTAATTTGCGAATTATCAAAGTTTAAAACTGAAAACTTTTTCAGGAAAGTTATTTGAAATTTATTATTTAAATTTGGTAACATTGTAAGCTCCCTACGAATAAAATTATTCATGTATTCATAGAGCAATAAATTAAACAAGATTTCATACATACACATATGCTTCTTGGGAATAACACATTTGTGTAACAATTCAGTTTCGTACAAATTAATCTGGGGTTGAATAAATTGTCACGCTGATATTTATGATTTCGTATTTATGTTTGTGACAAGTTAATCGATAAAATAACGCACAAAAGTTATATTTCGGCAAAAGGTCAAGAAATGTTCCAAATTTCCGGTTGTTATTCTCAAGGAGACATGTTGATAATATATTGTTCGCAAGGATATTTGGTTTTGACGCCGTTCTATTTTAGAAAAGTTGAAGCAGATATAACAATTAGTTCCGGTTTGAGTAATTACTATTTATCGTTAGATATTTATTATGTAGTTTAGTTGACAGTTTACAGTTTCAAAAGAAAACAAAAATAATAATATTTTATTTTATTTTTCTCTCAAGCCGACTGGTTAAACCTAAAGCCCCTGGCACATATAGCGTCAAAACTCCGAGTCTGCTACAAACTGCTGAAAAACTGAGAGTCACGTCCAAAACGGGTGACACATATAGAGTCGGTGTTTCTGACAGTCAGAATTAAATATTTGTTAATTTTAACGTGTTATTTTTTAATTTGTATTATTTAAAATATTTATCAACTATTAAGGGCCAGTTTTTCAATCACCGATTAATGTTAATCATGATTAAATAATAATGGTAACTATGGTTTCCATTATTATTTAATCATGATTAACACTAACCGAGAGTAAACCGGCGATTGAAAAACTGGCCCTAAGAAATATAAAAACAAAAAATTAAATTAAAAAAAAAATTATATGAACTATAAATGAAATAAAAAAACTTAAATGTATTATTTAAAATATTTATAGACTATTAAGAAATATAAAAACTATAAACTAGGAATAATAAAACAAAAAATTAAATTAAAATAAATTGACATGAACTATAAATGAAATATGAAAACTTAAAAGTATCTAACTTTGTATAAAGTAATTGAATTTAACTATAAAAATGTACAAAATATCAAACAATAATAATTCATACGTCAAACAACAAAGGAAGAAAGCGAAAAAACCAGCATCATAATGAAGTTGGTTTTTGGCAGTCTTGACTGCTGAAAATAGAGGCGTTTCTATTTTTGGCAGTCAAATGGTAGACTCGGAGTCTTGACGCTATATGTGCCAGGGGCTTAACAGTCGCCTGACGCAGTACAAGCTGCGATTGCTTTCAGGTCTAATTTTTTTGTTAGTATATAATATTTATAGTAAACTACATATAAAATTTGTTATAAAATTGTTACTACCATTTACAATTTTTATTTTTAGTTCTTAATTAACATGTTTAAATTAGCGTCATATAAAATTATGTGCATATCATGGAATAATTGCTAATATGTGTATTTTTGCAATACAATCAAATGTATGCAATTAGAGTAATTTTATACTATGACGTTAATTTAAACATGTTACTCAATAATAAAAATTGTAATATAATTGAATGGTATTAACAATTCTATGTAGAATTTACTTTAAATATTACATAGAAACAATATATTTTTTTTAAATCTCTTAGTATTCGCTGTGTTTAGGTGTAGTTATCTAGCGTTTGAATGGCTCTAAGTTTAAATCTTGGCGAATGCTCATAGCTTTTTCAAAAATTATTTCTATTATTTATTAAATTATGGGATGGCTAGCACAGTGGTATGAAGTCGGCCTGTGGATCCTGAGGTCCCTGGTTCGATTCCCACAGGCGACAAATTTTCATAATTTGAAAAAGCTGTCCTTGTGGCTCCTCCACCACTAACATGTTTGGGGGCCGTGATTTGACGACTGGTAACCGCACTTCACGCGCAAAAATATATCACTTACCGAGATCTGCTTTAGCAGAGTCCCACACCCAGTAATGGGTAGAAGGCGTGATGATATATTTATATTTGTTTTTATTTATTAAATTTCAAGGTTTTTATTTAGTTGAATTATTCGAAGTGAAGTTAACTTCAAATCAATTATATATACTAGTCTGTTTTTAACCAGTAAATGCACAAGTCCGATTTACACTATAGAAAGTTACTAGATTTTTGTTCGTGCGAAATACAAAAATTCCGTACACATCTGCACTGATTAAGTCTCATGGAATTTATTTTAAAATACAAATGATATTATAATATTCTCACTCCGTATATTAGATTATAAGAATAAAAATAATATGTATTCTTAATAAACACTTTTACTTGATTTAAAACATTGTACATGAAATTTCTTCTACTATTGTCATATTCTTACCGGGGTTATTTTTCAAATTTTTGTACATATTTAATATGCACTGCTTTTTAGCGACAGATAAATGCCCCAAGTCAAGGCGTTTTCTTTTCTTTGGGGGTGAAAATTCTGTACTTGTGCTTCGCTTTTCATCCATGATTTAAAATAAATAAGTACAAACAAAATTCAAATATAAAGCAAAGGAAATAAGAAAACCGCACGAATCAAATTGGCACAATCAAATATTAGTTCTTTAAAGAACCTAATAAAAGCTAAATTCGAATATAAAAAAAACTAAATGAAAAAAACACAGAAATAATATCGACATAATCAGATATTATTAGTTTATTATTATTTTTTTTTTAATGGGGTGGCTAGCTTAGTGGTATGAAGTCGGCTTGTGGATCCTGAGAACCCTGGTTCGATTCCCACAGGCGATAAACAATTTTCATAATTTCAACAGCTATCCCTGTGACTCCTCCACCACTAACATCTTTGGGGGCCGTGATTTGATGATTGGTAACCGCACTTCACGTGCAAAATATATCACTTACCGAGATCTGCTTCGGCAGAGTGCCACACTCAGTAATAGGTAGAAGGCGTGATGATATATTTTTTTTTATTATTTATTAGTTTTTAAAAGAACTGATTTTGTCACAGAAGTGCAAAAAACCAACACGAAAACAGATAACCTCGAAACTTATGACAGCTCTGATACATCAAATCAGGCATCAAATATAAAATTATGTACTGTGTAAACTGGACGAAGCACTAGCCAATCAGAAGCGTCAGATTTAGCGGTTAAAATTTAAATTGCCCCTCCTGGTTAAAAAAACACGAGTATATATAGTATTAACTTTTTGAAACAAAATTTTATTTGATATAATTTTGAAGCTAAAAGCTTAAATTATTATAATAAACTTGATAACATAAAATTTATGTAAAAATGATAAATGAGTAATATTTTTATAATCAGTGTAGTTCTGTATTACAGTAAACTTTTATTCAATTTGAACTAATAACTTAAAAAAAATGTATCAAATGTGTGAAAAAATTCTCAAAAACTGATTTTTTTTCACAAAATTCTGGTGCAGTGCTGGTGCAACCAATTCATTCTGAATAAACCATATACTTTGTTGATTTAGAAAACAACAACTAGATACTTCATAAAATAACCAAATGATTGTGTTAGTTGTACTATAAAGTACTTTTTAAAGAGTCGAGTCATATTTATATTTAATTATTGAATACTTTTGTCATGTAATAGTTAAAGAAAAACGTACTTATGAAAAATAATTTCAAAATAATTCTCACATGTATTACGCCTCCTTCTAAATTATTACTGGTTTTATAATTAATAAACATAGCATTCTAAAGAACCAAAAAAAGAAGTTTTAGAAGTAGAACCAATTATATCTTATAACACTATACAAAATCTAAGTAAAAAATAAATATGAACTGGAGCAAGTGCGTTTTATTGATTTTGGTTGAAGTTAGACGGCTGTGCTCTGTGCATATAAGTACAAAGACGTGTAATTACTGCGCTAATAACATCGTTTCCCGGAAGATGTCATCAGTGTTGTCTTAAGTACGCCGCCATCTTGTGTGCTCGTTGCTACAATTAACTTTGAAGCGGATTAGTGATTAGAGCGAATATGAGCATTAATGGGCTGTTAAATCGACTTTTGCTTCATAGACAAGATTATTGTGTTGCTAATTATTAATATCAGGTAGTTAACTTACATTTTGATAACTTAATTATACTTAATAATAGTTATAAGGCACATCAAATCATAACAAAGAGGAAGGAATGGCGACATATACAATTCAAATTTTTCGGCTAGAAAAAATAAGACTTTTTACATGTTTTGTTAGGTGGAAGAACAGCCTGTGGCTGAACCTCGCCTTTGATTTGGATATCAATAAAGATTATTATTATAAAAAATATAAAATAAATAAATATATCATCACGCCTTCTACCCATTACTGGGTGTGGCACTCTGCTGAAGCAGATCTCGGTAAGTGATATATTTTGCGCGTGAAGTGCGGTTACCAGTCGTCAAATCTCGGCCCCCAAACATGTTAGTGGTGGACGAGCCACAGGGATAGATTTTCAAATTATGAAAATTTGTCGCCTTTGGGAATCGAACCAGGGACCTCAGGATCCACAGGCCGACTTTATACCACTGAGCTAGCCATCCCATAATTATTATTATTAATTAATTTTATGTTCAAAGTCATTATAAATAAAATATATGTTTTTAAAAGGATTGAGTACAAATAACAAAGATTTATTCACACTTACTACATGGTTGGTGTTGTCCAGTTCCTACTGAACTCTCGTATTGACTATCTGACTCTGTGACTATCGACTGTGCTGAGTGTCTCTATAACTGACCTAACGCTACTATATATCTAATTACAAAAGTACTAAGTCAGCAAATAGTTAGCTACTTACGTCAAAGAATGTTATTTAGAATACTTGACCTCATTTCATCATGCTCTACTTTACTTAATTATATTCACTAAGAATGTGCTGACTTTGACTTGTTACAAATGTGGTTGAAGTGAGGGTGGTGTGTTTGGATGAAAATGTTTGGTGATGGCTGATTGTTTGATGGGTGTGATGAGTGAATGTTTTATGAATGATTTTAGGGTTCGTGCTACCCCATTTGTTGGGATATAGCGTGAAGATATGTATGTATGTATGTATGTATGTATTAGTTTAAATGTTTATATATTTACTGTAAACATTTAAAAAAAAATAAATGAAGATAAAATGTTTCAAATCTGAGTTATTAATTTTAATTTTAAAAATGTATTAGTTGTAAAAATTAATAAGGAAAAATAAAATATAAGAAAAAAAAAAGAAAGGAAAGAAAGAATAAATGGAAAACAAAAATTAATGGTTAAAATAAACAGTGGTAAAAATGTAGTAGTAGAAAATTGATTTGAAAAATAGTATTAGAGGTAAAAGTTAGTAGTAAAAAATGGAATGAAAAAACCGAATATAAAAAATGAATTGGAAAAAGTGACCCCCTCTCCCTGAATCCTTATGTATTTCAACTCGGTCAAGATAGCTATCTCACATCCAGTAAGTAAATGAAGATGAATTATGTTTCATTGTATAAGACATTACCATCCATTTGGAGATTTTTAAAAATAGGCGTGAAGATGACCACTCGAGAAAATTTTTGTCATTTTGAAGTTCAAAATGATAAAAGTAGAAGAAATAATTTTAAACAACTTCAGGTCGTCCTCATACAGTAGTGAAGATGAAGATTTCAAGCAATCAGTAATATCGTTTATGAATAGTATAAAAATCAGCATCATAAGGTACTATCAATCGTCTAAAAATAATGTTGCGTATCTTAATAAACGTTGTTTCGATATACAACTGGGTTTCGTAATGATTCCTTGAGAATGTAAAACAGAAAATGTATTTTTCAATATTCTGAACTCGTTTGAATCACAATGACATCTACCATATCAGTCAATTGCAGATAGCAGATTTCTAAGGTTTTACTATTTGTTGTGGAAGCAAGATGTCAACAATATTCCACTTTGTGAATATATTATGTAAAATGTCACGAAACGTTAAATTTAATTAAATAATATTTATATAAGTTGGCAATTAATAAGACGTTATGTTATCTGTTCGTATTATATTAATTTATAGTAAAGGTTTATATAAGGAGTTAGACCGATCATATCCAGTAAACAGATTTCTTACGTTAGTTTCTCTTCGTCGGTTGAGGAGTAAAGTTGTAGTGCGACAATTAAGTTGGTAGTGATCAAGTCGCGGTGGATATTGTTTGGTTAGTGTTGAGATAATTACATTAGCGAGATGAGTCTGTTAATCTAGAGCATGTATGAGAGAGTATGATTGAGTTGAGGTGCATAGTACTGCTAGCAGTCTGTCCATCACTGGGATGATGTGTTGAATAGCGGACTGTAGTGGCTACAAATAGGTCTGTAAGCTGCCAACGGCAACAACTGGGTGCTGTAGTGATCACAGAGTCCACGCTGAAGACTGTAGTGACTTGGCGGCTTTCGGGTGGCCTTCGGGTGTACGGGGTCACCGACGAGCAGTCCCGTGAACTGTAGTGGCTGCAGATAGTTCTGTAGCTGCCAACGGCAGCAGCCGGGTGCTGTAGTGACCGCAGATGGTTCTGTGGTTGCCCACGGTAGCAGCGCTGAAGGCTGTAGTGACCTGGCGACCTACGGGTATGGGGTCACCCTCATGTATGAATGATGATTAGATTTTGGTAGATTAACTCCTCATTGAGATGTTACTCACGGTTTGGTTCTTACAGGCATTAAATTGTTTACGCTCGCGTTAGGTGATACGCGGATTGTTTCATTCCGTTTTCTTAATTTTGCGAGTGCATTTGTTTTACGAGTCAACTTGAGGTGAGTCTCGTTTATATTTGATAGTATGTTTTAATGAGCCAAGGTAATGTAGGATAGTAATTAAAGGACTTAGGCTTAAGTTGTAATCAATTTTATTTAAATATAGTTGACAACGTTTCGGTTACGGATGTAACCATCTTCAGGTCTAAGTAAAATTAAAACAATATAAGACAATTGTTAGTCAACAATATGAACAAGTAACTCACCAAAAAACAGTTGGTAAAAATAGCAACACAAGAAATAATTATTTTATAAAAACTTTAAGTCGAAGTTCGGAATCAGCAAAGTGCAAAATAAAAAAAAATTGTTAAGAAGTTAACGAAGCAAAAACAAGATTCTAAGATACAGTGCTGAATCCGAAGAGTCGAGGTGACGACTGATGATAATTCAAAAGTTACAGTTTGAGTACAAAAGATACATAGTGTGACATCTAGCGGTTGAATATATATATTTATATTTGTTATTAAGGTATTTGTGGGTACAAATGTAGTTTGGATTAATTATGCTACACACCCATTGTATAACAATACGAATGATTGATTATTTCTAATGGCAAGAATTGCCCATCTTATTTTATCATCGTGACAAAAATGAATCTGAAATTAAGTATATTAGTTTTTATTATTGCGCTACGTCTGGGTATGATGTAAAAATAGCAAATTTCACATGATTTAAAGCCTAATTTTTATCTGTAATAACAAGGTGAAATTTTAAATTATTATTGAAATATGAGAAGCAATTTCAGGCAGGTGAATAGAAGCGCATTGTGTGAAGTTATTAAATTAAATTGGAAATGTTGTAAAATAATAATAATCATTTACCATCAACGGGTCTGTCAGTTTAGCGATGTAATTAAATTTTCATCGCTATTTTGTGGCTGTAAATTCAGTAATGTCCTTTATGTACTGATTATATTGGATCAAGTTTAAGGTAAAACTGGTATCCTGGTTGCTAGTGCATTTATGCTTTTGTTAATGACGAACTTAGGTACGTACTTTTTTGTGTTGATGTTTGATATGCAAAGACAAATAATAAAATATTTAGTTTTTGTTAAAAAACTATTTAGTACAGTATGCACCGTAAATACCACCGATCTGTTGAACATTCCTTTTATTATTTATACCAAAATAACTACAGGACAATACAATATTGACATTTACTAATACAATTCTTTTTACAAAACTAAACTATTTATTTATTTTTTTATCTGTATGGATATTTTTTATCAATTCAGAAGTATACGTTGTTTTTATAAAAAATACAACTCTGTTTTTCAACAGTTTTACTATGTTATTTCTAGTTACATTTATTTTTATAAATAATATAATTCATATTGTACTTCGTTTAAACAAATTTTACTCGTAACTAAATTATTTTTGTGGCCGCATTCTGCTGAGGAAATTATTCTTAATGCAAGACAGATCAAGTTATGTTACAGTACTTGCACTATAGTAGTGTGGGCTGTCAGTCCATAGTACGCATAGTAAGATGAACACACTTCTTTTTTTTTAATTATGAAACTTTGGTTTATTATAAATGTACTCTGATGTTTGTATCTTTTTTATTTAAGAAAATATATTGATTTAAAAAATGTTGATTAAGCCGTGTAGATTAATTTGAGATGGGAATAAATATAAAAAACAATATCTTTCCAACGTTGTTTAGATTGATACATACATACATACATACATACATATCTTCACGCTATATCCCAACAAATGGGGTAGCACGAACCCTAAAATCTCTCATAAAACATTCACTCATCACACCCATCAAACAACCAGCCATCACCAAACATTTTCATCCAAACACACCACCCTCACTTCAACCACATTTATAGATCACTCCATATAAACTCATTCATTTATTACACTCGAAATCATTTATCACACAACAAACCTTCAATCACATCATTCCTATTCTCTTACCATTCATTTTCCTTCCTCAACGTGGGTTTATTTTATTTATTTAGTAGACAAAAAGACGACGTTTCGGACCATGGGTTAGGTCCATTATCAAGTCGAAATAGAAAAAGAGTAAAAATGTACTAAAATTTTACATGATGATGTTGGATAGTTAAAATTAAATTAGAAGTGCAGACTCCTAAAGTCACAATTGAAATGTGACATAATAAAATAAAGTAGAGTTGCAACGAATATTAGGCAACTATTCCACTATGCGGCAGAACGCCGAATATTAGTTTACTATTCGGCCGAATACCGAATAGTTAGACAATATCACAGCTAACACTTGAACTGCGGCAGGTACTTGATTTAATTACTCAATTAATTAAAAGAAAACAAATACTAATTTTTATTTAATTATTCATTAATTAACATGAAAAGTACATTCTAAATAAGCTTCAAAATATACGTCAATCAATAATAAAATTAAATATGAAGGATTAATCATATTTAAAATTTAAAAGTAAGTTTAAAAATAAGTTTTTTTTGCATTGGCTGGAAGTAGCCTATTCCGTTTTTCTTCAAATACGTCTTGTATATAAAAATAAACATATATATATATATATATATATATATATATATATATATATATATATATATATATATATATATATATATATATATATATATATATATATATATATATATATATATATAATACTAGTGTACTAATGTATAGGTACATAAATAAAAATGTACATAGTTCATAAAGTAATATGTAATATAATATCACACCAACAAAAAACAAAAATATACATGTCTGTGCTCCTCACGTTCACGTCACAGTACAGCACAATAAAAAAAACTGCATTAACCACAAACTCAAAGTACTTCAATGTTTCGAAATATTTAAGTACTTTTCGTAATTTTAGAAATATTAACATATTTAATTATTGGAAAAGTACTTCAATATTTTTTACATTTACTATCCAGAAATGTAAGTCTTAAGTACAAGCTGAAATGTAGTACTTAAAAATTTCAAGTATTGAGAAACACAAAAATAAATATACTTCAGTATAAGTATTAGGTACTAGAAGATACGAAAAATTGGTACTTAAGTACTTAAGTAATTAAGTATTGCCCAGCTCTACCAATAGGCAGAGATAAGTTAAGTATATGTAATTAAAGTTAATAATAAAGTAAATAGTCAGCATTCCCTTTTTTTTCAATCACCCTGTAAATCTATAATTGCTGTAAAATATTGAAGTGACAGCTATCAACTTGAAAAAGGTATTTATACTGTAAAGGAATAAAATTTGTAATTTAAAAAATATCTAATGGCTTGACAATTATGTCAATCATTGTGAACGCAACATTAAATGAAAAATATGATTGTATATTAAAGGGTCTTGGTTGTATATTTTGCGGTATCAAACGTCTCCAATATAATTTAGAAAATAATGCTTCAGTAAAATGTATAGAGAACTTAATTTTCTATCACTTTGAGCCATTTTCTCCCAAAGTAATTATGAAACGTTTGACAACGGAAAATGTATATAACGAACCTGTCAGTATGTACTGGTAGGCCTATGTTATTATTACAGTAATAAATTTGTAAATTTTTATGTTTGTTAAATTCTCAATAATTAAAATAAAATCTACAGAAGAACGTAGCACGCTACGACGTAGGTTTATAAACGAGCAAAAACAAAATAACAAACCATGCTGCTTAATAGCGGACAAGATGAAAACACTGAAAATGGTTGACATAATTTTAATTACACTTTATAAAACAGCATAGAGGACCAGTCGAGTTTGTTGTCGTAAAAGACATTCAATCTGTGTATAAAGACCCAACTTCACGGCCGCGGAAAAGGATAATTATAAAACAGTATAAAAATTAAATTACGCAGCTTGCGACTTCCGTTTCCGAACGCTCCGCTTTAAGGCTTTTCTCGTTTCTTCCCAAAGGACTTGGACTTGTCAAAAGGCAACTGGAATTATTTATAAATGTACGTCGGTGAATCAAGTTACCTTTCAAATGAAAGATGTCACTGAATAACTTGAAATAAAATTAATTTGCCGTAGTGTTTGAACTTTACGAAAAATTAATATACAAATTAGCTTTTAATTTGAAGCTTTTGTTCTCATAAAGCTTTTAGGAATCTACACATGTTTAATTATAATATAAAATAAATAAATATAAATATATCATCACGCTTTTTACCTATTACGGGGTGTGGTACTCTGCCGAAGCAGATCTCGGTAAGTGATATTTATGCGCGTGAAGTGCGGTTACCAGTCGTCAAATCACGGCCTCCAAAGATGTTAGTGGTGGGGGAGCCACAGAGGTAATTTTAATTTGATGAAAATGTTTGTTGGCTGTGGGATCGAAACAGGGTTCTCAGGCTTCACAGGCCGACTCGATACCACTGAGCCATTACCCTATATGTTTAATTATGTAGTAATATATTTAGTAAGGTTCATTTAAGGTAGTACTAGCGTGAAAATTTTTTTTGCAGATCTAAATGAAATTTGGCGCACGTAAACATTGGATAGTCATACACATCCTGTTTTGGCGCACGTAAACATTGGATAGTCATACACATCCTGTTAAAATATGAAACACATTCATCGTCTGTGAACAAATATATTTGCTTGTAAAGTTGAGTTCTTATACACGGGGCTTATGGGGATCATCACTCAGAATCACACATATTTGGTTTATGTACCTCTAAAATTTTTCAGTTTAATTTGAAAAACTAGTATGATGTTCTAGAACTATCCATGTATATTGTATCAGAAGGAGAAAGTTTTTTATCGTTTAGTAATGGATATATAGCCATGCAAAGCCTTGTTTTTAACGAGAAATTAAGAATCCCAATTTATAATGGCAACACCACACGGTGGTATGGTATTTGAAAATTCACTAGACCAACAACCTGTTAACAATTCATGATATTCAAATCATAATAGGTATAAAACACTTATTTTATTCAATTTTTATATTTTTGGAGCGTCAGTTTCGCCACTCGACATTAGTAGTACCTTAATCAAAATATATGAACTAACACACTGCGGCTTGGTGAGTTCGGACTCTGTACTGTAATTTGGATTATGTTCCTGTTGTACAAAGTAGCATAAATAAATACTGAATAGTTATGTTATCGAATGTATTTATGAAATAATGCATATTTATGATATTTATTTTCTGCCATTTGCTTGTAATGTATATTTAAACAAAACAATGACGTTTTATATTGAACAGAATTATTGGGATGTTTTGGTTGAAATTACAGATATCGGTTTTCTCTGAGCCTAGAACTGAGAGAATTTGAACCTTCTCATTGCAAACTATTATGGTAGATTATTTGTGCTAAACTACTAAACAAAGCTTTTGATAATAATTTTAGTTATGAAATAATGCGGTTAAAATTATTACAATAATGCAAACTAATTTACAAAATAAAATATCATTTATCCTGATTCGTGATCATTGTGTAGTTTCGAATATTTGTCATATTTTTGATGTTACGATCTATAATTCTTTATAGAATTATAGACAATATTTTGTGGACCGTTGCATGCAGAAATGTTTATCAAGGTTACTTGTTTGTCCAAAAAATTAGAACATGTTCTGTTTGGTACAGAAAATGTACAAAGAGTATAAGCCGTGAATCTGACAGACATTTGATTTGAAGAAGATTGAGGCACACACATAATTTTTTCTGCGACTTTACTTACTAAAAAAATTTAAAAAATAATATGTGGCTAACAATGACGATATCAGTATCCAAGTAAATAATTAAAAAAATCTGTTATCAACAATCATAGTTTGTGATAAATTTTCACACATAATTAAAAAATGTGCTCAAAAATCTCAGAAAATAGTGATTGGCATATTAACTGAAAATTCTAATGAGAATATCACAGAATCTAATTTATCCTCAAATTTATCAAACACCATTTCAAGTTCCGCAATAAATTTACAAAACTTTCAAAACTGCACTTTCAATTTTAATATCCATCATCCTCATTAAGTTGGCACTGCTGCCCAGCTGCGTTCAGGTTCAACTTCAAATCATAGCGCAACAAACTTCATGTATAATATGTGTAAAAGTGAAAAAATGAATCTAACCTATATTTTAGATTTTGTAAGTATTGTTTCAATAAATTAAGATTTCAGCAACAATTTATATTTTTCTAAGCGAGCAGTAAAGTATTTTACCGCTTGTTGCTATAGGAGACGCGCGGTAAAGTATTATATTGTTCGTTACTCAGTAACCATCAACTTTACGATGACAACTGAAAGCATAAATAGCAACTGTTCATAGCAGTTGTAGAAAAAATAAATAAATAAATAAATAAATATATCATCACGCCTTCTACCCATGACTGGGTGTGGCACTCTGCTAAAGCAGATCTCGGTAAGTGATATATTTTGCGCGTGAAGTGCGGTTACCAGTCGTCAAATCACGGCCTCCAAACATGTTAGTGGTGGAGGAGCCACAGGGATAGCTTTTTCAAATTATGAAAATTTGTCGCCTGTGGGAATCGAACCAGGGACCTCAGGATCCACAGGCCGACTTCATACCACTGTGCTAGCCATCCCATGTAGAAAAAATATATTTTGTATATATAGTATGTAATTTACATATTTTGGCCCACCTTGAAAAAGTCTGCAGGCGCCTATGAATGTAGTCCGTCTTCCGCCATATTCTACTTACTCTGATTTTCTTGTCATAAAATAGGTTAATAGGGGCATTGGTTTAGGATCGAATCCAAGATCTGTCTATGCCATATTCTTTATTCAGTAATAATAATTCAAACTGTCATGACGGCATGCTAATTTCTTATGATTCGTTTTTGTATGAGCACTCTCTGGCGGCCGTAAGCTCCGCTGTTCGTTTGCTGGTTGGCCTCCTTCTGTCGTCCTCTCGTTCTGCCAACAAAGCTGATTCTTCCCGCTCGGTCGCGCGAGATTGCATGTTATTTTCGCACGGCGAGGGCTATAAATAGGCGTGATTTGAACGCTGCCTAACATCGTCGCTAGCGGTCTGTGAAATTTAGGGTGAAATGTTCGATTTTGTTGGAAGTTTCAATAAAAATGGTTGCTTGATAATCTATACAATTATTAGTTTTTGTTTGGCTCTGAGGTTGTATGGAAATATCTGCTTTAAATCTGAAGGTTTGTTCATTAATAAATTCGAGTTAACTATTTCGACTTCCAAATGTTTATAATTGAACCAAATTTGTGTTATTTTTACCAAAATATATATTCGGTATTTTGTAGAATAAATATAAAATAAATATAAATATATCATCACGCCTTCTACCCATTACTGAGTGTGGCACTCTGCCGAAGCAGATAAGTAATATATTTTGCGCGTGAAGTGTGGTTACCTGTCGTCAAATCACGGTCCCCAAAGATGTTAGTGGTGGGGAGTCACAGGGGTAGTAGAAAATTGTTTGTCATCTGTGGGAATCGAACCAGGGTTCTCAGAATCCACAGGCCGATTTGATACCACTGAGCTAGCTAGAAATATGAAAAGTTATTTCGAAATATTGTCGGTGTGGTGGTTGAACACTTTATAACATAAATCACTGCTTGTGACGTTAGATACTCGTGCGACTACAGGTTCAAGTCTATCTGGCATTTAATCGCGCACCTTTTATTGCAGTTGGGATTAAGTTCTTGTTGTGCTGAGTAATAAATGAAAGAAATGAAAAGGAATATGTAAATAAAGATAGAAATAAATATTGACACATTCTAAATAATAGTACATTATATTATAAGTGAGTAAATTATATAATGACATTTCACTCCCGTGTGATATACAACGTTTTATCTTACAGTAGCGGTTTTTCGCTTAGAAATTAGAAAACCTGGATTTTTATGATAAATCTCAAAGTTAATGGATCCGTAATTGTGTAAATAATGAACAAAATCACATCAATATTTGTTGTTAAGTAGAAAATATTTCATGAAGTTATAAATTTTGTTGCGATTTTATTCATCATTTATAGATTTATGGATCTATAAAACTTATAGATTTACACAGAGTTGAATGAAGATGATGTCAAATAAGTGAAATTTCACTATTATCAAGCTGTTTAGTGTAAATTGTTTTTTTGTTGTTGTCACGAATTTGAACATTTAAATCACATGTGAATAATTGCTCATTTTAGTCACTGAAAACGATTGTATAATGTACATATATCAAAAACCGCTGCTATAAGATAAAAAATCTTGGTACATTTTTCAGTCCATGTTTTAGCGCTGTTATTTAAAACATTTTTTTTTTATTAGTTTAGAATTATTTCATGTTTGACAACGAAATATATACGAATTACTGAAGCCGAATTTATCAAGATTATTTTAAAATTTTGTACAACTATTTGTTTGCTCCATTCCTCAATATAAATATATATAAATGGATAAAGAAATATATCATCACGCTATTTTTTCTATTACTGGATTGTGAAACTCTATCGTAGCAAATCTGGGGCGTCAATTACGGTTATCAGTCGTCGAGGTACAGTCTCTAAAGATGATAACAGAGCCACAGGGCTTAATAGTATTAGTTTTATTCACAGTATAGTATTTTTTGGCATATATTCACTGGTTGTATTATCTTCATACATACACACATAATGCTTAATTCTACATTTTGTATGTTTGGCAGGTGAGCACTGAAATCCCTTAATCCATAAGTAAATTATTTCCATTTCTTACATTTTTGGACCTTCGTTCTATATTTATTATCCTCAAGTAAACTTAATTATATTAAGTAAATTTGATGACTAAATTCAGCCTTCTGTTTGAAAAGCATTATTTACTTTAGCTATTTAATTTCATCATGCAATCAGTGTAATCACGCTGATTCTGTTCTATGACAGTTCTTGCATTCTTATGTAAACTGTAATATCGATGAATTAATTATCGGTATCTTAGACAATCAAAATTAACTGGACTTCGAGGCGCAGATTCAAACGTATTGGAATATTTCAATAAGAATGCGAACCTAGTGGCGAAATTTGAAACTAAGACAAAGGAACAATTTCATGAGATTTGTATACTGTTACATAGGACTGTTTCAATGTTGTTTGTGTAATTATTTTAAATATTTTCGAACAAAATGGAAATGTCAATGAAACAAAAATGTTTCACGCATAAAACTTTTTCCCTATATTCTAGAAGATTCAAAGTATCTTTTAAGCAAAAAAAAATTATTGGTTTTTTGAAAAACTTATAGTGGTGTTACCCCTTAAAGAGGGGGCCAAAGGAAAGGAAAAAACTTTAGGCGGGCCAATACAATTTATTAAAAAATAAAAATGATACATTTAATAAAATTCTTATGTTTTTTGTGATACTCATACTGGGTTGCAAGAAAAAAATAAAGAGCTCTTTAGTTAAAGAATTGTTTATCTAGCAACAGTATCAATGGCGATTTTATTAAATTTATTGAACCGTTAGTTGCTAATGAACCGATAAAACTTTCATGCAACCGAGCATAAGTCCTATTAATGACAAAGAGAAGAAAAAAGAGGAAAATATTTATTTTTCTTATAGCCTGTATTTTTTTTTATCCTCAGTTTAGGAATAAAGCCGCGCGGGCGCCGTAGTTTATCCATCACTGTCCTAAGTGCACATAGCAGTCAAATGCAAACTTTAAAATTAATTTAGTTTTTTATTAGTTTTGACATGGAAATAATAATATTTCATATTCTCATATTTTCATAATTCAACATGGAAATAATTTTCGAATGATTCTTAATTGGTTTTAAAAATGTTATTTTTATTTATAATTCATGCATATGAAATAATGTTGTATAATTTAACTTTGTCAAAATATTCATCTAAATAATGTCTCTCATTCTAGTGAAATCGAGTTTATTCATTTATTGTCTGAAATTAACCGACAGCTAAGAAATCTGTCCACATTATATTTTTAAATGATATTTAACAAGTTATAACATAGCTCACCAATTACTGTTCGTCGTCGAAAAACGTTGGTCCGTGCTGAGCGTAGGCTAGTTTAGTACAGTGAATGCGTCTACAATGAAAGCTGTGATTTCGATGTTTTGTGAGCAATGTAGTGTGTAAAATTGTTTAAATTAAAATAATGTTTTGTGTATTCGTATTTCGAATGCCGTGTATAAAAGAAACATTTGTATAGAAGTGCCAATTAAATGGATATTCTAAGATTTCAATATTTAATTTTGTCAACACTGGGTAACGTGGGACGTGGCAAGTAGCTGATTCCTGCTGTAAGTAAATACATTAATATAATATTATATACCAAGTGACTAAAGTGCATAATTTAATCTTAAGGGTGTTGATAAGCCGTTGGAAATATTCACCTGAGGGATTAAATACACTTTCGTCCAGTTTATAAACACTATTTTTCGTACTTCCGGCAATACATTATGAATTAATGATTAATTCTGATATTGACTTGACATCGAATTACACAAATTTTTAGGTAACTTAAGCAACATAAGCATAATTAAATATTTTGAGGTTTATAATATACTTATATAGGGTAGGTGGGTCCGTGGTATCGAGTCGGCCTGTGGATCTTGAGATCTCTGCTCCGACTCCCACAGTCGACAAACATTTTCACTAGCTCAGTGGTATGAAGTCGGCCTGTGGATCCTGAGAACCCTGGTTCGATTCCCACAGGTGACAAACAATTTTCATAATTTCAAAAGCTACCCCTGTGGCTTCTCCACCACTAACATCTTTGGGGGCCGTGATTTGACGACTGGTAATCGCACTTCATGCGCAAAATATATCATTTACCGAGATCTGCTTCGACAGAGTGCTACACGCAGTAATGGGTAGAAGGCGTGATGATAGATATATATATATATATATATATATATATATATATATATATATATATATATATATATATATATATATATATATATATGTATATATATATATATATATATTAAATTACTCCTGTGGCTTCCCCCCACTAACATCTTTGGGGGCCGTGATTTGACGACTGGTAATCGCACTTCACGCGCAAAATATATCATTTACCGAGATCTGCTTCGACAGAGTGCTACACCCAGTAATGGGTAGAAGGCGTGATGATATATATATATATATATATATATATATATATATATATATATATATATATATATATATATATATATATATATATATATATATATATATTTTAAATTACTCCTGTGGCTTCCCCCCACTAACATCTTTGGGGGCTATGATTTGACGGCTGTTTTCAATGACATAAATCAGCAATTATTCATATGTGACCGTGTACGAGTATGTGACTAAAATGCTTCAACCATAAACAACTAGCGATTTATACCAATGCAATAGCTGACAACAGTGATATTTCTTTTATTTGACAGTATCTCCGTTCAATTTAATTTGAATCTTTTTATAAATCTATTGAAGAAAAACCGCTAGTGTAGAATAAAACATTGAACTATCATTAAATAGTTCCAAAAATTATTACAGTCACGCACTCGTGCATCATTCATCTGATTTGCGTTTAATGATTTCACTCACTTATAATATAATATGTATACATAAGCACTTATAAAATTTAGACGCATATCTAATCAAAATGAAAGATCGCAATTATCTAATTTATTTATAATTTATTTATTTATTTGTTTGTGCTATTCTGTACAAGCAAAACTTAATTCTTATTACAGTACAGGGTCCGAATTTACCGAACCGTAATGTATTTTTAGCTTGAGTAGGATTCAAATTCAGAATCTTTCGTTTCGAATGTTCTAAGACTATCCATACCACCGTATTGTCAGACAAATTAGTATAGTTATTAATTTGTTCTGAATAATGACGAGGAAAAACGATACTTCGAAAAGTAATCATATAAAAAATTAATACGGATGTTAATTAATAGCCATTATATTTTTCTTTCATAGTTTTAATAACATATAATTAAAATATATAAATAGATCTATAATTGACGCCTGTGATACTTAAATAAGTAATCGTAAACGAGTAAGTAACCTTATATTTATACATAGTTAAGCGTTTAATATGAAAAATAAATTTTTTGAAAGTGAATTCAGTCCGCCAAAAATTTTTATCAAATTACATAGCGTACTAGTATATATAGGAATAAACTGGTCCGAGTGGTTAGGTGGTGATGGTTTTGGGGCAATTTCAATATTTACGTTGTTACAATTATCAGCTAATTAATGTTAATAATTCGCAAACAGATACATAAAGCAGATTAGCGCTGATATTATTGTGTATTTTGTTTTTAATTCTCTTCCAATCTCTCTAAGCAATTTCATTTTAACCTGGATTAAAAAGAGTGTTAATTAACATCAAAATTAATTCATTTTGTAAATCTGTTTCAATTTGAAATCGAGTTATAAATAATATTAAAAGTGGTATTAGCGATAAATCGCTTTACGAATCTGCCTAATTGGTAACAGCATCATTATTTGTCATTTCAAATTTAACTCTTTACACTTACCTATAATAAAATATGGTGTATTGTAACCGAATTTCACACGCAAAAATCAATTACAGCAAAGTACCACACCTAATTACGGGCTAAATGACATGAAAATATTTTTATTTAATATTACTAATTAAAGTAAATTACATAAATATATAAAAAATTTAGTAGACACTGGTTTTAATTTGTAAAAACGCGTTAATGAACCTGAATATTTCGGTGCTATCGGGACAAATAATGTCAGTCCGCCTCTGACCAAACCTATTTAAACACTTTATGTAAATAGTTATTTATGACACAAGAACGAAAAATGCCTTTTTTTGGTACTCATTCTGTTGTACAATTCGACTTTACCTCGTGTAGCAATTTCCAGCATTTATACAAAAAGGTTTTCGTTCGCGAGGCATACACTATTTATTATTCGATTGTAAGGAATATTATTTTAGCGTCCGAAAACTATTTGTCATTCTAGACCAAAAAGTATTTTACGGACGGCAAAATAACCGTCAGCTAACAACCACAGCAAACTTCATTGAAATGAATAACATTTTGTACAAATATTTTAACCAAAAAACGTTACTTCTTGATAGAATCGAATAAAAATATAGCATATCATTTTAAGGCCACAATTTTTTTTTAAATAATAAAATTATTTCTAGGCAACTACATATTAACTAGGAGTTTTTGACTCTATCATAATAATATTGTGACTTGAGATTTCCGTGAAGTACTGGGTTCGAGTCTATCAACCGACAAGTGTGTAAAAATAATACTGTAAAACTGTGCCTATTACATTACCTTTTGAAATGTTAGGAATATTTGAATTTAATTCATGTGTGATATTAATGAAATTTGGCGCACGTAAACATTGGATAGTCATACGCATCCTGTTAAAATATTAAACACATTCATCGTCTGCGAACAAATGTATTCGCTTGTAAAGTTGAGTTCTTATACACGGGGCTTATGGCGATCATCACTCAGAATCAAACATATTTGGTTTGTGTACCTCTAAAATTTTGCAGTTTCATTTGAAAAACTAGTATGATCTAGAACTATCCTTGTATATTGTATCAGAAGGAGAAAGTTATTTATCGTTTAGTAATGGATATGTAGCCATGTAAAGCCTTGATTTTAACCAAAAATTAAGAATTCCAATTTATAATGGCAACACTACACGGTGGTATGGTATTTGAAAATTCACTAGACCCACAACCTGTTAATAATTCATGATATTCAAATCATAATAGGTATAAAACTCTTATTTTATCCAATTTTTATATTGTTTTGAGCGTCTGTTTCGCCACTCAACAACCGATGGCGCCACCGTCACACTAGTACAACCTTAACAGAAAATGTATGAAAATGGGATCAAGGTGTGTGATTAGATCTAGTATTATAATATGGTATCAACATTATAAATCAGACAGTTTTTATTTGCAAAAACTCCTTTACTTCCCTGTTTCAATTCGCGTGGGGTGCACGGTATGTTCTTTAACTGCTTTTTTACAATTATTTCTCACAATATAATATAATAGTGTTGTGAAAAAATATGTATTAATTATATAAAAGTTTTATAAAAGAAGAATTTATACGTAGATGTTGAACTATAACGAAATATTTAAAATGATGATGTTACATCACAGTACAAGGGCAAAATTTAATAAAATGTGATTTTAAAAAGCATTCGTGTAGAAAAAATTCTACACCTTTATGCGTCTTTCGTTCACCTGCTTCTAGCAATTTTGCATTTCCACTCCTTTGAAAAGTTGCTAGGTTACGGCTACACGATGTTCAAATGTTGAAAGATATTACAGGTAAATGATGTTGTTACTTTGGTATAACCTTTAGCACAGGGAAATATATCTTGGATGATTTGAAAATGGAAGAATAGACATTTCATGGTTACGTACTTTTAGAAATATTTTGAATATTAAAAATTTATGCACAACTGCTGTTACATATTTCAGGTGTATCATGAAAGGCGGGCCATAAGCGTTTGACATGGAAAAACAGTTCTTCCGTTCGCATAACTTCTCAAATTATTTTAGACAAAAAATTCTTCTAATAAAAGTTCAAGAGCTTAAAATTATGTCTTAAAATAAAAATAAAAAAATATATATCATCACGTCTTCTACCCATTACTGGGTGTGGCACTCTGCTGAAGCAGATCTCGGTAAGTAATATATAGTGCGGTTACAACCGTCAAATCATGGATGTTAGTGGTGGAGGAGTCGCAGGGGTAGCTTTTTAAAATGGTGAAAATTGTTTGTCGCCTGTGGGAATCGAACCAGGGTTCTTAGGATCCATAGGCTGACTTGATACCCCTGAGCTAGCTACCCCATAAATAAAAATAAATAAATAATAATAAACTAAATTTATTTGCCGTGTTTTGGAACGGTAGAAATTAAATATGAAAATTTACAAATTTACAATTTAGTTATTGTTGACCTCCAAATTAGAACAAAATGACGACCAAATTCACTAAGTTTTTCTGCTCAACTTGTCTCTGAATAATGCTATTTAATTATTTGTAATTTTTTTTCATGTGAATAATTTGTAATTTTTAATAAATTTGTAAAAACAATGTAAAATTTACAAACAGTTTAAAAAATTACTTTTAACCAATGCTAAAGTTTAATATATCAACATATTTGTCAGAATTAAGTCATGCATTTGTTTTAGCACTATTAAATTGTAATTTTGGTAATTTTCATATTTAATTTCTGCCGTTACAAAACACAGAAAATAAATTTAGCTTCTTGATTTAGATACTGAATTTTAAGCTCCTAATCTTGTATTTGAAGTATTTTTGTCTAAAATATTTTGGGCAGCAATGTTCACAGAAAAGCTGTTTTCCCGATTATGGTCAAGCTTTTCGTGATAAACCCGATATGTAACAAACTGAAACAATTCACAATTTGGTTTTGTTATATTAGGACTTTTCACTATCAAGTCAGCTTCGAGATACAGATTAATTAAATGTTATTAGTAAATCGAAATATCTTTTTAAAAGTTTAATTGACAGACTTTAGTTTATTAAATTTATTAGTGGGTATGTTTATAACATCAATATTCCATACATCAATATTTATCTAGTTTAAGGCTTTTCTGAATTGTCGTACTTGCTTAGACGTTATGTGTTGACATATTTGCGTAAATTAGTAGATGAGCGTTGGTTTAGGATAGATATATCCTTTGTACTTCATCTCTTGCAAGCGTCTATGTAAATTTGTGCATGGGAACGGTTAACTTGAATGGAATGATATTACCCTCTTACTCCTTGTCAGCACGTCCCATGGAAAACAACAATTAATTCGTGGTATTTTAGCTTCGGATGACAACCGAAACGTCCACTTTTATTGATGAATACATAGATCAATTGTTTTTTCTGTGTATTTCTTACCACTTTCTGGATTTTGAAGGCCTAA
The DNA here is from genome assembly GCA_911728475.2 of Pterostichus madidus. NCBI lineage: Eukaryota > Metazoa > Arthropoda > Insecta > Coleoptera > Carabidae > Pterostichus > Pterostichus madidus. The sequence continues at coordinate 10,042,530 of OU452313.1, read as the reverse complement.
CATTCCAATTACATAACTTGAATAATATAATATTCAAAATATGTTTCAGTTATACTAATGCTATCATTTTGTTTCAAAAAGATCAAGTCAGACCATCCTCTGGCTCAATTAGGAACATATTTCATCTTCACATTAGTGATGAATTAGATGTTATAGTTAATCGATTTATTAAACGAAATAAAGTACAGTATACTGTTTGTGATGAACCAAACATTTTTCTCTCTCTTAAATGTGTAATATTAAATGTAGTATATTTATTTTGTAATGAATGAATGCGTACATCACAAAATTTTGTAAAGTTGACGCTTTGATTGACAGACATATTTATAAACAATTTACAGCATTTCAAATAAACCTAAATTAATTAATTTTAATTCTATAATTGAATGTAATGTTTTGACAGCACATCTAAATGATTGAAAGCGTTAAACCAAAAATAACCATTCGTCATTCTTGGCTTCTGCCGCTTCTTTCTAAAATAACTAAAATCATTTATTGGATTAAAGAAACACCAATTTATAATGTACATATAGAAAAATATGCAGATTCGAGAACCTGAGTTCATTTCCCACAGCTAATAAACTGATTTTCATCATATTAAAATTACATCTATATGGGGTAATGGCTCAGTGGTATCAAGTCGGCCTGTGGATCCAAAGAACCCTGGTTCGATCCTCACAGTCGACAAAACATTTTCATCAATTTAAAATTACCCCTGTGGCTCCTCCACCACTAACATGTTTGGGGGCCGTGTTTTGCCGACTGGTAACCGCACTTCACGCGCATATATATATCACTTACGGAGATCTGCTTCGGCAGAGTGCCACACCCAATAATGGGTAGAAGATGATATTTATATATTTATATTTATTTATAAAATTGCATCTGTGACTCTCTCTTCACTTACATCTTTGGGAATCGTGTTTTGATGGATGGTACTGCACGCGCATCAATATGTCACTTATCGAGATATGCTACGGCAGAGTACCGTACCCATTAATGGATAATGCAGTTTGTACAATGGACTCTCGAACCATAATCGAAATAACAAGAAAGAAGAATAAAAACATAAAATATTCATCAGCGGAATTTTAAAAGGGGTGGACGGGTGCTCTGGGACAGCCTGTATACTCTATTGCAATTACAGAAAATGAAACAAAAAGATAAGAAAGGAAAGGAATGTCATCTTGCCCTCGTTTTTGAAAGTGAATTTCATAAATTATCGTTAAATACTCTACGTATGTAAAAATTTAAAACGAATCAAAAAAGGTAAGAAAGGAAGGAGTGTCCTTCTACGCTTGTTTCAATTCCTCCACATTCATAATACGCTGCAAACCAGCTTGTGTATTCCTCTCATATAGAATAATTGCTTGAAGGAATATTTATTATCATTTCTATTCATTTTTTATATTTCGATCATCCAAGCAATCGATCATCCCCAGTTCACCTACATGGTATTTCGTATTTTACAAGTCTTCAACCGACAAGCGCCTAATCCTACGGCAAGATTGAGGATTCCATTCTTAATCCACTTCATTTCTTAGGTATTGTAAAAGAAATAAAAATGTGAATAAGAGTATTTCTTTTTTTATAAGTAAGATAAAACAGAAACGTATTATTTAACGTAACCATGCACTAATTTGAAATGTAATATAGAATTTATATAAATAAAATATAAATATATTATCACACCTTCTACCCATTACTGGGTGTGACACTCTGCCGAAGCAGTTCTCGGTAAATAAGTGCGGTTACTAGCCGGCAAATTACGGCCTCCAAAGATGTTAGTGGAGAGGGAGCCGTAGGAGTAGTATTAATGTAGTGAAAATGTTTGTTGACAGTGGGAATTGAACCAGGGTTCTCAGGATCCACAGGTCGCCACGATACCACTGTGCCACCTACCCCATATATAGAATTTATGTAAAATTAAATACTTACGCGCATATATAGAATTTATGCCCGTCAGTTTTTAATTTTAATTAGCCATCAAAACGGAAACTACAAACCTACTTTGTAAATTTAAGTAGAGCTTATTATTGTTGCTCTGGAGCAACATTGCATTTTTGCGACATTGTTTATTAGTATTTTCCGAAAAGAACCTTAGTGCGGTCATGGTTTTACCACGGTTATACTTTCTCTGTTATCGGAATCTCGTATAGGACACATTTCAGGAACCGCGTATCGACATTTTATCGGTAAACTGAAAGTTTTACCACGATAACCACGGTCCGTTTTAGAAATTGACTATAAATTCTCAGTAATAATATAAGAAGAGAGTGAGAATAAATTAAAAATAATTTAACAGACCTTTCGAAAACTTGTTGCTTACGGACTTTCGTGACTATTGCCAAATGGCAACAAGTTTGAGAAAGATACTGGAGAATTATTTTCTAATTTATCCAACTCTCGAGTAGATTATTTTTTGACTTAGCTGTTGAGGTCGATTCATCCAACTTAAAAGATTTTGTACTGGGTCCATATCGATTGATTACTTATTAATCTATTCTTGCAAGTTGTTTCCAAAATTTGTTGGTGTATTTCCGTATCAGAAATGGAACTAAATAGTTTTTTTTTCACATATTTTACTTGACATATTTACAGTTTTAAATAATTATTTGACTACTTATTATTTGTCATAAACAAAAACACCTACAGAGATTTTTCCCGGGAATAATCATACGAGCTTTATTCTCAGTATAATAATGATAGGATTGGTTAAAACGTAGACACATGACATACAATGAAGCATTTGATTGATTTTGAGAAACGTCAAGACATAATCAATGAAATACCCTATTCAAATATTTATTTTTACATACAAAATAACATAATTACAATTGCACAAACTTCACGTATTGGTCTCCATCTATTTGGCAGTAAGACATTTTATTTTTTTAATCTAAAGAGAGCAGCACTATCGAAAAAATATCTTGTAAGTATCGCTCTATTACACGAGTACACTATTACGTATAACAAAGTATAGGTGGATTTAACAAATAATAACACAAAGATTAACCTATTATCTGATGCTGGTAAACGTGCTAAATATGTAAAACAAAAACTTCAGATATCTAAGTGATATTCATGTCGTCGAGTGTTGAAATTTATATTTAAAAATTCGCTGTATTCAACAGGGATTTTGTAAATAAAATATTGACAGAATTTTCAATTTCTGTTTCAGATATTTCAAATTAACGAATAATGTTTGGACTTGTGCATATGGCAAAACAATTAACTTGTCTGTCAACAGTAGTTTGATGTTTTAAATAGTTTCAGACCTGATTTTGTGTTATTCTCTGAATTTTTGTGATTGTAATTGCACCAGTTACATTTCAATAAAGTTATGTTAAATAAGAAGAAATGTGAGTGTATTCTGTATCTGACTCTGTTAATATTTTATATCCGGTATAATTTTCAACCTACAAGATTATACAAAACAACTGCAATTTCCTTTTTTCATAGTCACTGTTGTTGTCTTCGTTTTTGTCGAGTGGATTAGACCATTTGTAGCTGTTGCCACCAACATTGTTTTTATTTTATTATTGTTCACAGAATTTGTGTTCAAGATTTCTAACATTATAATTGAACTAATAATATATTTATTACTTTAGCTCAGTGGTATCGAGTCGGCCTATGGATTTGAGAACCTCGGTTCGATTCCCACAACCGACAAACGATTTTTCACCACATTAAAATTATCCCTGTGGCTCTCCCACCACTAACATCTGTGGGGACCATGAACCGTGATTTGACGGCTGGTGACCGCATTTCACGCGCATAAATATATCACTTATCAAAATCTGTTACGGCAGAATGCTACACCCAGTAATGGGAAAGATGCGTGATGATTTATATTATATCATATTGTTTTAAAAAGAACGTGTGTTATTAGTTTTGTAAAATATAGCAAGAACTAACATTTAAAAAATAATCAGTGTCAAAATGTCTAACCATTTTCCGCATTCTACATGTAAAAAAAACTGTGAGAGGCACCAGTATCATCCCGATTTCAATTCTTGACTAGATTTATTATTCATGTGACGCAGCAGGGAACAGAGATATACGTCTGCTGTGGGTCTCAACATCTTGATCGGGGATTTACGTCCCATGACGCCATTATTCGAATGTGTATGTGAATAGCAAACGCATAATGGATATTGTCACAAGGGATGTAATGGTCCCTACCCTTTTGTCAGCAATCGTTATACTGTAGACGCTGTAGAAATACTTTAAAAATATGCATATTTTCAAATTTTCGAACACTCGCCAATAATAATATTGTAAGGTAGTAATGGACAAAAGGCTTGAAGTTGTATATAAATTTATTGATGTATTACAACGACGTTTCGGCCAAGGTTATGGCCATCTTCAGGTCAAAAAACGTTAAACAAAGTGAAAAACAACATAAAGTTCTTATTTAGGGCGAACATATAACAAAATTAAAGAAAAATAATTACGAAGCTACAATTGTCAAAATAAACATGAATTTAAATTTATATGTTCGCCCTAAAGAGTCAGAAAGTCGACTATCTTAGTCGTAAATAGTGATCATAGCCTATTTGTTTCACTGTTTAAAATAACATTCTGGACCAAAATAGATGAATTGTGAGAAATGTACTGTTGAGATGATTGCAATTTCTGTTTACCTATTTCTATTTTGAAATGGACATTCATCGTGTATGCGTGAGGGATAACCGATGAAAGATCACTGGAAAAGGTTTATTTGAATAATGTTTAGGGGTCGAAGGCTAAAAAGATTAAAGGTTTTTTTGCGTTTCCAAAAGTTGTAATCATGGTAAATAAAAGCTACCTTATAAATATCTTTATAAACCGCACGAGGGAAGATATTTATCATTCATGAACGTTTTTTAGATTAGGTTTTTAGAATGCATAAAATATTTTGTTTACTTCAAAAGTTTTCAGAGAATAACTTTGATAGATTATTTATGTGTTAGAAGCTATATGATTAAATGTTCATTTTAAAATACTTTATCAGTAATGTAAACAAAAATATACTAAATTATACGAGTATTAGTTTTCATAAAAGGAATGGACCAAGATACAAATCTGCTTCAGGTTAAACTATGATTTGTAAGTCATATTTTTGGAAGATATTTATCCAAAAAGAAAAATGATGTTGCTTTCGGACGTTCCTGTATTAGAGCTTATGCGTGCGGCTGTGTGTGTGTGTATTATTTGAGTTTGTGTGCGTGTGAGTTTGTTTGTGAGTTTGTTAGTTTTTGTTTGTGTGCGTGCAAGCGCATCCACTAACACGCACATCTAAAATCATAAATAGTCTCATTACATTCAATTGCCATTTTTATAAAATATGGTTCATCTGATTGTTTACATTCTGTCTAAAATCAAATGGTATAAATTTAAATTGCATTTTATTTTATATTTTAATTAAATTAAGCATACGCTCTAATACAGGAACGTCCGAAAGCATTTCTCGAGATTACCGCGTCATTTGTCATGCTGACGAAAAAGTGAACTAAATAAATTCTTCTTTTTTTAACGAGGAATCTGATTCTTTAATAAAAAATAGGGGTTTTCATTTAAAAAAATTGAGTTGACCATGATTTAGCGACAACAGCGCCATCTAGGACAAAACCAATATTTATATATATATATATATATATATATATATATATATATATAATTATAATATACAATTTGTAAAAGGTAAAAAAAAAAAGATAAACATATTTAGTTGTATATATGAAGTAATAGAATAGAATGAAAATAATTAGAACAGTTGTCAGAAAGGAAACATAAACAGTATGAATGTATAAGAATTCCCTTGGAGACAAAATAATGTAACGGCGTCAAACTACTTGATAAATAGCGGACATAATTGTTTTCATTTTTCGGTTATTAAAATTACCATTGATATGAACCCAAATTCGTGACAACTAAAATCACGCATGCAGCAATATTAATTATTAATATTATTATACATACATACAAATATTAAAAGCAATAGCTATATTAATCATATAAAACACAGAAGTTAAAAAAATCTACAATTACGTGTTAATCGCTGCTGACAAACATCCATGAAAGACGAACGGGTTGTATCTGCGTCGATCACGTTTTTTCTCGCATTTCCCTGTAGACGGTGTCCGGTTGACCGCTTCCATTCCGGTTGGTTACCAGTAACGATTCCGGTTCAACAATTCGCTCGCTTCGTTATATAAATACTGGTACCTGCAGTAAACATTCTGTAAAATGCTTCCATTACTTCAAGCTAACATGGTTCATTTAGGATGATGAGAGCGCTATCGCGATGTAGTTTTAATATTTGAGAAATTTAGAGCGATAGTTGAAAAATTCATAGCAAATGTGAGATGAAAGAACTGATGTTTTTAAATGGCTAAAACGAGCGGGAGCTAAAAAAATAATGTGGGTTTTACATATTTCTGACAAAATTAATTTCACAGTGTCATGCTGATTTACTACTGAATTTTTATTAGTCTGCTAAAATCATGTTCATGTTTGTGTTTTGTAAAGGATAATAAGTGTTATTTTTACTGTGAATAACAGAGAAATTGCTACGGAACAGACAGAAATAATTTAAATTCCTATAAAAAAATTTAATAATCATTTTTTCAGTCAACGTTGTTCGCTACAAGTTGATACAAATTAAAATTTGAATATTTGTATACCTACCCGGTTATTAAATAAAAGCATGACCTGATTTACTGTTAAGCCGGTCGCACTCCCAGGCTATACAAGGGTAAGGTGAAAAGTTCTCGGCCTGACAATGAAAGACTGCGATTTTCAGTTAAAAAATGGTTTTTATTTTTCTACATACTCTTCCTTGACTTCAATACACTTGGGCCTGCGTTTCTCTAACATCAATATACCTTCCCGGAAGTGAGAGTCTGGAAGGCTGTGAAAATATTCATCTACGGTCCTCTCAACTTCTTCATTGGACGCGAAGCGCTTCCCAGAAATAAATTTCTTCAAGTTTAGGAACAGATATAAGTCTGAGGGTGCCAAATCAGGAGAATGGCCGAGCAAATCGTATCCCAAATCCCGCAGTATTTCGATCGCCAGCGCACCCTGTGTGCAGGTGCGTTGTCTTGGTGAAAAATGATTTTTTCTGCAAGCCAGGCCTCTTCTCGCGAATTTTGGCATCCAGCTGGTCAAGAAGGTTGGAGTAATATTCGCATGTAAATGTTCTGCCTTTTTCAAGGTAATTAATTAACAGGATTCCTTTCGCATTCCAAAATACGCTGGCCATGACCTTTCCGGCAGATGTGATGGACTTCGTTTTCTTTGGCACTGAATCACCGGCTTCCACCCACTGCTTGGACTGCTGTTTCGTTTCTGGAGTGTAGTGGTGGACTCATGTCTTATCCATGGTGACAAATCACCGCACAAAATCGGTCGGATCCCTATTTAATCGGTCCAAATATTGCTGCGAAGATCGTTTGCACATTTGCTTATGATCGGCATTCAGCAAATGCGGCACACATCTTTCGCATCTTTAATTCTTTGTGCAAGATGTTTCGCACCCTTTCTTCACCCACCTTCACTCGCCTATCGTCCAACACGATATCATGCACTTTTTCGATGATTTCCGGTGTGGTGGCGGTTTTTGGCCGTCCTTCACGTGGGTCATTTTGGAGGGACGTGCTACCACGTTTAAATTCAGCTGCCCACTTTTTAACGGTTGACATGGAAGGAGCAGAGTCCCCGTAAACTTTTGTCAACTTCGGATGCATTTCCTTAGGGTTTAATCCATCCAAAACGAAGAATTTTATGACAGCACGATATTTAAGTTTGTCCATTTTAATGAAAAACACGAAAGACGTCTTTCAAAAGTTCGTGTAAAAAAACTACTTGAGAGAACACGTTGAAACTTGTCATACAAACTAGTGACACGTGTACCCAGGCAGGAAACACAAATTTTTGCTTATTGAAACGCCATCTCTGTGTGAGGCCAATAACTTTTCATCTTACCCTCGTATAAATATGGAATAATGTCATTTCCTTTTTCTGCTTTTATTAATGGAGAGCATTCAACATCTGTTGCGTCTGCTTTTTTATTTAATAATTTGTACTAATGAAAAGAGTTTCGTCTGTTTCGTTCTTTATGCTGCTGTTTACTGATTCAAATTCGCGGAAAATAAATAAATGTGTAACCAGTATTTACAAACATTGGCGAAGTCATATTATTGTAATTATACGCGAGTAATTTGGGATGTCAGATTGGTATTGGTATCTGAACTTGAATACTTTTAGATACTAGTATAAATGCACAAGACGAGTGGTGTGGGACCGGCATTAGAAAAGCCGTTAAGCACAATATTGCACACTTGTTTGTTGACTGTCAGTGAGTTTATGACTTTAAACACGAACTTTTAAGACTTGGAATAGGGATTGACAACAATGACATAATTAAGTTGATTTTGAAAACTTTACACAAGATTGGAAAAACTTTTATTGTACGGTTAAGTCTGATTATAAAAATAAAACGATAATTATAATGCTTATAAATAAAAATAATGTCATTGAATGAATGAACTAAATCCGATAAATTCTAATTTTGTTGTGCTAATTTATTCATTTGCATTTCATTCGTTGTTAATCTGTTTCATTGTGAACAACTTCTAATGGAAATTTAATGAAGTGTTTCTAATTAAAAATTAGCGCTGCCCTAACACTTTTTATCCATGATTTTTCTACATATTTAAAGTAGATTTTGTACATTATAATTAACTGTTAGTTTCGTAAGGGTCAGTTTTTAATCACCGATTAATATTAATTATGATTAAATAATAATGGAAACCATAGTTTAATCATGATTAACATTAAATCGAGAGTAAACCGGTGATTGAAAAAATAATAATAAATAAAATGTTTTAGTTAAACATAATTGTAAAATAGTTTGAAAAAAAACTAAATTCGTCCTTGCATATAGAGGAATTTCCAGATTGTGAATTATATTAAAACCATGTAAAAATAAGCACTCCTAAGTGATATTTTTCTGTTCATAACAAAGAGAACTTTTTGTATGAATATTTGTATTCTATATAAATAATGATATTCCTAAAACTTTTTGATATTGAAATACATGTAAAAATCTAAGGCTAAGAACTACTTAAAAGTGAATTTGATCCCTAAGTCCTAATCAATATAAAAATAAATCTATATACGTATTTTAAGAACTAAGTTGGTTTGCGAGTCGTGTAATCTTGGTTAATTCTTGAAATACGTATAAATTTTATAAAATAAAGACAATTTTGGAATTTGTGACAAGTGATGGAAATTTTGTTTTCCTATTTTTCTTATTTATTAAGACACAGTTCCACATCGTAATTGACTTTTTGTCTTTATTTAATTTAAATTGCTGTCACGCAGTTTGCGATTCTGTCGGTAGATGGCACCACGAGTTGCTCCTTAGCTCTCATGTCTTGTCTACCGACGTAGTTACTTTAACATCAGTCAGTTCAGCTTGTAAAAATATCACAGTTCACTAGTCCCTAGTTGGTCTAGTTGGATAGTTGATCACACCATACTGATGAGTCCCTAAAGGACGAAACGCGTCTATGGTTAAAGCTGAACTGACCAGCCGTTTGATGATGACCTGATAAGTTGATTCAAACGTGCTGTAAAAATTTTGGAATTTGTGACAAGTGATGGAAATTTTGTTTTCCTATTTTTCTTATTTATAAATTTTATGTTTATATTGATTAGGGCTTAAGGTTTAAATTCATTTTTAGTTTTCGATATTGTTTGTGCTTAAAATGTAATATATTTTGTTTTATAATTTCTTTTTTATGTTGAATTTATTAAGCCGAAAATGGAATTAAAATAGGAAAATTAAAAAAATATGTCTTAAAGATTGGTTGACTTCTTATTTAAACACTGATTTTCGTAAAATATTCTGTTACTATCTGTACTTAAAAGGTAATATTTTAATCATTGTTATACTGTTTGAATCATGAATTATTTTATTATATTTTGCATGTTCACAGTAATTTTGTACTATGCAATATTTATATATTTATACATTTTGTTTGATTTTAAAAATAAATAAATATATCATCACGCCTTCTACCCATTACTGGGTGTGGCACTCTGCTGAAGCAGATCTCGGTAAGTGATATATTTTGCGCGTGAAGTGCGGTTACCAGTCGTCAAATCACGGCCCCCAAACATGTTAGTGGTGGAGGAGCCACAGGGATAGCTTTTTCAAATTATGAAAATTTGTCGCCTGTGGGAATCGAACCAGGGACCTCAGGATCCACAGGCCGACTTCATACCATAATAATAATAAGTTTTTCTTGAATGAATAATATCGTAACCAGATGAACTATCAAATGAGTAACATTGCTGTCAAACATTTTATTAATATATCCCATTTAAGCCATTTAAAAAATTTAAATAAAAGGAACGCAATTGGCCATCTGTCATCAGAGTAGGAACGTTTGGCGAAAGTTAATTGCAGGATGAATCTGATGAATTAGACAAGCGCCAGATTTATTACTTTCGATTTGTTATTTAATTGTTTCGTTAGAGTGTTTACTTGCAATTGCATGAAGTTCACTTTTAAAAACAAGCGCACAATACGAATAGTATTGCGCACTTCCTTTCTTATCTTTTTTAGTTTTGTTGTTAGAGGAGTGAACATGAATTTTTGAGATGTTTTGAGCATGAGAGACGAATGTCGAATAAAAGATTAACCAAAAAAAAACTATATAGGAGTGAATGGATGGATATGATCGAAGGTAAGTTGTGTGATGAATGATACCGAGTGTAATGAATAAATGAGCTAATATATGGAGGGTACTATGAATGTGATTGAAGCAAAGATGGTATGCTAGGATGAGAATGTTTGACGAGGACTGATTATTTGATGAATCTGTGAATGTTTTTTGGGTTTGTGCTTCCTCATTTTATGGGCTTTAGCGTGATTTTTTGTATGTATGTGTTTTATGAGATTGCTCCCCATAAATACTATAAAATTTTCTCATTGCGATAAAAATAAAGAATTTGTATTTTATGTGCAATATTAATATATCATCTTATAAAATTTAAAGCGTTCTAGGTACAGAACAAAAGAGATTGAAAAGTATTGATCTATATAATATTCTTTTGTTCTTGGTGTTCATTTTAGCTGTCAAAGTAGAATGATGTCACATATTGAATACAGCGTCGAAAAAAAGAAATATTTTATGAGAATATGGAACATTATACGATGAACTTAAAATATTTACTAAATATTTTTGTAGTGTTTTAAGTTTTATTTCGCAGCAAGAATTTCAATAATACACTACAACGTTATTACATTATATTCTACAGGAAAAACTTTTTAAAAATATTTTTCTTTTTCACGCCACGGGATTTTAAATAACCACGAGGTATTTCTTATCTTGCACACTAAACAAAGATGCTTCACTCATATTATTGAATTTGATATGACGCCGTAAACTAAGCAAATTAATTCATTTTGCGCTATCTCCCATTTGTCAGTTTCAAGAGCATATCAACAAAAAAAATTGGAATATAAAAATGGAAAATAGAACAAGCCAAACAAACAAAAACATTATAACTCATTTTTGACGTTCGGCATCGTTTTTATCTCTCCGACGTCAGTCCATCAAACATTGATATTACCAATTCAATTGGAGACGAAATTTTATTCTTTTTTTCCGAGAAAAATGGTAAATTCTCATTGTTAAAACGTCAAGAATATACTGAAACAACATTCAAGCAATTGTTTGTGTTTGTTAAACATCCTTTTTGGCAGTTTTGGTTACGCATAATTACCAGCCGAGTTCGTGAGTTTATCCTTTTTTAACTTCAAATTATAATCAAACTACAATGAGAAGAATCTTTCAAGAATTTTGAAGACGACACGAAAATTTGTTGACACGAGACCAAAAGTACATCGAGAATACCCATATTTCTACCGTTTCTGAGTTTTTAAATTAATTTTACAAGTAATAAAATAAGTAAATGAAATATGTAAAAAGTCATTCACAGTTCCGAAATGAAAGAAATTTCATTTACACTTGAAGGATATGTCTTAAAACAATGTTAAGTTAACAAACTCATTTTAAATTAGTGTCATTCGTAGAGGGCGCGATGGCCGAGCGTGTTAATGCACATCTCTTAACATGCTGTGACGTCATCCGAACCAAGGTTCGTCAGTTCGAATCCGCCTGTCGACAAAGTATGATTTGTCGTTAAAATAAAAAATACAGTTACTTGTATTAATCATACTCGGGCGCTATAAGCTAGTCACTTATACATATGCCTTAAAAGTAAGTAACATTGACTCAGAAAACCGGCAGTACGGCAGCGTAAAAACTGCGGCTCGGTGTGCCCGGTAGGCCCAAGCCCGACTCGGGCTGTAGCGCCAGTAAAGAAGAAGAAGAAGTCATTCGTAAATGATTTTTTTTCCAACAGATATTATTCGTTTGTATACAAGTGACAGAAATTAACGCCAGTTTAGCTCTTGGAGGTATTAGATTTCTTATATCATTTATTATATTTTAATAGTTTATTATTTAATATTGACAATAAACTATCAAATTATCCTACAGTCAATCTGCAATATTCAAAAATGTACTCTCATCATACTCGCGCATTTCTTGGATGAGATATTCCCAATCTCCTTGTATTAATCGAACTTGATTTAGTGAATGAACCCGCCATCTTATTGATTTTATTTTTTTTGCTTTTCTTTACGTTTTAAAAACGAAATTAATATTAATTATCTCTTTCTTAATATAATTCGTTTTACTGTTTCATCCGTAGTATCAAATAAAAAATGCCAATGTCTTGAACAAATCAAACAAAAATATAATACGAGGTGTGGCTATTAAATAACGAGACTGATGCTGTTTTAACATTTTATTTTGATTCCATATCTATTTACTTATTATCACTTCTCTCCTCTGTCCCTACAATGCTCCAAGCGGATCTTCCATTGTTTGAAACAGTGCTGGAAGTCTTCTTCTGTCAGCTCCTTCAGAACGCGTGCCGATTTCTCTTTAAAAGCTCAAATCTTGTTACTATTAAGGCAAATTTCACATTAGGAAACAGATAGAAGTCGCATGGTGCAAGATCTGGCGAATAAAGTGGATGGTCCAACACTGGGATGCTGTACTTGGCTAGAAATCTCTTGAGAGACATTGCGGAATGAGCCAGCGCATTGTTTTGATGAAGAAACCATGACTTGTCCTTCCACAATTCGGGTACTTTTTTCAATAAATTATAAGTTTCATTAGCAGTTTTGCCAAGTTTCATGTGAAATTTCACAATTCGTTGCTCTAATGTTGCACTTAACATTTTTTTGGCAAACAAAAAAAACAACTCTAATTAGAACGAGTGCTACGTTATTTAATAGCCACATGTCGTATATTATATTATCTAGCTACCATGGAAGTTTGTGATTGGCCAGATCTTCACTATAAGTGGAATTGTAAGTGAAAAGTTTGAAGTTTGCATGTGATATTTAGTTAAGTCCAAGTACAATGATAATTTCATAGCAATGAACGCTTGCATTTATTTACATTAAAGAAACCTTTAGTTCACAATATAAGTGGAATTATTAAATGCAATGCCGCTTAATTTCAGAGCTTTAAATGACCCTTTAGTTGATTTAGACGTGAAATTTAGTTCTCTAGTTTTCATTTGAAATCTTTTCCTAAAGTAATTGATACCGAAAAACTTAATTTCCATTTCCATGCCGCAGTTTTTGTGGGAAACCAGTATAGTAATTAACTAATAAAGTAAAAATAGAACTATGAAATGAGATTTGTTTTTATACAACTTTTATTTGAAGCAATTTTCTCTAAAATTATTTGGAATGCAAAGTAAGAACTATAACCCGCTTTTTATTTATTTTTTATTTTTTGTTGTGGCTTCTTTGGCGGACTAAGTACTTAGGTCATATGCCGCCATTACGCCCTGATCTGTGTTTTAGGTATTATGGTCAACAGCAACGCGGGTTTTTCTCTGGACGGTCACCCATCCAAGTACTACCCGCGCGCAACATTACTTAACTCGCGTTATCGCTTAGATCAGTTCCAACGAGTGCAGCCATGGCCGTTGACAATAAATATTTAATACACGCAGTTTCTTATAAATAACGATGTAAGAAGTATAAGAAAAAGGAAGTACAAAATACATACATACGAAAATTAAATTCATATTTATTTATTTATTTATTTGTTATTTTGTACAACAGCAACTTAATTCCAATTATAATATTCGAATCCAAAGATCCTGAGTTTGAATCTCACTTAAGCTAAAAATATATGAATTACCACACACTGCGGATTGGTAAGTTAAAACTCAGTTTTTCAGAGTAGCATAAATAAATAAATAAATTATAGGGCATACGGAATAAAACGTAAAATATGTACACAACATTTAATCGTTTATCCAATTTTGGAATAAAACTTATGATACATGCGGAATAAGAAATGACAAAACTTGATTTCTTACATTTTATCACACAACTATCGACAACGCATGCGTAGACTTCGAAGTCTGTTTGTACTTGAAGTATGAAAAATCACTAAACTCACTATTGTTTGGCTTCACTACAGATTTACTAACCTAACATTATATGCAAAACATGGTTGAAAGATATTTACGTAATAAAAATGATACATCAAACCAAAATCAAACACAAGCAAATATCAAATTACTTTTCAGTGTAACATATTTTCTCAATATTGGTATGCCTGATTGCTACAGCCTCACTACATAAGCAATCTATTATTTCAACTTTTTCAATAGTGAAAGAATGCTATTTCAGGAATGGTATTTATCACTAGAGCGCGGAATTATAAGCATTTATTTATAAAATATAAGCGCATATAAAAAGCACAAAAAATCGAATAAAAAGCACGAAAAAGCGAGAAAGTCCCATAAAACGCAAAAATCTATAAAACGCTATAAAAGTTGCAAAAAATTAAAAGCACTACAGAAAAGACAAACAGTACTTAATTTATAAATTATATTGAAACAATATCTTTAATCCGACTTAATCAGTGTCTTTAGAACAATTTACAAATATATATTTTTCAATGTTTTCCATAGTAAATGATTGTCTCCTATTTGTTAGACTTGATTTATAAATGGAGAAGCTCATTTCTACATCCACCGACGTAATTGGAGCATATTTAAAAATGTGCTAAGGGATATTTATTTTGAAATCCTTGTAGCACCATGGAAATTTTGTGGAGGGTATCAAACTCTTCATTCTTTCGTAAAACATCTTCGAACTTTTTATTAATTATGTCTCCAATTTGTCCTCTAACATCTTTTACCATTTTTTAAAAATCTAATATTATTTGGACAGAATCTATAAGCGTTATATTTTGTTGTTACACTTTTTCTATGTACTGGCTGATAAAGGCATAATTTGATTGTAGATAAGCTAAATTTTGTTCTAGAGTATTAATTTTTAAAATACGATGACATTCATTAATTGATACGGCGACTTGTGTATTTGACAACTACGAAATACAAATTAGTATTTAAAAAAAAATTAAAATAAGCATTATATTATTAAAAAATTGAGCAGTAGCACGATAAATTTCAAATAAGCATTAATAAGCGAAAATAAGCACTTATAAGCAAAAATACGCTTAAATCTGCGAAAAAAAGCAAAATAAGCAAAATATAAGTTATGTCAAACTGCAGCATTTTTCAGGAAACGTTCAGATCTCAAAGAAAATATGTTCTGCTTAGAGTACAACAAATAAGCAAAATGCTTAAAATCCGCGCTCTATTTATCACCATGGCAACTGTACTAAAATAGTTATTTATGTATTGAGGGCATAATCAAAAGATTATAACACTAAGGTAATGTTTAAATCTCGACTTGTAGCGGAATACTGTAATCTTTAATATACCCGTGATACATATAACATTTTATTTTATTTTGGTTCTTGAAATTCAGTCACTACGTAGATTGTTGGTTTTGCTATATTGTTTGTTTACAAACCAAAGTAAAATAATTTACTGTCAAATAAAAAGATACCAATAAATAAATAAAAAAGAATTTAATGAAGGAAAAATTTGTACCACAGAAGTCAAAAGAGCTTTGCGAAAAACTAAATTGTAATTTATCGAATTTCTTGTGTTGTTTGACATTTATTCATAATTCACGATTTTGATTTGTTTGAATAGCTATTGCTTAGAAAGTTTATACACTCATGTTTATAACGCCAAAATAAAATAAATGCAATTTTTTGTCCAAAGACAAATGTTGTATCCATGGAAACGTAAATAATTTTGTCAATTTGTTACATTTTAATTCGATACTATTTCGAGTCTTGCAATATTACCTGACTCGACTACGCATCGTTCGGCAAATCTATATTACTCGACCTGAAGACTTGTATTTTTAGTTCTAATGACACACGTAACTCTTTCTTTATCACCATGTTTTATTCTTATGTGTTATAAAAAGTTGCATAAACCAGGGTTTATTTCGTAAGTAATTACTTTAAAAGTACGAATCATTTGTGTAGAATTTCTTCCATAAACGGTTTCAGTACAGAACAAAAATCAAATTAACATTCTACTTCTCAACATTATCCATTCTTACCAGTCTCTCCATTTCACATGAACGAGCGCATCAAGTGTGCGTGAAAACCCGATTCATTCTACATGGTACTTATACGGGTAATTGCTAATCACGCTCTGTGGCGCGCTTGGAATTTCCGCTTACGCTTGGACTTAACCAGTAATCGGTGACAACACGTTGATTATATTTCCATGTCCAGGTTATCTACTGCGCTACTGTGAATGGTCTTTCAGTATTTCAGTTTTGTTGGATTTTGTCACGTGCATAAAGGATGCTGAAATGGAATTTGAAATTGGGGTGTTTAATTACATTGGGTTACGAATGATTCAAGAATGATATAATCTAGATATCTAGCTGTTAAATAGATTGTTTGTAGAGATATATCGGATTCAAATACCCTGATCTGATAATCTATTTTCAACACATTTACGATACGTATTCTACCAATAATTGTGTTTGTGATTTGACGACTGGTAATTGTACGAAAAACAAACAAATATTTGAACAAGGATTGTATAATAGCATGTAATACGGGCTCTGGCTGTAATGTGCAAAATGGTACATTTGAATTAACTGTCTTCAGTTTTGATTACAACAATATATTAAGTATAACAATAAAGGTATTGATTACAAAAATATATTGACTGAAAAAATATCTTGATTATAACAAGATATTAATTGCAGCAATATATTAATTACAAGAATATATTAATTGCAACAATATATTTATTACAAAAATATATTCAGTAATAATATAACAAGAGAGTGAGAATAAATTGAAAATAATTTGACAGATCTTTCGAAAAACTTGTTGCTGGCAATAGCCACTCAATATTACTATATAGCAACAAGTTTGAGAAAGATACTGGAGAATTATTTTCTAATTTATAGAACTCTCGAGTAATATTTAATTAGATTATTTTTTGACTTAGCTGTTGACGTCGATTCATCCAACTTAAAAGATTTTGAACTAGATCTATATCAATTGATTACTTATTAATGTATTGTTGGAAGTTGTTTCCAAAATATGTTGGTGTATTTCTGTATCTAGAATGAAACTAAATCGATTTTTTTCACACATTTTACTTGACGCGTTGACAGTTTTAAATAATTATTTGATAACTATCTATCATTTGTCACAAACAAATGCACCTACAGAGATTATTTCCGAAAATAATCACAAGAGCTTTATTCGCAGTAGAATAATGACAGGATTGGTTAAAATGCAGGCACATGAGATACAATTTCATTGGTTTTGAGAAACGTCAAAAAATAAGCATTGAAACAATACATTGAGTACAAAAATATGTAGATTAAAGCAATATATTTTTTACAATAATACATTGATTGCAACAATTTATTGAGATTAGCAATATATTGATTACAACAATATATTAATTGCAATATATTATTCTTATTATTTATTATAATAAAGACTAGATTTAAATGTTAGTAAGCCCTATGCACTTTTACTCAAATATATGAACTAACACCAAGGACGTTGAAAGGAGGGGATATGGCATGACGATACTGTAGCATTGTTTGAAGTGAGGCTTGGGCAAGAGAAAGAGACAACAATAGTTTTTCTGCACCGTGCTTAGCCAAATCTCTTCTTCTTTCACATATTTTGAATTTTTATGTAAGAAAAGTGACGTTTAGACGTTGTCAGGGAGCGTTGTTTTATGTAAACATAACGACGAAGTGTCATTTGTGTTTCAATTTTTGTGTTGTATGGAATTGGACATATTTTTTTGTGGATAAAATGGTAACAAAGTATTTATAATTCCAGTTTCCTTGTAAAAAATTATAATCTTTTAGAGAGAATGATTCTGTTCTGTCTATTTAAATTTCAAATCTCTTTATGACACATGTCAATCACTAGCAGGCTAAGCACGGTATAGAAAATAATACTTCTGTCTCTGTCAATCTGCCGAGCCTCACAGTCTTGACTTGAATGCCATATCCCCTCCTTTCAACGTCCTTCACTAACACACGCTCGGTGAGTCTGGACTCGGAACTATAATTGGATTAAGTTCTTGGTGTACAAAATAGTATAAATAAATAAATAATTAGTGGAAAAAGGTGAATAAAATTATGCTGTATTAACTTTTAATAAAGTATATTTTTTATGAAACGAACTAGAATTCTCCTGATTTTAGTGTTTTTTATTATCTTGAACATAGGAAGAGGACACACGTATTCTTTCCTGATGTACATATTTGAAAATCAAAACGGAAAGCTTGCTAAAAATTTCGATTTCAATATCTTCGCTTGAGATGAGAAAGAAGGAAAAAAGATGAAAAATTTTTCATACAACGGGATACACGCTGTTCCTCTTGATTTATTTTCCATTATGTATAAAATTCAGGCCAGGATCGACAGGTACCTCGTTAGAAGATTTTTTTATCGAATCTCCTGTTGAGAGGCTAGTGGAAATTGTTCTGGGAAGTTGATAGAAATCTCGTTAAATAACGATAATGAGAATTTAATTACTAGACAAGTGCTCAGTGCACGATTTGCATTTTTTAAGATGTTTTGTTTGCTTTTTGTTAGTTGGTAAGCGGTGGAATTTCAGTTATTAAAGAGCGTTTATATAAAACAAAAGACAAAATGTTTATTGCGAAGTGGAATTGAATCTTAATAAATAAGAAAAATAGGAAAAAATTTTCCATCACTTGTCTCATAATTCCGTTTATATAATATTTTAGG
The DNA here is from genome assembly GCA_911728475.2 of Pterostichus madidus. Taxonomy (NCBI): domain Eukaryota; kingdom Metazoa; phylum Arthropoda; class Insecta; order Coleoptera; family Carabidae; genus Pterostichus; species Pterostichus madidus. Next base: position 10,023,254 of record OU452313.1, on the reverse strand, counting down.
TTGTCAGATTTTTTGTTTGTTTTTGATTCCTTTTAAAAGGTTCTTGAATACATCATGACAATGTGTTTTTTGTTGCTACGTTTACAATAATCTTTGATACGAGTATATAAAATATGTTATTGTATGTTACACAAAATATTATTATTTTAAAATTTCTACCACGATTATTTTGTAATGCTGCTGTTTTGTTTTTGTTGACATTTACTACGAGACACTAACAAATTCAATATTATTCGTAGCTTTTTATTTAAACTTTAGCATACGAAGGACAAAAATTTGTGTATCTCTTATAAAATATATTTATTTGACTAAATAGTCAAATAATGTTTAATCTAGTGTTGATCTTCAGCCTAATCCATAGATATCAGAAGAAGCACTTATGGAGGGTCTTTTTATACTTCGGAAAAATTTAAGGGTATATTTTATATGATGTACTCATTGTAGAACAAAAATAAATTGCCGACCTCTGTGGCTCAGTGGTTTAGACTACTAGGCTACTGACCCAGAGGTCCCGGGTTCGATTCCCGGTCAGGGCTGGCATCAATCAGCGTCTGTAGCTGACTACAGCGCAGACGCTTCCATCTTCATAATCAGCGTCTGTAGCTGACTACAGCGCAGACGCTTTCATCTTCATAATCAGCGTCTGTAGCTGACTACAGCGCAGACGCTTCCATCATCATATCGGCTAGTAACCAAAAGCAGTTGAAGCCGTATGATAAAAACAAAAAAAAATAAAATAAATTAAGGATGGTTTACCTGAAGTACATATTCTTAGTATCACTGGTTTGATAATTATTTCTAACATATTAATAATTAAATTTTAATTATAAACCCTACAACAGTCAATTTATTAATTATACAGTTTGGTGGGGTGGATAGCGTTACGGAATTTGAATCCGGAGATCCCGAGTTCGAATTCCACTCAAGCTAGAAATTATAAGAACAACCACTTTGCGGCTCGGTGAGTCCGGACCCTGTCCTGTGATTGGGATTCAATTCCTGTTGTACAGAGTAACATAAATAAATAAATAAATAAATCAGATTAATGATTATATGTAGTGTCGGCCAGTGGCACAAAAAATCAACTCTTCAAGAACTATGTTCTTAATTTTGCGAAATTTATTTTTGTCTATGATCAGGACGTCATATAAAAGGCGCGGTGGTCGAGCGTGTTAAGGCACATCTCTTAAGATGCTGTGACGTCACCCGAACCAAGGTTCGTCAGTTCGAATCCGCCTGTCGACAAAGTATGATTTGTCGTTAAATAAAAAATATAGTTATTTGTATTAATCATTCTCGGGCGCTATAAGCTAGTCACTTATACATATGCCTTAAAGTAACATCGACTACGGAACCGGCAGTACGGCCACATTGGTTCAGAATCTCGAAAAGCTGGCCAAAATATGAAGGTATTATGCGATTTGTCTGAAATTGCATATATCTGAGATTTTGAGCATGCTGATTTAAATTCTGACTTGAAAATTTCAAAAAAACTAAATGGCGGACCAAATATGGTGGTCAAAAATATTTGTTTATTTTTTTTACATAAAAAAACAGCTCAGCCCTGTTTTTAAGCTTGCTGAAAAATAATCTGTCTTAAAAATTTCAAGAAACAATATGGTGGACCAAATATGGCGGATAAAATTTTTGTTTATTGCTTTTTTATATAAAATGTATATTAAAATAACAACGACTATACAATTCTTCGTTTTCTGCGTATATAATTATGAGCCTTATAATGATTCATTTTACATTCACGCGTCATTCGCTATCCGACAATTCATCTAAATCTCTCGTTGACTCTTCTACCGCAGGATTGCTCACAGGTGTACTAGATGTCGCAATTTCCGGAGCCTAATTACCTAAGGCTTGGAATGAAAGGGACTGAAAGAACCAAATGTCTGTTAAAAATATCCTCCATAGTTTTTTTTCGGCTACATTTTCGTGAGAAATCTTCCCGAAATCTTTTAATAAATTTGTTGCAAGATTCTTGCGCGTCTTCAGAAATCTGTCTTATTGGCAATAACGCTGTACTGCAAACGAAATAGCACCTAGTAGCAGCTAATTTTTTGCTGTTTATTTTTACAATAACATTAGAAATAAGGTGACGTTAAGCTTTCGACAGAAAACGACAGTAAAAATAACTTTTTCCTTGTTTTAAATAATATTTGATTTTATTTTTATGTTAATTTTCATTAGCAAAGATTGTTAATTATTATACTAACAAATTAAGTAAATAATTTTGATTATACAACCTCTAATTCTACTTACGTTCAGGATCCGAGTCCATTTCACAGATCGAAATTCCGTTAATTACACGTATTCGCAAATACAAAAGACTTACAAATCCGGTTATTGTGCTCGCCAAATTTGCACCGCTCGAGCGTCACTTTTGAAATGTTCGCTGTGCTTATGTACAAGATATAAATGGTAACTGCCTAGAGAATTTGATAGATCTAATACCAATCTATCGAATTAGTAACGTCAAACTCCGGAGATAGTAATTTGTTTTGTTTTTACTTTTGGCCAGTTTTTCGGGATTCTGAACCACTGTGCAGCAGCGTAAAAACTGCGGTTCGGTGTGTCCGGTAGGTTCAGGCTCGATTCGGGCTGTAGCGTCATTGAAGAAGAAGTACGTCATATAAACCCTTAATTGATTCCCGAAATATAATAACACTTTGTAAAAAATTTGATAAATTTATTAAATATTTAAATAAATTCAAAATGTTAACCAGTTCTGTATACATAAATCAAATTAAAAGCTAAGATAAATTTCTCAGGATGAGAAATGGAAATAACTCACGAATAGAATACAAAACCTAAACATCTTTTTTGTACGATTACTATAAAAAATTGACAATTACGCTCTCATTTGTCATCGTATAGTTGACGTTTTCTGTGGAGCAATCAAAAATAACTTAGTAGCGCGTTTTCAATGGTCACACGCGAAAAAAATATTAAATGCGTGCGTTTACAATTACAACGCGCAAAAATATATTAAATGCGCGTTTGCTTCATTAGTTACCAGGGATACAAACAAAATAAAAATTTGTCATATTGATAGAACGAATTTATTTTTTGTAAGTATACATTTTTTCATCATTTAAGATGCAATCGTTGAAATATTACCGATCTCGAGTAACAAAGAATCACTTTGCGCTCTTAATACATAAATATCTATTATTAGGCAATAATTTATAATGAATAACATACTTGAACTATTTCTAAAGAATTATAAAATGATTTTAACTTATTTACTGTTGAAAATATTTTTTTAGAAAATAATATCAAATACAATATTGATCATATTGGTCCAAACATTAAATTAATACAGTCCACAGCAACAATGAAATAAAATTACTAATTAGAAAATAAATTAAAGTCACAGAAATTGATTTGGGTCTTATACATTCCAACAGAACAAGAAAAATTTAAAAGAATATATTAAACATTGGCCATAGTTTCAATTATTTGATAGATATTTTACTGCTGAAATTGTAGTTTATTTTGCAACGTTTACATGTGACATATTTTGTACATTCTTCGTAAAATATTGACAGACACACTTTGTTTGCATGATGTAAAATAAATCGCGGAAAACCGTATTTGAGTGAATCTCAAATTTGCAAACTGAAAACAGATTTGAAAAGCATGTTGCGTGTATATTTGTGTGTTGTTTTTTAAAAAGAAGGGTAAAGTATCTAGCAGCAAGAGCTGATATAGTTAGTGAGTAGATAAACATTATACTCAAATGGAATCAAAAGATGTATGATTAAAACGTGTGTGTCCACATGTAAATTAAATGTATTTTTTATGTTTCATTTTAAGCTCTATGTTTTAAATTCTGTTCTGGTATACGAGTATGTACAGTACTCTTGATTCTTTAAATAGATACGTGTGTCGCGTGAAATTGAGTTTTGCGCTCCAATTGCTTTTCTAGTAATTACTTTACATCAAGATATTTCAAATCACAGTTGTAGAGAATTAAATTAAACATGAATACATGTTTCGGTTTATTTATTTCATTATTGTTCAAAATATTTAAGAATTGTCAATAATCTATATTATCTAGATTTGGTATTTCTATCTCCTAACAAAGTTGCTAATAAAAAAGTTCTGAATATTCGTCTAACAAAAATTGTACATGAAAAAATAACAGTGAAAATAATCCTATTCTAATTCTTGTTTGTCTGCCTGTGTGTATGTCAACGATCTCAGAATCAACTGTAACAATTTGGATGAAACTTAGTATTCTAATATATTTTGGAGTCAAAAACGATCTAGATAGATCTTATCCACCGAAAAATTAATTTAGTATGTCATTTGAGAGAAAATTTATGAAAATATAGTTTTTCAAAACACTGGCATGTCAGTAATTTGATCCAAGAAATAAATTGTGACCAAACTTATTCGATATCACCAAAAGTTTTCTAAATATGAGCTAAAATTCGAAAGGAAATTTAGAACAGTTGTTACTTTTATCTATTTCTAGGTTCCTTATTTTTAATTTAAATTCATCTCGCATTATTTTTCTAGGAAAGCTTGGTTTTTCAGATAATTTTCATAATTTGAACTATGATTTATGATGGGATGGCTAGCACAGTGGTATGAAGTCGGCCTGTGGATCCTGAGGTCCCTGGTTCAATTCACACAGGCGACAAATTTTCATAATTTGAAAAAGCTATCCCTATGGCTCCTCCACCACTAACATGTTTGGGGGCCGTGATTTGACGACTGGTAACCGCACTTCACGCGCAAAATATATCACTTACCGAGATCTGCTTTAGCAGAGTGCCACACCCAGTAATGGGTAGAAGGCGTGATGATATATTTATTTTATTTTATTTTATTTAGAGGCGATACTTTTTATTTGTTTGACAAAAAAAATAGGAATTTTGTTAAGAAGTACCGGCTTCATATTTATCGTGAAACTGGAACAAATGTGCTTCGCTTAGTTGTCTTGAACATATTTTGATCTTGATTTTAAGAGTAATTAAGTAAGAAAAATTAATTGGGTAGACTGATTCCAATGCAGAATTTAATTATTGACAATTTTTATTTAATTTTTTTTTAAAACTAGCCTGGAAAGCAATAGTATGAGTAGTAGCAGCCGAAAATTAATTTGCAATGTAAATTGACCTTTGGTACAATCGATGGATGTGGCTGTTTAAGTCTGGGGTTCGACTGTATTTTACTAAGTTAATGTTTTCTAAATTAATTTAGCGGAAAATGTTTCCAACATAAAGTTATACAGATTTAAATAGTGCATTTAACCTAGTTAATAAATATTATAAGTGCTAAACTAGGTTTAAAGGATAACAAATTTCGGATATAGGTCAAGCAAATATTTAATGTTTTATCACTTAAATAAATATTTAAATTTTTTATCCAAAAATTTGTAATTATTAATGAAATGTCACTACATATTTCAGAGAAGTTAAAAGGTGTAGTATTTTACTCAAATTCAAATTATCGTAAATACTTCTGAAACAAAAATATTCATTTGACATTTTTAAATTCATACATACATAACATCACGCTACATCCCACAAAAAAGATCACGCGAATCCCAAAACATTCACAGTACATCTAGTCATCAGACTAATCAAAGAATCAGTCTTCGTAAAACATTCTCATCCTTACACATCATCCTCGCTTCAACCACATCTACGTTGCCTCCATACAAGCTCATTTCCTCTTTCATTATGCAACAAACCTGCAATCACATCCATCCATTTGCTTCTACGGTATACACCTGGTTCATTAATTTTTCATTAGACGTACGTCCCACTTACTCAAATCATCTCAACTCACTTACGCACACTTCTCTAACAATCTAAAAAGATAATAAAGGAAGGTAGCATCGATCTGCAATTGTTTTTGATAGTAAATTCCATATAATTGCAATTAGACACTCTATAGTAAGAACTGAAAACGAATCAAAGAGATAAGAAAGAGAGGGAAGGTCTATCTGCGCTTGTTTATGTGAATTTCACAAAATTGCACTCTAACAAAATAACTAAACAACGAATAAATAAGAAAAATAGGAACAAACAATATTTTTTTCGAGCACTTATCAAAGTTCCACAAAAAATGACAGCACATTTGAATCAACTTATTAGGTCATCATCTCCACATCGCAATTGACATTTTGTCGTTGTATTATTTAATTGCTGTCAAGCAGTTTGCGATTTTTGTCGGTATATGGCACTATTGGGTGTTCCGTAGCTCTCATGTCATGTTACCGGTTTACAAATTCTTAACATCCGTCAGTTCAGCCTAAACAGTATCACAGTTCACTAGCTCCTAGTTCGTCTAGCTGGATAGTTGGTCGCACCATACTGATGATTTCCTACAGAGCGAAACGCGTCTATGATTAAATCTGAACTGATCAGCCGTTTGATGATGACCTAATAAGTTGATTCAAATGTGCTGTAATTTTTTGTGGAACTATGACAAGTGTTGGAAATTGTTTTTCCTATTTTTCTTATTTATTAATACTTAGTTCCACATCGCAATTGATATTTTGTCTTTGTATTAAACAACGAATCTAAAATACTGCGCTTGTCTTAATTCATCAGATTCATCCTACAATTAATCTTAGTCAAATGTTCCTATTCTGGCACACCAGTTTCGTTTCAACCACATTCATATTTCTTTTCATACAAGCTTGTTTGTTTCTCACACTCTGAATCTTTTATTCACGCAATTAATTAATTTTTCCGGCTCACACTTGTTTAAACGTAGCATATTATAACATTTTTAGACACGTATCATATTTGTCCGCATTTTGTTTCTCTTCCATGACTAGTTACTGGAGCTACAGCATTTTCAGGCAATTTTAAATTTAATTTTAATTAAGCAAATAAAATAGAAATGTTAACTGATTAATACAACAAATTAGTCTCTACAAGTTTTAATTAAATTCTTATGTTGAACTCCAATGTGCCGTTTTCTTGTAACATTTTTGTTCATGGATATATCATCACGCCTTTTACATACTCATTACTGGGTGAGGTACTTTGCAATAGCAGATCTTGTAAGGGATACGAATATTTATGTGCGTGAAGTGCAGTTACCAGCCGTCAAATCACGATCCTCAAAAATGTTTGTTGAGGGGGAGCCTTAGGGGAAAATTGTTTTTCATGACATTTTAAATTTATTCTTCTTATAAAGAAATAAATCCTTAAACATCTAATATCCAAATTGACAAATCTTTTATTTTAATTTTAAGAGGTTACCCAGCAATTTTTTTTCCATATTTTTTTATTACCTTAAATGATGCATAAACTATTTGAAAATGATTTTCAAAAACTATTTTGTGTGACAAGCTATGAAAAACAATTTTTATAGCTTATTTTTTGAGACGCCTTTAAGCGCTCTGAAATGTTTGAAAAGGCCGCTCAGCATCGAATTATCAGAAAAGCGCTCGGGAAAACCTTCCATCGCTTAGAAAAGAGGCTGAAGAACGAAATGCATGCTTGGAAGGGCAGTATGATGCCGGGATAGTAGAGTAAAGGTAAAAAAATAGCATCCCCATATTTTGAATATTTCATATAGTAACGCGCTTTTCTCGAAATTATGTTTTTAAAATTGGCGTGCAGTATAGTTCGCTCAATTTGTATCGGATTTACTTGAAATTTTAATTGTAGCCTTCTTAGCTAGAGTATCTTTAGAAGTACATACGATTTTTAAGAATGATAAATAATTACATTTGCAATAAACAATTTAAGTTCGTTTTTTGCCAAAAAAATCTTGGGTACTTTCAAAGAAAAACTAATGTAGATTAAGGAAAAACATCTTTTTTTGCTTTAAGTGGTGTACAGAGACTGATACACGCCGATTTCCTCCTAAAACATACATTTGTTAAAGTTTTCTAGTGCCAGGACGCCATTTTGTATCGTAAATTTAAATAAAACATATTTTGATATACCTTAATACATGTATAATAAAGTCTTAAAATTTCATTTTATTCCATTGATTAGTAAACGAGAAAAAAATTCCCAATAAAGATTCACTTTTCAGTGCGCCTAGGTAATATAACCCCTTACAGGCAGATTCATAAAGCGGATTAGCGCTAATACCATTTTTTATTTTGTTTTTAACTGTCTTTTCAATGCACGAAACAAGTTTATTTTAATTTAGGTTAAAAAGAGTGTTAATTAGCATCAAATTTAATTCATTTCATAAATCTGTTTTAATTTGAAACAGAGTTATAAATAATTTTAAAAATGGTGTTAACAGTAACCCATTTTATGAATTTGCCTGTTAAATTTTAAATTCTAGAACAACTCGTCCACAATATTAGGCGTATTCCATTTGCCATTTGGATCAGATCTAACTTACATTTACTGAACCAGATCTCTTATTTTTTTCGCTGGATTACTTTGCAGCCTTTATTTCCAGTACTAGAATTATAAATTCAAATTTACTTTGAAGTAATTCATCCCAATAAATGCATCATTTTTCTTAATTCAGTTAATTTAGTCATGTGTCGAATTTATCTAAACTGATTTAAGTGAACCAAGTGGCAAATGGAATACAGCTAGCATTGTGCAATTTGACATTATCGCGAAGCAATGTTCGCGTGATCGTGGTAATGTAATATTATCACGCTGTTCGTGTCACACTCTCATTGTAGCTGTGTAGCTATAGGCTATCAAACCACTATATCTAGTACATGATACTACTATTGGCTGTAGTTAATATCCTGTTAATACAAACAATGAAATTAATGAAAGAGATTTCATTTGTGATGTGCAAACTCGTTGAAGGAATAAATAAATTCATAATTAAAGATTATTATCATTTTAATACATTTTGATGATATTGTTAATGAAACCATGAATATTGATATTCATACTAAGGAATATTGTTTTGCATAATTACATTTCTCCGTTGGGACGCCTAAGTAGGCATTCCTACTCCTGACAAATAACAAATTATTAATAGCTGTGTAAAATAATAATAAAAAACTTGTTTGTTTTCCTCTTGAAAAAATTCTACTGAGTTGAATGTTCTAATATCACTGTAGTTAAAATTAAGGTAAAGAAAATAATAATAATTTGGTCGAAAGCACATGAAGACGATATTCAGTAATGATGAATAAGTTTTGTCGCAGGAATTATTTGTTACTCTTCAGTCTGTGCAACATGAACTTACCATCGCATCGGCTACAAATACAGTGCACGGTGCTTACAGCTTATAATGGAATCCGAACCGTTCTGACAATCGTATTTTAAATTCGTCGATTCTCAAAGAGATAAGCTTAAGTACGATGTTTCCTCAAACTCCTCCTGCAATTTTCAATCGATTTGAACAAATTTTTAAAGTGATAAACTCCATTCCCTGTATTGAAACGATGACGTCATATGTGGACGAGGTTATCATAGATACGATGAAATATAGCTATCTTTTTTTAATAATATTATTCCTACCTATGCGAATGGCATTAACGTATGTCTTAATAAGTAAAGACACACGTTTTATGTTTTTCCACGTTCTATCACAATTATGCTGGGTTGCAAGAAAAAAATAAAGAGCTCTTTAGTTAAAGAATTGTTTATCTAGCAACAGTATCAATAGCGATTTTCTGGAATTTATTGAACCGTTAGTTGCTAATGAACCGATAAAACTTTCATGCAATCCAGCATTATTATTTTAATAAGAACGTATGACAGTTCCTACTAATAGGTACGAAAATTTATATTTACTTTGTTCACATTTGTTTATATAATAAAAATAGAGACCTATGGTCATGATTTTGTTATTTTCTCGCCTGTTTGTGACATTTTTGATACATAAATACAAACAGAGAAATAAAAAATGGCTAGAAAAATTTTGGATAATCAAATGCAGAAATGCATTTGTCATATTCATGATTATTTTACGCTGGAGTTAGAGAATCGAGGATATTTAGTTCATTTAACTGTAGTATAAGAGGTAATGTGCGTTGTATTTTGTATTTTCATATATTATTTATTTATATATAATAATAATACATATAAAAATGTATATGCCTTTCAGTTTTACTTCACAAAATTACATGTTTCAATAAGGTAGGTAATATATTTCGTGGGTTAAGGTAAATTTATATTTGGTTTTTATTTAATATATTGCAGAATTTGGTTATTACATTTTATAAAGTAATAAATATTTTAATCTGACATTTAAATTTTGGGTTATGTTTTAAAAATGTCAATCCAATACCAATGTAAACGTTTTAAGTACAAAATCTTGAATCACATGGATACCGAATGTGACGTAATCGTTTTCATACAGGGAATGAAGTATAACTTCTTATCGCTAAGGAATGACAAAAATATATCTATTGTTTTAAATTGCCTACTTCAAGAGAAAACATATTAAAATTATTACAATCTGCAATTTTCAACATATTTGAATCAATTGTCTTTTCAAACATAGTCTCTAGATAACCGAATTGTTACAATTGTTTTTAAATATTGCCAACTGTAAGAAAAAATTATTATATTTTTAAAATCGAAGTTTTCTACTGATTTTAAGAAAATTTTGTTTACAGATTAAGTTTATCCTGTATACAAGGGTAAAGTGAAAAGTTCTCGGCCTCACATAGAGATGGCTTTCCAATCAGCAAAAATTTGTGTTTCCTGCCTGGGTGCACGTGTTATTAGTTCGTATGACAAGTTTCAACTTGTTCTCTCAAGTAGTTTGTGTACACGAATTTTTGAAGTAGACGTCTTGTATGTTTTTCGTTAAAACGGATAAACTTGAATATCGTGCGGTCATAAAATTCTTCGTTTTGGCTGGATTATCCCCTAAGGAAATTCATCCGAAGTTGACAACATTTTACGGGGACTCTAATTCTTCCATGTAAACCGTTTAAAAGTGGGCAGCTGAATTTAAACGTGGTGTCAACGTCCCTCGAAGATGACCCACGTGAAGGACGGCCAAAAACCGCCACCACACCGGAAATCATCGAAAAAGTGCATGATATCGTGTGCGAAACACCTTGCACAAAGAATTAGAGATGCGAAAGCTCTGCACAAGATGGGTGCCGCATTTTCTGAATGCCGATTAAAAGCAAATGCGCAAACGATCTTCACAGCAATGTTTGGACCGATTCAATAGGGATCCGACCGGTTTTGTGCGGAGATTTGCCACCATGGATGAGACATGGGTCTACCACTATAAGCCAGAAACGAAACAGCAGTCCAAGCAGTGGGTGGAAGCCGGTGGTTCAGCGTCAAAGAAAGCGAAGTCGATCGCATCTGCCGGAAAGGATATGGCCGGCGTGTATTGGAATGCGAAAGGGATCCTGTTAATTGATTACCTTGAAAAAGACAGAACAATTACAGGCAAATATTACTCCAACCTTTTTGACCAGCTGTATGCCATAATTCGAGAGAAGAGGCCTAGCTTGCAGAAGAAAACAATCATCTTTCACCAGGACAACGCACCTGCCCACAAGGGTGCGTTGGCGATGGGAAAAATTGTCAGATATCGTACGAATATGAATTCTATATCAGTGTTAGCAAAGCCCAGCTCTGGTATTTTATATAATTTGAAGTTAGAGAGATTTGAAAGCATGACCTTTTGCTTGTTAATTAGTAAACGCAATTTTTATCTCTGCTTTATGCGCTGGGCTAAGATTGGATGTCCTACGACAGTTTGTGAATATAATTATTGAATATTATTTTTGAATTTTGTTGCTCGAAACAAATTGTATGAATATTTATGAAGCTTTTTATTTATTTAATGTTGTAGGGTCGTGATTTTTTGTTAACAACACGATGTGAATGTTTAATTACGGATTTATTATTTCGCATTAAAAAACACTACACTAATTGCACAAAAGTATTCTACGTTCTGCTTCCGTCTTCAGGCAAGCGCAGCCCTTGTCACTCTCCTAGTTCCCTTGGCGTACCGCGTTGAGTGGCGGCGTTGTGGTTTCTGCTAGAGAGGGCTTGGGGATTTATGTGTTATAATGTTAATAATTATTTTGGATCAAATTTAAATATTTATAATTATTAAATATGATAAATGTGTTTTCCAAAAACAAAGTCAATCATAAATCCTAATATTACATATCACCCCAATAAATCTGTAATAAAATAATACTACTGCTAATCAAAAAAAAAATCACAATCACTCGAAACTTAAGTTTTTAATTTATTATTTAAAAATCATGAGTTATACAGCTTGGCTAAATTATGTAAAAATCACAGATTTTCTGTCAGATTTTTTTCCATTTTCAAATACACCACACTTGCATTATTCATGGAACACAGACTGACCAATGTTGTCGATAGCGAAATTGAACTATGTTCAAAATGTCCTGCACATGCAGTGAATATTTGATGCAAGGCTTATGTTTTGTTATCGATTGAAGCAAAACTATGCGTGCTACATTTAGATGTTTTGGTTTAATTTTCAGTTTAATTAGTTTTACCTGATCATGTAGTTGAAAATAACAAAAACTAATTTAATATTTGCAAGTAAATACAATTTACAAGAGATGGGTGTTGTTATCTAGATGAGTACATCGGGCATTATTACATTATTTTATTGTAAATGTTGGTAATAATTAATTTAAGATTAATTAAAACCTACTTCGTATAATAAAGTTAATAATATAGTTCGTATGCGTTAGAAAGAGAAAATATCATTTATACTATCAAAACATTCAATAATTATTCGAGTATAAATTATGTTTTGCATATGTGAATTAATTAAATTGATTTCAATACATTTATCATTGAATGTACATTAATTCTAATAATGTTTGAGTACATACGAATAACACTTTCGAGAAAGGATAAAGGGTTATGCGTTCTCGGCAGAAAACCTAACTTCTCCCTCCTCAAAAGTATAGCTGTATCATTATTTAATTATTTAATGAGTACATATGTAAATATTTATTTTTTCTACGGTTGCTATGAAAACTTGACAATTACGCAGTCATTTGTCAACGTTGGCGTTTCCTGTCGAGCAGTCGAAAAATATCTTTGTCGTGCATTGCCATTGGTATTTCAATAGTTTCCAGAGATACAAACAAAACAGAAATTTGTCTTATTTTGTGTATCACGTAAAGTGTCTTTATTCCTCTTATACTATTGCAGTTCTCGTCTTCGGCTCGCGCAATTACCGTGCTTGAGAAACAAAGTACCACTTTACGTCCTTAATACACATATAACTATTTTATTACATTTTAATTTGATTCAGTTGGAATTTATATAATATTTTATTTATAGGTTATATTAGTGGTGCAAGGTG